>OZ053301.1:4412154-5062054 GCA_964056655.1 Arabis hirsuta
AACTCTCCTGGTTCTAGAGAGCTGCGTCTTGTTGACGCCCCCCTTGAAGTGAAGGTCGAACCAAATGAATTCGAGACTGCTGTGCATACTGCGGTGTACAACCAAGTCTTTGGCTTAGCTGGACCATCTCAACCAGTTAAGAAGAAACGGCAAGCTAATAGGAGAACTCCTGATCCTCCTGGCTCAACCCTCACGACTGAGGTTTCTCTCAGCGAGTTAGTGACGAGATGCAACTTCGCGGAAGATGTTGAGGCCTGGGTTCCATATCCCGATGCGCGAGCTGACGAGCCTCCAGAAGGATGCTTCACGGTGTATGAGAGCTACTTTCGTGACTGCTTTCTATGGTTCCCAATACCATATGTTATTCTGGAGTTTTTGAGAGAGTTCGAGCTGTCTATCTCCCAGATAACTCCTCGTGGAATTCGACACATGGTGGGGATTCTTGTGCGAGGTTACGAGTGCGACGAGGATATTAGTGTCCATCATTTGATGAATCTCCTGGAATTCCGGCTGTCTTCGAAAGATAAGCTCATCTATTATGCATCGAATAAAAAGAACCGTCGCATCATACAGGGTTTTCCAAATAAGGATCGCCAATGGATGGATTTTTTCTTTTATGTACCGATCTGCGAGGCGACTTTAGGCAAAGGTGTTGGGCTTATAAAGACGAGTTGGCAGCGAATGGGTAGCTGACCCATTGCTTATTTCTGGCCCGGCTCGCCAAGTTTTTGCGTTGTGCTTTATTTGCTCTTGAATTCTTACCTAGTTTTGTCTCTTATTTGTTTTGCAGTTCCTCGCCCGCTCCCTAAGTGCCCGCGTGACATCTTCTCTTTAAGCGAAACCCTCGCATCGCGGAAGTGCCACTGGTTGAAGAACTTCTCTCGTCGGCGAGTCGAGAAAGCTAGGGCCACTCACGCAGGTTCATCGGTTTCCAGTTTATCCGCCTCCAGTCCGTCCGAAGAAGACATTCACTCGAAGATGGATAAGATGAAAGACATGGATTTTAGGCAGAGGAAGGCGTTTTTGGCGCAAAAGGAAGCCGAGCAGAAGAAACAGGCCGAACTCAAGGCCAAGAGAGATGAGAAGGAGAAAAAGAAAGTTGATCAGATATCTCGGGAGCAGGCTCACGCAGGATCGGCTTCGAAAGTTGCCGAGCCCGCTTCTGGGGACGAGCCAAGCTCTCTAGGCCTGATCTTGAGGAGGTCGAAGCCAAAGCTGGATTCGTCAGACGCCGTGCTTGCTTTGCCGCCTACTAACAAGCCGAACGAGAAAGCTAAAGATCGAGCTGACAAGAGGAAGGATAAGGTCGAGCTCCCATGTAAAGTTTCCGCAAAGCTTAAAGACATAGGCCAAGGGATGAAGCGTCCTGCGGACTCTCCTGCTGAGGACCCAACTGCAAAGAAAGTTGCGCGTTCCACTGTTTCCCGTTCTGTCGAGCCCACTTCTCAGGTTTGCATTAGCATTGTTTCAACATTTTATTGGTTTATGATATTTTGGAACATACTTGATGCGAACTGGTTTGCGTTTGTCGTTTTTCAGGAGGATCCAACTAATCCTTACAATACTCCGGCCGTTGCTGCTCGCGCAGTCTCTCAGTACTGCCGTCCTGGAGTAAACCCAATAGACCTCGCTTCTTTCGAGTTCGTCGATGACTACAGCGAAGTGGCACTCCGGACAGTTAAGGTTAGGTTTCGGCTGAATCCTTTTGGTTTATGTCATGCTTGCTCCTTAATACTTGATATGATTATTTTTGCGCCGCCCACGTTAACCAGTTGACCAAGAATTATCAGTATGAGCTTCATTCAGTCAAGCAATGATATGAAGGTGTTTGCGAGGAGGCGAACGAGGCGAACCGGAAGCGCAAGGTTGCCGAGAAAGAGAGTGCTGAACTTAAGGCCGAGCTGAAGCGGGCTGCGGATCGAATCAAAGTCTTGGAAAACAAAGTGGAGAGGAAGAGTGAGGCGGTCAAACATGCTACAGATAACTGGGCGGCTGCCGAAAAGAGGCTGGAGGAGGCTGATAAGCTCAGGCAGCCAGGAATTACCAACGCCATCATTAGCGTGAAACGCGAATTCACAAACAGGTTTAATGCGAAAATTTCAGCAGCAAACGTCACTGATCTGGGAAGATTTAAGATCACCCCTTACGAGGGGAATACTGATCCAAAGGACCATCTCCTGACGTTTGCAATAGCAACAGGGCGAGCTAACTTCAAGGAGCACGAGAGAGACGTCGGCAAGTGTCTCTTATTTGTCGAAAGCCTCAAGGGACCGGCCCTCCAATGGTTCGCCAAGCTGGAGAGGAACTCAATTGACAACTTTGACCAGCTCTCCTCTGCGTTCTTGAAGCATTACGGAATTTTCATGGAACGCAGAACATCTGATGCCGACCTCTGGACCATGGTACAAGGACAGCACGAATCCCTTCGGAATTTCATCGAACGATATAAAACCGTCCTGTCCAAGATTGAAGGACTCAGCGATAAGTCAGCAATAGAGGCTTTAAAGAAAGCTTTATGGTTCGAGCCACCGGATTCGGAAAGAAATTTCCGTGAACGAACCATCTACAATCCAAGATGCTTTGCACCGAGCCACCGGATTCGCGAAGAACGAAGAAGAGGTCCGGATACTAGCTCATACGTCTATAACACCGGCAACCGTCACGAAGTACATGGTGATCATGTCCCACTTCTACTCTGGAATGGGTAAACTCTGCAACAACCCGCTCGGAACCTGATGCTCAGGCTTCACTAGCTGACACACGTTGCACGCTGCAACCCAACTAGCAACATCTTTCTTCATCCCGACCCAGTGGTAATACCGCTTCAAATCCCATTACATCTTAGTCGCTCCTGGATAAATCGACAATATGCTCGAGTGAGCCTCCCTCAGAATCTCGTGCCTCAGACTCTTATCCTTAGGCACACAAACTCTCCCGTGCACTAAGATAGTCCCATTAGAAGAGACCTGATACTCAGAACCCACAGCCCGAGAAGCAGCAATCAACTCCTTATCTGCTTCCTGAGCCGCACGAATCCTGCTCAGCAAATCTGCCTGGTTAGCTGCCTCTAACCCCAATGGCTCATGTGAAATCACACATAACCTCCATGCACTGATCTCGCTCACCAGAGCCTCCATATCCTGCTCCTGATCTGAAGCAACCTTCTTCCGACTTAACCCATCTGCCACCAGATTAGCCTTACCGGATGGTACCCAATCTCCAGGTCATAGTCCGCAACTAACTTCATCCAGCACCTTTGTCTCTGGTTCAGCTCTGGCTGAGTGAAGAAATACTTCATACTCTTATGGTCTATGAATACCTGCACCTTCCCGCCATACAGGTAGGACCTCCAAATCTTATGAGCAAATATCACGGCAGCCAACTCCAGATCGTGGGTAGGGTAATTGCACTCGGGCTTCCTCAACTGCCTCGAAGCATATGCAATAACCCTTCCCAGCTGCATCAGTACACATCCCAAACCAACTCCTGAAGCATCAGTATTCACCACATAAGGCTCACCTGGCTCGGGTAACGGCAAAACTGGTGTACACGTCAGCATCTCCTTCAGCTTCCCGAAACTCTCCTCGCAAGCTGAAGACCACACAAAAAGGAACATCCTTCCCCGTCAGCTTTGTCATCGCCTACGCCATACTTGCAAAACCCTTGACGAACCTCCGATAGTAACCCGCTAAACCGAGAAAACTTTTGATCTCCGTAGCATTCCTTGGTCTTGGCCACCCTCTGATAGCCTCAATCTTAGTCGGATCCATAGAAACTCCCTCTGAAGATATTACATGGCCCAGAAAGCTCATATCTCGCTGCCAGAAACTGCACTTACTCAACTTCGCATACAGCTTCTGCTCCCACAGCTTCTCGAGAACTAACTGCAAATGCACCTTGTGCTCCTCCAGACTCTTCGAATATACCAGGATATCATCTATGAAGATGATCACGAACACATCCGAATACTCTTGGAACATCCCGTTCATCCATCTCATGAATGCTGCTGGCGCATTCATCAACCCGAAAGGCATCACTATAAACTCATAATGCCCAACACTTGTCCCCAAGGACAATCCAGATGCACTCTGCACCGTTCCAGCCAATCCATCCCCAGGATGACATCATACAACACCACCGCCTGATAATCCACTCTGTGACATCGACTACTAGATCAAGGATGTAACGCCTCTGATCCGGAGTAGGTCAACATTGACTCGATTGGTCACACAACAATCAAACAAGAACATGAGCAACCAATCATAGACCCAGAACCAGACCAAAGATGCTACATATAACCATCCTCACCGTTATCCCGCCCAATAGTAGCTAAACTTCATCCCATAAACTTTAACTACCCCCGGCTGCCCGCCAGACTTACTCCAGATACCGTTGCTCTCAGCATACCCCATACCCGAAGCATCCCGGACCACCCTGCACTCTCTGATTCGGGCCCGAAGTGCTTTCTCACTTCCTCTTATGTCCTTGCGCAGGCTTGCCGCCCTTGCTCGAAACCAACTGCGGTTGCGTTCTTTTTGGCTGAACAAGCGGTCTCGCCACCACCTGCTCCCTCAGATCATCCTCGATTGCTGCAGCTGTCTACACCAGCTCCGCCCTCGTGATGAACATACTCGCTCCACAACGAGTCCTCCTATCAGCTCGAAGTCCTCTTAAGAACCTCTACACATGGGCCTGCTCGCCCTCCATGCCTCTACCCGCATGAACTAGAAGTCGACTAAACTCCGCATCAAACTCCCTCACCGATCGGTCACCCTGAGTCAACTCCAAACCCAACTCAAGCCGATCCACCTCCTCTTGCGGAAATACTTGGCATTAAACTCAGCTAATAAATCCACCCAGGCCATCACTGATTGCACCCTCCTGGCCACAACACCTCTCCACCAAAGATGTGCATCACCTTCTAAGTGAAGAATCGCCAAAACCACTCAGTATCCCTCTGGACACATGATAGAGTGAAAGGTACGCTCCAATCTCATCCGCTGCTCATCAGCCCCTCAGACTTAGCACCTACCGCGAAACTCCTGTGTTAATCCTCTGCATCTGCTCCTTCATCCTAAGATAGGATGGAAACTCCTCCACCCCCGGTTGTACTCCAGCCATACCCAACTGCACACCAGCCATACCAGGCTACACACCAGCCATACCCGACTGCACACCAGCCACACTCGGCTGCACACCAGCCATACCCGGCTACACACCAGCCATACCCGGCTGAACAACAGCCACACTCGGCTGCACACCAGCCATACCTGGCTATACCCCCTTGAGCCTGACCCTAAGCCGGTACCCTTCTCGATAGCCGCTCCAAGATCAACTATAGCAGACTCGCTAGACTATCATCTCGATCCTGGCTGACACCTGCGACAGCACCTTCAACTGGGCCCACCGCTCTGCCAGCCACATCGGGACCTTCACTAGTTCCACCAGCCCTCACACTGGTACTCGTAGTGGCCACCCCGGGACTCTCACTAGTCCCACCAGCCCTCACACTGGTACTAGCAGTAGCCACACTCACGGATCCCTCCTCATACATCTGCGAATCAGCCACCCGATCATGCGTGGTCTCCTGGGCTACACTCGCGGTAACAGACTCACTCTCAAGTCCTCGCCCGCGCCTACGCCCTCCATGACCACCTTGGCCTCCCCGGCCAATACCTCTAGCAACTTTAGTACCTCTACCCATTTCTCTTCACTACCAGAAGTAGAAACTAACAATACTAGAAAGCAAGAAAGGTCAAACAATACATACCGTGGAATCTCTTTGAAGGCTCGGAGAAGATGATCTAGGACTCCAAACCCACACAACAGCAATTCCATAATCTACTAGCAACCTAGCAATTCTAACAACCTAGCCAGACAAGCGAGACTCTAGATCATCTCCTGTTCCCGGCCATGATTCCACGATCACATTTTCTCTTTTCCTGCAACACATGACAAAAAGAGTTGCGTGAGTATTATCACAAATACTCAGCGACGCGATCATCCCGTCTATGGGTCAATTAGATATAGACATAAGCAAGAGATACAATACCATGGTTATCAAACAATCAAGCATACATGAACAACCAATCACAAACCAATGCTGAAGCACTGTATCGATCGACACAACCACTAGGCATCGATCGACATGACAGTCTCGTGTCGATCGACACACCACCAATGGTGTCGATCGACACACTGCCCCATGTCGATCGACACACCACCATTGGTGTCGATCGACACGAAGTCGCATGCACCAGAAAACGAACCTATCCTCTCATGGTTTGAATTCATCGAAATTCAATGAGTTCCCTGCACCATTCAACCACAAAAAAACACGAAAACAACAGGCAAACGCATTCCATCTAATCCCTATGTCCATATAACCCACGATTACGCACTCACCTCGATTTCAAAAGGAAAAAGATAAAGAACACGAAGAACAGTCACGAACAGCCTCTGATTTTGTCCTCCACAGACCCGAAATCACCACAGCAACGACTTCCTTCTCGTTCTAACAGCCTCACAAGATCAATCCTTCTCAGAAATCACCAGAAACCTCCCCAAATTCTCTGATTCCCACACTCTCTCAATATCTTTGATCTATTCGGCCAAAAAGGGGGAAAACGCAGCCTTGCGTTTAAGTACTCGAACCTTAGGGCTCCCCTTAACCGGCCCAAACTAAACTGATCAGAAATCAAACCCTAGGTCTGATTTTTAACTCGTGTCGATCGACACACTCCATCTGTGTCGATCAACACAGACTTCTCTGTCCGAACTTCGAGAGAACAACAACCCGTGTCGATCGACACACCAACCCTGTGTCGATCGACACCTAACCAAAAAATCCACTTTTAAGTTCACGGGTGTAACACCATGCATTATTATTAGTCAAGATTCAATGGTCTTTAGTCTTATGAATTAATTAGACTTGTTAATTCCCATGCATCGATTTATGGCTTCTCATCTTTATTCTCTCCCTATATAAACTATGTAATCTCTTTGAGAATAATCATTCACTTTTTATCTAAATCTTTTCTAAAGAAGTTTCTCTCTTGTTCTTTTGTGAACTTGATGGTCTCTTGGTGGTTAGCCAACGAAATCAAACCGATCATTGGGTGGTTAGCTCTTTGATCACAACCGATCACTAGGTGGTTAGCCTTATGTCCACGCCGACTCCAAGGTGGTTAGCCGAAGAGTTCCATCATTCCTTAGGTGGTTAGCCTTCGGATCCAGTTTACCGAGAACCGATCATAGTTTTCGACACAGCCATTCACTTCCCCGCCTTGTTCATCCAAGGATCTATCCGTTTCAATACCTAGAAGAGTGTGTGTTCCTTTGGGAGATCGTATCAAGTGGTATCAGAGCCACATTCTTAAAATAGCGGTATTTTCTAATTATTTTCTATCTCTTCATATTTAATCTTTTCTTTCTATCTTCTGTATTAAAACCAATTTAAAAAAAAAAGAAACGAAAAGACAAGTTTAAAAAAAAAAAAAAATATTGGTCGTATTTCTTCACTATCTATCTTTAGTTTGACGATTTGGTTTTTGAAGCTACCATCGATTTGTTTCAATTTAGTTCCTTAAGAACCGAGGAGAACTTCTTGTGTGTGTGAGGATATTGTGAGAGTTGTGCGAAACAGTTGAGTGAAACACTTGTGAGGATTATTTTACTAACGTGTTTGTTTCTTTTGCAAGGAAAAAAAAATGTCTGATGGAAGTAATGACGGTACTTCACGGTCAAGGAGAAGAAAAGATACCGAAATGAATCGCAAGATGGATACTATATCCGCAATACTAAACGAAATGAGAGGTCAAATAACCGCTCTTAGTGTTAGGACGCCGAATAGACGAGAAAGAAACGAAAGAACAACCCAAGGCATAGCTCGAGAAGGCAACTTGGCCGAAAGTCACAGATCCGACCATAGCGTTGCTCAAAGAAGTCCGCGAGTCCAGCCTAGACATAGGCAAAACCGGCGGAATCAACAAAATCAACAAAACGAGCAGTTCAACAATCCGTTTCATGACTTATCCGAAGATAACCCGCCTAGACAACCCTCGGTCCGAAGAAGAAATGACAATGATCTTGGTAGCGTGAAGCTTCGCATTCCACCCTTTTACGGAACAAATGATCCCGATGCTTTCCTAGAGTGGGAAAAGAAGATCGACATGGTCTTTGATTGACAAAACTTTTCCAAATACAAAAAGGTTAGGTTAGCCGCTACTGAGTTTCATAATTATACTATTGATTGGTGGGGTCAAGTGGTGAAAAACAAGAGATGCAATGGAGAAAACCCCGTTAAGACGTGGGAAGAAATGTCATCAATCATGAGGAAGCGATTCGTACCAGTCCACTATCATCGCGAGCTACACCAAAAGTTGCGTAGGTTATCACAAGGGAGTAGGGGAGTTGAGGACTACTTCCAAGAGATGGAAAAACTCATGCTCAAAGCCGATATCGATGAGCCCGATGATGTAACTATGGCCTGATTCCTAAGTGGAATGAATCGAGATTTACAAGATCGGATGGAGATGCAGTCTTATGACGCCGTAGAAAAGATGTTGCATAAGGCCATTCTCGTGGAGTAGCAACTTAAGAGAAAGGCTGTCACACGAACACCTTTCGTGTCTAAGCCAAGCTACACCAAAAGCGAGAAGCCGAGTTACAGATCAAGACGATTTGGGGACAAATCCTTTTCAAGAGGAGGGGGATGATGCGATCATGGACGAGCAAGCTTTGGACGAGGAAGCTTTGATCATACCCGAAGGTCCTGTTACGCGGTCCAAGACAAGAAAGCCTGAGTTGTTCAGGAGTTACTTAATGACGTTCGGATCAAGGAAGAAGATCAGCTTATGCACAACGCCGTTACCTCAATTTCGGCTACGATATTTTCTTGAGGTTGGACGTTAAGTATAAGTTGTTGTACTCTTTTTCCTGTATTCGGTTTTGTCCCAATGGGTTTTCCGAGTTGAGGTTTTAACGAGGCAACACTTATGCTTCCCCTTTACGATCCAACAACAAGAAACATATCATGAATAAATTGCATGGGATTTTCATGGTAAAGAGATTCATGAACGTGGAAGGCCAAGAGGGTGTTCACACCATGCATTATTATTAGTCAAGATTCAATGGTCTTTAGTCTTATGAATTAATTAGACTTGTTAATTCCCATGCATCGATTTATGGCTTCTCATCTTCATTCTCTCCCTATATAAACTATGTAATCTATTTGAGAATAATCATTCACTTTTTATCTAAATCTTTTCTAAAGAAGTTTCTCTCTTGTTCTTTTATGAACTTGTCGATCTCTTGGTGGTTAGCCAATGAAATCAAACCGATCATTGGGTGGTTAGCTCTTTGATCACAGCCGATTACTAGGTGGTTAGCCTTGTGTTCACGTCGACTCCAAGGTGGTTAGCCGAAGAGTTCCATCATTCCGTAGGTGGTTAGCCTTCGGATCCGGTTTACCGAGAACCGATCATAGTTCTCGACGCAGCCATTCACTTCCCCGCCTTGTTCATCCAAGGATCTATCCGTTTCAATACCTAGAAGAGTGTGCGTTCCTTTGGGAGATCGTATCATAGAATCATCATAGAAGCCGAAAGATCAAAGCCTAATGAAGCTAAAGGAACCACCAGTCTTTTAGTGGATTCACCGGAAGTCTAAAATCTTCAAAGGAGTTGAGCTAATTAACTTTAAACAAGCGCTTTGTGGGAGGCAACCCACATTTTTATTTTTTTCTTTATTTATACTCTAAATAGTTTTTAAAATTTCAATTTCGGGTTTTCTAAGTTTATTGAGAAATTGGGGTTGATAGCAAACACTTTAAGGGTTATTAGGAAAATAACAAAATCCTTAGCTAACCAACCTATTGTTTTGTAAAGGAATCCAACCTCTTTTTGTTATTTTTCTAATTTACCTTTAAATCTTTGTTATTTGGCTAAGTAGCTCAAGTTTATTTTATACTAATCTATTTTATTTTATTTTCAAGATTTATTAAAAGCAAAAAAAAAAAAAAAAAAATATCCCGTCGGCCGGTACCGGCCACGATACCGGACCGTGCCCGACTGATATCGCACCTTCTGCGACCAAGACCCAGCACCAGACGGAATATCGACCTGTGGCCTTGACCGGTATCGAGTACCGGTCACGCGTAACTGTCTGGAGTCGTGACTGATACTCGGAACACATTGCCCAGCGACCTACCGCACCCTGCCGCAATTCTTGCCGCATCCCGTACCGGTCTCGTATGTCGGTCGATACTCCCGACCGGTATCGAGGCAACATTACCGCTTGGCCCCATACCGCATCTCGCCCTTCTCGATCTCACCCATCCCACCTCAAACCGCGAACATCCCACCTCGACCCACGCCTCACCCGCGGTAAGTACCGGACACTGTCTCGGTCCACCAATTCGACCGGTGGTTCGACCGATCCGATCCGGGTAAGTTTTCGGTTTAATTTTCCTTTTTCTTAACCGGTTCCTAACTGATTTTAACCGGAATTTAACAAAAAATATCACAAAAATCTGATTTTAAAAGGTTTTTACAAATTTCTTTTTGTCTCTTAAAGACAAACTTCATATTTTTCTCTCTCAAAAGTGTTCTTGAGCTCAAGAACCCTAAAAATACAATTTTGGGGTTTTTGCTCAATTCACTAAAATTTGATTAGTTTTTCACTATGATTTAAATTCCTAATCTCATATTTCACCTAATCCAAGGTAATTTCTCTCTAAACCCTTTTTTTGTATAATTCCCAAGTTTATGCATATTTTACAATTCTCATTGATTTAGCTTAAATTGGCTAGGTTGTTGGAGAGTTAACATAGAAATACTTGATAAGACATAATACAAGCATTATTGATGGGTCAATTACTTTTTCACAAATATGGATTTGTGAGGTCATAATTATAAACGAATTTGGGTGTTTCATGGTTAGTTAATGCATCCATAAGTATGGGTTTATCATATATACATAGGATTGCTATGAATTTTGACACATTCGAACCTTAATTGCAAAATTTTAGTGTTTTTCACATTAATCCGAAAATTATGATTTAATTAGAGAAAAATTATTTTACCTTTGGTTATCATTCTTACATATTTCTAATGTCTTGATATGCCTTATTATCATTCAATTTCTTATAGGAAACAATTCTTTTGGAAATTATGATTTTCAAGACCGTAACATGCTTTTTCGAGATTTTTCTTTTGTAGGAACTTCAATGGAGGATGAGATTGTTCCAAGGAAGTCTAAGAGAGGACATAAACCCAAGATGCACCACGTGACAACTCATGATCACGAAGCTCAAGTCTCTCGCCCTAAACGTTCTAAAGCCAAATCGAAAAAGTCATCAAAGAAACATGGAAAGGATATTTTTGTGGAGAATGAGGAAGAAGTTGGTTACCAACTAAGAGATGAGAAGGATGAAGCCACTCAAGTACCAATTCAGTTTGTGGAGGTCACACAAAAAATACCTCACATATCACCCCCTAAGAAGAAGAGGAATTCGCGAGCTAAGTCCAACATGGTTGTGACTCAAGCACCGAGTGTTATAATGAAGCATGTTGGACTCGAAATGAATGCTAACGTGGACTACATGGCTGGTCTACAACAGTTTGCTATGATTCTAACTCTTGGTATTGATTTCGAGACACTCGATTTACTCGGTATTCAAAAGGATGTTGAATGGTATCTAGAAGCATTGGGCCTATAAAAGTTTGTAGCTATCTCTCACCCTACTTATGGAAAGCTGCAAGAGAATTCCTAGCCACGGTAACATTGTCTTACCCCAAGACAAAGACGACCATAGCAAAGGAAGGAATTCTAGCTTTTACGGTTAAGGAGAAATCGTATACTTTGAGTATTGAAGAACTTTGTGATATTTTGGGACTTGAGTGTCATGAGAGGATCAAGTTCAGTGGTAGTGAAGCCCATTACGATGAATGGTTGAAGATTGGGAATGATAGACTAAAACCCAAAAGTTCTAAGGCATCGAAGATTACACACCTGGCAATTCGTTATGTCTACTACCTATTTTCTCAACTCATTTTCAGTAGAAACGAGTATGGAGTAGTGAAACAAGAAGACTTTTACATTTTAATATCATCGTTTGTGGAGAACCCCGAGAAGGTGAACCTTGCCTCACTTTTAGCTCGTCGTATGGTACAAGTCAAGCATGATGCCGCTAAGGAGAAGATACCAAAGGGAGCATCAAGTTATTTTGGTGGAACAATCACGGCCATACTACACGCGTGTGGTGTTGATTTTCAACTAGAAGTCCCTTTGATGGTTGAAAGCAAGCTTGATCTCCATGCCCTTCAACGGAAGCATTATCTTTGTGGATGGTACGAGCAATCTACAAATTTTGGGTACCTTTTCACTCCCCCATACGAAGAAGAGAACAAGTGTGTTCTACTCCCACATGCGGAAATCCCAGCCTTGTGTGATGGTAACACTTATTTTCATCCTACTCGTTCCACATGGTTTTATCGTTGTCCCGGATGCCTTCTTATTGGAGTTTCGCTTTACTATCAATCGAAGGCAAGGATGGCAAGAAAGGAGAGGTCTAGAAGACAACAAGGAGAACATGTTTCTCAACCCTCAATCTCCCACACGCCACCCCACGAGCACCAATTTACAGCCGCTACACATGCCGGTTTTGATGAATGGCTTCACAATAGCTTTAAGGAGGAAAAAGAGAAGAGAGTAGCTCTTGAAGCTAAGGTTTCTATGCAAGGAAAGATGATTTCTAAGCTTGTAAAAGTGGTCAAGAAATCAGTCCCATATCTCTTTAGGCGATCCTTTAGAAGCACAACCGCAACAACAACTAGCGATGATTTGGGTAGTATTTTGCTTATCTCTACATTTGAGCACGATGTGGATGTCGATGATGATGTTTCTAGCCGTCACAACACACGTGACAATGATGAGAACGCCAATGCCCAGTATGGACAACACTCACAAGTCCAGGCAACAGCTTTCAAAAAACAAATTTCAAAAAGCTTGGCCGTTTCCTTGGAAGATTAATTCATGGTAATATACATGACTCGTATCAAATAGATACCGTTTTCTTACGCTGGAAAAAAAAACCAAATGAAAAGAAAATAAAAGGATGGGAAAGGACAATGGTTGTCTAAGAGTTTTAAGGCCAAAAGAATACCCAAGGAATGCCATGATACAAAAGAAGAGACGAGTAGAAGAGATTTCAAGTGATTCCCAGAGAAAGATATAAGTTTGGGGAAAAAGACACGAAGAAAGTGGTTGCGAAATTGTGAATATCAACAGGTCTATTTTCTCTTGCGATTTTGCATAATATCTCGCACCCGGAGTCTATGGTAACCCTAAACACTTTTAACCTCACAATATATATTAGCCTTTTTCAATCCTAATGCCGTCTACCCCGAATGATTCCCTTGATGAGAAATTCACATATACCTTAATGAATGTAGAGAGTCAAATGAAGTGCAGTTGAGATTTTTGCAGGATTGTAATTAAAACATGGAGTAGGCTGCGAAGGTTATGAATGGCGTATGATGAAGATACCTTTGGATCTATCATGTCACATACGGTATTAGTATCAACGTTATTTTGAAAAGGTTTTTCTAAGTTCAAATTATATTCAAACCTCTTTTCTATACTTGGATTTTGCTTGAGGACAAGCAAGGTTTAAGAACACGTGAGTTGTATTTAAAAGAGGATCTGATTCTTAGGGTTTCCTTATCAAATAAATTACATTATCATATTTACTAAATCTATCTCTCCTTCTCTTCCCTTACTCCGATTTCGATAGGTTCAAACCTATCATTGGTGCTTTTCATTGAGGGCCAAAATGGCACCCACACCAAAATTTGTTGCCATTTCAGAAAAATACATATATTTTAAACTTTCTTTATGTAACGTTACAAACAAACAAGTTTTTATTCTTTGTGTCAGGGTCAAGACTAATCTAGGGTTAAACCTTCCTCTCTTAGAGTTTATTCACTTTTAATTTGCCAAAGTTTATTTGTTTACAATGTGTTGAATATATTTATGGTACGTTTCTATAACATTTAATCTTATTGTTGCAGTAATCATATTGTGAATATGTAGTAATTTTCACTAAAAACCAAATCAAATAAAACTTTTTTTCTTTGAGATATATGTTGATGCTAAACTTCATGTGAAGTATAATCCTGGCGTGAACACAAATACATGCACCACGATAAACCGAATACCCCCAAAATTAACTTGGTAACTATCACTAAAAATCGTATCTATTTAAAACTTTCTTTCTTTCTGCAACTTTACATACGAACCAGTTTTAATTTATTATGTGAGGGTTAAAGCTCTATTAGGGTTAAAGCTCAATGTTTTGAATGCATTTATAGTAAGTATAAGTAGTTTTACAAGATTGTTTATAACTTTTTTTAACTGTTAAAAATATATGTAGTATATCTATAAATTTAAAAAAACAAACATATATGGGTATAAGACAAGTATTATATCATAACTTTTTATCTTATTATCGTAGTAACCATACCGTGAATGTGTCGTCGTCATATTAAAAAAAAAGATATTGGTAGAAAACGAGAATTATATGTACTTTTTTTTGGAGATATATGTTGATATTGAACTTCATAAAAAGTATAATCGTGGCATGAACATAAATTCATGCACCAAAATAGATCGAACATCATTCAATTAACTCGGTAATTATCACTTAAAATTATTTCTACTAAAATCTTTCTTTACTTTTGCTATGTTACGTAGGATAAAAGCCCCCTCTCTTAGGGTTGAGTTTCTTTTAATTTACCCAAAGTTTATTTGTTTAAATATTTTGAATACATTTATGGTAAGTTTCTATAGTTTTAAAAAATTATTTAGAGCTTTTTTTATTTACTAAAAATATAAGTAGTGTATTAACTCAATTCTTTTATCAATTTTTGTTTGTTTTGTTTTTCGTTCGGAATTGTTTAGGTATTATATTGTAAACAATTTGTTGACATTTATTTGTTTGGGTTAGTTTGTTAATTAGTATATTATTATTTTTTGTTGGTTGTTACACCAAATTTCCCTTTTTTATATATAATGTATATAGAAAATCCAGCCTGTAATACCAACACATAACCGGCCTTTAGCTCGGAAATCCAGCCGGGGAAACCGAAGATAACCGGAAATCCAGCCTTGGGAAACCGAAGATAACCGGCCTTTAGCTCGGCGGAGAGATCCGCACTTATATTTTCCCCCAATTTATCGACAACAAAAGAAAAAAAAAATGTGATTAATAATTCCCCAATTCATTCTCACTTCGTCTTCTACACGAGAGATCGTGAGATTCTCGATTGTCTTCTCCTCTACGAACTTGGCGCAGGTAAAGTTTGCTTCTTTCTCCCTCTTACGAATCTTTCGTTGATTCTAGATACTAGGGATTATCTAATCGAGCTTTTCGGAGATTTTTGGGCTTCGATACTAGGGTTGATTGAGTCGATCTGTTTAGAAGAATCTTCGACTTTGATACTAGGGTTTATCTAATCGAGCTTGTGGGAGATTTTTGGGCTTCGATACCAGGGTTTATTGAATCGATTTTTCAGAAGAATCGGACTTACTCCTTGTTTCTTTCCTTTTCAGTTATGGGGCTCTTGAATTGGCTCTTTGGGGCGAAAAATAATGAAAATGAAGAGCACCTTCTAGAATCTGCACTCTCTCATATAGATGGAGATGTGGGTCGACACGAGATTAAGTTGGAAAGTGTATATATGAAAATCCAATCTTATCAAGAGAGAGCAAAGAGAGAGATTCAACAAGGAAACGAAGAAGCAGCAATTTATGCACTTAGACGTAAAAAGTTGTATGAAAACGAAGCACAAATCATACAAGACTTCATGTATTTCCTTGAAACCCAAAGGTTCAACATTATAGATGCCATCGTGTGTAATGCACTTTCCATGTCAACAAACCTGGTGGCAGAAGCTAAACTGAGGGAAGATCATAAAAGTGTGGAAGATGAAGTACGCTCAGAACTCTTGGCTGTAAAAACCGCTGTGGTCGAGGTAAACTTCTAAGTTTGTTCTTTATTCCTGTATATATTTGGATTGTTATTTGGAAATCCTTGACATAGGATTCAATGTGAAATTTTATTCTCCCAGGAGAACTCTAGAAAAGAAGAACAAGACTTGGTTCGAAGTTTTAGCAGAGACACTGATGCTGGTTGATAGATTAAGAGTTCCTTTGGCTTTCATGAGGAAGAAGTCAAGATCCAAAGATAGAAGAGCAGGTAATTGGAAGAAGAAGAAGATACGGGGAGACAAAGAGAATTGTGGCCAAGTATCAAAGTGGGAGAAAGAGAGAATTGTAGTTGAGAAAGAGGCTTTAATATCTACAATAATTCTCAATGCTATGTCGTTTAACTTAAAGAACATGTGAGTTGTATTTAAAAGGGGATCCTATGGTTTTCTTATCAAAGAAACTACATTATCATATTTCCTAAATCTGTTTCTCCGTCTTCTATTTTTCTTCTCTTCCCTTACTCTGATTTCTCTATCAATAGGCTCAAACCTATCATTGAGTGACAAAATGGCACCCACACCAAAATATGTTGCCATTTCAGAATTGATCTCATAGGAACTCGAGACCCAGGTTCTAGATTCACCGCTACCATCTCTATCGGTCGAACAACGATTAGATCAACACGACAAGGATCTGATGTGGACCGTTGCCAAACTTCCAGCTTTGGTATCCGCTAGTCCGGCAACCGTCGCCAAACTTCCAGCTCTGGTATCGTTGATGTCTCGTCGATGTCTAGGTATGATACGAACAGAAGATAAGGTATTCTCCCTTTACCTACACTCGCTGTTCCGGCGACGACACCAGAGGTAGTGTTTGCCACGAAGCAGACGGAGCAAATGATAGTCACTCCTCACAGCTTACTTGACTCTCCGAGCAAGTTCATGGAGCTTTCGATGTATGAAGGACGAAACTCAGATGATTGGCTTTTTCAAGTGGAGAAATGTTTTATCAGGAATAGAACACCAGAATCTGCCAAGCTTGACCAAGTCTTATCGTGTCTAACTGGATCTGCAGTAACTTGGTGGTGTATGTCACAAGACCGAGAACAGATCCCAAACTCGAAGAAATTCAAAGACAAATTTAGACGGAGATTTCAACGGAGTAAAAGAAGCTCTACAATGGATCTTCTGATGGTAATAACTCAAACTGGAAGCACTGATGATTATAGAGACAAGTTTGAGGAGCTATCACTGGATCTTCCACACGTTTCTAATGACGTTTTAGAGTCAGCCTTCCTTAGAGGGTTGAAGAAGAACTTACGAGATTAGGTAGGGCATTGTAGGCTGGGAAATATGAATGACATTGTGGAAATAGCGAGATTGATTGAGGAGCAGGAGACAGACAATCTCAGCTACCAAGTTCGACCCTTTTCTCGTACTACTTCAGCTCCAGCACTGACTCGCACGACCAAGAGCCAGAATCACAGCCCATCGTGCAACACCGATTTTGTGTTCGCAAGGAAGTCGTTTGATGGAGGCAGAGATAACAAGAAAATCATTGGTGGGAATGAAGTGAGGACCCCAAATATATGTAGATGGTATGGATAAGTTTAATCCTAAGTAGTTGTAGTACTTTAGGTGTCAATCCAAACTCAAGGCTATTTTAATCACCAAGAATACAAGTCGTATAACTCAATCTAAGTGCAATCAAAGTTATGATTTTTATAGTAACAAGTATCAAGTAACAAGCAAGACAATTAACACAAAGTTTTAACTTAATTTAACTAAAAGAGAACCCATGGGTATGGTGGTTGATCCAAGGCAATTAGCTTTAAATCAAGGTGTTTAAATTCAAACAATCTTAAATTTATATAAGTCTATAACACTAATGAAGATCAATCCTCTCCCGAGGTAGAAACCCTTATGTAATCATGAACTAAACATCAATTCCCATTGGTTTCGTTCACTCAAACACACATTAAGTTCAAGTCTATTAACTATCTAGCAATCCTAACATCAAATCCCTTTGGTTATTCAAGCTAGAGCTATACTAAGTTCAATCGAACCTTCAATGAACACTTTCGATGCTATAGAATGTTTAAGGTCTAGATTAAAGTGATCAAATTCAATCTAGCATTAAGAACACTTAGCAAGCATAGAAATCCAAGAATCTAACAATAAAACACCTTAACTCTTCAACTAATCACCCATGGATCATCCTATCCCATGGATTCAATATGAATCTACTCACTAATCATCTTATTTACACTTAATCCCATGATGGATAGAAGCATAATCAAGAAGATAAAACAAGAATAAGATGTAGAAGATCAAAGGAAAACAAACTGAAGTTTCATAAACTACTCAAGAACACAAAGTTTTCTTGAGAGAAAGTGTTTGCACAAAGAGTAAAAATTGAGAATCCAAAGTCAACAACTCAAGAACATGAAAGTAAAGTGAAGTGCTCTCAATAATGAGAGTGAAAACAGACATATATTGCCCAAAACACGTTTTTGGAGCATTATTAAACGTTTTGATTAAAGAAAACAAAGTTAGGAAAAGTGACTTTTGGGCAGTTCTGAAGGGTGGATCGATCGATCCACTTGTTAAAAATCATGACCGATCGTTCCAAATTGTGCTTGGTCGAGCCGCAGGTCCCGCGATCATTCGTGAAAATAACACGGATCGATCGATCCAAGGGAGGATCGATCGATCCAGTTACTAAAGATTTTGCCCGATCGATCCTCCTTGAGCTGGATCGATCCAAGGATCCCGCGATCATTTGAAAATAAGCAGATCGATCGATCCAAGGGTGGATCGATCGATCCACTTGTTGATTCTGCACTTGCTTCTTTTGCTCGCTAGACGGACATGTCTTCACTAAATCTTTCATAACTTTTGATCGCACCGTTGGAATAACCTCATATTTCTTCCAAATGAAAGCTAACTCGATTCTCTAGCAAGTGGCCAATTTTCAGCTCGATCCATCGGTGGAAATGGTATCGACGAGCACCTAACTTCTGACCATTTTCTGCATCTTTGCTTCCATTCCTTGCTCTTTTGGTTTTTGGCCTCCAAAGTGCCTATAAATGACTCAAGGACTATGAAAATGCAAAATGATGAGAAATATGCAAAATGAAAGTATAATGACTATAAAAACCAAATAAAATGTATGATAAAGATGCCAAAATATGAATGCATCAACTCCCCCAGACCTGCCTTTTGCTCGCCCTCGAGCAAACAAAGAGAACAAACCGGTGAAGAGGTTTGAAATGGAGAACTCATAGCCAAGAGATTGTTTTCCAAAGATCAAGTTGCCAATGCAAGATAATACATCTCAATGCTACAAATAAACCATCTACTCAATCAAACTTCTCATTCTCATCGCAACTTCAATGTTTTGCCTCTAAATTCAATGTCAAGTGATCAAATGTATCTTATCTACCAACTCCTTATGTTCATTAAGATTCAAAACCGTGTAGTCTTGCAAATGAGAATTCGACCTAATCCAATCGGCGGCTTGGTAAGAGAATAAATTTAATATGAAGTGAAGTGGTGTTTTAAAACATTTTAGTGACTTCTCTCAACATATGGCACAAGTCAACACACAAAAGCAATGGAGAAGGGAAACAATTGATGCATACAAGATGTTTTCTTCCATTCTACCCACCCCATACTCTTTGTTTCACTCAAAGTCACTCTTGTTCTCTACACCAATTACTTCATTTTTCTTTCTTTTATTTCAAGGATAGAACCTAGGGAGATCTTTCTTATACTTAGACAATTACTCTTGCTTTACTTATCTCTACTCCTTTTGATTCTCTATATATATTCTTTTCATTTCTAGGAGCTTCTTTACTCCTTAGCTTAAGAGTAATGTTTCTTTTTGTTTTCTCTCCTTAGACATCCGATTTTCGTTCTCTAAACCGTTTTGGTTGCACTTCTTTCCTTTTTATCTCTCCAATTCCTCACATAAGCTCACACCCTTACTCACCCTCACCAATTCCCAAAACCGTAATATAAAACAATGAGACTCCAAAATTCTCTCAACCCACCTAGACTAGCCAATGAGACTACTCATAATGGAACAAAAGAACTTGTCGTTTCCATCTCTAAAGATTTTATGCATGAGGTGCAAATAGAAAAAGGCCTCACTCAACAAATTAATGGTGGTTTCAAAGAAAAGCTAGGTGTAATCAAGGTGTAGTACCATCCTCATTCAAATCATGTACTTGAATCGGGAGGACCATTCCAACCATTAGAGAGGGGTAAAAGGGATAAAAATGGTTGAATGTGTATAAGTGAACCATGGTTAAGGTCTAAAACTCATAAGCAAGAGAATTATAATTCAATTTATGGTCTAATAAGGTGGAGTTGGTTTCAATTCAAACAAGTAATCAACAAGACTTAGAGAATCTAGAGCGAAGAGATCAAAGATATGGAGAAGAATGCTTTTCGTGGTTTATGAAGTCTAAGAGAGCATTATCGAGACATTCACAAAGAGAGCTATGTACTAAAAATTTCTACAAGGCATTTCAATCATTGTTCTCCATATGAATGATGCAACTAAATGAAAAGAAAAATCATTTTTCGCTGGTTCCCGAGGCGAGATGTCATCATTCATTGCTCTGAACCTATTTAACTCGCTCCTCTCTTCATTTCCCTCATATCTTTATTTCCTTGAGATTCCAGAAGGTAGACTTTCTCTCCCCTCTCTCTCTTTTATTTATTATTATTTTTTAAAGGAAAATTAGAGTATTCCCCCAATTCCGTCGCGCCGCCGCAGCCTCATCGCCGTACCTCTCCGTTGCCTCGTCGCCGCGCTGCCCCGTTGGTTCGCCGGTCGGTTTCTTCGACTTTGATAGGTTTGCCGACGATCTGCTCTTGCTTAGTTTGCCGAGGTGGACTCACGGGTTTGCCACTTCGTCCTATTGTGTCGAGCCCATCGAGACTGCTTAGTACTGTCGTTGTGTCGGTTCTTTTCAGCTCGTCCTCAGACCTTGCCGAGGTGAATCGTCCAATCGGCTCTCCTATTGTTGTGTTTCGCCTGTTTTGCTTCCGATTACTTGATCCCAGTGAGCCGAAGCGTAGAGATTTCGAGTTTTACTCCTGCTGAGGTGGCAGGTCTGACATCGAACCTATTGATTCTTCTCGCCGCTTCGAAGATTTGCCATCTCACTTTCTCTTGGCGAAGTGAACTGTTTGAGGCGAGGTGAAGTCAATCTGGTGGTGAGCTCGTCTCCACCAAACCGAACACTAGACTTGCAGCGAGGTGATTCGTGGCGAGGTGAATTCAACCCGTGAGGATTTGGAAGCGAGGCGAACTCGATCCGAGTTGATTTGGTGGCGAACTCATTCTTGTCGAACCAAATACATCATCATCGACGTTAGGCCGAGGTCAATGTCAGCGGGAAGTCCACTGTCTAATGCCGAGCTTCAATCTCGAGTTGAATCTTCTTGGCTTCGTCCTCATGCCAATGTTATCTCAGATAAGGAAAATACAAGTCCTGGTGACTCTCGCAACTCGATAGCCGGTCCATCTAAGGCGAGTTCAGACGATGCCGAACCGAACTCTCCTGGTTCTAGAGAGCTGCGTCTTGTTGACGCCCCCCTTGAAGTGAAGGTCGAACCAAATGAATTCGAGACTGCTGTGCATACTGCGGTGTACAACCAAGTCTTTGGCTTAGCTGGACCATCTCAACCAGTTAAGAAGAAACGGCAAGCTAATAGGAGAACTCCTGATCCTCCTGGCTCAACCCTCACGACTGAGGTTTCTCTCAGCGAGTTAGTGACGAGATGCAACTTCGCGGAAGATGTTGAGGCCTGGGTTCCATATCCCGATGCGCGAGCTGACGAGCCTCCAGAAGGATGCTTCACGGTGTATGAGAGCTACTTTCGTGACTGCTTTCTATGGTTCCCAATACCATATGTTATTCTGGAGTTTTTGAGAGAGTTCGAGCTGTCTATCTCCCAGATAACTCCTCGTGGAATTCGACACATGGTGGGGATTCTTGTGCGAGGTTACGAGTGCGACGAGGATATTAGTGTCCATCATTTGATGAATCTCCTGGAATTCCGGCTGTCTTCGAAAGATAAGCTCATCTATTATGCATCGAATAAAAAGAACCGTCGCATCATACAGGGTTTTCCAAATAAGGATCGCCAATGGATGGATTTTTTCTTTTATGTACCGATCTGCGAGGCGACTTTAGGCAAAGGTGTTGGGCTTATAAAGACGAGTTGGCAGCGAATGGGTAGCTGACCCATTGCTTATTTCTGGCCCGGCTCGCCAAGTTTTTGCGTTGTGCTTTATTTGCTCTTGAATTCTTACCTAGTTTTGTCTCTTATTTGTTTTGCAGTTCCTCGCCCGCTCCCTAAGTGCCCGCGTGACATCTTCTCTTTAAGCGAAACCCTCGCATCGCGGAAGTGCCACTGGTTGAAGAACTTCTCTCGTCGGCGAGTCGAGAAAGCTAGGGCCACTCACGCAGGTTCATCGGTTTCCAGTTTATCCGCCTCCAGTCCGTCCGAAGAAGACATTCACTCGAAGATGGATAAGATGAAAGACATGGATTTTAGGCAGAGGAAGGCGTTTTTGGCGCAAAAGGAAGCCGAGCAGAAGAAACAGGCCGAACTCAAGGCCAAGAGAGATGAGAAGGAGAAAAAGAAAGTTGATCAGATATCTCGGGAGCAGGCTCACGCAGGATCGGCTTCGAAAGTTGCCGAGCCCGCTTCTGGGGACGAGCCAAGCTCTCTAGGCCTGATCTTGAGGAGGTCGAAGCCAAAGCTGGATTCGTCAGACGCCGTGCTTGCTTTGCCGCCTACTAACAAGCCGAACGAGAAAGCTAAAGATCGAGCTGACAAGAGGAAGGATAAGGTCGAGCTCCCATGTAAAGTTTCCGCAAAGCTTAAAGACATAGGCCAAGGGACGAAGCGTCCTGCGGACTCTCCTGCTGAGGACCCAACTGCAAAGAAAGTTGCGCGTTCCACTGTTTCCCGTTCTGTCGAGCCCACTTCTCAGGTTTGCATTAGCATTGTTTCAACATTTTATTGGTTTATGATATTTTGGAACATACTTGATGCGAACTGGTTTGCGTTTGTCGTTTTTCAGGAGGATCCAACTAATCCTTACAATACTCCGGCCGTTGCTGCTCGCGCAGTCTCTCAGTACTGCCGTCCTGGAGTAAACCCAATAGACCTCGCTTCTTTGGAGTTCGTCGATGACTACAGCGAAGTGGCACTCCGGACAGTTAAGGTTAGGTTTCGGCTGAATCCTTTTGGTTTATGTCATGCTTGCTCCTTAATACTTGATATGATTATTTTTGCGCCGCCCACGTTAACCAGTTGACCAAGAATTATCAGTATGAGCTTCATTCGGTCAAGCAACGATATGAAGGTGTTTGCGAGGAGGCGAACGAGGCGAACCGGAAGCGCAAGGTTGCCGAGAAAGAGAGTGCTGAACTTAAGGCCGAGCTGAAGCGGGCTGCGGATCGAATCAAAGTCTTGGAAAACAAAGTGGAGAGGAAGAGTGAGGCGGTCAAACATGCTACAGATAACTGGGCGGCTGCCGAAAAGAGGCTGGAGGAGGCTGATAAGCTCAGGCAGCCAGGAATTACCAACGCCATCATTAGCGTGAAACGCGAATTCACAAACAGGTTTAATGCGAAAATTTCAGCAGCAAACGTCACTGATCTGGGAAGATTTAAGATCACCCCTTACGAGGGGAATACTGATCCAAAGGACCATCTCCTGACGTTTGCAATAGCAACAGGGCGAGCTAACTTCAAGGAGCACGAGAGAGACGTCGGCAAGTGTCTCTTATTTGTCGAAAGCCTCAAGGGACCGGCCCTCCAATGGTTCGCCA
The DNA here is from genome assembly GCA_964056655.1 of Arabis hirsuta. Classification (NCBI taxonomy): domain Eukaryota; kingdom Viridiplantae; phylum Streptophyta; class Magnoliopsida; order Brassicales; family Brassicaceae; genus Arabis; species Arabis hirsuta. The sequence goes on from OZ053301.1 coordinate 4,436,005, forward strand.
AGCTGGAGAGGAACTCAATTGACAACTTTGACCAGCTCTCCTCTGCGTTCTTGAAGCATTACGGAATTTTCATGGAACGCAGAACATCTGATGTCGACCTCTGGACCATGGTACAAGGACAGCACGAATCCCTTCGGAATTTCATCGAACGATATAAAACCGTCCTGTCCAAGATTGAAGGACTCAGCGATAAGTCAGCAATAGAGGCTTTAAAGAAAGCTTTATGGTTCGAGCCACCGGATTCGGAAAGAAATTTCCGTGAACGAACCATCTACAATCCAAGATGCTTTGCACCGAGCCACCGGATTCGCGAAGAACGAAGAAGAGGTCCGGATACTAGCTCATACGTCTATGACACCGGCAACCGTCACGAAGTACATGGTGATCATGTCCCACTTCTACTCTGGAATGGGTAAACTCTGCAACAACCCGCTCGGAACCTGATGCTCAGGCTTCACTAGCTGACACACGTTGCACGCTGCAACCCAACTAGCAACATCTTTCTTCATCCCGACCCAGTGGTAATACCGCTTCAAATCCCATTACATCTTAGTCGCTCCTGGATAAATCGACAATATGCTCGAGTGAGCCTCCCTCAGAATCTCGTGCCTCAGACTCTTATCCTTAGGCACACAAACTCTCCCGTGCACTAAGATAGTCCCATTAGAAGAGACCTGATACTCAGAACCCACAGCCCGAGAAGCAGCAATCAACTCCTTATCTGCTTCCTGAGCCGCACGAATCCTGCTCAGCAAATCTGCCTGGTTAGCTGCCTCTAACCCCAATGGCTCATGTGAAATCACACATAACCTCCATGCACTGATCTCGCTCACCAGAGCCTCCATATCCTGCTCCTGATCTGAAGCAACCTTCTTCCGACTTAACCCATCTGCCACCAGATTAGCCTTACCGGATGGTACCCAATCTCCAGGTCATAGTCCGCAACTAACTTCATCCAGCACCTTTGTCTCTGGTTCAGCTCTGGCTGAGTGAAGAAATACTTCATACTCTTATGGTCTGTGAATACCTGCACCTTCCCGCCATACAGGTAGGACCTCCAAATCTTATGAGCAAATATCACGGCAGCCAACTCCAGATCGTGGGTAGGGTAATTGCACTCGGGCTTCCTCAACTGCCTCGAAGCATATGCAATAACCCTTCCCAGCTGCATCAGTACACATCCCAAACCAACTCCTGAAGCATCAGTATTCACCACATAAGGCTCACCTGGCTCGGGTAACGGCAAAACTGGTGTACACGTCAGCATCTCCTTCAGCTTCCCGAAACTCTCCTCGCAAGCTGAAGACCACACAAAAAGGAACATCCTTCCCCGTCAGCTTTGTCATCGCCTATGCCATACTTGCAAAACCCTTGACGAACCTCCGATAGTAACCCGCTAAACCGAGAAAACTTTTGATCTCCGTAGCATTCCTTGGTCTTGGCCACCCTCTGATAGCCTCAATCTTAGTCGGATCCACAGAAACTCCCTCTGAAGATATTACATGGCCCAGAAAGCTCATATCTCGCTGCCAGAAACTGCACTTACTCAACTTCGCATACAGCTTCTGCTCCCACAGCTTCTCGAGAACTAACTGCAAATGCACCTCGTGCTCCTCCAGACTCTTCGAATATACCAGGATATCATCTATGAAGATGATCACGAACACATCCGAATACTCTTGGAACATCCCGTTCATCCATCTCATGAATGCTGCTGGCGCATTCATCAACCCGAAAGGCATCACTATAAACTCATAATGCCCAACACTTGTCCCCAAGGACAATCCAGATGCACTCTGCACCGTTCCAGCCAATCCATCCCCAGGATGACATCATACAACACCACCGCCTGATAATCCACTCTGTGACATCGACTACTAGATCAAGGATGTAACGCCTCTGATCCGGAGTAGGTCAACATTGACTCGATTGGTCACACAACAATCAAACAAGAACATGAGCAACCAATCATAGACCCAGAACCAGACCAAAGATGCTACATATAACCATCCTCACCGTTATCCCGCCCAATAGTAGCTAAACTTCATCCCATAAACTTTAACTACCCCCGGCTGCCCGCCAGACTTACTCCAGATACCGTTGCTCTCAGCATACCCCATACCCGAAGCATCCCGGACCACCCTGCACTCTCTGATTCGGGCCCGAAGTGCTTTCTCACTTCCTCTTATGTCCTTGCGCAGGCTTGCCGCCCTTGCTCGAAACCAACTGCGGTTGCGTTCTTTTTGGCTGAACAAGCGGTCTCGCCACCACCTGCTCCCTCAGATCATCCTCGATTGCTGCAGCTGTCTACACCAGCTCCGCCCTCGTGATGAACATACTCGCTCCACAACGAGTCCTCCTATCAGCTCGAAGTCCTCTTAAGAACCTCTACACATGGGCCTGCTCGCCCTCCATGCCTCTACCCGCATGAACTAGAAGTCGACTAAACTCCGCATCAAACTCCCTCACCGATCGGTCACCCTGAGTCAACTCCAAACCCAACTCAAGCCGATCCACCTCCTCTTGCGGAAATACTTGGCATTAAACTCAGCTAATAAATCCACCCAGGCCATCACTGATTGCACCCTCCTGGCCACAACACCTCTCCACCAAAGATGTGCATCACCTTCTAAGTGAAGAATCGCCAAAACCACTCAGTATCCCTCTGGACACATGATAGAGTGAAAGGTACGCTCCAATCTCATCCGCCGCTCATCAGCCCCTCAGACTTAGCACCTACCGCGAAACTCCTGTGTTAATCCTCTGCATCTGCTCCTTCATCCTAAGATAGGATGGAAACTCCTCCACCCCCGGTTGTACTCCAGCCATACCCAACTGCACACCAGCCATACCAGGCTACACACCAGCCATACCCGACTGCACACCAGCCACACTCGGCTGCACACCAGCCATACCCGGCTACACACCAGCCATACCCGGCTGAACAACAGCCACACTCGGCTGCACACCAGCCATACCTGGCTATACCCCCTTGAGCCTGACCCTAAGCCGGTACCCTTCTCGATAGCCGCTCCAAGATCAACTATAGCAGACTCGCTAGACTATCATCTCGATCATGGCTGACACCTGCGACAGCACCTTCAACTGGGCCCACCGCTCTGCCAGCCACATCGGGACCTTCACTAGTTCCACCAGCCCTCACACTGGTACTCGTAGTGGCCACCCCGGGACTCTCACTAGTCCCACCAGCCCTCACACTGGTACTAGTAGTAGCCACACTCACGGATCCCTCCTCATACATCTGCGAATCAGCCACCCGATCATGCGTGGTCTCCTGGGCTACACTCGCGGTAACAGACTCACTCTCAAGTCCTCGCCCGCGCCTACGCCCTCCATGACCACCTTGGCCTCCCCGGCCAATACCTCTAGCAACTTTAGTACCTCTACCCATTTCTCTTCACTACCAGAAGTAGAAACTAACAATACTAGAAAGCAAGAAAGGTCAAACAATACATACCGTGGAATCTCTTTGAAGGCTCGGAGAAGATGATCTAGGACTCCAAACCCACACAACAGCAATTCCATAATCTACTAGCAACCTAGCAATTCTAACAACCTAGCCAGACAAGCGAGACTCTAGATCATCTCCTGTTCCCGGCCATGATTCCACGATCACATTTTCTCTTTTCCTGCAACACATGGCAAAAAGAGTTGCGTGAGTATTATCACAAATACTCAGCGACGCGATCATCCCGTCTATGGGTCAATTAGATATAGACATAAGCAAGAGATACAATACCATGGTTATCAAACAATCAAGCATACATGAACAACCAATCACAAACCAATGCTGAAGCACTGTATCGATCGACACAACCACTAGGCATCGATCGACATGACAGTCTCGTGTCGATCGACACACCACCAATGGTGTCGATCGACACACTGCCCCGTGTCGATCGACACACCACCATTGGTGTCGATCGACACGAAGTCGCATGCACCAGAAAACGAACCTATCCTCTCATGGTTTGAATTCATCGAAATTCAATGAGTTCCCTGCACCATTCAACCACAAAACACACGAAAACAACAGGCAAACGCATTCCATCTAATCCCTATGTCCATATAACCCATGATTACGCACTCACCTCGATTTCAAAAGGAAAAAGATAAAGAACACGAAGAACAGTCACGAACAGCCTCTGATTTTGTCCTCCACAGACCCGAAATCACCACAGCAACGACTTCCTTCTCGTTCTAACAGCCTCACAAGATCAATCCTTCTCAGAAATCACCAGAAACCTCCCCAAATTCTCTGATTCCCACACTCTCTCAATATCTTTGATCTATTCGGCCAAAAAGGGGGAAAACGCAGCCTTGCGTTTAAGTACTCGAACCTTAGGGCTCCCCTTAACCGGCCCAAACTAAACTGATCAGAAATCAAACCCTAGGTCTGATTTTTAACTCGTGTCGATCGACACACTCCATCTGTGTCGATCGACACAGACTTCTCTGTCCGAACTTCGAGAGAACAACAACCCGTGTCGATCGACACACCAACCCTGTGTCGATCGACACCTAACCAAAAAATCCACTTTTCAGTTCACGGGTGTAACACCATGCATTATTATTAGTCAAGATTCAATGGTCTTTAGTCTTATGAATTAATTAGACTTGTTAATTCCCATGCATCGATTTATGGCTTCTCATCTTTATTCTCTCCCTATATAAACTATGTAATCTCTTTGAGAATAATCATTCACTTTTTATCTAAATCTTTTCTAAAGAAGTTTCTCTCTTGTTCTTTTGTGAACTTGATGGTCTCTTGGTGGTTAGCCAACGAAATCAAACCGATCATTGGGTGGTTAGCTCTTTGATCACAACCGATCACTAGGTGGTTAGCCTTATGTCCACGCCGACTCCAAGGTGGTTAGCCGAAGAGTTCCATCATTCCTTAGGTGGTTAGCCTTCGGATCCAGTTTACCGAGAACCGATCATAGTTTTCGACACAGCCATTCACTTCCCCGCCTTGTTCATCCAAGGATCTATCCGTTTCAATACCTAGAAGAGTGTGTGTTCCTTTGGGAGATCGTATCAAGTGGTATCAGAGCCACATTCTTAAAATAGCGGTATTTTCTAATTATTTTCTATCTCTTCATATTTAATCTTTTCTTTCTATCTTCTGTATTAAAACCAATTTAAAAAAAAAAGAAACGAAAAGACAAGTTTAAAACAAAAAAAAAATATTGGTCGTATTTCTTCACTATCTATCTTTAGTTTGACGATTTGGTTTTTGAAGCTACCATCGATTTGTTTCAATTTAGTTCCTTAAGAACCGAGGAGAACTTCTTGTGTGTGTGAGGATATTGTGAGAGTTGTGCGAAACAGTTGAGTGAAACACTTGTGAGGATTATTTTACTAACGTGTTTGTTTCTTTTGAAAGGAAACAAAAATGTCTGATGGAAGTAATGACGGTACTTCACGGTCAAGGAGAAGAAAAGATACCGAAATGAATCGCAAGATGGATACTATATCCGCAATACTAAACGAAATGAGAGGTCAAATAACCGCTCTTAGTGTTAGGACGCCGAATAGACGAGAAAGAAACGAAAGAACAACCCAAGGCATAGCTCGAGAAGGCAACTTGGCCGAAAGTCACAGATCCGACCATAGCATTGCTCAAAGAAGTCCGCGAGTCCAGCCTAGACATAGGCAAAACCGGCGGAATCAACAAAATCAACAAAACGAGCAGTTCAACAATCCGTTTCATGACTTATCCGAAGATAACCCGCCTAGACAACCCTCGGTCCGAAGAAGAAATGACAATGATCTTGGTAGCGTGAAGCTTCGCATTCCACCCTTTTACGGAACAAATGATCCCGATGCTTTCCTAGAGTGGGAAAAGAAGATCGACATGGTCTTTGATTGACAAAACTTTTCCAAATACAAAAAGGTTAGGTTAGCCGCTACTGAGTTTCATAATTATACTATTGATTGGTGGGGTCAAGTGGTGAAAAACAAGAGATGCAATGGAGAAAACCCCGTTAAGACGTGGGAAGAAATGTCATCAATCATGAGGAAGCGATTCGTACCAGTCCACTATCATCGCGAGCTACACCAAAAGTTGCGTAGGTTATCACAAGGGAGTAGGGGAGTTGAGGACTACTTCCAAGAGATGGAAAAACTCATGCTCAAAGCCGATATCGATGAGCCCGATGATGTAACTATGGCCCGATTCCTAAGTGGAATGAATCGAGATTTACAAGATCGGATGGAGATGCAGTCTTATGACGCCGTAGAAAAGATGTTGCATAAGGCCATTCTCGTGGAGTAGCAACTTAAGAGAAAGGCTGTCACACGAACACCTTTCGTGTCTAAGCCAAGCTACACCAAAAGCGAGAAGCCGAGTTACAGATCAAGACGATTTGGGGACAAATCCTTTTCAAGAGGAGGGGGATGATGCGATCATGGACGAGCAAGCTTTGGACGAGGAAGCTTTGATCATACCCGAAGGTCCTGTTACGCGGTCCAAGACAAGAAAGCCTGAGTTGTTCAGGAGTTACTTAATGACGTTCGGATCAAGGAAGAAGATCAGCTTATGCACAACGCCGTTACCTCAATTTCGGCTACGATATTTTCTTGAGGTTGGACGTTAAGTATAAGTTGTTGTACTCTTTTTCCTGTATTCGGTTTTGTCCCAATGGGTTTTCCGAGTTGAGGTTTTAACGAGGCAACACTTATGCTTCCCCTTTACGATCCAACAACAAGAAACATATCATGAATAAATTGCATGGGATTTTCATGGTAAAGAGATTCATGAACGTGGAAGGCCAAGAGGGTGTTCACACCATGCATTATTATTAGTCAAGATTCAATGGTCTTTAGTCTTATGAATTAATTAGACTTGTTAATTCCCATGCATCGATTTATGGCTTCTCATCTTCATTCTCTCCCTATATAAACTATGTAATCTATTTGAGAATAATCATTCACTTTTTATCTAAATCTTTTCTAAAGAAGTTTCTCTCTTGTTCTTTTATGAACTTGTCGATCTCTTGGTGGTTAGCCAATGAAATCAAACCGATCATTGGGTGGTTAGCTCTTTGATCACAGCCGATCACTAGGTGGTTAGCCTTGTGTTCACGTCGACTCCAAGGTGGTTAGCCGAAGAGTTCCATCATTCCGTAGGTGGTTAGCCTTCGGATCCGGTTTACCGAGAACCGATCATAGTTCTCGACGCAGCCATTCACTTCCCCGCCTTGTTCATCCAAGGATCTATCCGTTTCAATACCTAGAAGAGTGTGCGTTCCTTTGGGAGATCGTATCATAGAATCATCATAGAAGCCGAAAGATCAAAGCCTAATGAAGCTAAAGGAACCACCAGTCTTTTAGTGGATTCACCGGAAGTCTAAAATCTTCAAAGGAGTTGAGCTAATTAACTTTAAACAAGCGCTTTGTGGGAGGCAACCCACATTTTTATTTTTTTCTTTATTTATACTCTAAATAGTTTTTAAAATTTCAATTTCGGGTTTTCTAAGTTTATTGAGAAATTGGGGTTGATAGCAAACACTTTAAGGGTTATTAGGAAAATAACAAAATCCTTAGCTAACCAACCTATTGTTTTGTAAAGGAATCCAACCTCTTTTTGTTATTTTTCTAATTTACCTTTAAATCTTTGTTATTTGGCTAAGTAGCTCAAGTTTATTTTATACTAATCTATTTTATTTTATTTTCAAGATTTATTAAAAGCAAAAAAAAAAAAAAAAAAATATCCCGTCGGCCGGTACCGGCCACGATACCGGACCGTGCCCGACTGATATCGCACCTTCTGCGACCAAGACCCAGCACCACACGGAATATCGACCTGTGGCCTTGACCGGTATCGAGTACCGATCGTCCCGCACCACGCATGGCCCAGTACCGGTCACGCGTAACTGTCTGGAGTCGTGACTGATACTCGGAACACATTGCCCAGCGACCTACCGCACCCTGCCGCAATTCTTGCCGCATCCCGTACCGGTCTCGTATGTCGGTCGATACTCCCGACCGGTATCGAGGCAACATTACCGCTTGGCCCCATACCGCATCTCGCCCTTCTCGATCTCACCCATCCCACCTCAAACCGCGAACATCCCACCTCGACCCACGCCTCACCCGCGGTAAGTACCGGACACTGTCTCGGTCCACCAATTCGACCGGTGGTTCGACCGATCCGATCCGGGTAAGTTTTCGGTTTAATTTTCCTTTTTCTTAACCGGTTCCTAACTGATTTTAACCGGAATTTAACAAAAAATATCACAAAAATCTGATTTTAAAAGGTTTTTACAAATTTCTTTTTGTCTCTTAAAGACAAACTTCATATTTTTCTCTCTCAAAAGTGTTCTTGAGCTCAAGAACCCTAAAAATACAATTTTGGGGTTTTTGCTCAATTCACTAAAATTTGATTAGTTTTTCATTATGATTTAAATTCCTAATCTCATATTTCACCTAATCCAAGGTAATTTCTCTCTAAACCCTCTTTTTGTATAAATCCCAAGTTTATGCATATTTTACAATTCTCATTGATTTAGCTTAAATTGGCTAGGTTGTTGGAGAGTTAACATAGAAATACTTGATAAGACATAATACAAGCATTATTGATGGGTCAATTACTTTTTCACAAATATGGATTTGTGAGGTCATAATTATAAACGAATTTGGGTGTTTCATGGTTAGTTAATGCATCCATAAGTATGGGTTTATCATATATACATAGGATTGCTATGAATTTTGACACATTCGAACCTTAATTGCAAAATTTTAGTGTTTTTCACATTAATCCGAAAATTATGATTTAATTAGAGAAAACTTATTTTACCTTTGGTTATCATTCTTACATATTTCTAATGTCTTGATATGCCTTATTATCATTCAATTTCTTATAGGAAACAATTCTTTTGGAAATTATGATTTTCAAGACCGTAACATGCTTTTTCGAGATTTTTCTTTTGTAGGAACTTCAATGGAGGATGAGATTGTTCCAAGGAAGTCTAAGAGAGGACATAAACCCAAGATGCACCACGTGACAACTCATGATCACGAAGCTCAAGTCTCTCGCCCTAAACGTTCTAAAGCCAAATCGAAAAAGTCATCAAAGAAACATGGAAAGGATATTTTTGTGGAGAATGAGGAAGAAGTTGGTTACCAACTAAGAGATGAGAAGGATGAAGCCACTCAAGTACCAATTCAGTTTGTGGAGGTCACACAAAAAATACCTCACATATCACCCCCTAAGAAGAAGAGGAATTCGCGAGCTAAGTCCAACATGGTTGTGACTCAAGCACCGAGTGTTATAATGAAGCATGTTGGACTCGAAATGAATGCTAACGTGGACTACATGGCTGGTCTACAACAGTTTGCTATGATTCTAACTCTTGGTATTGATTTCGAGACACTCGATTTACTCGGTATTCAAAAGGATGTTGAATGGTATCTAGAAGCATTGGGCCTATAAAAGTTTGTAGCTATCTCTCACCCTACTTATGGAAAGCTGCAAGAGAATTCCTAGCCACGGTAACATTGTCTTACCCCAAGACAAAGACGACCATAGCAAAGGAAGGAATTCTAGCTTTTACGGTTAAGGAGAAATCGTATACTTTGAGTATTGAAGAACTTTGTGATATTTTGGGACTTGAGTGTCATGAGAGGATCAAGTTCAGTGGTAGTGAAGCCCATTACGATGAATGGTTGAAGATTGGGAATGATAGACTAAAACCCAAAAGTTCTAAGGCATCGAAGATTACACACCTGGCAATTCGTTATGTCTACTACCTATTTTCTCAACTCATTTTCAGTAGAAACGAGTATGGAGTAGTGAAACAAGAAGACTTTTACATTTTAATATCATCGTTTGTGGAGAACCCCGAGAAGGTGAACCTTTCCTCACTTTTAGCTCGTCGTATGGTACAAGTCAAGCATGATGCCGCTAAGGAGAAGATACCAAAGGGAGCATCAAGTTATTTTGGTGGAACAATCACGGCCATACTACACGCGTGTGGTGTTGATTTTCAACTAGAAGTCCCTTTGATGGTTGAAAGGAAGCTTGATCTCCATGCCCTTCAACGGAAGCATTATCTTTGTGGATGGTACGAGCAATCTACAAATTTTGGGTACCTTTTCACTCCCCCATACGAAGAAGAGAACAAGTGTGTTCTACTCCCACATGCGGAAATCCCAGCCTTGTGTGATGGTAACACTTATTTTCATCCTACTCGTTCCACATGGTTTTATCGTTGTCCCGGATGCCCTCTTATTGGAGTTTCGCTTTACTATCAATCGAAGGCAAGGATGGCAAGAAAGGAGAGGTCTAGAAGACAACAAGGAGAACATGTTTCTCAACCCTCAATCTCCCACACGCCACCCCACGAGCACCAATTTACAGCCGCTACACATGCCGGTTTTGATGAATGGCTTCACAATAGCTTTAAGGAGGAAAAAGAGAAGAGAGTAGCTCTTGAAGCTAAGGTTTCTATGCAAGGAAAGATGATTTCTAAGCTTGTAAAAGTGGTCAAGAAATCAGTCCCATATCTCTTTAGGCGATCCTTTAGAAGCACAACCGCAACAACAACTAGCGATGATTTGGGTAGTATTTTGCTTATCTCTACATTTGAGCACGATGTGGATGTCGATGATGATGTTTCTAGCCGTCACAACACACGTGACAATGATGAGAACGCCAATGCCCAGTATGGACAACACTCACAAGTCCAGGCAACAGCTTTCAAAAAACAAATTTCAAAAAGCTTGGCCGTTTCCTTGGAAGATTAATTCATGGTAATATACATGACTCGTATCAAATAGATACCGTTTTCTTACGCTGGAAAAAAAAAACCAAATGAAAAGAAAATAAAAGGATGGGAAAGGACAATGGTTGTCTAAGAGTTTTAAGGCCAAAAGAATACCCAAGGAATGCCATGATACAAAAGAAGAGACGAGTAGAAGAGATTTCAAGTGATTCCCAGAGAAAGATATAAGTTTGGGGAAAAAGACACGAAGAAAGTGGTTGCGAAATTGTGAATATCAACAGGTCTATTTTCTCTTGCGATTTTGCATAATATCTCGCACCCGGAGTCTATGGTAACCCTAAACACTTTTAACCTCACAATATATATTAGCCTTTTTCAATCCTAATGCCGTCTACCCCGAATGATTCCCTTGATGAGAAATTCACATATACCTTAATGAATGTAGAGAGTCAAATGAAGTGCAGTTGAGATTTTTGCAGGATTGTAATTAAAACATGGAGTAGGCTGCGAAGGTTATGAATGGCGTATGATGAAGATACCTTTGGATCTATCATGTCACATACGGTATTAGTATCAACGTTATTTTGAAAAGGTTTTTCTAAGTTCAAATTATATTCAAACCTCTTTTCTATACTTGGATTTTGCTTGAGGACAAGCAAGGTTTAAGAACACGTGAGTTGTATTTAAAAGAGGATCTGATTCTTAGGGTTTCCTTATCAAATAAATTACATTATCATATTTACTAAATCTATCTCTCCTTCTCTTCCCTTACTCCGATTTCGATAGGTTCAAACCTATCATTGGTGCTTTTCATTGAGGGCCAAAATGGCACCCACACCAAAATTTGTTGCCATTTCAGAAAAATACATATATTTTAAACTTTCTTTATGTAACGTTACAAACAAACAAGTTTTTATTCTTTGTGTCAGGGTCAAGACTAATTTAGGGTTAAACCTTCCTCTCTTAGAGTTTATTCACTTTTAATTTGCCAAAGTTTATTTGTTTACAATGTGTTGAATATATTTATGGTACGTTTCTATAACATTTAATCTTATTGTTGCAGTAATCATATTGTGAATATGTAGTAATTTTCACTAAAAACCAAATCAAATAAAACTTTTTTTCTTTGAGATATAGGTTGATGCTAAACTTCATGTGAAGTATAATCCTGGCGTGAACACAAATACATGCACCACGATAAACCGAATACCCCCAAAATTAACTTGGTAACTATCACTAAAAATCGTATCTATTTAAAACTTTCTTTCTTTCTGCAACTTTACATACGAACCAGTTTTAATTTATTATGTGAGGGTTAAAGCTCTATTAGGGTTAAAGCTCAATGTTTTGAATGCATTTATAGTAAGTATAAGTAGTTTTACAAGATTGTTTATAACTTTTTTTAACTGTTAAAAATATATGTAGTATATCTATAAATTTAAAAAAACAAACATATATGGGTATAAGACAAGTATTATATCATAACTTTTTATCTTATTATCGTAGTAACCATACCGTGAATGTGTCGTCGTCATATTAAAAAAAAGATATTGGTAGAAAACGAGAATTATATGTACTTTTTTTTGGAGATATATGTTGATATTGAACTTCATAAAAAGTATAATCGTGGCATGAACATAAATTCATGCACCAAAATAGATCGAACATCATTCAATTAACTCGGTAATTATCACTTAAAATTATTTCTACTAAAATCTTTCTTTACTTTTGCTATGTTACGTAGGATAAAAGCCCCCTCTCTTAGGGTTGAGTTTCTTTTAATTTACCCAAAGTTTATTTGTTTAAATATTTTGAATACATTTATGGTAAGTTTCTATAGTTTTAAAAAATTATTTAGAGCTTTTTTTATTTACTAAAAATATAAGTAGTGTATTAACTCAATTCTTTTATCAATTTTTGTTTGTTTTGTTTTTCGTTCGGAATTGTTTAGGTATTATATTGTAAACAATTTGTTGACATTTATTTGTTTGGGTTAGTTTGTTAATTAGTATATTATTTTTTTTTTTGGTTGTTACACCAAATTTCCCTTTTTTATATATAATGTATATAGAAAATCCAGCCTGTAATACCAACACATAACCGGCCTTTAGCTCGGAAATCCAGCCGGGGAAACCGAAGATAACCGGAAATCCAGCCTTGGGAAACCGAAGATAACCGGCCTTTAGCTCGGCGGAGAGATCCGCACTTATATTTTCCCCCAATTTATCGACAACAAAAGAAAAAAAAATGTGATTAATAATTCCCCAATTCATTCTCACTTCGTCTTCTACACGAGAGATCGTGAGATTCTCGATTGTCTTCTCCTCTACGAACTTGGCGCAGGTAAAGTTTGCTTCTTTCTCCCGCTTACGAATCTTTCGTTGATTCTAGATACTAGGGATTATCTAATCAAGCTTTTCGGAGATTTTTGGGCTTCGATACTAGGGTTGATTGAGTCGATCTGTTTAGAAGAATCTTCGACTTTGATACTAGGGTTTATCTAATCGAGCTTGTGGGAGATTTTTGGGCTTCGATACCAGGGTTTATTGAATCGATTTTTCAGAAGAATCGGACTTACTCCTTGTTTCTTTCCTTTTCAGTTATGGGGCTCTTGAATTGGATCTTTGGGGCGAAAAATAATGAAAATGAAGAGCACCTTCTAGAATCTGCACTCTCTCATATAGATGGAGATGTGGGTCGACACGAGATTAAGTTGGAAAGTGTATATATGAAAATCCAATCTTATCAAGAGAGAGCAAAGAGAGAGATTCAACAAGGAAACGAAGAAGCAGCAATTTATGCACTTAGACGTAAAAAGTTGTATGAAAACGAAGCACAAATCATACAAGACTTCATGTATTTCCTTGAAACCCAAAGGTTCAACATTATAGATGCCATCGTGTGTAATGCACTTTCCATGTCAACAAACCTGGTGGCAGAAGCTAAACTGAGGGAAGATCATAAAAGTGTGGAAGATGAAGTACGCTCAGAACTCTTGGCTGTAAAAACCGCTGTGGTCGAGGTAAACTTCTAAGTTTGTTCTTTATTCCTGTATATATTTGGATTGTTATTTGGAAATCCTTGACATAGGATTCAATGTGAAATTTTATTCTCCCAGGAGAACTCTAGAAAAGAAGAACAAGACTTGGTTCGAAGTTTTAGCAGAGACACTGATGCTGGTTGATAGATTAAGAGTTCCTTTGGCTTTCATGAGGAAGAAGTCAAGATCCAAAGATAGAAGAGCAGGTAATTGGAAGAAGAAGAAGATACGGGGAGACAAAGAGAATTGTGGCCAAGTATCAAAGTGGGAGAAAGAGAGAATTGTAGTTGAGAAAGAGGCTTTAATATCTACAATAATTCTCAATGCTATGTCGTTTAACTTAAAGAACATGTGAGTTGTATTTAAAAGGGGATCCTATGGTTTTCTTATCAAAGAAACTACATTATCATATTTCCTAAATCTGTTTCTCCGTCTCTTCTATTTTTCTTCTCTTCCCTTACTCTATCAATAGGCTCAAACCTATCATTGAGTGACAAAATGGCACCCACACCAAAATATGTTGCCATTTCAGAATTGATCTCATAGGAACTCGAGACCCAGGTTCTAGATTCACCGCTACCATCTCTATCGGTCGAACAACGATTAGATCAACACGACAAGGATCTGATGTGGACCGTTGCCAAACTTCCAGCTTTGGTATCCGCTAGTCCGGCAACCGTCGCCAAACTTCCAGCTCTGGTATCGTTGATGTCTCGTCAATGTCTAGGTATGATACGAACAGAAGATAAGGTATTCTCCCTTTACCTACACTCGCTGTTCCGGCGACGACACCAGAGGTAGTGTTTGCCACGAAGCAGACGGAGCAAATGATAGTCACTCCTCACAGCTTACTTGACTCTCCGAGCAAGTTCATGGAGCTTTCGATGTATGAAGGACGAAACTCAGATGATTGGCTTTTTCAAGTGGAGAAATGTTTTATCAGGAATAGAACACCAGAATCTGCCAAGCTTGACCAAGTCTTATCGTGTCTAACTGGATCTGCAGTAACTTGGTGGTGTATGTCACAAGACCGAGAACAGATCCCAAACTCGAAGAAATTCAAAGACAAATTTAGACGGAGATTTCAACGGAGTAAAAGAAGCTCTACAATGGATCTTCTGATGGTAATAACTCAAACTGGAAGCACTGATGATTATAGAGACAAGTTTGAGGAGCTATCACTGGATCTTCCACACGTTTCTAATGACGTTTTAGAGTCAGCCTTCCTTAGAGGGTTGAAGAAGAACTTACGAGATTAGGTAGGGCATTGTAGGCTGGGAAATATGAATGACATTGTGGAAATAGCGAGATTGATTGAGGAGCAGGAGACAGACAATCTCAGCTACCAAGTTCGACCCTTTTCTCGTACTACTTCAGCTCCAGCACTGACTCGCACGACCAAGAGCCAGAATCACAGCCCATCGTGCAACACCGATTTTGTGTTCGCAAGGAAGTCGTTTGATGGAGGCAGAGATAACAAGAAAATCATTGGTGGGAATGAAGTGAGGACCCCAAATATATGTAGATGGTATGGATAAGTTTAATCCTAAGTAGTTGTAGTACTTTAGGTGTCAATCCAAACTCAAGGCTATTTTAATCACCAAGAATACAAGTCATATAACTCAATCTAAGTGCAATCAAAGTTATGATTTTTATAGTAACAAGTATCAAGTAACAAGCAAGACAATTAACACAAAGTTTTAACTTAATTTAACTAAAAGAGAACCCATGGGTATGGTGGTTGATCCAAGGCAATTAGCTTTAAATCAAGGTGTTTAAATTCAAACAATCTTAAATTTATATAAGTCTATAACACTAATGAAGATCAATCCTCTCCCGAGGTAGAAACCCTTATGTAATCATGAACTAAACATCAATTCCCATTGGTTTCGTTCACTCAAACACACATTAAGTTCAAGTCTATTAACTATCTAGCAATCCTAACATCAAATCCCTTTGGTTATTCAAGCTAGAGCTATACTAAGTTCAATCGAACCTTCAATGAACACTTTCGATGCTATAGAATGTTTAAGGTCTAGATTAAAGTGATCAAATTCAATCTAGCATTAAGAACACTTAGCAAGCATAGAAATCCAAGAATCTAACAATAAAACACCTTAACTCTTCAACTAATCACCCATGGATCATCCTATCCCATGGATTCAATATGAATCTACTCACTAATCATCTTATTTACACTTAATCCCATGATGGATAGAAGCATAATCAAGAAGATAAAACAAGAATAAGATGTAGAAGATCAAAGGAAAACAAACTGAAGTTTCATAAACTACTCAAGAACACAAAGTTTTCTTGAGAGAAAGTGTTTGCACAAAGAGTAAAAATTGAGAATCCAAAGTCAACAACTCAAGAACATGAAAGTAAAGTGAAGTGCTCTCAATAATGAGAGTGAAAACAGACATATATTGCCCAAAACACGTTTTTGGAGCATTATTAAACGTTTTGATTAAAGAAAACAAAGTTAGGAAAAGTGACTTTTGGGCAGTTCTGAAGGGTGGATCGATCGATCCACTTGTTAAAAATCATGACCGATCGTTCCAAATTGTGCTTGGTCGAGCCGCAGGTCCCGCGATCATTCGTGAAAATAACACGGATCGATCGATCCAGTTACTAAAGATTTTGCCCGATCGATCCTCCTTGAGCTGGATCGATCCAAGGATCCCGCGATCATTTGAAAATAAGCAGATCGATCGATCGAAGGGTGGATCGATCGATCCAATTGTTGATTCTGCACTTGCTTCTTTTGCTCGCTAGACGGACATGTCTTCACTAAATCTTTCATAACTTTTGATCGCACCGTTGGAATAACCTCATATTTCTTCCAAATGAAAGCTAACTCGATTCTCTAGCATGTGGCCAATTTTCAGCTCGATCCATCGGTGGAAATGGTATCGACGAGCACCTAACTTCTGACCATTTTCTGCATCTTTGCTTCCATTCCTTGCTCTTTTGGTTTTTGGCCTCCAAAGTGCCTATAAATGACTCAAGGACTATGAAAATGCAAAATGATGAGAAATATGCAAAATGAAAGTATAATGACTATAAAAACCAAATAAAATGTATGATAAAGATGCCAAAATATGAATGCATCAACTCCCCCAGACCTGCCTTTTGCTCGCCCTCGAGCAAACAAAGAGAACAAACCGGTGAAGAGGTTTGAAATGGAGAACTCATAGCCAAGAGATTGTTTTCCAAAGATCAAGTTGCCAATGCAAGATAATACATCTCAATGCTACAAATAAACCATCTACTCAATCAAACTTCTCATTCTCATCGCAACTTCAATGTTTTGCCTCTAAATTCAATGTCAAGTGATCAAATGTATCTTATCTACCAACTCCTTATGTTCATTAAGATTCAAAACCGTGTAGTCTTGCAAATGAGAATTCGACCTAATCCAATCGGCGGCTTGGTAAGAGAATAAATTTAATATGAAGTGAAGTGGTGTTTTAAAACATTTTAGTGACTTCTCTCAACATATGGCACAAGTCAACACACAAAAGCAATGGAGAAGGGAAACAATTGATGCATACAAGATGTTTTCTTCCATTCTACCCACCCCATACTCTTTGTTTCACTCAAAGTCACTCTTGTTCTCTACACCAATTACTTCATTTTTCTTTCTTTTATTTCAAGGATAGAACCTAGGGAGATCTTTCTTATACTTAGACAATTACTCTTGCTTTACTTATCTCTACTCCTTTTGATTCTCTATATATATTCTTTTCATTTCTAGGAGCTTCTTTACTCCTTAGCTTAAGAGTAATGTTTCTTTTTGTTTTCTCTCCTTAGACATCCGATTTTCGTTCTCTAAACCGTTTTGGTTGCACTTCTTTCCTTTTTATCTCTCCAATTCCTCACATAAGCTCACACCCTTACTCACCCTCACCAATTCCCAAAACCGTAATATAAAACAATGAGACTCCAAAATTCTCTCAACCCACCTAGACTAGCCAATGAGACTACTCATAATGGAACAAAAGAACTTGTCGTTTCCATCTCTAAAGATTTTATGCATGAGGTGCAAATAGAAAAAGGCCTCACTCAACAAATTAATGGTGGTTTCAAAGAAAAGCTAGGTGTAATCAAGGTGTGGTACCATCCTCATTCAAATCATGTACTTGAATCGGGATGACCATTCCAACCATTAGAGAGTGGTAAAAGGGATAAAAATGGTTGAATGTGTATAAGTGAACCATGGTTAAGGTCTATAACTCATAAGCAAGAGAATTAAAATTCAATTTATGGTCTAATAAGGTGGAGTTGGTTTCAATTCAAACAAGTAATCAACAAGACTTAGAGAATCTAGAGCGAAGAGATCAAAGATATGGAGAAGCATGCTTTTCGTGGTTTATGAAGTCTAAGAGAGCATTATCGAGACATTCACAAAGAGAGCTATGTACTAAAAATTTCGACAAGGCATTTCAATCATTGTTCTCCATATGAATGATGCAACTAAATGAAAAGAAAAATCTTTTTCTATTTTTCGAAATTTTTCAAATTTTTATGTTTTTTGAAGGTTTTATCATTTACAATGCAATGCATGAGACTCAAAGATAAAAACAAAACAATTAAAAGATTCATTAGCAAATAATGTCCCTCCCCCGGACTTACTTGTCACCGTCTCGGTGAGAAAGTAAAATCAAAGAGAAAGACATTACGTAAGAGAATGAAAAATAAGTGAATAAAAATGGTATGTACAAAGGAAAAATGGTGGTACCTTGGAGAGAAAGAGAGAGTAAGGATGGTGTGATGGCTTGTTGGAGAGTGCTTGTTGACCATTATTCATGCTTGTTTAGTGTCACTAGCTTGACAATGGATAGACTTGGGAGGTCCCAAGAGGCATGTTTAACGTCACTAGCTTGACGGTTGCATCATCTTATTCATGCTTTCCTTGCATGTTTCTTTCACTTCTAGTTGCGCACCTCTGGTTTAATCGGAAATAGTGGTCGCTTCGTCTTCCTGATCGATCGCTCGTAGACCTTCGTCAATCATCGTCGCTCACTGTTTTCCCAACAATTTTCCTTCTGAAATAACATATAATACACAGACAATCAAACAACAATTAAGCATAAATGATAGAGAAAACACACACACACATATATATATATATATACAAAGATAGACATGGGACTTCCTCCCAAGTGAGCTTGTTTTAAGTCTCTAGCTTGACTTCCTTTTCTTTTTGGACTAGGCGGGTGTAGGATCGTGGAGTGGAACCGAGGTTCCTTCCTCCTCTGGTGTGCTTGTCATGTATAGCTTAACCCTTTGCCCGTTGACTGTGAAATCTCCACCATTCTTGTTCCAAAGCACAATCGCTCCATATGGTTTTACTTCTTTGATTTTGAAAGGACTCGACCACCTTGATTTGAGTTTCCCGGGAAACAGTTTCAACCGAGAGTTAAAGAGCAGTACCTGATCTCCAACATTAAACTCTCTCTTCAATATCATCTTGTCATGAAAGGCTTTGGTCTTTTCTTTGTAAATCCTTGAGTTTTCAAAGGCATCAAGTCTAATTTCATCAAGCTCATGAAGTTGGAGAAGTCTCTTCTCCTTGGCACTCTTGATATCAAAATTAAGCAGCTTCACAGCCCACAATGCCTTATACTCAAGCTCCACCGGTAAGTGGCAAGCCTTTCCATAGATAAGATTAAAGGGAGTGGTGCCCAAAGGTGTCTTGTAAGCTGTCCTATAAGCCCATAGTGCATCATCAAGCTTTGTAGACCAATCCTTCCTTGTTGTTCCCACAGTCTTCTCCAAAATTGACTTGATCTCCCGGTTGGATACTTCGACTTGACCACTGTTTGGGGATGGTATGGAGTTGCCACCTTGTGCTTGACACCATTTTTCTTGAGAAGATTTTCAAAGAGTTTGTTGATGAAGTGAGGTCCTCCATCACTTATCACAACTCTAGGCACTCCAAACCTTGGAAAGATGATAGTCTTGAACAATTGTTGAACCACTTTAGCATCATTTTTCGGACTAGCAATGGCTTCCACCCACTTCGAGACATAGTCTACAGCAACAAGGATGTATTTATTACCATAGGATGATGGGAATGGTCCCATGAAGTCAATGCCCCACACATCAAACACTTCAACTTCTAGTATAGGATTTTGAGGCATCTCATTTCGCCTTGTGATGTTTCCTCTCCTTTGGCATGAGTCACACCGTGAGATAAAGTCTTGTGCGTCTTTGAACATATGAGGCCACCAAAATCCTGCTTGTAGTACCTTTGCAACAGTTTTGAAGGTAGCAAAGTGACCTCCATAAGATGATCCATGACAGTGTGTAAGGATCCCTTCCACCTCTTCTTCAGCTACTACTCTCCTGTAGATTTGATCTTTGTTAAGAGTGTAAAGGTAGGGTTCATTCCAATAGTATCTCTTCACGTCTTTGAAGAACTTCTTCCTTTCATACCCTACGAGGTTTAGCGGTTCCCTTCCACATGCTAAGTAGTTCACCAAGTCAGCATACCATGGGTCTATCTCATCAATCGCTTTCACTTCTTCAAGTTTCTTACCGGTTTCATAAACCGTCATCACTGCACTAATGACCTTGATTTGCTCTTCAGGAAGTCCTTCGTCAATAGGAATCTCACACTCTACTCTTAATCGAGAAAGGTGATCAGCTACACCATTCTCCACTCCGGGCTTGTCTTTGATCTCAAGATCAAATTCTTGTAACAGCAGAATCCATCTCAGTAGCCTCGGCTTTGCATCTTTCTTGGCTAACAAGTGTCTCAATGCAGCATGGTCGGTGTAGACAATGACCTTTGACCCAACCAAGTAGCTTCGAAACTTCTCGATTGCAAACACAATGGCTAGAAGCTCCTTCTCCGTTGTTGCATAAGTTGCTTGGGCACTGTCAAGCGTTCTACTAGCATAGTAGATCACATGAGTCCTCTTTTCTTTCTTTTTTCCTAAAACCGCTCCTACAGCATAATCACTAGCATCACACATGATTTCAAATGGTAGGTTCCAATCGGGTGGCTGAACAATTGGGGCACTGATTAGCTCATTCTTCAGCTTCTTGAAAGCTTGAAGGCATTATTCATCAAATTCGAAAATTGTTTCCTTGCACAGCAGCTTGGTCAATGGTCTTGCTATCTTTGAGAAGTCTTTGATGAATCTTCGATAGAATCCAGCATGGCCAAGAAACTTCGAACCTCTTTCACTGTCCTTGGTGGTGTTAACCTAACCATCACATCAATCTTGGCCTGATCTACTTCAATGCCCTTTCTAGAAATCTTGTGTCCAAGCATAATCCCCTCTTTGACCATGAAATGACATTTTTTCCAGTTGAGCACAAGGTTGGTATCTTCACAGCGCTGTAATACCCTGCACAAGTTGGACAAACAAGCAGAAAACGAAGATCCATATACAGAGAAATCATCCATAAAGACCTCCACAACATCCTCAATAAGATCAGAGAAAATCGACATCATTGCTCTTTGAAATGTCGCTGGTGCATTGCACAGTCCAAATGGCATTCTTCGATAAGCAAAGGTACCATAAGGACAAGTGAATGTTGTTTTCTCCTGATTATTGGGATGTATGGGGATTTGGAAGAATCCCGAGTATCCGTCAAGAAAACAATAATAAGGATGGTTTGCTAGCCTCTCTAACATTTGATCAATGAATGGCAGAGGAAAATGATCATTCCTAGAGGAAAATGATCATTCCTAGAGGATGGTTTGCGGTAATCAATACACATCCTATGTCCAGTTATAATTCTAGTTGGTATCAACTCATTTCTCTCGTTCTTAACAACAGTTATACCGCCTTTCTTTGGAACTACATGTACAGGAGAAACCCAATTACTATCAGAGATGGGGTATATCACATCAGCATCTAAGAGCTTAAGAATCTCTTTCTTTACAACATCTTTCAGGTTGGGGTTCATCCTTCTTTGATGTTCTATTGAAGTCATTGATTCATTCTCAAGATGAATCCTATGCATGCACAATGAAGACGATATTCCCTTTATATCATCAAGTGAGTAGCCTATTGCTCTTCTAAACTTTTTTAATTCATTCAAAAGCTTAGATAATTCAATTTCTTCTAGCTCATTACTCACAATGACAGGGTATGTATCATGAGGACCAAGAAATGCATACCTGAGCCCCAAAGGGAGTGGTTTGAGATCAATTTTCGGAGCATTGAGTTCACTCCAATCTTCATCCCGAGACTCGGTTTTGACAGTAACTGAGGCAACATGGTGCATTGTTTTTGGTAGTTCCATGAACTTCTCTTCTCCAACTATTCCCTCTTGCGAATCCATCACCCTTACATACTCCATGCTCACTCTATCTTCAACCAATTGGGATTCTCCATCAATAGTAAGAGCATGTTGTAGAGAGTCTTCCAATGCTATCTCTTCAAAGAATTTTTCATCCAATTCTTCATTCTCTTCAATGTGGAACACTTGACCTTGAATTGTTGGTTTCTTCATCATCTCCTTTATATCAAACTGAAGAGTGTTTCCTTCCCCAAAACGAAGATCAATCTTGCCATCTTTCACATTTACCATGGCACCAACAGTGGCTAAGAATGGTCTTCCGAAAATCAGAGGGTCTTTGGGCTCTTCATTCATTTCCAAAACTACAAAATCTGTAGGAATCTCATAATTCCCAATTATGACAGGGAGATCTTCCAAGATACCAATAGAAAGTTTCACAGAGCGATCAGCCAATACCAAGGATATCCTACACTTTTTGTATTGTGTAAAACCGAGCTTCTTTGCAACAGATAGACGCATAAGGCTTATACTTGCTCCCAAGTCACACAAACACTTCTCAAAGGTCAAGGGGCCTATTGCGCATGGTAAGGTGAAGCTCTCTGGGTCTTCTAGCTTCCTTGTCACGGTTAACCGTTGAATAATTGCACTACACTCGTGAGTAAGAACCATCATGCCCTCCATTTCCTTCTTTTTCTCAGCGACAGCATCCTTCAAGAATTTGCTATATTGAGGAACTAGCATAAATGCATCAAGGATTGGCATTGTGATCTGCATTTCATTCATTTGCTTCTGAAAGAGTGCTTTATACTTCTCTAGCAGCTGCTTCTTGAACCTCCCAGGAAAGGGTAACTCCGGCTCATACGGTGAAGAAGTAAACGGAATTGCCTTTGATGTAGTAGCAGCTTCATTCTTGTTCACAAATTTCTTATCTTTGCCAACATTTTCGTTGCCTTTAGCTGCAACAATCTTCTCCATGATCACCTCATTTGTCTTCTCATCCACAATGACCACATCATCATCCACATTGATGGCCACCTCCCCACCTTGTTTCTCATCATCCTTGATGAGGACTCGTTGAGGAAGATTTCGTCCACTTCGAAGTGTGATAGAATGCATTGTCTCCTTTGGATTTTGCTCTGATTTCCCTGGAAGTGATCCCATTGGTCGTTGGGCTTGAGAAGTGAATGAAGCAAACTGATTCTCTAAGTTTTTTAGTTTGTTGTTGAGCTCATTGTAGCTCCCATCAATTTTGGAATTCATTGTTTTCAACTCTTCTTTGATCTCCCGCTTTGTTGAAGCATTGGATTCAAGTATCTGCTTGAACATTGATTCCACACTTGTATCATGTGGTTGTTGTTGTGACGATCTTGGTTGTCCTTGAACAAACTGGTTGCCTCTGTTGTTGAAACCCGGTGGATATGTTGGTCTTGGTTGATATCCCCCTTGTTGATTGTTGAAGATTGGCTTGGGCTGAAAATTATTTTGGAATGGCAGTTTGTTGTTGAAGTTCCCTTGATCTCGTTGCTGGTAGTTCCCTTGATCTCTTGGTTGATATTGAAAGTTTGAATCCTTCTTGTACCATGTACCATTTGCATTGATGTAAGAAACATCTTCTTGTCCTTCGATTCCTTCCACTTCATTTGGCATTGTATTCATTCCGTGGCTTTGGTTACCAACATAGTTGACTTGTGCTTGTATAGATCTTTCTTTGAGAAGAAGATCCATCTTTTCTTGTAGAGACCTCAATTCCTTTTTGGTGGATGTATCTTCACTCGTTCCACCTCGGTTATGTCTATCATACTCATCATTGTAGATAGAGTCACTTTGAGCCATGTTCTCGACAAGCTCCCAAGCATCATCTTCACTTCTTCCCAAGTAATAACCATTACTAGCTGTATCAAGTCGGCTTCTATAAGTAGGCAAGATTCCTCGATAGAAAGTGTTGAGTAGATTTGCCTTTGTGAAGCCATGGTGTGGACATTGTGTTTGGTACCCTTTGAATCGATCCCATGCTTCACCAAAGCTCTCAAGATTCATTTGTTGGAAGCTTGAGATGTCAATCCTTATCTTTGCAGTTCTTGCACTGGAGAAAAACTTGTTGAGGAAAGCTTCTTTGCATTCATTCCAAGTAGTAATCGAATCACTCGGTATGTTCTTCTCCCATGTGTGAGCTTTGCTTCCCAATGAGAATGGAAACAATCTTAGTTTGAATGCATCTTCGGAAACACCATTTGTCTTTGTTGTGCCACAATATTGGTCAAATTTGTGCAAGTGATCGATTGGATCCTCCAAAGCAAGACCATGGTATTTGTTTCCCTCTATCATGTTGATCAAGCTTGACTTGATCTGAAAGTTGTTGTTGCCCACAGCTGGGGCACGAATTCCCAATCTGCTCCATTGATATGTGGCTTGTCATAAGTTCCAATGCCTCTTGGTTGACGATCTTGATGTTGTGGCCTAAGGTTTGCAGCTCCTTGGCCAAGTTCCTCTGGATCAGCTCCTAGACGGACTCCTTGGATATTTTCTCTATTGTCATCAACTCCATAGAGACCTTCGGGTTGATCTTGATTTCGTTCCATCTCAAGCCCCAATCGATGCAAGTGGGCTTGTTTTTCGTTCGCTCTTCTCGTTCTTCCCAACTCTCTTTCGAAGCTTGTGATGTTGTCAACTCTTGGAACAAGGTTTGTTGGTCCTTTAATCCTCAAGTTCATGCACCTATCATCCAAAGAGAGATGAAGAAAGAGAATTAGGAACTCACTAAACAAAAATAAAACTTAGTCTCAAGTAATGACCAAATCCTAATATCAAAATCAGTCTTGAGAATGGCAACGGCGCCAAACTTGGTATGGATAAGTTTAATCC
Source organism: Arabis hirsuta (assembly GCA_964056655.1). Lineage (NCBI taxonomy): Eukaryota > Viridiplantae > Streptophyta > Magnoliopsida > Brassicales > Brassicaceae > Arabis > Arabis hirsuta. The sequence continues at coordinate 4,460,917 of OZ053301.1, forward strand.
TAAGTAGTTGTAGTACTTTAGGTGTCAATCCAAACTCAAGGCTATTTTAATCACCAAGAATAAAAGTCATATAACTCAATCTAAGTGCAATCAAAGTTATGGTTTTTATAGTAACAAGTATCAAGTAACAAGCTAGACAATTAACACAAAGTTTTAACTTAATTTAACTAAAAGAGAACCCATGGGTATGGTGGTTGATCCAAGGCAATTAGCTTTAAATCAAGGTGTTTAAATTCAAACAATCTTAAATTTCTATAAGTCTATAACACTAATGAAGATCAATCCTCTCCCGAGGTAGAAACCCTTATGTAATCATGAACTAAACATCAATTCCCATTGGTTTCGTTCACTCAAACACACATTAAGTTCAAGTCTATTAACTATCTAGCAATCCTAACATCAAATCCCTTTGGTTATTCAAGCTAGAGCTATACTAAGTTCAATCGAACCTTCAATGAACACTTTCGATGCTATAGAATGTTTAAGGTCTAGATTAAAGTGATCAAATTCAATCTAGCATTAAGAACACTTAGCAAGCATAGAAATCCAAGAATCTAACAATAAAACACCTTAACTCTTCAACTAATCACCCATGGATCATCCTATCCCATGGATTCAATATGAATCTACTCACTAATCATCTTATTTACACTTAATCCCATGATGGATAGAAGCATAATCAAGAAGATAAAACAAGAATAAGATGTAGAAGATCAAAGGAAAACAAACTGAATTTTCATAAACTACTCAAGAACACAAAGTTTTCTTGAGAGAAAGTGTTTGCACAAAGAGTAAAAATTGAGAATCCAAAGTCAACAACTCAAGAACATGAAAGTAAAGTGAAGTGCTCTCAATAATGAGAGTGAAAACAGACATATATTGCCCAAAACACGTTTTTGGAGCATTATTAAACGTTTTGATTAAAGAAAACAAAGTTAGGAAAAGTGACTTTTGGGCAGTTCTGAAGGGTGGATCGATCGATCCACTTGTTAAAAATCATGACCGATCGTTCCACATTGTGCTTGGTCGAGCCGCAGGTCCCGCGATCATTCGTGAAAATAACACGGATCGATCGATCCAGTTACTAAAGATTTTGCCCGATCGATCCTCCTCGAGCTGGATCGATCCAAGGATCCCGCGATCATTTGAAAATAAGCAGATCGATCGATCCAAGGGTGGATCGATCGATCCACTTGTTGATTCTGCACTTGCTTCTTTTGCTCGCTAGACGGACATGTCTTCACTAAATCTTTCATAACTTTTGATCGCACCGTTGGAATAACCTCATATTTCTTCCAAATGAAAGCTAACTCGATTCTCTAGCATGTGGCCAATTTTCAGCTCGATCCATCGGTGGAAATGGTATCGACGAGCACCTAACTTCTGACCATTTTCTGCATCTTTGCTTCCATTCCTTGCTCTTTTGGTTTTTGGCCTCCAAAGTGCCTATAAATGACTCAAGGACTATGAAAATGCAATGAAATGTAATCTAAAACTCTAAAACTCAACTTATTCTATATGAGACTCAAAATGATGAGAAATATGCAAAATCAAAGTATAATGACTATAAAAACCAAATAAAATGTATGATAAAGATGCCAAAATATGAATGCATCAGTAGACAGTATGGAGAACATTGGTTCCCTGGTCATAGATGCAAAAATAAGAGATTCAAGTGTTTGGAGGTGGTTGGAAATGATAAACATGAGGGTTTAACCATGGAGGAGCATGATGAACAAGTGGTTGTAAATGAGTCTCAAGAGGAACAACAATTGGTGACCATGTATCTTCATTCCATGGTCGGCCTTACCGCAGAGCGTTCAATGAAAATGAAGGGTACCATAGATAACAAGGAGGTGATTGTTTTAGTTGATTCTGGAGCAACTTGTAACTTCATCTCTGCGAAGCTTGTTCAGGAGATGGGTTTGACAGTAACAGAAACGTGAGGATTTGCTGTCAGTGTGGGTAATGGACAAGTGATAAGTGGCAGAGGAAAGTGTACACGCGTATTGCTGGCTATTCAAGGTATAGGAATCATGGAGGAAATTCTGGTATTTGAGCTGGGAACCACTGATATTGTCTTAGGATATTCTTGGTTGGCTACCTTAGGTGATACCCGGATCAGTTGGGGAAGGCATACTCTAAGCTAGAAGATTCATGAGCAATGAGTTACTCTTGTAGGTGATCTGATGCTGAGTAGAGAGCAAATATCTCTAAACTCCATGGAGAAAATAGTCAAGCGTAATGGGGGTGGTGTTTCTATTGGAATTAAATGAGTTATTTGAAGATCAACAATAATGGGACAAGAGAGTGTACACAGCAGAAGTTCAGAGCGTATTTGATCATTATAAAGAGGTATTTGAGATGCCACGAGGGTTACCACCAGTCCGTAATCGTGCACATGCTATTACATTGGAGGCAGGGACTTCACCTATCAACAATCGACCCTATTGATATTCTTTTTCCCAAAAAATGAAATTGAGAAACTAGTGCAAGAGATGTTGGCGGCACAAATAATCAGGCCTAGTATGAGCCCTTATTCTAGTCTGGTGCAGTTAGTGAAGAAGAAGGATGGCGGATGGCGTTTATGTGTCGATTATCGGGCATTGAAAAAGGCCACCATTCCAGATCGCTTTCCAATTTCGGTGATAGAAGAGCTTTTCGATGAACTACATTGGGCTACAATTTTTTCTAAAATTGACTTCAAGTTCTGTTACCATCAGATAAGATTAAGGACAGTGATGTAGAGAAGACTGCCTTCAAGACTCATGAAGGACATTATGAATTTCTGAACGCTCCATCTACTTTTCAGTCAGTAATGAACGACTTGTTTTAGCCGTTTCTTTGGAGATTTGTTTTGGTTTTCTTCGACGATATTTTGATCTACATCTCTGATATCAAGACGCATCTACAACACCTGGAAACTATCTTACAGCTGATGAAGGGGAATCCATTCTATGCGAATGCTAAGAAGTGTTCTTTTGGTAATTTTGGGGCTGGTGTAGCTGCTGATCCAGAAAAGATCGCAGCAATGATTAGTTGGCCAGAACCAAAGTCAGTCACTGCCTTGCTTGGATTTCTTGGTTTGACAGGTTATTACCACATGTTTGTTCGTAATTATGGACAAATTGCACGACCCTTGACAGAACTTCTCAAGAAGAACGGTTTTACTTGGTCTAGAGAGGCAACTAAGGCGTTCCAAGCCTTAAAATAGCTAGATGTTACTCGCCTTCTAGTCTTGGTTATGCCTAATTTTACTCAGCTATTCACTGTTGAGACTGATGCCACGGGTACCGGAATCGGTGCGATTTTGTCTCAAGGGAAGAGACCAATTGCCTTCTTTAGTCAATCTTTCTTTTCTCAAGGGAGAGTGAAATATGTGTATGATAGAGAGTTGTTGGCCATTGTTAAAGCTATATCTAGATGGAAACATTACTTGGCTGGCAGGGAGTTTGTCATTAAAACGGATCAACGAAGTTTGAAGCATTTGTTGGATCAGAAAGCTGTTTCATTGGTACAACAACGGTGGGCTGCAAAGCTGATTGGGCTTAATTACAAGATGGAATATAAGCCAGGCGTGGAGAATAGAGTGGCGGATGCCCATAGGTTGAAGAATTCAGGCAGGTGATGCTAACATCTCCTTTATCCATTGACAAAGCAGAGTTCAGCCGACAAATCCATGCAGATCCAAAATTGAGTTACATTATACAAGATTGGCATAGAGGTGGCAATAAATTCCCGGAGTATAGCTTATCTCACGGTTTGTTATATAAGCAAGGATGCTTGATGATTCCGGTAAGATCTCCCTTCATTCCAAGATTGTTGGAACATTTCCACTCAAGTGCAATTGGTGGACATGAAGGAGCTTTAAAGACGTATAAACGGTTGTTGCAAGAGGTGTATTGGAAAGGAATGAGGAAAGAGCTTTAAACACATATAAACGGTTGTTGCAAGAGGTGTATTGAACTTCATCACGAAATGCCAAGTCTGCCAAGAAAACAAGTATATAACAACTACTTCACCGGCTAGTCTTTTGTCCCCTCTTCCCATTCCACTACAGAAATAGTCTAACATCAGTCTTGATTTCGTGAAGGACTTCCGTCATCAAAGGGGTTTAACACCATTCTAGTGGTCGTAGACAGACTCGGCAAGTACAACCACTTTATACCTCTTAAACATCCGTTTACTCCTCCAAAGGTGGTTGAGGTTTTCATTCAAGATGTGGTGATAGCCCTTTGGGTCAGCTTGCCACTTTAGACTTACATCAATTAGAGCTGTACTGTGGAAGATACACTGGAAATACTGAAGACATGTCAAACTGCCTTAGAAGTGAAGCAAGTGCAGAAATGAGCCAAGCACCGGGCCGCCTCTTGGGCCAATGCTCCAGGCCATTGGTGACACTCTAGAAGCCTCAAGGAAGACCTCAACACCGGTCACCCAAACCGATCGTTTCTTGGACCGGTGGTTGAGCTGAGCAGGTTTGACCGAAAAGACTCTTTTGCCCTAAACTAAACCCTAGCCGACTTAGGATCTATTCCACCCCTATATATACTTGCTTTTAGTCTCTTTTGGAGTGTTATCTATGATACAACTACTTATTCAAGTCAAAGAAACCAAGCCAAACCACTATATCTTAAAGATAAAGCATATTCTCAAGTTGGACAGAATGTAGACGCCAAAATTCACTGATGAACGGTAGAGGATCAAATCAACTTAAAATCTAATGAAAATGGTGGGGGGGGGGGCAAAGATATCCCTTTGAGTCAGCTTTCTAATGGAGTTGGACTTACATAAATTGGAGCTGTACTATGGAAGATACACCGCAAACACTGAAGACAAGTCAAACTACCTTAGAAGTGAAGCAAGTGGAGAAATGAGCCAAGCACTGGGCCACCTCTTGGGCCGATGATCAATGCCACTGGCGACACTCTAGAAGCGTCAAGGAAGACCTCAACACCGGTCACCCAAATTGGCCTTTGCTTGGACCGGTGGTTGAGCAGGTTTGACCGAAAAGAATCAATATATCTCAAAAAAAAATTAAAAGAATTATTCAAATTGGTTTTTACTGAAACTTACTAAAAATTCACCATACGACTACTACAGAAATTAAGATAAAATGTTACTAAAAAGTTGAAGGACAGATATGGGCTAATTAAGGAATTTACCTACTTCACATGGTGGTCTTTTGTCCCCTCTTCCAATTCCACAACAGATATGGGCTAACATCAGTCTTGATTTCGTTGAAGGACTTGGGTTTAACACCATTCTAGTGGTCGTAGACAGACTCATCAAGTACAACCACTTCATACCGCTTAAACATCCGTTTACTGATCCAAAGGTGGTTGAGGTTTTCATTCGAGATGTGGTGAATCTCCACGGGTTTCCAGAGACAGTGGTCTCTGATCGAGGCAGTGTGTTCCTTGGCAAATTATTGACTGAGCTGTTCCATTTTCATGGGACAGATTTGAACTTTAACACATCTTATCATCCTCAGACGGATGGACAAACAGAGATGGTAAACCACTGCTTGGAAACGTATTTTCGATGTTTTACAAATCGAAAACCTACCTCTTGGGTATAGTGGCTTCCGTGGGAAGAATATTGGTACAATACTTCTTATCACTCCTCCATTAAAAATACTCCATTATATGTAGTCTATGGCAGGGAACCACCACGCTTACTGCGTTATGGTGATATTCCATCGATTAATGCACATGGGGAAGATATGTTAAAGGACCGAGACAGTTTGTTAGTGGAGCTAAGGGAAAATATGGAGTTAGCACAAGCTAGGATGCAAAAAGAAAACAATAAACACCGACGAGATGTAGAGTTTCAGGTTGGACAATGGGTTTAGTTGAATTTAAGACCTTATAGACAAGTTTCAGTTGCTAAGAGGGGAAATGAGAAGCTGTCACAATGATACTTTGGGGAACTATAGCAGCTCGGTTTTGGTAAAAAGTATGGGGAGTGTCTATATCCTCTATGGCTCGCTGCTGCTCACGCGCGCGTTGTTGCTGTTGTTCTCGCTCATGCTGCTGTTGCATTTGAGCCATCTGCTCTTGCAAACATAGCAGCTCAGCTGCCATACCATCTTCACCTTGTCCGCCCATATTGGCAAGATTAGGTCTAGTGCGTCTGTTGATTCGTTCTAGTCTCACAAGTTCAAGGTTACTCAAAGTGACAAGGGGGGTTTCGCAATTACGCCTTGTTGTCCATCAAACATCTGATACACATGCAGAAGAAACAAAAGAACGAGTTCAGTGGCTTAGTCTAAAATTGTAAACAAAAATTAGAGGTATCGAGTTGGTCCCCGTCGCAATGGCGCCAATTTGATGAAAGTCCTTTTACCGGTTTCAAAGATAAAACCTAGAATCACTAATTCAATGTAGAATAGGTAGGTTCGTTCAAAGGTATCAGCAATACACTCTAATCCTATGGGATACAAATTCAGCTAAGCGATCAAAGTGGTTTTAAGTTGTCACGATTTGAAAGCAATTAAAGTAAATTCAATGTAAACAATTTATGAGAAAGGCATTAGATTAAGGGAAAGTATCTCAGGGATTAGATCATCTAGAATCCAAGCAATTATTCAGGTTATCAACTAAGAACCAATCTAGAACTCAACCATAAAATTAAGAGGATCCACTGTCGTGGCATCAACTACTTCAACAATCAATCTAACACCCTAAACTGTCGTTTGAGATTACAAAGAATGATGAGCATTGAAAGTATAGGATCGATTTGTTCACAACTCGCCTTAACTTCAACTGTCGTTGGCTAGGACAAATTGGCCATCTATGTTAATTCAAGCAATTCACAACACTTTTGATGAGTAAATTAAATCTAAAATCAAAGGCTAGGTGATCAAGCTAGTCTAGGCGTTACGATCAACAATAGATGAAGATATCAAATATATTTCAAAACCTATCTATGCTTAGTTCATGAATCCCTAATCCCATCAAACCCTTAACCTAACTAGGGAGACTACAAGCACATGATCAAGAAAACAACAGCAGCGAATGAGAATAGAAACTTAATTGAATCAATAGAAAAATATAAGAGTTTAAGAAAACTTCAACACTAGGTGGAAGACAATCTTCAAATCTCACAAAACAATCAAAGCAAAGTTTCGATCTTTTTAATCCCTTGTTCCCGTTCTCTCTCTATTAGGTCTGGGGCGGCTGGGATTTTATAGGGAAAACCCTAGGTGGCAAAAATAGGTTTAATCAAAATTTCCAAAAGTGGATTTTTTGGGGAGCAAGTCAACCGATCGGGGAGCAGGTGCTCCTTATCTTTAGAATCTTCAAAAAGATCCAATTTCCCTCCTTTTTTGCCAAATTCCTTCGTGAGCTTCAATCCTCCACTCCAGCCGTTTTTTGACATAAAATGACTCAAAATAGAATGAAAGACTCGATAAAAACCTACAAAACAAGGGTTAGAATGCGCCAAAAATGCATTATATCACACATATCGATTTCCTGCACGAAATCCATCAAACAAACAACAAACAAACGCATCCTATCAATTTATTTACCAAGATAAGCCATGGTCATGCACTCACCTTGATTTCGGAATGAAATTGACGATGAACACGAAGAACACACAGATTCAAGCTCTGCCTAACCTCTAATTTCGCCTCTCAATCAGGAAATCAACACCCCTTGATTCCCATTGCTCCTTAGCCTCAGACAAGCCTCCAGGAATCCAAAAACGAGATATCAGGATCGAGAATGCGAAGAAATCAACAATAATCCTTCGATTCTTCTCAATCCTCTAAAAAACGCATAACTCTCTGACGGCCAAAACGCAGCCCTCAACTTATATAGTCGCGACCTAGGGTTCCACCAAACAATTGGAACCAAACCTGTCAGTCCAATTTCAGCCTGTGTCGATCAACACACCTCCCCTATGTCGATCGATGTAACACCAAACATCACAACTTCACACAAGTCAAAACAGGTGTGTCGATCGACACACTCACCCTATGTCGATCGACGCACCAACCAAAAACCACTTTTTGGTTCACGGGCGTTACAATTCTCCCCCACTAACACAGATTAGACCTCGAATCACACAACACTGTCCTACTAAGGTTAACACTCCCATCCGAAACCCGACCAGCTTCGCCCAAAAACACTCAGAATGCAACATTTTCTGATCCTGACTAGGTCTGCCCGATTGATCGCACAACAATCAAACAAGAACATGCCCGACTAACCGTAGACACAAAATTAGACCAATTGATCGCGCAACAATGAAACAAGAACATGCACGACCAAAGACGCTACATGTGTTTACTAGGGTCGTCTGAACCGAGGTTTTAAACACAAGTAAAAACCCTAGACTAGACGTCCACATACACACTCCTGACCCACCCGATCAACACCACCTGAGATCACTCCCATCCCTGAAGCTCATCCAGTCTCATATTTATAATCACATCACAGACGTTATGCTCATAACCCATATACATATACACCGCTCACACTCTCAGGGTCATCACCCTAGAGCTTTCGGTGTATAACATACCCCTCCCACCTTCAGGACCGCCGTCCATCAGGCTATCGGTATGCTCCATGCCCCTCCCACTCTCGAGACACACAGTCTGTCAAGCTATCGGCATGCAGGAGACCTCGCTGTCGCCTGGAGAGATCCCTGTCCCTCGAGATATATGCAGGAGAATTCACTATCCCCTGGAGAGAACGTCATTGTCCCCTCGAGTATATGTAGGAAACCTCACTGTCCCCTTGAGCATTAACTCTACAACGTGCCTCATAAGAACATGTCGACCAGAATCACTTCTCGTGGTCACCTCATGACATCCCCTCACCCGGAATGTCATCACATCCATGGCCAAATCACTAGGCCATCCGAAACAACCCAATCACTAGGGTGTTTCCTGCTAGAGTCCCTGGAAAAAGACAATTTCTAACTCGCATAAAACTACTTTTTCCATACTCCCCCTAGGAAATAGACAGATTCTAACTCACATAAAACCTCTATTTCCCAACCATCACCTAACACACGACCCCACCAGTCATATACTAGAAGAACTCACATCTTATAAACAAATTTAATAAGAAATCCTCATCACATCTATGACCAAATCACTAGGCCATCCGAAACAACGCAATCACTAGGGTGCTTCCTGCCAGAGTCTCTGAAAAAAAACAAGTTCTAACTCGCATAAACCCTCTTTTTCCATACTCCCCCTAGGAAATAAACAGGTTCTAACTCACATAAACCTATATTACCCAGCCATCGCCTAACAAATGATCCCACCAGTCATATACTATAAGAACTCACATCATATAAACACATTTAATAAGAAATCCCCATCTCATTAAATCACCAGAAATGTATAATCGTTACAACACCAACGAAAAATACATCAAACACATAGCCACATGCTATCTCGAAACTGAAAACCAGAAAAGACAAAATCAAGCCTCCACTTGCTTCTCGAACCACTTCGAGAACTTTACCTTCACCTTCGTTTCTGGTTCCCAAGTCTCCTCCTCGAGACCGTTATAGTCCCACACGATTCTCACTAATGGTATCCTCTTCCGGCGCAGAACCTTGACTCTCCTCTCGAGAATCCTCGCAGGTCTCGCCTCCAATGTCATGTAGGGCTGAAGATCCTCCGGGATCCTAGCCAACACCTCCTCAGACTCATGTAGACACTTTCGATCTCTGAGGTCTACATCTAGTCCTATGCAAATAGCCACATTCAGACATTGGTTACTCTCAACTCATAACTCATATCTCATAACCACACCACTCACACTCTCAGTAACACGTCCTTTGAGCTATCGGTGCACCATACCACTAGCACTCTTAGAACACACTGTCCGTCGAGCTAGCAGTATACATAGAAAATCCTCATCCCCTCCAGAGAAGTACTCATCTCGTAGTCTTATTAATGGAAATCCTCATCCCCCAGTAACATCCATAGGGAAATCCTCATCCCATCGAGAAAAATACTCCTCTCTCAGTATTACTAAGGGAAATCCTCATCCCTCAGTAGCACTCAGGAAAATCTTCATCCCTCCTGGAGAAATCCTCATCTCCAAATGAGTTATTCGGGAAATTCCTCATTCCCTAGACAATCAATTCTTAACGCGTATAGAATCTCTGGCTAGAACTACCTCATATAGTCTCAACCTGAAATGCTCTCCAGAATTCTGAGCAAATCTCGGATCCCTGTCTGACACGATACTAACGCCTCACTATCTCTCGCACATACTTTTTAACCAAACGTGCCACTCCTTTGGTCTTCTTAATGGCAAGAAAATGTGCTAACTTAGTCAGATGATCTACAATCACCCAAATAGCATCATAGGTTCGTGACACCGGCAACCCTGACACAAAGTCCATGGTAATTATGTCTCACTTCCACTCCAGAATAGGTAAACTCTGCAACAACCACTCGGAACCTGATGCTCAGCTTTCACTAACTGGCATACATTGCATGTTGCAACCCAACTAGCCGCATCGTTCTTTATCCTAACCCAGTGATAATATCGCTTCAGATCCCAGTACATCTTAGTCGCTCCCGGATGAATTGACACAATGCTCGAATGAGCCTCCCTCAGAATCTTCTGCCTCAAATCCTCATCCTTGTGTACACAAACCCCCCGTTCACTAGTATTATCCTATTCGCCAAAACCAGATACTCTGAACATGCAACCTTAAAAGCATCAATCAACCCCTGATCCTTCTCCTGAGCTACCCGAATTGTGCTCAGCAAATCTGTCTGGTTAGCTGACTTTAACCCCAATGGCTCGTGTGAGATAACACACAACCACAAAGTGCTAAGCTCACTCGCTAACTCCTCCATATCACGCTCCTGAGCCAAAACACCCCTCTTCCAACTCAGCGCAGCTGCAACAAGATTAGCCTTATCCTGATGGTACCCAATCTCCAAATCATAATCTGCCGCCAACTCCATCCAGTGCCTCTGTCTCTGGTTCAGCTCTGGCTGAGTAAAGAAGTAATTCAGACTCTTATGGTCTGTGAACACCTGCACCTCTCCGCCATAAAGATAAGATCGCCAAATCTTTAAAAGCAAAAATCACAGCCGCCAACTACAAGTCGTGAGTAGGATAGTTGCACTCATGCTTCCTCAACTGCCTCGAAGAATACGCAATTACCTTCCCTTGCTGCATCAGCACACAATCTAGACCAACTCCTGAAGCATCAGTATACACCACGTAAGGCTCGCCCGGATCAAGCAACGCCAACACTGGTGTACTAGTCAGCATCTCCTTCACCTTCCCGAAACTTTCCACGCAAGCTAAAGTCCACACAAAAAGGGCATCCTTCCCTGTCAGCTTCGTCATCGCCTTTGCCATACTCGCAAAACCCTTGATGAATCTCTGATAATAACCCGCTAAACCGAGAAAACTACTGATCTCAGTGGCATTCCTCGGTCTAAGCCACCCTTTGATAGACTCAATCTTAGCTGGATCCACAGAAACTCCCTCCACAGACACCACATGGCCAAGAAAACCCATCTCTCACTGCCAGAAAGTGCACAAATTTGCATACAGGTTCTGCTCCCGCAACTTCTCCAGAACCGAACTTAGATGAACCTCATGCTCCTAAGGACTCCTCGAATACACCAGGATATCATCAATGAAGATGATCGTAAACTCATCCAAGTACTCATAGAACACCCCGTTCATTAACCTCATGAACACCGCTGGCGCATTCGTCAACCCAAATGGCATCACCACAAACTCATAACGTCTATACCTCGTCCTTAAAGCAGTCTCCCTGACATCTGCCTCATCGATATGAATCTGATGGTAACCCAAAGCCAAATCAATCTTGGAGAACCAAGTAGCCCCTCGCAGCTGATCCAACAAATTATCAATCCGTGGTAGAGGATACATGTTCTTCACAGTGACTCGGCTAAGTCCTCGGTAATCGATACAGAACCGGAAACTCCCATCCTTCTTCTTCACGAACAACACCGGCACTCCCCCGGTGAACTACTAGGCTGAATGAAACCTTACCCAACAAATCATCCAGCTGCTTCTTCAGTTCTGCCATCTCTGCTGGAGCTATACGGTAAGGCGCCTCAGAGATCGGAGTCGTCCCAGGCTCCAAATCAATCGTGAAAGGATCAGAACGAGACGGTGGTAATCCCTGCAACGACCGAAAAACAACTTCGAAGTCCTGAACAACCCGAATAACTCCAACACCAACCTCTCTAATAGAATCTGGCATCACTATCGTCGCCAAATAAGCCTCGCAGTCGTTCTCAATCAATTGCTCAGCCTGAATCTTTGAAATCACGAGACTCCCGGGAGTCGGCCTCACACCCTGATAAACCAACCTACCTGACTCTCGCTCAAACACGACTTGCCCCTGATGACAATCCAGATGAACTCTTTACCGATCTTGCCAATCCATCCCAAGAATGACATCATACAGCTCCACCGGACTAATAATCAAATCTGCTGGAATCAACTCGCCTGCCACCAAAACATCCACGCCTCGAGCCCGCCCGAAGTTAGCCAGAGACTTCCCTCCAGCAACTCTAACAACTCTCGGCTGCTCCCCGGAATCGCTCTGGATTCTGCTACCCTCAGCACACTCCGGAGTAATGAAACGTGAGACTCACACCCGCCCACTGCATAAAACCCATGTGCCCAAGAACCCTACATTATATCCCGAGATTCGTCCTTCTTAGGACAGCTCGCCAGCCTGTGATCCATGATCCCACACCCAAAGCATCCCGACCATCCCGAACCCTTTGATTTGGTCCCGAAGTGCTCTCCCACTTCCTTTTCTGTCCTTGTGCAGGCCTACCGCCCTTGCCCGGACCTACCTGCTGCTGCGACCCCCTCTGCAGAACAGGCGGACTAACCATCACCACCTGCTCCCTAAGGTCCTCCGATCAGCTCGAAGTCCCCTCAAGAACCTTTTTACCTTAGCCAGCTCACCCTCGATGCCTCTACCCGCATGAACCAGAAGTCGACTGAACTCCGCATCGAACTCCCCCATTAACCGGTCACCTTGAGTCAACTCTAAAACCACAACTCAAGCCAATCCACCCTCTCTTGTAGAAATACTTGGCACTAAACTCAGCCAATAATCCTCCAAGGCCATCCCTGCCTGCACCCTCCTGGCCACTACACCTCTCCACCAGAGATATGAACCACCCTCTAGGTAGTGAACCGCCAGGTCCACCAGGTATCTCTCTGGACACCTCAAAGACTCAAATTTACGCTCTAACCTCAACCGCCCCTCATCGGCCTCCTCAGGCTTGACACCACCCGAGAAAACCCGGTGCCAATCCTCTACATCCCCTCCGTCATTCGCAGGTAGGATGGAAGCTCCACTGCAATCATAGACCCCGACTACACACTAACCACACCCGGCTGTACACCAGCCAAACCCGGCTGCATACCAGCCACACCCGACTGCACACCAGCCAAACCCGGCTGCCGGCACCCCTCCTGGTAACCGCTCCAAGATCAATTGTAGCAGACTAGCCAAACTATCATCTCGACCCTGGACTACACTTGCGGCAGCACCCACACCTGGGCCCACTGTACCGCCAACCATATTGGGACCCTCACTAGTCCCACCAGCCCTCACACTTGTACTCATAGTGGCCACACCCACGGATCCGTCCTGATATGTCTAAGAATCAGCCACCTGCTTCTGCGTTGTCTCCTGGGCCACACACGCGGTAGCAGACTCACTCCCAAGTACCCACCCGCGCCCACCACTACTACCTCGGCCTCCCCGGCCTATACCTATAGCAACTCTAGTACCTCTACAAATTACTCTTAACTACCAGAAGGAGAAACTAAAAATAATAGAAAGCAAGAAAGGTCAAACAATACATACCGTGGAATCTCAGGGCTCGGAGAAGATGATCTAGGACTCCAAACCCACACAATAATCAATTGACTAACTAACATAACCAATCAATTCAACACACGAAATTGACTACAGACTAAATCAACTATGTTCTCCCGCCCTAGAACCATAAAGGCTTTGATACCAAACAGAAACAACCCGACCCAAATTTTTTTTAAAATTTTTCCAATTAAAACCTGAATTATCATTATCACAAATGATAATCCTCAACGGTCAATTCTCCACATGCAATCCATTACACCAGACAATTCAAACAATAAATCCCATACTTTACTGCTTACTAACCAATTCAATAAAACCATTCAATTCAATTACAATAACAAACCAACAATATCAATCCAACAATTCATCGATTCCAGAATTAGTAACAACCTAGCAATTCTAAAACAACATAAACAACCCAACCGAGACACTAGATAATCTCCTCTTCCTGGCCATGATTCCACGATCACATTTCCTCTTAATCTACAACACATGGATAAAAGAGTTGTGTGAGTATGAATCTGATGGTAACCCAAAGCCAAATCAATGTTGGAGAACCAAGTAGCCCCTCGCAGCTGATCCAACAACTCATCAATCCGTGGTAGAGGATACATGTTCTTCAAAGTGACTCGGCTAAGTCCTCGGTAATCGATACAGAACCGGAAAATCCCATCCTTCTTCTTCACGAACAACACCGGCACTCCCCACGGTGAACTACTAGGCTGAATGAAACCTTTCCCAACAAATCATCCAGCTGCTTCTTCAGCTCTGATCTCTGCTGGAGCTATACGGTAAGGCACCACAGAGATCGGAGTCATCCCAGTCTCCAAATCAATTGTGAAAGGATTAGACCAAGACGGCGGTAATCCCCGAAACGACCGAAAAACATCTTCGAAGTCCTGAACAACCCGAATAACTCCAACAGCAACCTCTCTAACAGAATCTGGCATCACTATCGTCGCCAAATAAGCCTCGCAGCCGTTCTCAATCAATTGCTCAGCCTGAATCTTCGAAATCACGAGACTCCCAGGAGTCGGCCTCACACCCTGATAAACCAACCTACCAGACTCTCGTTCAAACACGACTTGCTCCTGATGACAATCCAGATGAACTCTTTACCGATCTTGCCAATCCATCCCAAGAATGACATCATACAGCTCCACCGGACTAATAATCAAATCTGCTGGAATCAACTCGTCTGCCACCAGAACATCCACGCCTCGAGCCCGCCCGAAGTTAGCCAAAGACTTCCCTCCAACAACTCTAACAACTCTCGGCTGCTCTCCAAAATTACTCTGGATTCTGCTACCCTCAGCACACTCCGGAGTAATGAATCGATTCGCAGCTCCAGAATCGACAAACGTGGGACTCACACCCGCCCACTGCACAAAACCCATGTGCCCAAGAACCCTACATTATATCCCGAGATTCGTCTTTCTTAGGACAGCTTGCCAGCCTGTGATCCATGATCCCACACCCAAAGTATCCCGACCATCCCGAACCCTCTGACTCGGTCCTGAAGTGCTCTCCCACTTCCTTTTATGTCCTTGTGCAGGCTTACCGCCCTTGCCCAGACCTACCTACTGCCGCGACCCCCTCTGCAGAACAGGCGGACTAACCATCACCACCTGCTCCCTAAGGTCCTCCGATAACCTCGAAGTCCCCTCAAGAACCTTTTTACCTTAGCCAGCTCACCCTTGATGCCTCTACCCGCATGAACCAGAAGTCGACTGAACTTCGCATCGAACTCCCTCAGTAACCGGTCACCCTGAGTCAACTCTAACACCACAACTCAAGCCGATCCACCCTCTCTTGTGGAAATACCTGGCATTAAACTCAGCCAAGAATCCTCCCAGGTTATCCCTGCCTGCACCCTCCTGGCCACTACACCTCTCCACCAGAGATGCGAACGACCCTCTAGGTAGTGAACCGCCAAGTCGACCCGGTATCTCTCTGGACACCTCAAATACTCAAATTTACGCTCTAACCTCAACCGCCACTCATCGGCCTCCTCAGGCTTGACACTACCAGAGAAAACCCGGTGCCAATCCTCTACATCCGCTCCATCATCCTCAGGTAGGATGGAAACTCCACTGCAATCATAAGCCCCGGCTGCACACTAGCCACACCCGGCTGCACACCATCCACACCCGGCTATACACCAGCCATACCCGGCTGCACACCAGCCACACCCGGCTGCACACCAGCCACACCCGGCTGCACACCAGCCACACCCGGCTACACACCAGCCACACCCGGCTGCCAGCACCCTTCCTGGTAACCGCTCCAAGATCAATTGTAACAGACTCGCCAAACTATCATCTCGATCTTGGACTACACTTGCGGCAGCACCCACACCTGGGCCCACCGCACCGCTAGCCATATTGGGACCCTCACTAGTCCCACCAGCCCTCACACTGGTACTCGTAGTGGCCACACCCACGGATCCATCCTGATATGTCTAAGAATCAGCCACCTGCTTCTGCGTTGTCTCCTGGGCCACACACGCGGTAGCAGACTCACTCCCAAGTACCCACCCGCGCCCACCACTACTACCTCGGCCTCCCCGGCCTATACCTATAGCAACTCTAGTACCTCTACAAATTACTCTTAACTACCAGAAGGAGAAACTAAAAATAATAGAAAGCAAGAAAGGTCAAACAACACATACCGTGGAATCTCATTGAAGGCTCAGAGAAAATGATATAGGATTCCAAACCCACACAACAATCAATTGACTAACTCACATAATCAATCAATTCAACACACGGAATTGACTACAAACTTAATCAACTATGTTCTCCCGCCCTAGAACCATAAGGGCTTTGATACCAAACTGAAACAACCCGACCCAAAAAAATTTTAAAATTTTTCCAATTAAAACCTGAATTATCATTATCACAAATGATAATCCTCAACGGTCAATTCTCCACATGCAATCCATTACACCAGACAATTCAAACAATAAATCCCATACTTTACTGCTTACTAACCAATTCAATAAAACCATTCAATTCAATTACAATAACAAACCAACAATATCAATCCAACAATTCATCGATTCCAGAATTAGTAACAACCTAGCAATTCTAAAACAACATAAACAACCCAACCGAGACACTAGATAATCTCCTCTTCCTGGCCATGATTCCACGATCACATTTCCTCTTAATCTACAACACATGGATAAAAGAGTTGTGTGAGTATGAATCTGATGGTAACCCAAAGCCAAATCAATGTTGGAGAACCAAGTAGCCCCTCGCAGCTGATCCAACAACTCATCAATCCGTGGTAGAGGATACATGTTCTTCAAAGTGACTCGGCTAAGTCCTCGGTAATCGATACAGAACCGGAAAATCCCATCCTTCTTCTTCACGAACAACACCGGCACTCCCCACGGTGAACTACTAGGCTGAATGAAACCTTTCCCAACAAATCATCCAGCTGCTTCTTCAGCTCTGATCTCTGCTGGAGCTATACGGTAAGGCACCACAGAGATCGGAGTCATCCCAGTCTCCAAATCAATTGTGAAAGGATTAGACCAAGACGGCGGTAATCCCCGAAACGACCGAAAAACATCTTCGAAGTCCTGAACAACCCGAATAACTCCAACAGCAACCTCTCTAACAGAATCTGGCATCACTATCGTCGCCAAATAAGCCTCGCAGCCGTTCTCAATCAATTGCTCAGCCTGAATCTTCGAAATCACGAGACTCCCAGGAGTCGGCCTCACACCCTGATAAACCAACCTACCAGACTCTCGTTCAAACACGACTTGCTCCTGATGACAATCCAGATGAACTCTTTACCGATCTTGCCAATCCATCCCAAGAATGACATCATACAGCTCCACCGGACTAATAATCAAATCTGCTGGAATCAACTCGTCTGCCACCAGAACATCCACGCCTCGAGCCCGCCCGAAGTTAGCCAAAGACTTCCCTCCAACAACTCTAACAACTCTCGGCTGCTCTCCAAAATTACTCTGGATTCTGCTACCCTCAGCACACTCCGGAGTAATGAATCGATTCGCAGCTCCAGAATCGACAAACGTGGGACTCACACCCGCCCACTGCACAAAACCCATGTGCCCAAGAACCCTACATTATATCCCGAGATTCGTCTTTCTTAGGACAGCTTGCCAGCCTGTGATCCATGATCCCACACCCAAAGTATCCCGACCATCCCGAACCCTCTGACTCGGTCCTGAAGTGCTCTCCCACTTCCTTTTATGTCCTTGTGCAGGCTTACCGCCCTTGCCCAGACCTACCTACTGCCGCGACCCCCTCTGCAGAACAGGCGGACTAACCATCACCACCTGCTCCCTAAGGTCCTCCGATAACCTCGAAGTCCCCTCAAGAACCTTTTTACCTTAGCCAGCTCACCCTTGATGCCTCTACCCGCATGAACCAGAAGTCGACTGAACTTCGCATCGAACTCCCTCAGTAACCGGTCACCCTGAGTCAACTCTAACACCACAACTCAAGCCGATCCACCCTCTCTTGTGGAAATACCTGGCATTAAACTCAGCCAAGAATCCTCCCAGGTTATCCCTGCCTGCACCCTCCTGGCCACTACACCTCTCCACCAGAGATGCGAACGACCCTCTAGGTAGTGAACCGCCAAGTCCACCCGGTATCTCTCTGGACACCTCAAATACTCAAATTTACGCTCTAACCTCAACCGCCACTCATCGGCCTCCTCAGGCTTGACACTACCAGAGAAAACCCGGTGCCAATCCTCTACATCCGCTCCATCATCCTCAGGTAGGATGGAAACTCCACTGCAATCATAAGCCCCGGCTGCACACTAGCCACACCCGGCTGCACACCATCCACACCCGGCTATACACCAGCCATACCCGGCTGCACACCAGCCACACCCGGCTGCACACCAGCCACACCCGGCTGCACACCAGCCACACCCGGCTACACACCAGCCACACCCGGCTGCCAGCACCCTTCCTGGTAACCGCTCCAAGATCAATTGTAACAGACTCGCCAAACTATCATCTCGATCTTGGACTACACTTGCGGCAGCACCCACACCTGGGCCCACCGCACCGCTAGCCATATTGGGACCCTCACTAGTCCCACCAGCCCTCACACTGGTACTCGTAGTGGCCACACCCACGGATCCATCCTGATATGTCTAAGAATCAGCCACCTGCTTCTGCGTTGTCTCCTGGGCCACACACGCGGTAGCAGACTCACTCCCAAGTACCCACCCGCGCCCACCACTACTACCTCGGCCTCCCCGGCCTATACCTATAGCAACTCTAGTACCTCTACAAATTACTCTTAACTACCAGAAGGAGAAACTAAAAATAATAGAAAGCAAGAAAGGTCAAACAACACATACCGTGGAATCTCATTGAAGGCTCAGAGAAAATGATATAGGATTCCAAACCCACACAACAATCAATTGACTAACTCACATAATCAATCAATTCAACACACGGAATTGACTACAAACTTAATCAACTATGTTCTCCCGCCCTAGAACCATAAGGGCTTTGATACCAAACTGAAACAACCCGACCCAAAAAAATTCTAAATTTTTTCCAATTAAAACCCGAATTATCATTATCACAAATGATAATCCTCAACGGTCAATTCTCCACATGCGGAAACAATAAATCAATCCATTACACCAGACAATTCAAACAATAAATCGCATAATTTACTGCTTACTAACCAATTCAATAAAACCATTCAATTCAATTACAATAACAAACCAACAATATCAATCCAACAATTCATCAATTCCAGAATTATTAACAACCTAGCAATTCTAAAACAACATAAACAACCCAACCGAGACACTAGATCATCTCCTCTTCCTTTCCATGATTCCACGATCACATTTCCTCTTAATCTGCAATATATGGATAAAAGAGTTGTGTGAGTATTATCATAAATACTCAGTGAGACGGTCCTCCCATCTACTTAGCTATACACACAGGCATAAGCAAAAGATACAATACCAGGATGAACAATCAACACGCATAGCACAACAATCACACGAAGAACAGTCAATATGTCAAACTGACGGTAATCAAAATTGTGTGTCGATCGACACCCTCCTTGTGTCGATCGACACTTACTGCATCGATTGACACAACCTTCTTGTGTCGATCGACACACAACCCAGAAACGCAGAAACCCAGAAAATTGAACCCAACCACCATGGATCGATTCCTAATCACATATATCGATTTCCTGCACGAAATCCACCAAACAAACAACAAACAAACGCATCATATCAATTCCTTTACCCAGATAAGCCATGGTCACGTACTCACCTCGATTTCGGAATGAAATTGATGATGAACACGAAGAACACACATACTCAAGCTCTGCCCAGCCTCTGATTTCGCCTCTCAATCATGAAATCAACACCCCCTTGATTCCCTTTGCTCCTTAGCCTCAAGAACAAGCCTCTAGGAATCCAAAACGAGATATCATGATCGAGAATGCGAAGAAATCAACAACAATCCTTTGATTTTTGTCAATCCTCTCAAAAACACACAACTCTATGTTTTTTCCTCTAAAAACACGGCCAAAACGCAGCCCTCGACTTATATAGTCGCGACCTAAGATTCCGTAAACGCTCCCACAGAACCAAACAATTGGAACCAAACTTGTCGGTCTAATTTCAACCTGTGTCGATCGACACACCTCCCCTGTGTTGATCGACGTAACATCCAACATCACGACTTCACACAAGTCAAAACACGTGTGTCGATTGACACACTCACCCTGTGTCGATCAGTGCACCAACCAAAATCCACTTTTTGGTTCACGGGCGTTACAATTTCTTTGTGTGCAGCGAACTTTTGAGGCAGATATTTCATAAGCTTGTTCAAGCTTTTGGCTTTTGTAAGTTTGTTGGGGTTGGTTTTCACCCACTCAACGTTAACGTTCAGAGTCTGATTGACACAATGAACACACACTAAGCTACGCTGGCGTGGCTTATGTCACATAGCTCCTAAGTCACCAAAGCCATGAGATATGCCTTCTCTGATCCTAAGTCTTCTCGGCGTATGAGGCAACGTCATCTGAGTGCTCCCTTTCAATCAGAAGAGAGCATCAGCAAACCAGGAAGCAACAGGGTCGTCGGCTCACCACCTCGTTGCTTCGGCACCAGGAGTCATCAACCATCAGCCCTTCGGCCCTCGCCCCTCGGTCTCGCTAACCCGATAAGCTTGGACCCGACCACGTCCTCACCATCAAGGCCGACCACGTCTTCACCATCAAGGGCCGACCACGTCCTCAGCATCAAGGTCCATTAGACCCTGCGAAGCAAGACAAAGCAAATGGTCATGGAGTGAGGCGAAGCAGGAAGGCCCAAGACTAGGTGGGTCTGACCACGCCCTCGGCTTGGCCAAGAGGCCGACCTCGGGCTCGGTATGGCCAAGGGGCGACCATGGGTTCGGCTTGGCGATGCTATGGCTGGCCGACCGCGTCCTCGGCCCAGCAAACGACCAGGGGTCTGACCGTGGCCTCGGCCCGACAGCCCAACTGCGCGAAGGTGGTCCGAAGCCTAAGTACCAAGGCCCAGTCCAATCACGAGGCTCATCGAGATCCAACCGACTCAAGCAAGACGACTCCGCGAAGGTTAGGAGACTTAGCTGACTTAGGAAGCTATATATACATCTTTGTACAAACCCTAAGGGATTCATTCACAACTTTGTACACAAAATCTTACAGAGCAATAACAAACTACCTTTTCATACCTTTGTGATCTTAGCTAACCCTAGAAATCTCTACTTCCTCACGAAACCCTACAAATCTAGTTGTGTTGGTTTTGGCCTCCACAATTTGGCGCCGTCTAAGGGGAACAGAGAATTTCTGACACAGAAAAGCTAGGTCTCGCAACACCACCAAGGAAGATGTCTGGCAACAACAGTGCGAGCAGCAAAGGATCCTCGTCTCACAGGAACGACGAGGAGAAGGAGACCTCTGTGGAAAATCATGCACCCAACACCGCTAATTACCCGGCGGACGGGACGGAGATGAAGCAGATGCTTGAGACACTCGTCAAGAGATCATAGGAAAAACAAAAGTTCAATAAGGCAACTACGAGCAAGCTGCGCTTTCACGAAAGAAACGCAAGAGATCCCACATCCACCGAAGAGATCAGGATAGCGTGCTGCCACCTAGGACCGTTCGCATGGATCCAGAGAACTTGCCTCCACCACCACCACGTCGGGAAGCTGATGGAACTCTTGAACGTACTATGGAGGTATCAGACGAAGATCAACCTCCTCCTCGGAGACGACCCCGAACCAACGTTTCTGGCGACAGCGCAAGGGCTGATGGAGAAGGGGAACCCTCCATAACAGAGATGCGCCAGAGGGAGTAGGAGCGCAGGGCTCCACAGGGTTCCCGAGACAAAGAGGTCGCTGCGCTAAAAGCCCAGCTAGACCGGGTCATCTCTGAGCTAAAGAATACTCAGTTACAGATTTATCGGAGCATGGGCAGGGCTCCCGGAGTCGCTTACGTGCTGGAGAAAGCACGGAACACGCCCTTTGCTGAGAGCCTCACGAGAACTCAAATCTCCAATCTCGGAAAAATCTAGCTTCCTATCGACGAAGGAACCACGGACCCTTCGGACCATCTACTGGGGTTCGAAGTGGCTTTAGGGAGGGCAAACTTCACAGAAGCTGAAAAGGACGTCGGCTACTGCAAGCTGTTTGTGGAAAGCCTCAAAGGGCCTGCCCTCCAGTGGTTCTACGTTGGAGAAGAACTCCATCTACACATTCCACCAACTCTCAGAGATGTTTGTGCAGCATTACAACATCTTCGCGGAGCGAAAGATCTATGGCGCAGAGTTATGGACAGATCGGCAAGGTGAGAATGAAAGTCTACGGTCTTTCATCACAAGGTTCAAACAAACGCTGTCAAAGGTGGACGACATTAGCAACACGTCCGCGCTGGAGGCCTTAAGAGAAGCACTCCGATGCCCTTCTCCATTCTGGCAGGAATTGACTGTCAATCCGCCCATGACCATCCAAGGTGCTCTCCACCGCGCTACAAACTTTGCTCGAAGTGAAGAGGAAGTCTGTGCCAAGAGGGGCAGAAAGGCTAAGCAAGCGAGTGCACCCACCCAGATTGCAACGCCACCACCTTTTTAGAAGCTCTTGCAACAAACTACGGGGCGACTTGATCCCTGCAAAGGGTACGTAGGCAGCTTATCTACAGACAAGTTCAGTTGCCCCCCCTTCGTCAAAAAGGGGGGATTACGCGTTTCAAAAGCCTCAACTCCGGATGAGCTCACTTGATCTCCTCCGCCTTAAGGTGGGGGAGTCAGTGTTTCATCAAAGCCTTGTCTCTGGACAAGCTCCACTGATCTCCTCCGCCTTAAGGGGGGGAGTAAGTGATTTCTCAAAGCCTTATCTCCGGATGAGCTCCACTGATATCCTCCACCTTAATGTGGGGGGAGTAAGTGTTCTCTAAACCCTTGTCTCCGAACGAGCCCCATGGATCTCCTCCGCCTTAACGGAGGGGGGAGTAAGTGTTCTCTAAAGCCTTGTCTCCGGACGAGCTCCATGGATCCCTCCGCCTTAAGGGGGGGGAGTGAATGTCTTCTCTAAGCCTTGTCTCTGGACGACCTCCATTGACCTCCTCCGCTTTAAGGGGGAGTCAGTGTTTTCTACAGCCTTGTCTCCGGACAAGCTCACTTGACCTCTTCCGTCTTCAGGGGGAAGAGTAAGTGTTTTCAAAGCCTTGTCTTCGGACAAGCTCAATCTCTCTAGACAATTTCAGTTCCCTCCTTCGTCTAACAGAGGGGAGTGGGGGTACACATACTCCCATCTTTGACAGCGTCTTCGCTAGAAACGTCAAACACTTGACACAATTCTCATCATGAGAACAGCTACGTCCTTAATGGACTGCTCCAAGCCTTATCAAGCAAGATCATTCCGCAACCGTTGCTGCTGGCCAGCATCGGATCCAAAGCCTGAATTCGAACACAATGACATCCAGCATCGGATCCAAAGCGCGCTATATAAGTATTAATGTTCAGTATTGGGGTGGACGAACCCAACTGATCATTTAAAAACCCAACAAGCGTGGTTGGTAAAAAGCAGCTGCCAATGATTGTTTGGCATGTATCCTGAACGGTCATTCAGAACACCCAGGAAGCACGCTGGTGAAACTTAAGGTGTACTTGTTCTCGGACAGACGTGTCTAGAGAACGGCACCATTCCGCAAAGCCCAGCAACAATGTTGGTAGATAAAGAGCATGAGCGCAGTTGCGTCTTCTCTACTGAGCAAATAAAGCCTTATTCATGAGCAAGCAAAGCCTTATTCATGAGCAAACGAAGCCTCATTCGTGAGCAAACAAAGCCTCATTCATGAGCAAGCAAAGCCTTATTCATGAGCAAATAAAGCCTCATACGTGAGCAAACAAATCCTCATTCACGAGCAATTGACCAAGAATGAGCCTCACTCATGAGCAAAAGAAAACAAATTCTCTATACTGCAGCAGCGTAATGGCTTCAGCAAGCAAAGCAAGAAGTCTTAAAACCTTCAGCCAAGAACGGAATCTTAATTACTCCAGCATAATGTCATTCTCTGCTATAAGTATGATGGCTCAAGCCAACAACATCACGCTCATAATAACATCATGACTCTGAACGGTAACGCTGATATCCAATATATCTTTAACTCGACACTGTTGTCTCCAACACTGCCGAGCTGGGGGGCTAACTGTTGGGGTCGGTTTTCACCCACTCAACGTTAACGTTCAGAGTCTGATTAACACAACGAACACACACTAAGCTACGCTAGCGTGGCTTATGTCACATAGCTCCTAAGTCGCCAAAGCCATGAGATATGCCTTCTCTGATCCTAAGTCTTCTTTGCGTACGAGGCAAAGTCATCTGAGTGCTCCCTTTCAAGCAGAAGAGAGCATCAGCAAACCAGGAAGCAACGGGGTCGTCGGCTCACCACCTCGTTACTTCGGCACCAGGAGTCATCGACCATCGGCCCTTTGGCCCTCGGCCCTCAGCCCTCGCCCCTCGGTCTCGCTACCCTGATAAGCTTAGACCCGACCACGTCCTCACCATCAAGGCCGACCACGTCCTCACCATCAAGGTCCATTAGACCCTGCGAAGCAAGACAAAGCAAATGGTCGTGGAGTGAGGAGAAGCAGGAAGGCCCGAGACTAGGTGGGTCCGACCACGCCCTCGGCTTAGCCAAGAGGCCAACCACGGGCTCGACATGGCCAAGGGGGCGACCACAGGTTCGGCTTGGCGACACTACGGCGGGCCGACCGCGTCCTCGGCCTGGCAGCCTAACTGCGTGAAGGTGGTCCAAAGCCTAAGTACCAAGGCCCAGTCCAATCACGAGGCCCATCGAGATCCAACCAACTCAAGCAAGACAACTCTGCGAAGGCTTAGGAGACTTCGCCGACTTAGGAAGCTATATATACATCTTTGTACAAACCCTAAGGGATTCATTCATAACTTTGTACACAAAATCTTACAGAGAAATAACAAACTACCTTTACATACCTTTGTGATCTTAACTAACCCTAGAAATCTCTACTTCCTCACGAAACCCTACAAATCTAGTTGTGTTGGTTTTGGCCTCCACAAAGTTTTTCGTAGAACTTCTGCTTCATTTGCGATGCTGCTAATCTTTGAGCTAAACTGCACTATCGTGTCATTTGGATCCATCTTCAGGTTTTCAAATTGGGATGCCATTCCTGTCTGGTTATTTTCACACTAGATGTTCCTTCATGTGACTTCTGTAACACATGCCAGATCTGTTTTGCGGATGTGCAGTTCTGAACCAGTTTAAACTCATCTTCATCTATACCACTAAAGATAGTGTTCTTGGCACGAGCATTGAATTTTGACCGATTCTTCTCTCGATGGTCCAACTCGACTTTGGCTTTAGCACTTTGAATCCTTCCTCTATGAGATCATAAGGTGCTTCCCAACTATCTTCAACAGCCGTCCATTCATCTTCTCCTTTGCCACGAATGAGTTACATCATTCTGACCTTCCAATATCCACATCTCTTCGTATCAAGTAACAAAGTCTTGTTTGACACAACATGTTATGTAGTTGATTCCATAATGTCGCAGGATCTTCACCTGTTAAGGGATAACACATCCTTGGTTTGGTGATCCGCTCTGATACCAAATGAAAAAGCAGGAACCTTTTCACTTGAAACTTAAACAGAAATATGTAAATGAGACAGATAGTTTCCAATAAAAACACTCAGTCTTTATTGATTTCTCCGCAGGACACAACAGCTGATACACAACACAGTTGTTGCAACAGATAGATTACACAAACACTTCTATAGAACAGATCCTACAACCAATTCTACCCAAACTTATGCGACGTCACACACACCGTGATTCGCTCTTGAACGTGTTCCTAATCTACCCAATGTAACGCAATAACAGTTACGAAACCTATCTCTTTCACTCAACACAGCAGATCACTTTTTCTCACTGTCTCTAAGTTCTTCAAAGATCTTTTTCGAAAGAACTAGTCGGCATAAGAACTATCCCTCCTCCTTATGTAGTAGTTGCAACCAGCAGCAACTATTGCCCAAAAAACAGCTCCCCATTAATCCGAAAGGGCAACAAATCTGCTTTTGTTGATGTTGGACAGCTAGTCCCATCAACCTTCGATCAACAGTAATTCCCACTTGCATCTTGACTTTGTGCACTTAGGTTAGATCTCCTTGTTTTAGGCTGCCGAAGCTAACAACTCTTTTATCCATTGACAAAGCGGAGCTCAGCCAACAAATCCATGCATTATCCAGAATTTAGTTCCACTATACAAGATTGGCGTAAAGGTGGTGATAAATTCCCGGAGTATAGCTTATCTCACAGTTTGTTATATAAGCAAGTTTGCTTGATGATTCCGGTAAGATCTCCCTTCATTCCGAGATTGTTGGAACTGTTCCACTCAAGTGCAATTAGTGAACATGAAGGAGCCTTTAAGACGTATAAACGGTTGTTGCAAGAGGTGTATTGGAAAATAATGAGAAAGCATGTCGTGAAATTCATCACCAAATGCCATGTCGGCCAAGAAAACAAGTATGCAACTACTTCACCAGATGGTCTTTTGTCCCCTCTTCCCATTCCACAATAGATATGAGCTAGCATCAGTCTTGATTTCGTTGAAGGACTTCCATCATCAAAGGGGTTTAACACCGTTCTAATGGTCGTAGACAGACTCATCAAGTATAGCCACTTCATACCGCTTAAACATCCGTTTACTGCTCCAAAGGTGGTTGAGGTTTTCATTCGAGATGTGGTGAAGGTCCACGCGTTTCCAGAGACAATGTGTTCCTTAGCAAATTGTCGACTGAGCTGTTCCGTCTTCATGGGACAGATTTGAACTTCAGCACATCTTATCATCCTTAGACGGATGGACAAACGGAGGTGGTAAACCACTGCTTGGAAATGTATTTTTGGTGTTTTACAAATCGAAAACGTATTTTTGGGAAAGTTTCAGGTTGGACAATGGGTGTATTTGAAGTTACGACCTTATAGACAAGTTTTGGTTGCTAAGAGGAGAAATGAGAAGCTGTCACAAAGGTACTTTGGGCCGTATAATATCCACTACAAGAAAACACAGTTTTAGCATTAGCATAATCCCACGCTAATACCACTTAGCGTCGACTTAGCGTCAAATTACATGTCGACACTATATCGTCGACGGTAAATCTTATTCGACGTTATTTTTGCATCGTACAAAATTTCGACGCTATATATTTGAGGCTAATTCGTTGCTAAATTAGCATCGAATTAGCATCAACAAGTGTCTGATGCAACTATTTGACGCTAAATTAGCAACGAATTAGCGTCTACTAACGTCTGATGAAAAATATTCGATGCTAAATCGACGCTAAGAATTAGCATCTACTAACGTCCGATGCAAAATATTCGACGCTAAATCGACGCTAATTTAGCGTCGATTTAGCATCGATTTAGCATCAGAACACGTCGTATGTCGACGCGAAATCGACGCTAAATTTAAGATGTATTGCATCGATTTAGCGTCGTTTCTATTGAATTTTTTTTAAAATAAAATTTTTATATAATCAGTTTTATAAATTTTATAAATAAATCCGAAAATGCAAATTTAAATAGTCTAAAATCACTGAAATACAAACGCAAATTTAAATTGTCTAAAAAAATAAAAACGCAAATCTACTGATGTTGGATCATGAAGTTAATGGTATCTTGTCGAATCATATCTTCGGATTCTTCCTCGAACTGCGTTGGACCGGTAGGTGGAGGAGGCGGTGGACGACGTTGAATGTTTTGCAAAGCAGCTGCTAAAATCGGGTTATCCACTGCAATAATGTCAAAGAGACTGATCAATGTTGAGAGTTGGCCTTGCATCGAGGTGTTGGATGTCCGAAGATCCGCTTATTCTATCTTTAGCCGCTCAATCTCAGCATTAGCAGCGGTCTACTGCGTTACCAAGTGCGGCTCAGAAGATCTCGGAGTGTAAGAATATTGAGCAGACGAACAAGCGGCGAGGGCATCCCTGATGGATCCAACGCCCATCGTCCATCCTCTCTTCTTCGGTGCAACGTATAAAATAAAAGTGTTATACAATAAAATTGTTAAAATTGTAATAAAAATAAGTTATAATATCATATAGGAACCTAAAAAATTACCTCCTCGTAAAGTCTATTGAAATCTTCGAGACCCAATGTAGACTGGACAGAACTACCACCCTCAGATGACTGTGTCTCTAGCTCTGCCAGTCGTGCGTTGTAGGCGTTGAACGTTTGTTCCGCTTGAGCGGTAACTAACCTCCCATCCTTTCGCTGATGAGTTTTCTCCATCACTTTAATCATCGGCGGAAGATCACCATCAGCCTATTAAAGAAAAAGAACATAAATAAAAATGAAATATAGAGTAAATAATATACAAAATACAAATAATCTAATAAATTAATTTAATTATGATAATACCATATCCAATCGTATTGTGGCGTATGATGATTGACTGTTGGGGTCAGATTTCATCAGCTTAGCATCAACGCTCAAAGTTTGATTTACATGAAGACTCTTGAAACTTATGTCTCTTGACGGCCCCTAAGTCATCTCGCAGGATAGAGCAAGCGATCGCCATAGGTCGCTTGGATCCACTAACGACCATCTCTGAGGACCCGACGTGGAATGGCACCGATGGTCTCTCGATAAGTGCCCACGACGATGATGACATCGGCATCGCTGTTCACATCGGGTCACTGTTCACATCGGAGTTACTGTTCACATCGGTGTCACTGTTCACCTCGGGACACTATTCACCTCTTGTCACGTCTCCGGGGCGAGCAATGAAGTCATCCAAGATCCGATGACATTGGACCCAATGGCGATGGACCCGATGACCGATGTCTACGGCGGCACGAAGAGGACTCGAGTCAATGACCTCTCGACACCCACGAAATGGTGGTGATAATCAACTGGGTTGGGCTTCTCTTCTGGACCAGTTAAGACAGCAAGCCCAGTCCAGTCACAAAGCCCACTTCGGCGAAACCAACATAGGCGAAGAGGGAATCCGCGAAGACTTAGGAAACTTTGCTGAGTTAGGGACATTATATATAGTTGATGTAAACACCCTTTGAAGGGGATACGCAACTTTGTTCAAAAATACTTGACAGCAATAACATACATCTCTTTGCTCATCGTTTCCTGCGTAGTTTCACATAGAAATCTCTGCTTCCTTTCGAAACCCTACAAATCTAATTGTGTTGGTTTCGGCTCTCACAATTTGGCGCCGTCTAAGGGGATTAGAGATTTTATGACAAAAAAAAGCTACGTTGCACACCAAATCTAAGAAGATGAGTAACGAAGAGAGCAAATCAAGCAGCAGCGGCGAAGAGTCCTCATCTTACAGGAAAAACTGAGAAGAAGAGAACTCGGTTGAAGCCCTTGCTACCAACATCGCTAAAAACCCAGGAGAGCTGACCGAGGTCAAACACATGTTGCCTTCAACGTACCACTTGTGCCTCAAATTCCCGACGAGCCTTGGTATCAAAACAATATGGGGAAAACAGAAGAACTCTCGCATGTGCTTCATTATCACAAATGATAATCCTCAACGGTCAATTCTCCACATGCAATCCATTACACCAGACAATTCAAACAATAAATCCCATACTTTACTGCTTACTAACCAATTCAATAAAACCATTCAATTTAATTACAATAACAAACCAACAATATCAATCCAACAATTCATCAATTCCAGAATTAGTAACAACCTAGCAATTCTAAAACAACATAAACAACCCAACCGAGACACTAGATAATCTCCTCTTCCTGGCCATGATTCCACGATCACATTTCCTCTTAATCTACAACACATGGATAAAAGAGTTGTGTGAGTATGAATCTAATGGTAACCCAAAGCCAAATCAATCTTAGAGAACCAAGTAGCCCCTCGTAGCTGATCCAACAAATCATCAATCCGTGGTAGAGGATACATGTTCTTCACAGTGACTCGGCTAAGTCCTCGGTAATCGATACAGTTTCGGAAACTCCCATCCTTCTTCTTCACGAACAACACTGGCACTCCCCACGGTGAACTACTAGGCTGAATGAAACCTTACCCAACAAATTATCCAGCTGCTTCTTCAGCTCTGCCATCTCTGCTGGAGCTATACGATAAGGCGCCTCAGAGATCGGAGTCATCCCAGTCTCCAAATCAATCGTGAAAGGATCAGACCGAGAGGGCGGTAATCCCTGCAACGACCGAAAAACATCTTCGAAGTCCTGAACAATCCGAATAACTCCAACAGCAACCTCTCTAACAGAATCTGGCATCACTATCGTCGCCAAATAAGCCTCGCAGCCGTTCTCAATCAATTGCTCAGCCTGAATCTCCGAAATCACGAGACTCCCGGGAGTCGGCCTCACACCCTGATAAACCAACCTACCAGACTCTCGCTCAAACATGACTTGCCCCTGATGACAATCCAGATGAACTCTTTACCGATCTTGCCAATCCATCCAAAGAATAACATCATACAGCTCCACCGGACTAATAATCAAATCTGCTGGAATCAACTCGTCTGCCACCAGAACATCCACGCCTCGAGCCCGCCCGAAGTTATCCAGAGACTTCCCTCCAGAACCTCTAACAACTCTCGGCTGCTCTCCGGAATTGCTGTGGATTCTGCTACCCTCAGCACACTCCGGAGTAATGAAGCGATTCGCAGCTCCATAATCGACAAACGTGGGACTCACACCCGCCCACTGCACAAAACCCATGTGCCCAAGAACCTTACATTATATCCCGAGATTTGTCCTTCTTAGGACAGCTCGCCAGCCTGTGATCCATGATCCCACACAAAAAGCATCCCAACCATCCCAAACCCTCTGACTCGGTCCTGAAGTGCTCTCCCACTTCCTTTTATGTCCTTGTGCAGGCTTACCGCCCTTGCCCAGACCTACCTGCTGCTGCGACCCCCTCTACAGAATAGGCGGACTAACCATCACCACCTGCTCCCTAAGGTCCTCCGATCAGCTCGAAGTCCCCTCAAGAACTTTTTTACCTTTGCCAGCTCACCCTCGATGCCTCTACCCGCATGAACCAGAAGTCGACTGAACTCCGCATCGAACTCCCTCACTAACCTGTCACCCTGAGTCAACTCTAAAACCACAACTCAAGCCGATCCACCATCTCTTGTGGAAATACCTGGCACTAAACTCAGCCAAGAATCCTCCCAGGCTATCCCTGCATGCACCCTCCTGGCCACTACACCTCTCCACCAGAGATGCGAACCACCCTCTAGGTAGTGAACCGCCAGCTCCACCCGGTATATCTCTGGACATCTCAAAGACTCAAATTTACGCTCTAACCTCAACCGCCACTCATCGGCCTCCTCAGGCTTGACACCACCCAAGAAAACCCGGTGCCAATCCTCTACATCCGCTCCATCATCCTCAGGTGGGATGGAAACTCCACTGCAATCATAAGCCCCGGCTGCACACTAGCCACACCCGGCTGCACACCATCCACACCCGGCTATACACCAACCATACCCGGCTGCACACCAGCCATACCCGGCTGCACACCAGCCACACCCGGCTGCACACCAGCCACAACCCGGCTGCACACCAGCCACACCCGGCTATACACCAGCAAAACCCGGCTGCACACCAGCCAAACCCGGCTGCACACCAGCCACACCCGGCTGTACACCAGCCACACCCGGCGGCCAGCACCCCTCCTGGTAACCGCTCCAAGATCAATTGTAACAGACTCGCCAAACTATCATCTCGACCCTGGACTACACTTGCGGCATCACCCACACCCGGGCCCACCGCACCGCCAGCCATATTGGGACCCTCACTAGTCCCACCAGCCCTCACACTGGTACTCGTAGTGCCACACCCACGGATCCGTCCTGATATGTCTAAGAATCAGCCACCTGCTTCTGCGTTGTCTCCTGGGCCATACATACGATAGCAGACTCACTCCCAAGTACCCACCCGCGCCCACCACTACTACCTCGGCCTCCCCGGCCTATACCTATATCAACTCTAGTACCTCTACCCATTACTCTTAACTACCAGAAGGAGAAACTAAAAATAATATAAAGCAAGAAAGGTCAAACAACACATACCGTGGAATCTCATTGAAGGCTCGGAGAAGATGATCTAGGACTCCAAACCCACACAATAATCAATTGACTAACTAACATAACCAATCAATTCAACACACGGAATTGACTACAGACTTAATCAACTATGTTCTCCCGCCCTAGAACCATAAGGGCTTTGATACCAAACTGAAACAACCCGACCCAAATTTTTTAAAAAATTTTTCCAATTAAAACCTGAATTATCATTATCACAAATGATAATCCTCAACGGTCAATTCTCCACATGCAATCCATTACACCAGACAATTCAAACAATAAATCCCATACTTTACTGCTTACTAACCAATTCAATTCAATTACAATAACAAACCAACAATATCAATCCAACAATTCATCGATTCCAGAATTAGTAACAACCTAGCAATTCTAAAACAACATAAACAACCCAACGAGACACTAGATAATCTCCTCTTCCTGGCCATGATTCCACGATCACATTTCCTCTTAATCTACAACAAATGGATAAAAGAGTTGTGTGAGTATGAATCTGAGGGTAACCCAAAGCCAAATCAATGTTGGAGAACCAAGTAGCCCCTCGCAGCTGATCCAACAACTCATCAATCCGTGGTAGAGGATACATGTTCTTCAAAGTGACTCGGCTAAGTCCTCGGTAATCGATACAGAACCGGAAACTCCGATCCTTCTTCTTCACGAACAACACCGGCACTCCCCACGGTGAACTACTAGGCTGAATGAAACCTTTCCCAACAAATCATCCAGCTGCTTCTTCAGCTCTGATCTCTGCTGGAGCTATACGGTAAGGCACCACAGAGATCGGAGTCATCCCAGTCTCCCAATCAATCGTGAAAGGATTAGACCAAGACGGCGGTAATCCCTGCAACGACCAAAAAACATCTTCGAAGTCCTGAACAACCCGAATAACTCCAACAGCAACCTCTCTAACAGAATCTGGCATCACTATCGTCGCCAAATAAGCCTCGCAGCCGTTCTCAATCAATTGCTCAGCCTGAATCTTCGAAATCACGAGACTCCCAGGAGTCGGCCTCACACCCTGATAAACCAACCTACCAGACTCTCGTTCAAACACGACTTGCTCCTGATGACAATCCAGATGAACTCTTTACCGATCTTGCCAATCCATCCCAAGAATGACATCATACAGCTCCACTGGACTAATAATCAAATCTGCTGGAATCAACTCGTCTGCCACCAGAACATCCACGCCTCGAGCCCGCCCGAAGTTATCCAGAGACTTCCCTCCAACAACTCTAACAACTCTCGGCTGCTCTCCAAAATTGCTCTAGATTCTGCTACCCTCAGCACACTCCGGAGTAATGAAGCGATTCGCAGCTCCATAATCGACAAACGTGGGACTCACACCCGCCCACTGCACAAAACCCATGTGCCCAAGAACCTTACATTATATCCCGAGATTCGTCCTTCTTAGGACAGCTCGCCAGCCTGTGATCCATGATCCCACACCCAAAGTATCCCGACCATCCCGAACCCTCTGACTCGGTCCTGAAGTGCTCTCCCACTTCCTTTTATGTCCTTGTGCAGGCTTACCGCCCTTGCCCAGACCTACCTACTGCCGCGACCCCCTCTGCAGAACAGGCGGACTAACCATCACCACCTGCTCCCTAAGGTCCTCCGATAACCTCGAAGTCCCCTCAAGAACCTTTTTACCTTAGCCAGCTCACCCTTGATGCCTCTACCCGCATGAACCAGAAGTCGACTGAACTCCGCATCGAACTCCCTCACTAACCGGTCACCCTGAGTCAACTCTAACACCACAACTCAAGCCGATCCACCCTCTCTTGTGGAAATACCTGGCACTAAACTCAGCCAAGAATCCTCCCAGGCTATCCCTGCCTGCACCCTCCTGGCCACTACACCTCTCCACCAGAGATGCGAACCACCCTCTAGGTAGTGAACCGCCAAGTCCACCCGGTATCTCTCTGGACACCTCAAATACTCAAATTTACGCTCTAACCTCAACCGCCACTCATCGGCCTCCTCAGGCTTGACACCACCAGAGAAAACCCGGTGCCAATCCTCTACATCCGCTCCATCATCCTCAGGTAGGATGGAAACTCCACTGCAATCATAAGCCCCGGCTGCACACTAGCCACACCCGGCTGCACACCATCCACACCCGGCTATACACCAGCCATACCCGGCTGCACACCAGCCACACCCGGCTGCACACCAGCCACACCCGGCTGCACACCAGCCACACCCGGCTGCACACCAGCCACACCCGGCTGCACACCAGCCACACCCGGCTGCCTGCACCCTTCCTGGTAACCGCTCCAAGATCAATTGTAACAGACTCGCCAAACTATCATCTCGATCCTGGACTACACTTGCGGCAGCACCCACACCTGGACCCACCGCACTGCTAGCCATATTGGGACCCTCACTAGTCCCACCAGCCCTCACACTGGTACTCGTAGTGGCCACACCCACGGATCCATCCTGATATGTCTAAGAATCAGCCACCTGCTTCTGCGTTGTCTCCTGGGCCACACACGCGGTAGCAGACTCACTCCCAAGTACCCACCCGCGCCCACCACTACTACCTCGGCCTCCCCGGCCTATACCTATAGCAACTCTAGTACCTCTACCCATTACTCTTAACTACTAGAAGGAGAAACTAAAAATAATAGAAAGCAAGAAAGGTCAAACAACACATACCGTGGAATCTCATTGAAGGCTCAGAGAAGGTGATATAGGATTCCAAACCCACACAACAATCAATTGACTAACTCACATAATCAATCAATTCAACACACGGAATTGACTACAGACTTAATCAAATATGTTCTCCCGCCCTAGAACCATAAGGGCTTTGATACCAAACTGAAACAACCCGACCCAAAATTTTTTTGAAATTTTTTCCAATTAAAACCCGAATTATCATTATCACAAATGATAATCCTCAACGGTCAATTCTCCACATGCGGAAACAATAAATCAATCCATTACACCAGACAATTCAAACAATAAATCGCATAATTTACTGCTTACTAACCAATTCAATAAAACCATTCAATTCAATTACAATAACAAACCAATAATATCAATCCAACAATTCATCAATTCCAGAATTATTAACAACCTAGCAATTCTAAAACAACATAAACAACCCAACCGAGACACTAGATCATCTCCTCTTCCTTTCCATGATTCCACGATCACATTTCCTCTTAATCTGCAATATATGGATAAAAGAGTTGTGTGAGTATTATCATAAATACTCAGTGAGACGGTCCTCCCATCTACTTAGCTATACACACAGGCATAAGCAAAAGATACAATACCAGGATGAACAATCAACACGCATAGCACAACAATCACACGAAGAACAGTCAATATGTCAAACTGACGGTAATCAAAATTGTGTGTCGATCGACACCCTCCTTGTGTCGATCGACACTTACTGCATCGATTGACACAACCTTCTTGTGTCGATCGACACACAACCCAGAAACGCATAAACCCAGAAAATTGAACCCAACCACCATGGATCGATTCCTAATCACATATATCGATTTCCTGCACGAAATCCACCAAACAAACAACAAACAAATGCATCCTATCAATTCCTTTACCCAGATAAGCCATGGTCACGTACTCACCTCGATTTCGGAATGAAATTGATGATGAACACGAAGAACACACGTACTCAAGCTCTGCCCAGCCTCTGATTTCGCCTCTCAATCATGAAATCAACACCCCCTTGATTCCCTTTGCTCCTTAGCCTCAAGAACAAGCCTCTAGGAATCCAAAACGAGATATCATGATCGAGAATGCGAAGAAATCAACAACAATCCTTTAATTTTTGTCAATCCTCTCAAAAACACACAACTCTATGTTTTTTCCTCTAAAAACACGGCCAAAACGCAGCCCTCGACTTATATAGTCGCGACCTAAGATTCCGTAAACGCTCCCACAGAACCAAACAATTGGAACCAAACCTGTCGGTCTAATTTCAACCTGTGTCGATCGACACACCTCCAATGTGTTGATCGACGTAACACCCAACATCACGACTTCACACAAGTCAAAACACGTGTGTCGATTGACACACTCACCCTGTGTCGATCAACGCACCAACCAAAATCCACTTTTTTGGTTCACGGGCGTTACAATTGCTTTGTGTGCAGCGAACTTTTGAGGCAGATATTTCATAAGCTTGTTCAAGCTTTTGGCTTTTGTAAGTTTCTTGGGGTTGGTTTTCACCCACTCAATGTTAACGTTCAGAGTCTGATTGACACAACGAACACACACTAAGCTACGCTGGCGTGGCTTATGTCACATAGCTCCTCAGTCACCAAAGCCATGAGATATGCCTTCTCTGATCCTAAGTCTTCTCGGCGTATGAGGCAAAGTCGTCTGAGTGCTCCCTTTCAATCAGAAGAGAGCATCAGCAAACCAGGAAGCAACAGGGTCGTCGGCTCACCACCTCGTTGCTTTGGCACCAGGAGTCATCAACCATCAGCCCTTCGGCCCTCGCCCCTCGGTCTCGCTAACCCGATAAGCTTGGACCCGACCACGTCCTCACCATCAAGGCCGACCACGTCTTCACCATCAAGGGCCGACCACGTCCTCAGCATCAAGGTCCATTAGACCCTGCGAAGCAAGACAAAGCAAATGGTCATGGAGTGAGGAGAAGCAGGAAGGCCCAAGACTAGGTGGGTCTGACCACGCCCTCGGCTTGGCCAAGAGGCCGACCACGGGCTCGGTATGGCCAAGGGGCGACCATGGGTTCGGCTTGGCGATGCTATGGCTGGCCGACCGCGTCCTCGGCCCAGCAGACGACCAGGGGTCTGACCGTGGCCTCGGCCCGACAGCCCAACTGCGCGAAGGTGGTCCGAAGCCTAAGTACCAAGGCCCAGTCCAATCACGAGGCTCATCGAGATCCAACCGACTCAAGCAAGACGACTCCGCGAAGGTTAGGAGACTTAGCTGACTTAGGAAGCTATATATACATCTTTGTACAAACCCTAAGGGATTCATTCACAACTTTGTACACAAAATCTTACAGAGCAATAACAAACTACCTTTTCATACCTTTGTGATCTTAGCTAACCCTAGAAATCTCTACTTCCTCACGAAACCCTACAAATCTAGTTGTGTTGGTTTTGGCCTCCACAATTTGGCGCCGTCTAAGGGGAACAGAGAATTTCTGACACAGAAAAGCTAGGTCTCGCAACACCACCAATGAAGATGTCTGGCAACAACAGTGCGAGCAGCAAAGGATCCTCGTCTCACAGGAACGACGAGGAGAAGGAGACCTCTGTGGAAAATCATGCACCCAACACCGCTAATTATCCGGCGGACGGGACGGAGATGAAGCAGATGCTTGAGACACTCGTCAAGAGATCATAGGAAAAACAAAAGTTCAATGAGGCAACTACGAGCAAGCTGCGCTTTCACGAAAGAAACGCAAGAGATCCCACATCCACCGAAGAGATCAGGATAGCGTGCTGCCACCTCGGACCGCTCGCATGGATCCAGAGGACTTGCCTCCACCACCACCACGTCGGGAAGCTGATGGAACTCTTGAACGTACTGTGGAGGTATCAGACGAAGATCAACCTCCTCCTCGGAGACGACCCCGAACCAACGTTGCTGGCGACAGCGCAAGGGCTGATGGAGAAGAGGAACCCTCCATAACAGAGATGCGCCAGAGGGAGTAGGAGCGCAGGGCTCCACAGGGTTCCCGAGACAAAGAGGTCGCTGCGCTAAAAGCCCAGCTAGACCGGGTCGTCTCTGAGCTAAAGAATACTCAGTTATAGATTTATCGGAGCACGGGCAGTGCTCCCGGAGTCGCTTACGTGCTGGAGAAAGCACGGAACACGCCCTTTGCTGAGAGCCTCACGAGAACTCAAATCTCCAATCTCAGAAAAATCAAGCTTCCTATCGACGAAGGAACCACGGACCCTTCGGACCATCTACTGGGGTTCGAAGTGGCTTTAGGGAGGGCAAACTTCACAGAAGCTGAAAAGGACGTCGGCTACTACAAGCTGTTTGTGGAAAGCCTCAAAGGGCCTGCCCTCCAGTGGTTCTATGTTGGAGAAGAACTCCATCTACACATTCCACCAACTCTCAGAGATGTTTGTGCAGCATTACAACATCTTCGCGGAGCGAAAGATCTATGACGCAGAGTTATGGACAGATCGGCAAGGTGAGAATGAAAGTCTACGGTCTTTCATCACAAGGTTCAAACAAACGCTGTCAAAGGTGGACGACATTAGCAACACGTCCGCGCTGGAGGCCTTAAGAGAAGCACTCCGATGCCCTTCTCCATTCTGGCAGGAATTGACTGTCAATCCGCCCATGACCATCCAAGATGCTCTCCACCGCGCTACAAACTTTGCTCGAAGTGAAGAGGAAGTCTGTGCCAAGAGGGGCGGAAAGGCTAAGCAAGCGAGTGCACCCACCCAGATTGCAACGCCACCACCTTTTTAGAAGCTCTTGCAACAAACTACGGGGCGACTTGATCCTTGCAAAGGGTACGTAGGCAGCTTAGCTCCAGACAAGTTCAGTTGCCCCCCCTTCGTCAAAAAGGGGGGATTACGCGTTTCAAAAGCCTCAACTCCGGATGAGCTCACTTGATCTCCTCCGCCTTAAGGGGGGGAGTCAGTGTTTCATCAAAGCCTTGTCTCTGGACAAGCTCCACTGATCTCCTCCGCCTTAAGGGGGGGAGTAAGTGATTTCTCAAAGCCTTATCTCCGGATGAGCTCCACTGATATCCTCCGCCTTAATGTGGGGGGAGTAAGTGTTCTCTAAAGCCTTGTCTCCGGACGAGCCCCAGGGATCTCCTCCGCCTTAACGGAGGGGGGAGTAAGTGTTCTCTAAAGCCTTGTCTCCGGACGAGCTCCATGGATCCCTCCGCCTTAAGGGGAGGGAGTGAATGTCTTCTCTAAGCCTTGTCTCCGGACAAGCTCCATTGACCTCCTCCGCTTTAAGGGGGAGTCAGTGTTTTCTACAGCCTTGTCTCCGGACAAGCTCACTTGACCTCTTCCGTCTTCAGGGGGAAGAGTAAGTGTTTTCAAAGCCTTGTCTTCGGACAAGCTCAATCTCTCTAGACAATTTTAGTTCCCTCCTTCGTCTAACAGAGGGGAGTGGGGGTACACATACCATCTTTGACAGCGTCTTCGCTAGAAACGTCAAACACTTGACACAATTCTCATCATGAGAACAGCTACGTCCTTAATGGACTGCTCCAAGCCTTATCAAGCAAGATCATTCCGCAACCGTTGCTGCTGGCCAGCATCGGATCCAAAGCCTGAATTCGAACACAATGACATCCAGCATCGGATCCAAAGCGCGCTATATAAGTATTAATGTTCAGTATTGGGGTGGACGAACCCAACTGATCATTTAAAAACCCAACAAGCGTGGTTGGTAAAAAGCAGCTGCCAATGATTGTTTGGCATGTATCCTGAACGGTCATTCAGAACACCCAGGAAGCACGCTGGTGAAACTTAAGGTGTACTTGTTCTCGGACAGACGTGTCTAGAGAACGGCACCATTCCGCAAAGCCCAGCAACAATGTTGGTAGATAAAGAGCATGAGCGCAGTTGCGTCTTCTCTACTGAGCAAATAAAGCCTTATTCATGAGCAAGCAAAGCCTTATTCATGAGCAAACGAAGCCTCATTCGTGAGCAAACAAAGCCTTATTCATGAGCAAGCAAAGCCTTATTCATGAGCAAACAAAGCCTCATACATGAGCAAACAAAGCCTCATTCACGAGCAATTGACCAAGAATGAGCCTCACTCATGAGCAAAAGAAAACAAATTCTCTATACGGCAGCAGCGTAATGGCTTCAGCAAGCAAAGCAAGAAGTCTTAAAACCTTCAGCCAAGAACGAAATCTTAAAATCTCCAGCATAATGTCATTCTCTGCTATAAGTATGATGGCTCAAGCCAACAACATCACGCTCATAATAACATCATGACTCTGAACGGTAACGCTGATATCCAATATATCTTTAACTCGGCACTGTTGTCTCCAACACTGCCGAGCTGGGGGGCTAACTGTTGGGGTCGGTTTTCACCCACTCAACGTTAACGTTCAGAGTCTGATTAACACAACGAACACACACTAAGCTACGCTAGCGTGGCTTATGTCACATAGCTCCTAAGTCGCCAAAGCCATGAGATATGCCTTCTCTGATCCTAAGTCTTCTTTGCGTACGAGGCAAAGTCTTCTGAGTGCTCCCTTTCAAGCAGAAGAGAGCATCAGCAAACCAGGAAGCAACGGGGTCGTCGGCTCACCACCTCGTTGCTTCGGCACCAGGAGTCATCGACCATCGGCCCTTCGGCCCTCGGCCCTCAGCCCTCGCCCCTCGGTCTCGCTACCCCGATAAGCTTGGACCCGACCACGTCCTCACCATCAAGGCCGACCACGTCCTCACCATCAAGGTCCATTAGACCCTGCGAAGCAAGACAAAGCAAATGGTCATGGAGTGAGGAGAAGCAGGAAGGCCCGAGACTAGGTGGGTCTGACCACGCCCTCGGCTTAGCCAAGAGGCCAACCACGGGCTCGGCATGGCCAAGGGGGCGACCATAGGTTCGGCTTGGCGACACTACGGCGGGCCGACCGCGTCCTCGGCCTGGCAGCCTAACTGCGTGAAGGTGGTCCAAAGCCTAAGTACCAAGGCCCAGTCCAATCACGAGGCCCATCGAGATCCAACCAACTCAAGCAAGACAACTCTGCGAAGGCTTAGGAGACTTTGCCGACTTAGGAAGCTATATATACATTTGTACAAACCCTAAGGGATTCATTCATAACTTTGTACACAAAATCTTACAGAGAAATAACAAACTACCTTTTCATACCTTTGTGATCTTAGCTAACCCTAGAAATCTCTACTTCCTCACGAAACCCTACAAATCTAGTTGTGTTGGTTTTGGCCTCCACAAAGTTTTTCGTAGAACTTCTGCTTCATTTGCGATGCTGCTAATCTTTGAGCTAAACTGCACTATCGTGTCATTTGGATCCATCTTCAGGTTTTCAAATTGGGATGCCATTTGATCCAGTCTGGTTATTTTCACACTAGATGTTCCTTCATGTGACTTCTGTAACACATGCCAGATCTGTTTTGCGGATGTGCAGTTCTGAACCAGTTTAAACTCATCTTCATCTATACCACTAAAGATAGTGTTCTTGGCACGAGCATTGAATTTTGACAGATTCTTCTCTCGATGGTCCAACTCGACTTTGGCTTTAGCACTTTGAATCCTTCCTCTATGAGATCATAAGGTGCTTCCCAACTATCTTCAACAGCCGTCCATTCATCTTCTCCTTTGCCACGAATGAGTTACATCATTCTGACCTTCCAATATCCACATCTCTTCGTATCAAGTAACAAAGTCTTGTTCGACACAACATGTTATGTAGTTGATTCCATAATGTCGCAGGATCTTCACCTGTTAAGGGATAACACATCCTTGGTTTGGTGATCCGCTCTGATACCAAATGAAAAAGCAGGAACCTTTTCACTTGAAACTTAAACAGAAATATGTAAATGAGACAAATAGTTTCCAATAAAAACACTCAGTCTTTATTGATTTCTCCGCAGGACACAACAGCTGATACACAACACAGTTGTTGCAACAGATAGATTACACAAACACTTCTATAGAACAGATCCTACAACCTATTCTACCCAAACTTATGCGACGTCACACACACCGTGATTCGCTCCTGAACGTGTTCCTAATCTACCCAATGTAACGCAATAACAGTTACGAAACCTATCTCTTTCACTCAACACAGCAGATCACTTTTTCTCACTGTCTCTGAGTTCTTCAAAGATCTTTTTCGAAAGAACTAGTCGGCATAAGAACTATCCCTCCTCCTTATGTAGTAGTTGCAACCAGCAGCAACTATTGCCCAAAAAACAGCTCCCCATTAATCCGAAAGGGCAACAAATCTGCTTTTGTTGATGTCGGACAGCTAGTCCCATCAACCTTCGATCAACAGTAATTCCCACTTGCATCTTGACTTTGTGCACTTAGGTTAGATCTCCTTGTTTTAGGCTGCCGAAGCTAACAACTCTTTTATCCATTGACAAAGCGGAGCTCAGCCAACAAATCCATGCATTATCCAGAATTTAGTTCCACTATACAAGATTGGCGTAAAGGTGGTGATAAATTCCCGGAGTATAGCTTATCTCACAGTTTGCTTGATGATTCCGGTAAGATCTCCCTTCATTCCGAGATTGTTGGAACTGTTCCACTCAAGTGCAATTAGTGAACATGAAGGAGCCTTTAAGACGTATAAACGGTTGTTGCAAGAGGTGTATTGGAAAATAATGAGAAAGCATGTCGTGAAATTCATCACCAAATGCCATGTCGGCCAAGAAAACAAGTATGCAACTACTTCACCAGATGGTCTTTTGTCCCCTCTTCCCATTCCACAATAGATATGAGCTAGCATCAGTCTTGATTTCGTTGAAGGACTTCCATCATCAAAGGGGTTTAACACCGTTCTAATGGTCGTAGACAGACTCATCAAGTATAGCCACTTCATACCGCTTAAACATCCATTTACTGCTCCAAAGGTGGTTGAGGTTTTCATTCGAGATGTGGTGAAGGTCCACGCGTTTCCAGAGACAGTGTGTTCCTTAGCAAATTGTTGACTAAGCTGTTCCGTCTTCATGGGACAGATTTGAACTTCAGCACATCTTATCATCCTTAGACGGATGGACAAACGGAGGTGGTAAACCGCTGCTTGGAAATGTATTTTTGGTGTTTTACAAATTGAAAACGTATTTTTGGGAAAGTTTCAGGTTGGACAATGGGTGTATTTGAAGTTACGACCTTATAGACAAGTTTTGGTTGCTAAGAGGAGAAATGAGAAGCTGTCACAAAGGTACTTTGGGCCGTATAATATCCACTACAAGAAAACACAGTTTTAGCATCAGCATAATCCCACGCTAATACCACTTAGCGTCGACTTAGCGTCAAATTACATGTCGACACTATATCGTCGACGGTAAATCTTATTCGACGTTATTTTTGCATCGTACAAAATTTCGACGCTATATATTTGAGGCTAATTCGTTGCTAAATTAGCATCGAATTAGCATCAACAAGTGTCCGATGCAACTATTTGACGCTAAATTAGCAACGAATTAGCGTCTACTAACGTCTGATGAAAAATATTCGACGCTAAATCGATGCTAAGAATTAGCATCTACTAACGTCCAATGCAAAATATTCGACGCTAAATCGACGCTAATTTAGCGTCGATTTAGCATCGATTTAGCATCAGAACACGTCGTATGTCGACGCGAAATCGACGCTAAATTTAAGATGTATTGCATCGATTTAGCGTCGTCTCTATTGATTTTTTTTTTAAAATAAAATTTTTATATAATCAGTTTTATAAATTTTATAAATAAATCCGAAAATGCAAATTTAAATAGTATAAAATCACTGAAATACAAACGCAAATTTAAATTGTCTAAAAAAATAAAAATGCAAATCTACTGATGTTGGGTCATGAAGTTAATGGTATCTTGTCGAATCATATCTTCAGATTCTTCCTCGAACTGCGTTGGACCGGTAGGTGGAGGAGGCGGTGGACGACGTTGAATGTTTTGCAAAGCAGCTGCTAAAATCGGGTTATCCACTGCAATAATGTCAAAGAGACTGATCAATGTTGAGAGTTGGCCTTGCATCGAGGTGTTGGATGTCCGAAGATCCGCTTATTCTATCTTTAGCCGCTCAATCTCAGCATTAGCAGCGGTCTACTGCGTTACCAAGTGCGGCTCAGAAGATCTCGGAGTGTAAGAATATTGAGCAGACGAACAAGCGGCGAGGGCATCCCTGATGGATCCAACGCCCATCGTCCATCCTCTCTTCTTCGGTGCAACGTATAAAATAAAAGTGTTATACAATAAAATTGTTAAAATTGTAATAAAAATAAGTTATAATATCATATAGGAACCTAAAAAATTACCTCCTCGTAAAGTCTATTGAAATCTTCGAGACCCAATGTAGACTGGACAGAACTACCACCCTCAGATGACTGTGTCTCTAGCTCTGCCAGTCGTGCGTTGTAGGCGTTGAACGTTTGTTCCGCTTGAGCGGTAACTAACCTCCCATCCTTTCGCTGATGAGTTTTCTCCATCACTTTAATCATCGGCGGAAGATCACCATCAGCCTATTAAAGAAAAAAAAACATAAATAAAAATGAAATATAGAGTAAATAATATACAAAATACAAATAATATAATAAATTAATTTAATTATGATAATACCATATCCAATCGTATTGTGGCGTATGATGATTGATTGTTGGGG
This sequence comes from Arabis hirsuta, assembly GCA_964056655.1. Classification (NCBI taxonomy): domain Eukaryota; kingdom Viridiplantae; phylum Streptophyta; class Magnoliopsida; order Brassicales; family Brassicaceae; genus Arabis; species Arabis hirsuta. Next base: position 4,505,750 of record OZ053301.1, read on the forward strand.
TCAGATTTCATCTGCTTAGCATCAACGCTCAAAGTTTGATTTACATGAAGACTCTTGACACTTATGTCTCTTGACGGCCCCTAAGTCATCTCGCAGGATAGAGGAAGCGATCGCCATAGGTCGCTTGGATCCACTAACGACCATCTCTGAGGACCCGACGTGGAATGGCACCGATGGTCTCTCGATAAGTGCCCACGACGATGATGACATCGGCATCGCTGTTCACATCGGCGTCACTGTTCACATCGGTCTTTATTCACCCCGGGTCACTGTTCACATTGGAGTCACTGTTCACATCGGCGTCACTGTTCACCTCGGGACACTATTCACCTCTTGTCACGTCTCCGGGGCGAGCAATGAAGTCATCCAAGATCCGATGACATCGGATCCAATGCCGATGGACCCGATGACCGATGTCTACGGCGGCACGAAGAGGACTCGAGTCAATGACCTCTGATATGCTCAAATTTACCCTGAGCTACTCTCTCAAATTAAGAGATCGATGTAGTACTTAGGGATCGAATCCACAGGGAAAAGAATCACACAATCAATTAAAGAGTTCGAATTAGGCTAAGCAAATATGTATGAATGAAATAAAATAACTAAACAAGTAAATAGTGATAAATGATCTAGGAAATCAATGAGACAAAAGCTAGGTGATGGGTAATTCTTCAGGTATGATTTGAAATTGAGTCGTGTCGATCGACACAGGTATCCCTGTCGATCGACACAGAGATAAAAAAACGTTAGGGTTTGTTAAGTACCGTTCTAGAACATAAACACTAATGTAAAGCCAATCAACTGTCGTTGCAGAGACTATCTATGATTAGATTCCTAAATCCCAAATTTCTTTGTGAACCTAGAGAATTAAATCAAGCTTTATAGTTCAAGTTTAATTGCTCACAAAATTCCTAAACCAAATTTCTTTGCGAAGAGGTAATTTTGCTCATCTAAGACTAGTTCAAGTTATTAATAACACTTTCGTGTCTATTAAACAACCTAAGATCTAGATTCTAGGTGTACAGGCTAGATCTAGCATTGGAAACAATCTAGATGAAGAACCAGAATATAAACCCTAACAGATTTTCAGTCCTAACAATTTCTCATCAAAACCCTAGAATTACCCACAACCTAACAAGCAAACTACTCAGACATAGATGCAGTAAACATTATGAATGATATAAATTGCATAAAAGATAGAGTTAGAGATACAGAGGGTTTTATGCTGAAGATCTAAGAAACTCTGAAATCTCCCCAAAAGCTCTCCTCTCTCAAGTCTCAATAAAATCCAAGATATTTTCCATAAAAACCTAAGTAAAACTATATATACAAGTAGGCAAAATCGGACTGGGCCTTTCTGGAAACTTCTGGGCTTCATGGGCCCAAGAGGAAATTCTTCTCTTCTCGTCAGATATACCTGTGTCGATCGACACACATGTCCATGTCGATCGACACATGCTTGAAAACTCGACTCCGACTTGATAACTTCAGCTCTTCTTTCCTCGATGTTCCAAAATACTCCAAAAGCTCCCAATATACTCCAATCGATCATTGACCTACAAGGACTCTAAAACAATAGGAAAATACCGAACAGACTCTATAAAAAGGACTTATATCATGGTTGAAAATGGGTAAAAACCATGATATATCAACTCCCCCAGACTTAGCCTTTGCTTGCCCTCAAGCAAAACATAAACCAAGAATGTGAAAGAGGTTTGAAAACACAGAACTTACCTTTCTTTGCAGTACCGGACTGATCCCCTTCAACTAGTAATCCACATGATGCAGAACGAAATCCAGAATCAGACCACCATGTACTTCTCCGCAGACATTCGCAGCCTTCCAGATTCATCCACAACTTCACAGCGTAATCCGTTAGTCTTCATAGCTTGGTCTCAATGTTCTCAATGCCAAAAGCCTTCTAGACTCATTCCCAGACTATACCATGACAAATCAACCTATACAACACTTGCTATTCCTCCTCTCCCCCAGACTTATTTTGTTTTCTATTCCTATTGTTTCATGATTGCTGAACTCAAAGCAGTGCATATTTCACTAATGTTGTTCCTTGTTAGGAGACAGGGTCGTGACTCACTACTATTGTTCCTTGTGAGGAGACAGGCTCGTGAGATTGCTCGTCTTCTTCATCCGTTTTACGGGATTCAGACTGCTGCTTTTGAGCTGGGTGATCACCTCTCGAGTACGGACTCACCGGATTTTATTCCTCGTCTTATACTCAGGAGCTATCATTTCACCCCAATCCTAACACAATTGATGATTTTTTTTTTTTTTTTTTTTTTTTTTTTAAGGGAATAGAGGGAGAGGAGTACCATCACTTTCAAAAAGGGGTTGCACTTGTCAGGTATGAATGAGGAGTCAAGCTCTATGGACATCAATCACAAAGAGATCCGTGCATTAGCTCTGACTTGGCGGATTATACTGGAAATAGCAGACGTCTCTAGTCAACTGGTCAGCCTTAGATTTCCCATTAGTCTGACTCTGAAACTGAATCTGGAAGAATGGTCACATGCTGAAAAGACACTCCACTAAACCAAGGAAAAGTTTGTTCCTAACTAGTTTTGACTCAATAAAAACAAAAATTTGACTCAAAATAAACCAAAACAAATGAAAACACGTTAGTAGTTACCATCCCCCAGACTTAACCAACACTGTCCCCAGTGTTGTCAAGCCTGAAGCTGGCCAAAGAAATCAAAGGAAAATTTGAACTTGATTGAAGTAAACGAGATTTACCAAAGTGGGGACCCTGTCGATCGACACAAGCAAGTCACGTCGATCGACACGAGGTCTGAGGGATCGGATCATTGTGATGTCGAGAATTTTGAAAATTGAAGGTCATGTCGATCGACACACAGGTCCGTGTCGATCGACAGATACCTCACTGTCGCAGACTGCAAGTTTTCTGCATCACTCAACAAACACGATCAAAGAAGAAGACACACAATGCAAATCCTTAAGATGATAAAGTTCAAGCTCCTAAGAAATCCATAGACTAACTGACTCAAAAGAAAATAAGATATAAAATAGAAAAACTTACAAGTGGGTTGCCTCCCACTAAGCGCTTGTTTTCAGTCATTAGCTTGACTGTGTCATGGCTCAGGTCTTTCGTGGAATGGTGCAGGGAGAAACACCTGGAAAGAGCTTTGTCGTGTTCTGCAGCATCTCCTGGATCACTTCTTCTCTTTTCTCCCTTAACTCCATAGGGATGATAATTCTGAACGTGGAGAATGGCTTGGAAGTCTTCTTGGTTTTGGCCTTAGCTGGTTTGGATGCTCCATCAGGTCTCAGGAGTGGTGCACACAGGATCTTCTTCTTTTCTTGCAGTGGCCTCTCTCCAGTGATGACAGTCAAACAGGAGATATCTTTGTCATGGACTGCAGGGTAGTAGACATCCTTGTTGATTTTGGAGAAAGAGATCCGCTCATTAGGAAAATCAACGAATGCTCCCACAGTGGCAAGGAAGGCTCGCCCAAGAATCAATGGTCTGTTGCTTCCCTTTCTTGACTCCATAACGTGAAAGTCTGTAGGAATAAGACAATCTCCCACTTGCAGCATCAAATCTGCAATGAATCCTTTCGAAGTTGTGGGAGTCCCGTCAGCTAGCAAGATAGACATCCTTGAAGGTTGAAGATCCACAATCCCTAGCTTCCTTGCAACATCCTCAGAGATAACATTCACATTAGCCCCAGTGTCACACAGAGAGTTCTTGAATTGCGTACCTTTGATAGAGCAGGGAATCACAAACGTTCCAGGACTTGAAACCTTGGGTAGCTTCCTCAATGAGGGTTGAGTAGGTTCTTCTGGGGTCATGTCCTGAATCAATGCGCATACTTCTACAGAAAGTATCGCACTAAACTGCTCTGAACTCAAGTTCTTTATAACCATCCTCTGCAAACACTTCCTGACCACCGTAGAGAGCTTCTCAGCACCTATCAATGGAAACTCCACAACAAGCTTTTCCATGATGGCCTTGCATTGGGCATCCTCCATCTCTTGCTTAGACTTCCTCCTTGGAAAGGGTAGCTTAGGCCTGTAGACCCTCTCTTCTGAACTATCCGATGATGCTGAAGAAAGTGGGCTGTTCTGGGTAGCATGTCGATCGACACTAGAAGTGTGTCGATCGACAGGAGACTTCCTGTCCGATATATCATCAATTGCCTTATACTCTGTCGATCGACACTTACCAGTCGTGTCGATCGACACAAGCTCTGCTGTCTCCAAATCAGCGACTTCTCCTTCCTCACACCCCACAGTGATTGCATTGATATGCAACCTTGGGTTCGTCTCAGTCTTAGCCGGTAGGAATCCTTCTTGCCTTTTTACCGACTCCGCTGTTTGGGCTACCTGAGTGTCCAGCTTCTTCATGTGGAGATTGATAGCCTCAATTTTGCCATTCAGATCTTGGTACATAGCATCCATCTTGCCATTGAAGCTCACCGTCATCTTATGTTGCCCCTCTAGAATCTGCTCCAACATGGATTTCATCTCGCTGCTCTCTGATGTCTGAGGAGGCGGTGTCTGGTAGGAAGAAGAACCGTAGTTCCTTTGGTAGTTCACGTTAAAACCTCTGTTACCCTGAAAACCAGTCCCACTGATGAAGTTGACATCCTTCTCTGCATCATGCGTCGATCGACACATGCCTTCCGTGTCGATCGACACGGAGTTCGGTTTGAAGATTTCTACTTCCTGAGCAAACTGCACTGACTTCTTCCCCGTGAGCAAGTTGTGCATAGAATCCAACTTGGCATTAACCTCTGAGATTTGGCTTCCATCCATGTTACCTCCTAGCTTCTTCCTTTCAAAATCTGCGTTCTTGGTGCTACTGCTTGAAGCCAAGTTATCGATGAGAATCAGAGCATCTTCCGGATATCGGGTGTTGAAATTCCCATTGCTGGCTGAATCAAGGGCCACCTGATACCTCCAGTCAATTCCTCTGAAGAAAATGCCCAACAGCTGGACATTACTAAACCCGTGATGAGGACAATCTCTCTGGTAAGACTTGAATCGAATCCAAGAATCCTTGAATGCCTCAGTCGGTCCCTGCTTGAAAGAAGAGATCTTGGTCCTCAGATCCTCTGATCTCGCCTCATCAAAGAAGTTGTTGAGGAAAGCATTCTTGGTGTCCTCCCAAGTAGTCAGCGAGCCTGGCTCCAGCTGCTTCAGCCAGTAGGATGCTTCCCCAGCTAGAGAGTAAGGGAACAGCTTGCAGTAGAGATAGTCGCTGGACACTCCATTAGCCTTGATGCTAGAAGCGAGGTCCTCAAACCTCTCTATGTGGTCCATGGGGTGTTCAGATGACAGGCCATGGAATGGATGCTGAGCCACAAGGGAGAAGAAGGCAGGCTTCAACTCAAAATCGCTCCTCTGGAAAGCAGGAGGTCGAATTGCAGCCCTGTTGGCATAGAACTCGTCAGGCCTGTTGTACTCTCCCAGAGTACGCCCACGCGCAGCAGCTGCTGGCTCTTGTCGTTGTACAACCTGCTGTTCCTCTTGTATTACAACCCCATTCTCATCCAGTCGCTGACCCTGAGCGTTGCGTCTGCGACCCTCAGTGTCCTGATAGAACCCATCATCACCTCTGATAAGCACTAGCGGATGAACCATCCTGAAACACACAAAACAAAACAAAGAAAAGAAAAAGTAAGTAAAATAAACAAAAATAAAAAAAAACTTAGACAAAATTCTACTAACAATAATCGAATGGTGAAATCTAGTCCCCGGCAACGGCGCCAAAATTTGATATGCTCAAATTTACCCTGAGCTACTCTCTCAAATTAAGAGATCGATGTAGTACTTAGGGATCGAATCCACAGGGAAAAGAATCACACAATCAATTAAAGAGTTCGAATTAGGCTAAGCAAATATGTATGAATGAAATAAAATAACTAAACAAGTAAATAGTGATAAATGATCTAGGAAATCAATGAGACAAAAGCTAGGTGATGGGTAATTCTTCAGGTATGATTTGAAATTGAGTCGTGTCGATCGACACAGGTATCCCTGTCGATCGACACAGAGATAAAAAAACGTTAGGGTTTGTTAAGTACCGTTCTAGAACATAAACACTAATGTAAAGCCAATCAACTGTCGTTGCAGAGACTATCTATGATTAGATTCCTAAATCCCAAATTTCTTTGTGAACCTAGAGAATTAAATCAAGCTTTATAGTTCAAGTTTAATTGCTCACAAAATTCCTAAACCAAATTTCTTTGCGAAGAGGTAATTTTGCTCATCTAAGACTAGTTCAAGTTATTAATAACACTTTCGTGTCTATTAAACAACCTAAGATCTAGATTCTAGGTGTACAGGCTAGATCTAGCATTGGAAACAATCTAGATGAAGAACCAGAATATAAACCCTAACAGATTTTCAGTCCTAACAATTTCTCATCAAAACCCTAGAATTACCCACAACCTAACAAGCAAACTACTCAGACATAGATGCAGTAAACATTATGAATGATATAAATTGCATAAAAGATAGAGTTAGAGATACAGAGGGTTTTATGCTGAAGATCTAAGAAACTCTGAAATCTCCCCAAAAGCTCTCCTCTCTCAAGTCTCAATAAAATCCAAGATATTTTCCATAAAAACCTAAGTAAAACTATATATACAAGTAGGCAAAATCGGACTGGGCCTTTCTGGAAACTTCTGGGCTTCATGGGCCCAAGAGGAAATTCTTCTCTTCTCGTCAGATATACCTGTGTCGATCGACACACATGTCCATGTCGATCGACACATGCTTGAAAACTCGACTCCGACTTGATAACTTCAGCTCTTCTTTCCTCGATGTTCCAAAATACTCCAAAAGCTCCCAATATACTCCAATCGATCATTGACCTACAAGGACTCTAAAACAATAGGAAAATACCGAACAGACTCTATAAAAAGGACTTATATCATGGTTGAAAATGGGTAAAAACCATGATATATCAACTCCCCCAGACTTAGCCTTTGCTTGCCCTCAAGCAAAACATAAACCAAGAATGTGAAAGAGGTTTGAAAACACAGAACTTACCTTTCTTTGCAGTACCGGACTGATCCCCTTCAACTAGTAATCCACATGATGCAGAACGAAATCCAAAATCAGACCACCATGTACTTCTCCGCAGACATTCGCAGCCTTCCAGATTCATCCACAACTTCACAGCGTAATCCGTTAGTCTTCATAGCTTGGTCTCAATGTTCTCAATGCCAAAAGCCTTCTAGACTCATTCCCAGACTATACCATGACAAATCAACCTATACAACACTTGCTATTCCTCCTCTCCCCCAGACTTATTTTGTTTTCTATTCCTATTGTTTCATGATTGCTGAACTCAAAGCAGTGCATATTTCACTAATGTTGTTCCTTGTTAGGAGACAGGGTCGTGACTCACTACTATTGTTCCTTGTGAGGAGACAGGCTCGTGAGATTGCTCGTCTTCTTCATCCGTTTTACGGGATTCAGACTGCTGCTTTTGAGCTGGGTGATCACCTCTCGAGTACGGACTCACCGGATTTTATTCCTCGTCTTATACTCAGGAGCTATCATTTCACCCCAATCCTAACACAATTGATGATTTTTTTTTTTTTTTTTTTTTTTTTTTTTAAGGGAATAGAGGGAGAGGAGTACCATCACTTTCAAAAAGGGGTTGCACTTGTCAGGTATGAATGAGGAGTCAAGCTCTATGGACATCAATCACAAAGAGATCCGTGCATTAGCTCTGACTTGGCGGATTATACTGGAAATAGCAGACGTCTCTAGTCAACTGGTCAGCCTTAGATTTCCCATTAGTCTGACTCTGAAACTGAATCTGGAAGAATGGTCACATGCTGAAAAGACACTCCACTAAACCAAGGAAAAGTTTGTTCCTAACTAGTTTTGACTCAATAAAAACAAAAATTTGACTCAAAATAAACCAAAACAAATGAAAACACGTTAGTAGTTACCATCCCCCAGACTTAACCAACACTGTCCCCAGTGTTGTCAAGCCTGAAGCTGGCCAAAGAAATGAAAGGAAAATTTGAACTTGATTGAAGTAAACGAGATTTACCAAAGTGGGGACCCTGTCGATCGACACGAGGTCTGAGGGATCGGATCATTGTGATGTCGAGAATTTTGAAAATTGAAGGTCATGTCGATCGACACACAGGTCCGTGTCGATCGACAGATACCTCACTGTCGCAGACTGCAAGTTTTCTGCATCACTCAACAAACACGATCAAAGAAGAAGACACACAATGCAAATCCTTAAGATGATAAAGTTCAAGCTCCTAAGAAATCCATAGACTAACTGACTCAAAAGAAAATAAGATATAAAATAGAAAAACTTACAAGTGGGTTGCCTCCCACTAAGCGCTTGTTTTCAGTCATTAGCTTGACTGTGTCATGGCTCAGGTCTTTCGTGGAATGGTGCAGGGAGAAACACCTGGAAAGAGCTTTGTCGTGTTCTGCAGCATCTCCTGGATCACTTCTTCTCTTTTCTCCCTTAACTCCATAGGGATGATAATTCTGAACGTGGAGAATGGCTTGGAAGTCTTCTTGGTTTTGGCCTTAGCTGGTTTGGATGCTCCATCAGGTCTCAGGAGTGGTGCACACAGGATCTTCTTCTTTTCTTGCAGTGGCCTCTCTCCAGTGATGACAGTCAAACAGGAGATATCTTTGTCATGGACTGCAGGGTAGTAGACATCCTTGTTGATTTTGGAGAAAGAGATCCGCTCATTAGGAAAATCAACGAATGCTCCCACAGTGGCAAGGAAGGCTCGCCCAAGAATCAATGGTCTGTTGCTTCCCTTTCTTGACTCCATAACGTGAAAGTCTGTAGGAATAAGACAATCTCCCACTTGCAGCATCAAATCTGCAATGAATCCTTTCGAAGTTGTGGGAGTCCCGTCAGCTAGCAAGATAGACATCCTTGAAGGTTGAAGATCCACAATCCCTAGCTTCCTTGCAACATCCTCAGAGATAACATTCACATTAGCCCCAGTGTCACACAGAGAGTTCTTGAATTGCGTACCTTTGATAGAGCAGGGAATCACAAACGTTCCAGGACTTGAAACCTTGGGTAGCTTCCTCAATGAGGGTTGAGTAGGTTCTTCTGGGGTCATGTCCTGAATCAATGCGCATACTTCTACAAAAAGTATCGCACTAAACTGCTCTGAACTCAAGTTCTTTATAACCATCCTCTGCAAACACTTCCTGACCACCGTAGAGAGCTTCTCAGCACCTATCAATGGAAACTCCACAACAAGCTTTTCCATGATGGCCTTGCATTGGGCATCCTCCATCTCTTGCTTAGACTTCCTCCTTGGAAAGGGTAGCTTAGGCCTGTAGACCCTCTCTTCTGAACTATCCGATGATGCTGAAGAAAGTGGGCTGTTCTGGGTAGCATGTCGATCGACACTAGAAGTGTGTCGATCGACAGGAGACTTCCTGTCCGATATATCATCAATTGCCTTATACTCTGTCGATCGACACTTACCAGTCGTGTCGATCGACACAAGCTCTGCTGTCTCCAAATCAGCGACTTCTCCTTCCTCACACCCCACAGTGATTGCATTGATATGCAACCTTGGGTTCGTCTCAGTCTTAGCCGGTAGGAATCCTTCTTGCCTTTTTACCGACTCCGCTGTTTGGGCTACCTGAGTGTCCAGCTTCTTCATGTGGAGATTGATAGCCTCAATTTTGCCATTCAGATCTTGGTACATAGCATCCATCTTGCCATTGAAGCTCACCGTCATCTTATGTTGCCCCTCTAGAATCTGCTCCAACATGGATTTCATCTCGCTGCTCTCTGATGTCTGAGGAGGCGGTGTCTGGTAGGAAGAAGAACCGTAGTTCCTTTGGTAGTTCACGTTAAAACCTCTGTTACCCTGAAAACCAGTCCCACTGATGAAGTTGACATCCTTCTCTGCATCATGCGTCGATCGACACATGCCTTCCGTGTCGATCGACACGGAGTTCGGTTTGAAGATTTCTACTTCCTGAGCAAACTGCACTGACTTCTTCCCCGTGAGCAAGTTGTGCATAGAATCCAACTTGGCATTAACCTCTGAGATTTGGCTTCCATCCATGTTACCTCCTAGCTTCTTCCTTTCAAAATCTGCGTTCTTGGTGCTACTGCTTGAAGCCAAGTTATCGATGAGAATCAGAGCATCTTCCGGATATCGGGTGTTGAAATTCCCATTGCTGGCTGAATCAAGGGCCACCTGATACCTCCAGTCAATTCCTCTGAAGAAAATGCCCAACAGCTGGACATTACTAAACCCGTGATGAGGACAATCTCTCTGGTAAGACTTGAATCGAATCCAAGAATCCTTGAATGCCTCAGTCGGTCCCTGCTTGAAAGAAGAGATCTTGGTCCTCAGATCCTCTGATCTCGCCTCATCAAAGAAGTTGTTGAGGAAAGCATTCTTGGTGTCCTCCCAAGTAGTCAGCGAGCCTGGCTCCAGCTGCTTCAGCCAGTAGGATGCTTCCCCAGCTAGAGAGTAAGGGAACAGCTTGCAGTAGAGATAGTCGCTGGACACTCCATTAGCCTTGATGCTAGAAGCGAGGTCCTCAAACCTCTCTATGTGGTCCATGGGGTGTTCAGATGACAGGCCATGGAATGGATGCTGAGCCACAAGGGAGAAGAAGGCAGGCTTCAACTCAAAATCGCTCCTCTGGAAAGCAGGAGGTCGAATTGCAGCCCTGTTGGCATAGAACTCGTCAGGCCTGTTGTACTCTCCCAGAGTACGCCCACGCGCAGCAGCTGCTGGCTCTTGTCGTTGTACAACCTGCTGTTCCTCTTGTATTACAACCCCATTCTCATCCAGTCGCTGACCCTGAGCGTTGCGTCTGCGACCCTCAGTGTCCTGATAGAACCCATCATCACCTCTGATAAGCACTAGCGGATGAACCATCCTGAAACACACAAAACAAAACAAAGAAAAGAAAAAGTAAGTAAAATAAACAAAAATAAAAAAAAACTTAGACAAAATTCTACTAACAATAATCGAATGGTGAAATCTAGTCCCCGGCAACGGCGCCAAAATTTGATATGCTCAAATTTACCCTGAGCTACTCTCTCAAATTAAGAGATCGATGTAGTACTTAGGGATCGAATCCACAGGGAAAAGAATCACACAATCAATTAAAGAGTTCGAATTAGGCTAAGCAAATATGTATGAATGAAATAAAATAACTAAACAAGTAAATAGTGATAAATGATCTAGGAAATCAATGAGACAAAAGCTAGGTGATGGGTAATTCTTCAGGTATGATTTGAAATTGAGTCGTGTCGATCGACACAGGTATCCCTGTCGATCGACACAGAGATAAAAAAACGTTAGGGTTTGTTAAGTACCGTTCTAGAACATAAACACTAATGTAAAGCCAATCAACTGTCGTTGCAGAGACTATCTATGATTAGATTCCTAAATCCCAAATTTCTTTGTGAACCTAGAGAATTAAATCAAGCTTTATAGTTCAAGTTTAATTGCTCACAAAATTCCTAAACCAAATTTCTTTGCGAAGAGGTAATTTTGCTCATCTAAGACTAGTTCAAGTTATTAATAACACTTTCGTGTCTATTAAACAACCTAAGATCTAGATTCTAGGTGTACAGGCTAGATCTAGCATTGGAAACAATCTAGATGAAGAACCAGAATATAAACCCTAACAGATTTTCAGTCCTAACAATTTCTCATCAAAACCCTAGAATTACCCACAACCTAACAAGCAAACTACTCAGACATAGATGCAGTAAACATTATGAATGATATAAATTGCATAAAAGATAGAGTTAGAGATACAGAGGGTTTTATGCTGAAGATCTAAGAAACTCTGAAATCTCCCCAAAAGCTCTCCTCTCTCAAGTCTCAATAAAATCCAAGATATTTTCCATAAAAACCTAAGTAAAACTATATATACAAGTAGGCAAAATCGGACTGGGCCTTTCTGGAAACTTCTGGGCTTCATGGGCCCAAGAGGAAATTCTTCTCTTCTCGTCAGATATACCTGTGTCGATCGACACACATGTCCATGTCGATCGACACATGCTTGAAAACTCGACTCCGACTTGATAACTTCAGCTCTTCTTTCCTCGATGTTCCAAAATACTCCAAAAGCTCCCAATATACTCCAATCGATCATTGACCTACAAGGACTCTAAAACAATAGGAAAATACCGAACAGACTCTATAAAAAGGACTTATATCATGGTTGAAAATGGGTAAAAACCATGATATATCAACCTCTCGACACCCACGAAATGGCGGTGATAATCAACTGGGTTGGGCTTCTCTTCTGGACCAGTTAAGACAGCAAGCCCAGTCTAGTCACAAAGCCCACTTTGGCGAAACCAACATAGGCGAAGAGGGAATCCGCGAAGACTTAGGAAACTTTGCCGAGTTAGGGACATTATATATAGTTGATGTAAACACCCTTTGAAGGGGATCCGCAACTTTGTTCAAAAATACTTGACAGCAATAACATACATCTCTTTGCTCATCGTTTCCTGCGTAGTTTCACATAGAAATCTCTGCTTCCTTTCGAAACCCTACAAATCTAATTGTGTTGGTTTCGGCTCTCACAATTTGGCGCCGTCTAAGGGGATTAGAGATTTTCTGACAAAAAAAAAGCTACGTTGCACACCAAATCTAAGAAGATGAGTAACGAAGAGAGCAAATCAAGCAGCAGCGGCGAAGAGTCCTCATCTCACAGGAAAAACTGAGAAGAAGAGAACTCAGTTGAAGCCCTTGCTACCAACATCGCTAAAAACCCAGGAGAGCTGACCGAGGTCAAACACATGTTGCAGACACTTCTCAAGGAATCCCTTGAACAGAAGAGGTTCAACGAAGCAACTACGACAGAGCTGAAGGCTATTTCGCGAAGGAAGCGTGAAAGACCCGATGCCACAAGATCCAAAAGTCGCTTCGACCCGCATCACCTCGATTTCTCGACACCTCGCTCCGCTCGAAGGAATCCTGGTGACCTGCCGCCACCACCACTACGACGGCGATCTGACGAAACTCTTGAACGTTTCGTGGAGACCTCAGACAAAGATCAACCGGCTTCGCGAAGACGTGCACGAGCAGACACTGCGGCTCGCAGCCCGCGGGGAGTGCATATGTCGGACGGTCGGAGCGCATCGTCGCATTCCCTGACAGAGACTACGTGAGGCACCTCAAGACGCGATGACCACCATCAGAGGACGGCCCAAGCCTATAACAGGCTTCTCTGGGGAAACAACCCTGACGATGGGAACAATTCATCTTCCCGTCCAAGCTGGCGATATCAAGAAAATGGTTGACTTCATGGTATCCGACCATCCCGCAATATATAACATGATTATGGGAACTCCATGGCTCAATCAGATGTGAGCTGTGCCTTCAACGTACCACTTGTGCCTCAAATTCCCGACGAGCCTCGGTATCAAAACAATATGGGGAAAACAGAAGAACTCTCGCATGTGCTTCATTATCACAAATGATAATCCTCAACGGTCAATTCTCCACATGCAATCCATTACACCAGACAATTCAAACAATAAATCCCATACTTTACTGCTGATATGCTCAAATTTACCCTGAGCTACTCCCTCAAATTAAGAGTTCGTAGTAGTACTTAGGGATCGAATCCACAGGGAATCGAATAACACAATCAATCAGTGATTTCAAATTTTGCTAAGTTAAAAGTGTGAATGCAGTGAAGTAAACAACAAATGTAAACAGAATGAATGATTATCAAGGTTTTAAAATTCAATTTAGACAAAGGTTAGGCCTTGGGTAATTCGCAGGAATGATTCGAAACTGACTCGTGTCGATCGACACAAGGTTCCGTGTCGATCGACACAGATGTAATTGAAACGTAGGATTTTATTAAGAACCTTTCTTGAGCATAAACACTAATGTAAAATCAATCAACTGTCGTTGCAGAGACTATCTATGATTAGATTCCTAAATCCCAAATTTCTTTGCGAACCTAGTGAATTAAATCAAGCTTTATCGTTCAGGTTTAATTGCTCACAAAATTCCTAAACCAAATTTCTTTGCGAGTAGGCAATTTTGCTCATCTAAGATTATTTCAGGTTATCAATAATACTTTCGCATCTATTAAACAACCTATGATATCCAATTTTAGTTGATCAATCCTAAAATCAGAATTATACCAATCTAGATGAAGAACACAAGGATAAATCCTAACAGGGTTTTAATTCAGTCAGATTCTCATCAAACCCTAGAACTACCCTAAACCTAACAAGCAAACTACTCAGACATAGATGATGTAAACATTATCAATGAATAATTAATTTGCATTAAAAAGTTAGAGTAAGAGATACAGAGATTTTAAAGGCGATGGAATCCGGAAGTCTTTAAAATAATCCCCCAAGCCTTCAATCTCCAAGTCTAAATTAAAAACTGGATCCCCCCATGAAAACCTAACTAAAAACTATTTATACAAGTAGGCAAAATCGGCTTGGGCCTTGATAAAAACGTCTGGAACTTCAAGCCCGAACAGGATTTCTTCATTAAAAACCCATGTCGATCGACACGTTTTGGTGTATCGATCGACACAACATCCATTGGAACTCTTCTTCTTCGTCTGGCACGAGAGTGTCGATCGACACAAAGTCACTCTGTCGATCGACACAAGCTCCTCTGCTCGACTCTGACTTTTTATCTTCACCTCTTCGTTCCTTGATGCTCCAGAAAGCCCCATAAGCTTCCATTAGGTTCCAATCGATCTTCAACCTACAATGACACTAAAAGACTCGAGAAACACCACAAAGACTCTATAAAAAAGACTTATATCATGGTTGAAAGTGGGTAAAAACCATGATATATCAACTCCCCCAGACTTAGCATTTGCTTGCCCTCAAGCAAAACATAAACCAAGAATGTGAAAGAGGTTTGAAAACGCAGAAACTTACCTTTCTTTGGAGTACCAGACTAATCCCCTTCAACTAGTAATCCACATGATGCAGAACGAAATCCAAAATCGGACCACCATGTACTTCTCCGCAGACATTCGCAGCATTCCAGATTCATCCACAACTTCACAGCATAATCCGTTAGTCTTCATAGCTTGGTCTCAATGTTCTCAATGCCAAAAGCCTTCTAGACTCATTCCCAGACTATACCATGACAAATCAACCTATACAACACTCGGTATTCATCCTCTCCCCCAGACTTATTTTGTTTCCTATTCCTAATTTTTATGATTGCTGAACTCAAAGCAGTGCATATTTCACTAATGTTGTTCCTTGTTAGGAGACAGGGTCGTGACTCACTACTGTTGTTCCTTGTTAGGAGACAGGGTCGTGAGATTGCTCGTCTTCTTTATACGTTTTACGGGACTCAGACTGCTGCTTTTTGAGCTGGGTGATCACCTCTTGAGTACAGACTCACTGGATTTTATTCCTCGTCTTGTACTCAGGAGCTATCATTTCACCCCAATCCTAACATAAATGAACACATTATTTTTTTTTTTTTAATGAATAAATAAAGGGAGAGGAGTACCATTACTTTCAAAAAGGGGTTGCACTTATTAGGTATGAATGAGGAGTCAAGCTTAATGGACATCGATCCCAAAGAGAACCGTGCAGTAGCTCTGACTTGGCGGATTATACTGGAAATAGCAGACGTCTCTAGTCAACCGGTCAATCCTAGGATTTCCCATTAGTCTGATTCTGAAGTTGATCCCAGAAAAATGGTCACACAAACTGAAGGAGACAGTCCAGTAAACCAGAGAAAGGATCATTGTTTCCAACTGACTATTTTAACTCAATAAAACATTTTTGGACTGACTCTTAAACAAAGAAAAATAGAGTTAGCAACTACCTCCCCCAGACTTAAACAACACTGTCCCCAGTGTTATTAAGCTAAGGTTGGCAAAGAGAATCAAAAGGATAATGAACTGTGAAAAACGAGTAAAGTGTTACCAAATGTTTGCCTGTGTCGATCGACACACAGGTCCGTGTCGATCGATATGGGTACCGAAACTTTGGTTGATCAAAAGGATATTGAAACGTGTCGGGCCGTGTTGTCAGTGGGCCGTGTCGATCGACACAAAGGCCCGTGTCGATCGACACGGTTCATTCCATTCCGAAAATTTTCTCACTTATCGAAAATACCTATACTAAAAAAAATCAAAATGTTAGCAAAACAACACGAAAAATCAATTTAATTTACACGTACCAGTGGGTTGCCTCCCACTAAGCGCTTGTTTTCAGTCATTAGCTTGACTTTGGCACGGCTCAGGTAGTGGATGCATCGGTCAGGGGCAGAATGTGCCCTTCCAGAATCTCAGCTTCTGCCCAATAGTGTTTCACCCTCTGCCCGTTAACAGTAAATTCTTGCCCATCCTTACTGCGCAGGACAACAGCTCCATGCGGTCGGACTTCCTTGATGGAAAAGGGACCTGACCAACGAGAACGCAATTTACCAGGAAATAATTGCAAACGAGAGTTATAGAGCAGAACCTGGTCATTTGGTTCGAATGTCCTGGAGATGATCCTCTTGTCATGATATGCTTTAGTCCGCTCCTTGTACAACTTAGAGCTTTCGTAAGCATGATGGCGTATTTCATCCAGTTCATTCAGCTGTATCAGACGCCTCTCTGCAGCAGGCTTGATGTCGAAGTTGAAGTGCTTCACCGCCCATGCTGCTCTGTGTTCCAACTCCACTGGAAGGTGACACGCCTTCCCATAGAGTAGGTGAAACGGAGTAGTACCCAGTGGTGTTTTGTAAGCGGTCCTGTAGGCCCAGAGTGCATCATCCAGTTTGCTGGACCAATCCTTCCTTGTAGAATTCACAGTCTTCTCAAGGATCTCCTTAATTTGCCTGTTGGATACTTCGACCTACCCACTCGTCTGAGGGTGATAGGGACTGGCCACGCGATGGTGAACTCCGTATTTCTGCAAAAGCTTAGCAAAAATTCTGTTAATAAAATGTGTTCCACCATCACTAATGACAACTCTGGGGACTCCAAACCGTGGGAAAATGATGGTCTTAAACAGCTTAACCACCACTGCGGAATCATTCTTAGGACTAGCAATCGCCTCTACCCATTTGGAGACATAATCCACAGCTACCAGGATGTACTTGTTCCCATAAGATGATGGAAACGGACCCATGAAGTCAATGCCCCAGCAATCAAAAACCTCGACCTCAAGGATGAAGTTTTGTGGCATCTCGTTCCTTTTGCTAATCTTTCCCCTCCTCTGACAAGTATCACATTGCGCAATGAAGGCATGCGCATCCTTAAACATGGTAGGCCACCAAAAACCGGCTTGCAGAACCTTTGAGACTGTTTTGAATGTGGCGAAATGACCTGCATACTCAGAACCATGACAGTGGTACAACACATCTCGTACCTCACTCTCTGCGATGCAGCTCCTGTAGATTCCGTCTGAGCAGTGCTTGTAGAGATAGGGCTCATCCCAATAATACCTCCTTAGCTCCCTCATGAACTTCTTCCTCTCGTACCCCTTAAGATCAGTAGGCACATCCTCTGCGGCTAGGAAATTCGCAATGTCAGCGTACCAAGGTCTGCTCGATTCGGAGACAGAACAGACGAGGTCATGTCGATCGACATACATGTCTGTGTCGATCGACATATGCGTTTCGGAGATCTGAGGCAAAACGGTTGAGTCTTGTGTCGATCGACAGATGTCCTCCATGTTGATCGATACGAAACGTGATAGTTCGGAAACATGTGGCTCCAGCTCCACTGTAGCCTGCAGACCAGTCTCTATGTAGTGTACGCTCTCCTCTGGGAAGTAATCATCAATAGGGACGTGGTCTTCTATCCGAATGCGCGAAAGGTGATCCGCGACACTATTCTCAACTCCTTTCTTGTCCTTCACCTCTATGTCAAATTCTTGGAGAAGCAGAATCCATCTCAACAGTCTGGGCTTAGCATCCTTCTTCTGCATCAGGTATTTGAGTGCTGAGTGATCTGTGTGCACTATTACCTTGGCTCCAATCAAGTAGGGGCGAAACTTCTCAAAGGCAAAAACCACTGCTAGCAATTCCTTTTCCGTGGTTGCGTAGTTCTTTTGAGCTTCGTCTAGTGTCCTACTAGCGTAATAGATGGCATGCAGCTTTTTATCCTTTTTCTGACCCAGAACAGCCCCAACTGCATAATCGCTGGCATCACACATTACCTCAAAAGGTAAATCCCAGTCCGGAGGTTGCACTATTGGAGCACTCACCAAAGCCTGTTTGATCTGTTCAAAAGCAGCTAAACAATTAGTATCAAAAAGAAATTTGACATCCTTACAGAGCAAATTGGTGAGCGGGCGGGCTATTTTGGAGAAGTCCTTGATGAATCTCCGGTATAACCCAGCGTGTCCTAGGAAGCTGCGAATTTCTTTGACTGATGAAGGCGGTTGCAGACTTGTCATGACCTCGATCTTAGCACGATCCACCTCAATCCCATCAGCTGAAACTCTATGACCAAGCACGATACCATCCTTCACCATAAAGTGGCATTTCTCCCAATTCAGAACCAAATGCTTTTCCACACATCTAGCTAGCACCTTCTCCAGGTTGTCGAGGCAATCCTTGAATGAGGAACCATGAACTGAGAAGTCATTCATGAAGACTTCCATGTAATCCTCAATCATGTCTGTGAAGATCGACATCATGCATCTCTGGAAGGTTGCTGGAGCATTACATAGTCCAAAGGGCATTCTGCGGTATGCAAAGGTGCCATATGGACAAGTAAATGTGGTCTTCTCCTGGTCCTCCGGATGAATGGGGATCTGGAAGAAACCAGAGTAACCATCGAGAAAGCAGTAGTATGGATGATTCGCCAGTCGCTCCAACATCTGGTCGATGAAAGGCAGGGGGAAGTGATCTTTCCTAGTAGCCGCGTTCAGCTTCCGGTAGTCAATACACATCCTGTGTCCAGTCACCGTTCTTGTAGGAATCAGCTCATTCCTCTCGTTTTTGACCACTGTGACTCCCCCTTTCTTGGGCACCACGTGAACCGGGCTAATCCAAACGCTGTCTGAAATGGGATAGATGATCCCAGCCTCTAGAAGTTTCAGAATCTCCTTCTTGACAACCTCCTGCAAATTTGGATTTAACCTCCGCTGATGCTCAATTGAGGACTTGGACTCATCCTCTAAATGGATCCTATGCATACACAAGTCTGGAGAAATCCCTGAAATGTCATCAAGAGAATAGCCAAGAGCTTTGCGAAACTTACGCAGCTTGCTTAGCAATAGGGTGAGCTCTGCATTGTTCAACGAAGCATTAACAATGACTGGGTAAGTTGAATTAGGACCAAGAAAAGCATACCTTAGCCCGGCTGGAAGTGGTTTGAGTTCGATTGTTGGAGCCTTTTGTTTGCTCCAGTCGCTGTTTGCAGATCCGTGTCGATCGACACTAGCTTCATGTCGATCGACATGAGTCTTCAAAGAACCGACCAGTTTTGCATTACCCGTCAATTGTTTCGCTTTTCTCCCAGCGTCCATCAGCTTAGCATACCCTTTAGCAACCTCATCAGCATTGTTCTCTACTGTTACAGAGTTAACCAAAGTCCGTTCCAAAGGATCAATGGGGTGCGTCTCGTTGAAAACCTCCCGCGCTATGTCTGTAAGCGTGTCAACAGAGAATGTCTGACCATCTATGGTGGGTCTCTGCATCAGCCTATCCATCTCGAATTTCATCTCCAAGTCTCCCACGCTCAAGGTAATGCTGCCTCCTTTGCAATCGATCATTGCACCCGCAGTAGCCAAAAATGGTCTACCCAAAATAAGGGGGTCCTTGGGCTCTTCGTTGTATTGCAGAACAACGAAGTCAGTAGGGATCAAGCAGTCTCCCACCCGGATTGGAACATCCTCTAAAACACCCTCTGGAATTCTAACTGATCGATCGGCCAAGATAAGAGAGATCCTGGTAGGCTGGAAATCGGTCATCCCTAGGCCAACAGCAACAGATCGTGGCATCAGGTTGACACCAGAGCCCAAATCACAAAGAGATCGCGGAAACCTCTCCTTGAAGATCAAACAGTCCAACACGAAGCTTCCCGGATCTGTCAGCTTTTTTGGAATCCTGTTTTGAATCACTGCACTGACTTGCTCAGAAATTATAGCTACCTCCTCTTCAAGACCCAGATTCTTTGTGACCATCCTCTTCACGTAGCGACGAATTACTGGACTAGTTCGGATGGCGTCAATCAGAGGAAGCTCCACAACTAGTTTGTCCATGACAGCCTTGCATCGAGCATCCTCTAGCTCCTGTTTAGACTTCTTCTGGCTTCGGGGATAAGGTATCTTAGGCACATACACCCTCTCCTCAGCCTTGGCAGTAGGTTTCGACAAACTCGGGATTGTCTGAGAATCGTGTCGATCGACATTGTCCTTATGTCAATCGACATCATCTCGAGCATGCTTTCCAGATTCTGGTTCGTCGAGCAGTGTCGATCGACAGGCACCTTCCTTGTCGATCGACATATTGTTTCCTGTGGAAATCTCCTCATCGTCAATCTCAATGAGCTCTTCCAATTGCTCTGGCTGGAGCCCCTTCTTCACTGTTGGCTCTCCAAGCGTTTTACCACTCCTCGTGGTGATAGCCGCAACATTATGCTTCGGATTTGCATCCGTCCGAGATGGAAGAAACCCCTCTTGTCTCCTCGAGTTCTCTGCAGTCTGAGCAAACTGAGTGTCTAACTTCTTGACGTGGGTATTCAATGCCTCGAATTTCCCATTCAGATCCTGATACATTGCATCCATCTTTCCGTTAAAACTCACAGTCATCTTTTGTTGCCCTTCCAGGATCTGCTCTAGCATGGACTTCATTTCGCTGCTCTCAGTTGTCTGAGGAGGAGGTGCTTGGTAAGAAGACGAGCCGTAGTTCCTGTTGTAACTGCTCTGATAAGGCTTCTGATACTCGGCCTTCTGAAACTGGTGCTTGGGAGAATAGGTGGGTGAGCTCGGGTTCCCAACAAATGTAGACCTCTGATTGTTCCGACTGAAGTTCCTGTCACCCTGTTGATTACGGAACCTCTGATTCTGAAACCCAGTACCGCTAACGTAGTTGACATCTTCCTCAGCATCATGTGTCGATCGACATATTCCTTCCGTGTCGATCGACACAGAATCCGGAATGTAGGTTTCCACCTCATGAGCAAACTGAACCGTCTTCTTTCCCACCAGAAGATTGTGTACCGTATCCAGCTTGGCTTTCACCTCAGCAATCTGACTCCCATCCATATTACCCCCTAGCTTCTTCCTTTCGAAATCCGCGTTCTTGGTGCTACTGCTTGAGGCTAAGTTGTCGATTAGAATCAGAGCATCCTCTGGATATCGGGTGTTGAAATTCCCATTGCTGGCTGAATCAAGGGCCACCTGATACCTCCAGTCAATCCCTCTGAAAAAGATGCCCAACAGCTGGACATCACTGAATCCGTGATGAGGGCAAGCTCTCTGGTAGGATTTGAAACGAATCCAGGAAGCCTTAAACGCTTCAGTAGAACCTTGCTTGAAGGTGGAGATCTTGTTCCTCAGATCCTCGGATCACGCCTCATCAAAGAAATTGTTGAGGAAAGCGTTCTTGGTGTCCTCCCAAGTAGTCAGCGAGCCTGGCTCCAGCTGCTTTAGCCAGTAGGCTGCTTCTCCGCTAAGGGAGTATGGGAACAGCTTGCAGAAAAGGTAATCGCTAGACACCCCGTTTGCCTTGATGCTAGAAGCGAGGTCCTCAAACCTCTCTATGTGGTCCATGGGGTGCTCAGATGATAGGCCATGGAATGGGTGCTGGGCAACTAGCGAGAAGTAGGCTGGCTTCAGCTCAAAATCGTTCCTCGGGAAAGCAGGAGGACGAATTGCTGCCCTGTTGGCATAAAACTCATCGGGCCTGTTGTACTCTCCCAGAGTACGCCCACGCACAGCAGCTGCTGGCTCTTGTCTCTGCACGACCTGCTGATCTTCTTGGATCACATCCCCGTTCTCATCCAGTCGCTGACCCTGAGCGTTACGCCTGCGACCCTCAGCATCCTGCAAGTGCCCATCTTCACCTCTGATCAACACAATTGGATTCATTCTGGCTTTCCTTGTTGCTGCTCTGTTGGCTCGTTCTAACCTTTCAATCTCAGGATTGAAATCAAGTAGCTCTTTGTTCTGATTGCCTCTGGTAACGCGCTGATGCATAAACCTGAAACACACAAAACAAAGAAAAGAAAAGAAAAAGTAAGTAAAATAAACAAAAACAAAAACTTAGACAAAGTTCTAATAACACAAATCGATTGGTTAGATCGAGTCCCCGGCAACGGCGCCAAAATTTGATATGCTCAAATTTACCCTGAGCTACTCCCTCAAATTAAGAGATCGTAGTAGTACTTAGGGATCGAATCCACAGGGAATCGAATAACACAATCAATCAGTGCTTTCAAATTTTGCTAAGTTAAAAGTGTGAATGCAGTGAAGTAAACAGCAAATGTAAACAGAATGAATGATTATCAAGGTTTTAAAATTCAATTTAGACAAAGGTTAGGCCTTGGGTAATTCGCAGGAATGATTCGAAACTGACTCGTGTCGATCGACACAAGGTTCCGTGTCGATCGACACAGATGTAATTGAAACGTAGGATTTTATTAAGAACCGTTCTTGAGCATAAACACTAATGTAAAATCAATCAACTGTCGTTGCAGAGACTATCTATGATTAGATTCCTAAATCCCAAATTTCTTTGCGAACCTAGTGAATTAAATCAAGCTTTATCGTTCAGGTTTAATTGCTCACAAAATTCCTAAACCAAATTTCTTTGCGAGTAGGCAATTTTGCTCATCTAAGATTATTTCAGGTTATCAATAATACTTTCGCATCTATTAAACAACCTATGATATCCAATTTTAGTTGATCAATCCTAAAATCAGAATTATACCAATCTAGATGAAGAACACAAGGATAAATCCTAACAGGGTTTTAATTCAGTCAGATTCTCATCAAACCCTAGAACTACCCTAAACCTAACAAGCAAACTACTCAGACATAGATGATGTAAACATTATCAATGAATAAATAATTTGCATTAAAAAGTTAGAGTAAGAGATACAGAGTTTTTGAAGGCGATGGAATCCGGAAGTCTTTAAAATAATCCCCCAAGCCTTCAATCTCCAAGTCTAAATTAAAAACTGGATCCCCCCATGAAAACCTAACTAAAAACTATTTATACAAGTAGGCAAAATCGGCTTGGGCCTTGATAAAAAAGTCTGGAACTTCAAGCCCGAACATGATTTCTTCATTAAAAACCCATGTCGATCGACACGTTTTGGTGTATCGATCGACACAACATCCATTGGAACTCTTCTTCTTCGTCTGGCACGAGAGTGTCGATCGACACAAAGTCACTCCGTCGATTGACACAAGCTCCTCTGCTCGACTCTGACTTTTTATCTTCACCTCTTCGTTCCTTGATGCTCCAGAAAGCCCCATAAGCTTCCATTAGGTTCCAATCGATCTTCAACCTACAATGACACTAAAAGACTCGAGAAACACCACAAATACTCTATAAAAAAGACTTATATCATGGTTGAAAGTGGGTAAAAACCATGATATATCAACTGCTTACTAACCAATTCAATAAAACCATTCAATTCAATTACAATAACAAACCAACAATATCAATCCAACAATTCATCAATTCCAGAATTAGTAACAACCTAGCAATTCTAAAACAACATAAACAACCCAACCGAGACACTAGATAATCTCCTCTTCCTGGCCATGATTCCACGATCACATTTCCTCTTAATCTACAACACATGGATAAAAGAGTTGTGGGAGTATGAATCTGATGGTAACCCAGAGCCAAATCAATGTTGGAGAACCAAGTAGCCCCTCGCAGCTGATCCAACAACTCATCAATCCGTGGTAGAGGATACATGTTCTTCAAAGTGACTCGGCTAAGTCCTCGGTAATCGATACAGAACCAGAAACTCCCATCCTTCTTCTTCACGAACAACACCGGCACTCCCCACGGTGAACTACTAGGCTGAATGAAACCTTACCCAACAAATTATCCAGCTGCTTCTTCAGCTCTGCCATCTCTGCTGGAGCTATACGGTAAGGCGCCTCAGAGATCGGAGTCATCCCAGTCTCCAAATCAATCGTGAAAGGATCAGACCGAGACGGCGGTAATCCCTACAACGACCGAAAAACATCTTCGAAGTCCTGAACAACCCGAATAACTCCAACAGCAACCTTTCTAACAGAATCTGGCATCACTATCGTCGCCAAATAAGCCTCGCAGCCGTTCTCAATCAATTGCTCAGCCTGAATATCCGAAATCACGAGACTCCCAGGAGTCGGCCTCACACCCTGATAAACCAACCTACCAGACTCTCGCTCAAACATGACTTGCCCCTGATGACAATCCAGATGAACTCTTTACCGATCTTGCCAATCCATCCAAAGAATGACATCATACAGCTCCACCGGACTAATAATCAAATCTGCTGGAATCAACTCGTCTGCCACCAGAACATCCACGCCTTGAGCCCGCCCGAAGTTATCCAGAGACTTCCCTCCAGAACCTCTAACAACTCTCGGCTGCTCTCTGGAATTGCTGTGGATTCTGCTACCCTCAGCACACTCCGGAGTAATGAAGCGATTCGCAGCTCCAGAATCGACAAACGTGGGACTCACACCCGCCCACTGCACAAAACCCATGTGCCCAAGAACCCTACATTATATCCCGAGATTCGTCCTTCTTAGGACAGCTCGCCAGCCTGTGATCCATGATCCCCCACAAAAAGCATCCCAACCATCCCAAACCCTCTGACTCGGTCCTGAAGTGCTCTCCCACTTCCTTTTATGTCCTTGTGCAGGCTTACCGCCCTTGCCAAGACCTACCTGCTGCTGCGACCCCCTCTGCAGAATAGGCGGACTAACCATCACCACCTGCTCCCTAAGGTCCTCCGATCAGCTCGAAATCCCCTCAAGAACTTTTTTACCTTAGCCAGCTCACCCTCGATGCCTCTACCCGCATGAACCAGAAGTCGACTGAACTCCGCATCGAACTCCCTCACTAACCGGTCACCCTGAGTCAACTCTAAAACCACAACTCAAGCCGATCCACCATCTCTTGTGGAAATACCTGGCACTAAACTCAGCCAAGAATCCTCCCAGGCTATCCCTGCCTGCACCCTCCTGGCCACTACACCTCTCCACCAGAGATGCGAACCACCCTCTAGGTAGTGAAATGCCAGCTCCACCCGTTATATCTCTGGACATCTCAAAGACTCAAATTTACGCTCTAACCTCAACCGCCACTCCTCAGGCTTGACACCACCCGAGAAAACCCGGTGCCAATCCTCTACATCCGCTCCATCATCCTCAGGTAGGATGGAAACTCCACTGCAATCATAAGCCCCGGCTGCACACTAGCCACACCCGGCTGCACACCATCCACACCCGGCTATACACCAGCAAAACCCGGCTGTACACCAGCCAAACCCGGCTGCACACCAGCCACACCCGGCTGTACACCAGCCACACCCAGCGGCCAGCACCCCTCCTGGTAACCGTTCCAAGATCAATTGTAACAGACTCGCCAAACTATCATCTCGACCCTGGACTACACTTGCGGCAGCACCCACACCCGAGCCCACCGCACCGCTAGCCATATTGGGACCCTCACTAGTCCCACCAGCCCTCACACTGGTACTCGTAGTGGCCACACCCATGGATCCGTCCTGATATGTCTAAGAATCAGCCACCTGCTTCTGCGTTGTCTCCTGGGCCACACATGCGATAGCAGACTCACTCCCAAGTACCCACCCGCGCCCACCACTACTACCTCGGCCTCCCCGGCCTATACCTATATCAACTCTAGTACCTCTACCCATTACTCTTAACTACCAGAAGGAGAAACTAAAAATAATAGAAAGCAAGAAAGGTCAAACAACACATACCGTGGAATCTCATTGAAGGCTCGGAGAAGATGATCTAGGACTCCAAACCCACACAATAATCAATTGACTAACTAACATAACCAATCAATTCAACACACGGAATTGACTACAGACTTAATCAACTATGTTCTCCCGCCCTAGAACCATAAGGGCTTTTATACCAAACTGAAACAACCCGACCCAAATTTTTTTTAAAATTTTTCCAATTAAAACCTGAATTATCATTATCACAAATGATAATCCTCAACGGTCAATTCTCCACATGCAATCCATTACACCAAAAAATTCAAACAATAAATCCCATACTTTACTGCTTACTAACCAATTCAATAAAACCATTCAATTCAATTACAATAACAAACCAACAATATAAATCCAACAATTCATCGATTCCAGAATTAGTAACAACCTAGCAATTCTAAAACAACATAAACAACCCAACCGAGACACTAGATAATCTCCTCTTCCTGGCCATGATTCCACGATCACATTTCCTTTTAATCTACAACACATGGATAAAAGAGTTGTGTGAGTATGAATCTGATGGTAACCCAAAGCCAAATCAATGTTGGAGAACCAAGTAGCCCCTCGTAGCTGATCCAACAACTCATCAATCCGTGGTAGAGGATACATGTTCTTCAAAGTGACTCGGCTAAGTCCTCGGTAATCGATACAGAACCGGAAAATTCCATCCTTCTTCTTCACGAACAACACCGGCACTCCCCACGGTGAACTACTAGGCTGAATGAAACCTTTCCCAACAAATCATCCAGCTGCTTCTTCAGCTCTGATCTCTGCTGGAGCTATACGGTAAGGCACCACAGAGATCGGAGTCATCCCAGTCTCCAAATCAATCGTGAAAGGATTAGACCAAGACGGCGGTAATCCCTGAAACGACCGAAAAACATCTTCGAAGTCCTGAACAACCCGAATAACTCCAACAGCAACCTCTCTAACAGAATCTGGCATCACTATCGTCGCCAAATAAGCCTCGCAGCCGTTCTCAATCAATTGCTCAGCCTGAATCTTCGAAATCACGAGACTCCCAGGAGTCGGCCTCACACCCTGATAAACCAACCTACCAGACTCTCGCTCAAACATGACTTGCCCCTGATGACAATCCAGATGAACTCTTTACCGATCTTGCCAATCCATCCAAAGAATGACATCATACAGCTCCACCGGACTAATAATCAAATCTGCTGGAATCAACTCGTCTGCCACCAGAACATCCACGCCTTGAGCCCGCCCGAAGTTATCCAGAGACTTCCCTCCAGAACCTCTAACAACTCTCGGCTGCTCTCCAAAATTGCTCTGGATTCTGCTACCCTCAGCACACTCCGGAGTAATGAAGCGATTCGCAGCTCCAGAATCGACAAACGTGGGACTCACACCCGCCCACTGCACAAAACCCATGTGCCCAAGAACCCTACATTATATCCCGAGATTCGTCTTTCTTAGGACAGCTCGCCAGCCTGTGATCCATGATCCCACACCCAAAGTATCCCGACCATCCCGAACCCTCTGACTCGGTCCTGAAGTGCTCTCCCACTTCCTTTTATGTCCTTGTGCAGGCTTACCGCCCTTGCCCAGACCTACCTACTGCCGCGACCATCCAACGCTATTACCAAAAGACATAGCACCACCAGGCGGAAGCAACAGATCCTCGTCGTTCAGAAAAAACCTAGCATCGACTTCCTCGCTTTGGGTCCTCAGGTAGTTAGCGACACAAGAGACTTCGTGCGACCAACCCGCGACACGGGAGTCTTCGGGCGATCGGTGCACATTGGTACCCTCTCGCGTGACATCGGTACGTCGCCTCGCCCGCGCGACCT
The DNA here is from genome assembly GCA_964056655.1 of Arabis hirsuta. Lineage (NCBI taxonomy): Eukaryota > Viridiplantae > Streptophyta > Magnoliopsida > Brassicales > Brassicaceae > Arabis > Arabis hirsuta. Next base: position 4,533,487 of record OZ053301.1, read on the forward strand.
CGGCATGTCGCATAACATCGAGCACATTGATGCCCTCTCGCGTGACGTCGGCACGTCGCCTCGCTCGCGTTACCTCAGCGACATGGGACACATCGGGTACATCAGGCCTCGCTTGCGCGACATCGGTGTTCTCTCGAGACACATCGATGGCACTATTCACATCGCTGGTACCATTCACATCGGGTTGGCGAGACTTCGGCATGACTTCGGCATCGCGTTGGCAAGACTTCGGGGGGCACGATGACTTCGGCGTGGCTCATCGGCGCGGTATACATCGGTGTCGTGTATTGATGACTTCGGGTCACGCGATGTGGTCGTGTGTTGATGACTTCGGTGATGAGTGGACTTCGGCGAAACGAGGATCTCGGCGAGACTCTTCGGCAACGCAAGGACTCCTCGGTGATATGAGAGGCCTCGGCGACATCGGCACCACAAACACGAGCGACATTGGTGGAATGAACATGAGCGACATTGGTGGAATGAACACGAGCGACATCGGTACTCTCGTCACGTCAGGAGACATCGGTGGCACAAGCACGAGGGAAGACATCGGTGACCTCGGACATCGCAGCGACCTCGGTGACATCGACGACCTCGGACATCGCAGCGACCTCGGGTGAAGACCTTGGCGTCCTCGGGTCTCTTCTCTGCGGCGGCGGTATGGTCTCTGCGCGGCATCAGCGGCTTGGAATCATCGCGTCGCGGGACAAAGTCATCGCGTCGCGGGTTGCAGTCTTCGCGTCATGGGACAAAGTCATCGGTGTCACGGGTCGGAGTCATCGCGTCCCGGGATGGAGTCATAGCGTCGCGGGTCGGAGTCATCGCCCAAAAAAAAAAAAAAAATCTGCAACAACGCAGTGGCTTCAGCAAGTGAAACGAGAAGTCTTAAAATCTTCAATCAAATACGGAGTCTTAAAATCTCCAGCATAAAATCGTCCTCTACTACAGTATGAGTGGTTCGGGCCAACAGTATCGCGTTAACAGTAACATCATGACTTTGAACGATAACGCCAATATCTAGCAGTGTTTAACTCGGTACTGTTATCTCTAAACACTACCGAGCTGGGGAGCTAACTGTTGGTGTCGGATTTCACCCGCTTAGCGTCAACGCTCAAAGTTTGATTTACATGAAGACTCTTGACGCTTATGTCTCTTGACGGCCCCTAAGTCATCTCGCAGGATAGAGCAAGCGATCGCCTTAGGTCGCTTGGATCCACTAACGACCATCTCCGAGGACCCGACGTGGAATGGCACCGATGGTCTCTCGATAAGTGCCCACGATGATGATGACATCGGCATCGCTGTTCACATCAGCGTCACTATTCACTTCGGAGTCACTGTTCACCTCGGCGTCACTGTTCACCTCGGGACACTATTCACCTCGGGTCATGTCTCCGGGGCGAGCAATGAAGTCATCCAAGATCCGATGACATTGGATCCAATGGCGATGGACCCGATGACCGATGTCTACGGCGGCACGAAGAGGACTCGAGTCAATGACCTCTCAACACCCACGAAATGGCGGTGACAATCAACTGGGTTGGGCTTCTCCTCTGGACCAGTTAAGACAGCAAGCCCAGTCCAGTCACGAAGCCCACTTCGGCGAAACCGACATAGGCGAAGAGGGAATCCGCGAAGACTTAGAAAACTTAGCCGACTTAGGGACATTATATATAGTTGATGTAAACATCCTTTGAAGGGGATCCGCAACTTTGTTCAAAAATACTTGACAGCAATAACATATATCTCTTTGCTCATCGTTTCCTGCGTAGTTTCACATAGAAATCTCTGCTTCCCCTCGAAACTCTACAAATCTAATTGTGCTAGTTTCGTCTCTCACATTGACCCGCACAATGCTTAGAAGGTCCATCTCCTTCGGCCACCGGCGTGAGACGGGATGCAGAACACTTCCTCGATTTAACCACCGAATGTTGATCCTCCCAAAACCGTACTAGACCCGACCAAACATCGGGATCCATCCCTATCGGCTTCGCATCATCGCCTTTCCCGCGCCAAGCTTTCTTCAAATTAGTGACAGCGCCATTGAGACGCTTGACCGCCTTCTTCTCGAAGGCCTCTCTTACTTTGTATGTATAAACATCATCCCCGTGCCATCCTTACTTCAAAAATACGAATAATGTTATTAATATATTTAAAATCAAATAATTTAATAAATAAAAATAAAGAATGTAATATTACTTACCGCTCAGGACTCAAACCACATATCCCGAACAGACTACGGCGTCTGGCTCCAATTAGCATGCGGCATACTGAAATGGGCCATGATGGCTTTGGTGACCGAACGAGCAACGTAGTTATTTGTAAACCTGTAAAACTAAATATTTAGATGTTAATAATTTAATTATAACTTGTAATTAAAAATTAACTACCCAAAAAAAAATAATTAGTAATATTGCAAAAAAATTAATCATACCTATAAGTGCGTGGAGGAGTGCGGAGAGGCTTAAACGGATGGAAACCCTAACCCGTGTCTCACGTCCAGGTTTGCAGAGAACCTCACTAATCCGCATCATAAGAGGCAGGTTTGGCGGTGGAGGAGGCTCATTGTGGTCAGCGGGATGATCTGCTACGTCTTCGTCTATCTCTGGCATTGGCTGAGGGGGTGGCGGTGGCGTTCGTCGTGGTGGAGCCCGTGGACGATAGTTCGCAACCTGCGAACCTGACCTTGATCCTGATCCTGATCCGCGACAACCATCCACGAATCCGAGAATCGTAGCATCCTTGAAAAATAATTGTCTGTATGAAGGTGGTCGGTCCGCCTATAAAATAAAATAAATTTATTAAATTAAAATATGTAAAATATAATTCATTTTTATTTTCCATAAATACATAAATAAAAAAACTTGTAAAATAATTTGATAGGGCAGTTCATAAATTGTTAAATTTTATATATGAAATACGAATACAAACAAATAAATCCATAAATTTAACTTCAAAAATATTTCTATATTTTCCATAAATAATTTTAAATTTTAAATTTATAAAACATATAATTTTATATTTTAAATTTGTTTTTATTTTACTTTACATAAAATATAAATTCATAAATTCGTTTTTATTTTCCATAAATTGATAAATATTATATAAAACTTATCAATACAAACACATAAATCCATAAATAACTTGTAAAATAATTTCATAAATTTAAATCAAAAATTTATATATTTTCCATAAATCCATCAATTTAACTTGTGAAATTATATGATAGAGAAATTTTAAAAATAATTTTATATTCTCCATAAATAACTTGTAAAATACTTGTAAATTCGTTTTTTATTTTAAATAATTTATATTTTAAATTCATAAAATCCATAATTTTATATTTTAAATTCGTTTTTATTTACTTTCCATAAATAGCTTGTAAAATAATTTCATAAAATATAAATTCATAAATTCATTTTTATTTTCCATAAATTTATAAATTTGATATATAACTTATCAATACAAACACATAATTCATAAATAAATCAATACTAAATATCATATCAAATCTAAATTCAATTCCCTTTCTTACAATAACATATCAATACAAATCTATTTCCTACAAACTCCATTTCCTACAAATCCATTCCATTTCCTACAAATCCATTCTATTTCCTACAAATCAATTACTAATACACATAACAAATTTATAAACATAAGAAATTAAAAGAAAATTATACATACCATTTCTTCAATTGATGGAATTGTGTTGGAAGAGAGGAGGAACAAATCGAGAAAGAGAGGAGGAAGAATGGTTGGGAGAGAGAGAGGAGGAAGAAGGGTCGGCGATGGCGAGAGAGAGAGGAGGAGAAGGGTCGGCGACGGCGAGAGAGAGAGAGGAAGAGAATTTTTTCGCAAACAGAAAATCAGGAAGGAGATTCGGGATGGGTTTATTAATACGCGAACCAACGCTAATTCGACGCTAATAAGCATCAAATTAGCGTCGAATAACTGCGAATTGACGCTAATTCAACGCTACTTAGCGTCGAATTAGCATCGGTTAGCGTATTTATAAACCAAATGTTTTTGGTTTTTGCGTGTTGCCGCGTGTTGGAGCGCGTTGGCAGTCAACCCAAAATATTTCATATTAGCATCGAATTTGCATCAAACCGAATTGGGATCGACGCAAATTCGACGCTAATGATTTTCAGTTTAGCGCCAAAGATTGAACAACAAAGATTATGAAATTTTTCGGTTTACCGCCTTCGACGCTATTAGCGTCGAATTAGCGTCGGAATCTAACTATATCGATACTAAATCGACGCTAAACCAAGTTTGGGGTATAGGGTAAAAAACCGCAAGGGATACGAAAACAATCTTAACCATGTCGATCTCTATTAATAACCAAATAATTTTAAAATTCGAATTTGTACATACATACTTTGTTCATATATAAGTTAATGATGACATATATAAAACTCAATAGGTTTTTTGAAATCTTTATTGATTACATTTTTTTAAAATTATGAATACATACTTATTCATTCGTAATTAAGATACAATATAGATAACATTTATGCTTCACTGTATGAATCATCATTTGAGTTATCGTCATCCTCACCGGTACTTTCTCCACTCTCGTTTGTAAACTCGTCTTCGGGGTTTTCTGCTTCGGTAGCATCCGGAAGTATTTTAGCTTCTCGATTTTGCGGATCTATAAGAATGATATTGTCTATATCTTGTTCTGGAGTTGTTAGATCCACGGCAGTTTCATATTGCATCACAGGTGGTGTATGTCGATAGACACGTGTTGAAATCAGACCGTCGAGTTTGGTTCCAATTGGCCGGTTTGTTGGGCCGGTTTAGGGAAACCCTAGGGTTTGATATAAAAGGCAGAATCAGAGGTTCTGGCCGTTTTTCTGGAGAATCAGACTTTTCAGAGAGTTTTTAGGGAGAAGTGCTGAAATCAGAGAATTTGAGTGATTATTGGGAGATTCTTGGAGGAATTGATCGGGAGTGGAGGTAGAACGAGAAAGAGGTTGTTGCTGTGCTGATTTCGGGTCTGTAGGGACGGAATCAGAGGCTGTCTTGGTGTTTTTCGCTCGTTCTTCGCGTTCTTCATCCTTTTCAATCCCAATCAAGGTGAGTGCGTGACTGTAGGCTCGTATAAGTATAGGGGGCCAATGGAATACGATTGCTTGGTTGTTTGTGTGTGTTTTGCATGTGGATTTGTGCAGGAGACTCGACAGATTACATCCGATTCGAGTCGTGTGAGGATTGACTCGATTCTGGGTTCTGCGATGTCGTGTCGATCGACACCGAGGTGGTGTGTCGATCGACCCGGGGCCTGTGTTCATCGACACCTAGTGGTTGTGTCGATGGACACAGTGTTTCCTGTCGATCGACACGGGGCCTGTGTTCTTCGACACCTAGTGTTAGTGTCGATCGATACAGTGTGTCCTGTCGATCGACACAGGGTCACCGATCATCGACACCTAGTGGTTGTGTCGATCGGTACAGTGAGTCCTGTCGCTCGACACAGAGTATTCTAGACTGGTTTATTTGTTTGGTCGTGTATGCTTGTTCTGTGATCATCCTGGTATTGTATTGGTTGCTTATACTTGTATTTAAATAGCCTGTAGATGGGATGACCGCGTCGCTGAGTATTTATGATAATACTCACGCAACTCTTTTTGCCATGTGTTGCAAGTAAAGAGAAATTGTGATCGTGGAATCGTGGCGAGGAAGGAGAGAAGATCTAGGGTCTCACTTTCTGTTGTTTGAGTTAGAATTGCTAGGATGTAGTAATTCTGGAACCCCGGTTTATTTGTATTGGATTAGTTAGTAAATTAATAAGTATGAGATTATTGAATTGCTTATTGATTGATTATTGAATCGTTTAATTGTTATGTTTTCCGCATGTTGTGTTGACCCAATTGAGGATTGTTATCTGTGATGATAATAATCTGAGGGGAAAAATTTTAAATTTTTGGGTCGGGTCGTTTCAGTTTGGTATCAGAGCCCTAGCGGTTCTAGGACAGGTTCAATTGATTGATTAGGAAGTTAATTGATTGATTGTTGTGTGGGTATGGAGTCTTAGATCATCTCTTCCAAGCCTTTAATGAGATTCCACGGTAAGTATTGTATGATTTCTGTTGTTGTTCTAGTACGTAGTAATCTGCTGTGAGTGAAGAAGTATGGCTAGAGGTGCTAGAGGCAGAGGTCGTGGGGGCCGTAAAGGTCGTGCTGGTCGTGGACGCGGGCGAGGGCTTGAGAGTGAGTCGGTAGCCGCGAGTGTGGCCCAGGAGACCACGCAGGAGCAGGTGGCAGACTCTCAGGCGATTCAGGAGGGGTCCGTGGGTCCGCCTGATGGGGCTGGTATGGGTTCCGGTGTAGTTGCTGGTGCGGCAGGCCCAGGTGGGGGTGCTCCCACAGGTGTGGCTCAGGACCGAGATGATCGTCTGGCAGGTTACCAGGTGGGGTCCCGGCTCTGGGTCAGGCTCCGGGAGTTCAGCCGGGTGTGGCTGGGGTGCAGCCGGTTGTGGCTGGGGTGCAGCCGGTTATGGCGGTAGCAGAGGAGCTTCCATCGTATCTGAGGATGATGGAGCAGATGCAGCGGATTGGCACCGGGTTTTTCTCTGGTGGTGCCAAGCTTGAGGAGGCCGATGAGTGGCGGCGGAGATTGGAGTGTAACTTTCGCTCGATCAGGTGTCCGGAGGGATACAGAGTACACCTAGCAGTGCACTATTTGGATGGTGATGCGTATCTCTGGTGGAGAGGCGTTGAGACTAGGCGGGTGCAGGCCGAGATGGTCTGGGAGGATTTCTTGGCTGAGTTTAATGCCAAGTATTTCCCGCAGGAGGCGGTGGACAGGATGGAGTCGAGGTTTCTGAACCTGACTCAGGGGGATCGGATAGTGAGGGAGTTCGATTTGGAGTTCAATATACTCCTGGTGCATGCTGGTAGAAGCATGGAGGGCGAGCAGGCCCAGGTGAGGAGGTTCCTCGGGGGACTTCGAGCGGAGTTGAGGACTCGCTGCAGGGCGAGTAGGTTTGCCTCGAGGGCGGAGCTGGTTGAGACGGCAGCTGCGATTGAGGAGGATCTCGAGGAGCAGGTTGTGGTGGTTAGTCCACCGGTGCAGCAGCAGCAGCCAAGGAGTTCTCAGCAGCAGGGTGGTTCGAGCAGGGGCGGCAAGCAGGCTCGGGGACAAAAGAGGAAGTGGGAGAGTACTTCCGGGGCCAGTCAGGGTGGACATGGTGGTTCAGGATGCTACGGGTGTGGTAGCATGGGCCACAAGGTGGCAGACTGTCCGACGAGGAGAGAGACTCGGGCAGCACTAGTGTGCTTCCACTGCAGGGAGCCCGGGCACATTAAGCCCAAGTGTTCGAAGTTGTAGCAGATGGCTGTGGCGGCAGTGCAGCCGTTGGCGGTGCAGCCTTTGGCTCAGATTGCAGCGACACCGCGGGTTTTCACGGCGGCTGAGGCAGGCGGTTCTAGCGCCAGACCGATCACAGGTACTAATTCAGACTTGTCTTTTAAATTCTTGTGGTATTTTATCTTAGTCTGTTTGGATTGTGTGTCTGCGTTAGAGTGCCGGGTCTTAAAGCACATGGGATTGTGCAGGGACCTTAGTCATGGGCGGATGTGAGTCCCACGTGTTGTTCGATTCGGGAGCTACGAATAGCTTCATTACTCCGGCGTGTGCGGAGGGCAGCGGGATCCGGAGTGATTCGGGTGAGCAGCCGGGAGTAGTTAAGGTTACTGGTGGGAGGACATTAGCTACTTTCGGGTGGGCTCGAGGTATAGACGTTCTGGTGGCAGGAGAGTTGATGCCAGCAGACCTGGTTATTAGTCTGGTGGAGCTTTACGATGTCATCCTGGGGATGGATTGGCTGGATCGGTACAGGGTCCATCTGGACTGTCATCGAGGACGTGTAGTGTTTGAGCGGGAGGCTGGGAGGTTGGTGTTTCAGGGGGTGAGACCGACTTCCAGAAGTCTTATGATTTCAGCGATACAGGCCGAGCAGTTGATTGTGAAAGGCTGTGAGGCGTATCTGGCGATGATAGTGATGCCAGAGACTGTTGGAGAGGTTGCAGTTGGGGATATCCAGGTCGTTCGAGATTTCCAGGATGTGTTCCAATCATTGTTGGGTTTGCCACCGTCGCGGTCGGATCCATTTACGATTGAGTTAGAACCCGGAACAGCTCCGATATCCAAGGCACCATACCGTATGGCTCCAGCAGAGATGGCAGAGCTAAAGAAGCAGCTGGATGATCTGTTGGAGAAGGGTTTCATCCGGCCTAGTGTTTCACCGTGGGGAGCACCGGTGTTATTTGTGAAGAAGAAGGATGGGAGTTTCCGGTTGTGTATCGACTACCGGGGGCTTAACCGAGTCACTGTGAAGAACAGCTATCCTCTGCCGCGCATTGATGAGTTGTTGGATCAGTTGCGAGGGGCTACTTGGTTCTCCAAGATAGACTTGGCGTCGGGTTACCATCAGATTCTGATCGATGAGGTGGACGTCAGGAAGACGGCCTTTCAGACGAGGTACGGGCATTATGAGTTCGTGGTGATGCCGTTTGGGTTGACGAATGCCCCAGCAGCGTTCATGCGGTTGATGAACGGGGTGTTCCAGGAGTATCTGGACGTGTTCGTAATCATCTTCATAGATGATATCTTGGTATACTCGAGGAGTCCGGAAGAGCACGAGGTGCATTTGAGGTTGGTTTTAGAGAAGCTGCGGGAACAGAAGCTGTACGCGAAGCTGAGTAAGTGCAGTTTCTGGCAGCGAGAGATGAGCTTTCTTGGCCACGTTGTGTCTGCAGAGGGGGTGTCTGTGGATCCGGCTAAGATTGAGGCTATCAAAGGTTGGCCTAGACTGAGGAATGCCACCGAGATCAGGAGTTTTCTTGGGTTGGCAGGTTATTACCGGAGGTTCGTTAAGGGATTCGCGAGTATGGCGCAGTCGATGACGAAGCTAACAGGGAAGGATGTCCCTTTTGTTTGGTATTCAGCTTGTGAGGAGAGTTTCGGGAAGCTGAAGGAGATGCTGACCAGTACACCTGTTTTGGCGTTACCTGAGCCGGGTGAGCCTTATGTGGTGTATACAGACGCTTCGGGAGTTGGTCTGGGTTGTATGCTAATGCAGCAGGGGAAGGTTATTGCGTATGCTTCGAGGCAGTTAAGGAAGCACGAGTGCAATTACCCTACCCATGACTTGGAGTTAGCTGCTGTGATCTTTGCCCTAAAGATTTGGCGTTCTTATCTTTATGGCGGGAAGGTCGAGGTGTACACAGACCACAAGAGTTTGAAGTACTTCTTCACTCAGCCAGAGCTGAATTTGAGACAGAGGTGCTGGATAGAGTTGGTAGCTGATTATGATCTGGAGATCGAGTACCATCCAGGTAAGGCTAATCTGGTTGCAGATGCGTTGAGTCGGAAGAGGGTTGCTTCAGACCAGGAGCGTGATATAGAGGAGTTGGTGAGTGAGTTGGGCACATTGAGGTTGTGTGTTATCTCACAGGAGCCGTTGGGGTTAGAGGCAGCTAACTATGGATTTTGTGACAGGATTGCCGATCTCACGGACTTATGATGCGATCTGGGTGATTGTGGATCGTCTGACCAAGACGGCACATTTTCTGGCTATTAAGAAGACTGATGGGGCTGCAGTGTTGGCTAGGAAGTATGTGCAGGAGATTGTGAGGCTGCATGGAGTGCCAGCGAGCATTGTGTCAGACAGAGATCCGAGATTTGCTTCTGAGTTATGGGGAGCATTTCAGGCTGAGATGGGCACGAAGGTTCATATGAGTACAGCATACCATCCTCAGACATATGGGCAGTCGGAGAGGACGATTCAGACACTGGAGGATCTCCTGAGGATGTGTGTGCTAGATTATGGTGGTCATTGGGCAGATCATCTGAGTCTGGTAGAGTTTGCGTATAACAACAGCTATCAGGCGAGTATTGGGATGGCTCCATATGAGGCTCTGTATGGGAAGCCGTGTAGGACACCATTATGCTGGACTCAAGTGGGGGAGAGGAGCATGTTTGTGCAGACTTTGTTCAGGAGACGACGGAGAAGATCCGTGTCTTGAGGCTGAACATGAGAGAGGCTCAGGATCGGCAGAAGAGTTACGCCGATAGGAGACTGAAAGAGCTAGAGTTTGAGCTCGGAGATATGGTGTATCTCAAGGCAGCTATGTTGAGGGGTTCTAACAGATCCATTTCAGAGAATAAGCTGAGTCCGAGGTTTATGGGTCCGTTCAGAGTTGTGGAGCGGGTTGGACCGGTAGCTTATAGATTGGAGTTACCTCAGAGTATGAAGGCTTTCCACAAGGTCTTCCATGTTTCAATGCTACGGAAGTGTCTGCATGAGTCTGAGGAGGTGTTGGCGAGGATTCCAGAGGATCTTCAGCCCAACATGACGTTGGCGGCGAGGCCTGTGAGGATTCTTGAGAGGAGGATCAAGGTGTTGCACCGGAAGAGTATACCATTGGTGAAAGTCGTGTGGGACTGTGACGGTATTGAGGAGGAGACTTGGGAACCAGAGGCGTTGATGAAGACGAAGTTCTCGAAGTGGTTCGAGAAGCAAGCGGTGGCTTGAGTTCTTTCTGGTTTTCAGGGTCTGTTTTAGCTTGTCGCTATGTTAGATTTTGTATGTGTTATGTTGTAAAGAGTATACAATTGGAGATTTAATAAGATGAGTTTTGCCTTATTAAATGTGTTATAAGATGTAAGTTCTTATGGTATGACGGGTGATGTCATGGGTTTGCGATGACTGGTAGGTCATGAGGAGGTCTAGCGGTAGAAGTTCTATGTGAGTTAGAGCTTGCCTATCGGCTAGGATGGCTAGGAATAGAAGTTTTACGTGGCTTAGAGATCGTTCATGTTCCAGGAGTGGCTGGAAATGAGACTGTACAGGTTCCAGGAGTGGCTGGAAATGTAAGTTCAACGCGCGTTAGAACTTGTCTATTTCCTAGGGGGAGTCTGGAGTAGAAGTCTTATGTGAGTTAGGACTGTCTTTCTAGGGACTCTGTGAAACACCCTGGTGATTGGGTTGTTTCGGATGACCACGGAAGGTGATTCTGGTCGACAGGTGCTTATGATGCACGTTTCAGAGTATTGCTCCGGGGAACGGGTGGGTTCCTGTATACTGAGGGATAGTGGATCTCTCCAGAGGACGGGTGGGTTCTCTGCATTTACTCGAGAGTTAGTGGTTCTCTCTAGGGGACGGGTGGGTTCCCTATATATTGATATGCTCAAATTTACCCTGAGCTAGTCCCTCAAATTAAGAGATCGTAGTAGTACTTAGGGATCGAATCCACAGGGAATCGAATAACACAATCAATCAGTGATTTCAAATTTTGCTAAGTTAAAAGTGTGAATGCAGTGAAGTAAACAGCAAATGTAAACAGAATGAATGATTATCAAGGTTTTAAAATTCAATTTAGACAAAGGTTAGGCCTTGGGTAATTCGCAGGAATGATTCGAAACTGACTCGTGTCGATCGACACAAGGTTCTGTGTCGATCGACACAGATGTAATTGAAACATAGGATTTTATTAAGAACCGTTCTTGAGCATAAACACTAATGTAAAATCAATCAACTGTCGTTGCAGAGACTATCTATGATTAGATTCCTAAATCCCAAATTTCTTTGCGAACCTAGTAAATTAAATCAAGCTTTATCGTTCAGGTTTAATTGCTCACAAAATTCCTAAACCAAATTTCTTTGCGAGTAGGCAATTTTGCTCATCTAAGATTATTTCAGGTTATCAATAATACTTTCGCATCTATTAAACAACCTATGATATCCAATTTTAGTTGATCAATCCTAAAATCAGAATTATACCAATCTAGATGAAGAACACAAGGATAAATCCTAACAGGGTTTTAATTCAGTCAGATTCTCATCAAACCCTAGAACTACCCTAAACCTAACAAGCAAACTACTCAGACATAGATGATGTAAACATTATCAATGAATAAATAATTTGCATTAAAAAGTTAGAGTAAGAGATATAGAGTTTTTGAAGGCGATGGAATCCGGAAGTCTTTAAAATAATCCCCCAAGCCTTCAATCTCCAAGTCTAAATTAAAAACTGGATCCCCCCATGAAAACCTAACTAAAAACTATTTATACAAGTAGGCAAAATCGGCTTGGGCCTTGATAAAAACGTCTGGAACTTCAAGCCCGAACAGGATTTCTTCATTAAAAACCCATGTCGATCGACACGTTTTGGTGTATCGATCGACACAACATCCATTGGAACTCTTCTTCTTCGTCTGGCACGAGAGTATCGATCGACACAAAGTCACTCTGTCGATCGACACAAGCTCCTCTGCTCGACTCTGACTTTTTATCTTCATCTCTTCGTTCCTTGATGCTCCAGAAAGCCCCATAAGCTTCCATTAGGTTCCAATCGATCTTCAACCTACAATGACACTAAAAGACTCGAGAAACACCACAAAGACTCTATAAAAAAGACTTATATCATGGTTGAAAGTGGGTAAAAACCATGATATATCAACTCCCCCAGACTTAGCATTTGCTTGCCCTCAAGCAAAACATAAACCAAGAATGTGAAAGAGGTTTGAAAACGCAGAAACTTACCTTTCTTTGGAGTACCGGACTAATCCCCTTCAACTAGTAATCCACATGATGCAGAACGAAATCCAAAATCGGACCACCATGTACTTCTCCGCAGACATTCGCAGCATTCCAGATTCATCCACAACTTCACAGCATAATCCGTTAGTCTTCATAGCTTGGTCTCAATGTTCTCAATGCCAAAAGCCTTCTAGACTCATTCCCAGACTATACCATGACAAATCAACCTATACAACACTCGGTATTCCTCCTCTCCCCCAGACTTATTTTGTTTCCTATTCCTAATTTTTATGATTGCTGAACTCAAAGCAGTGCATATTTCACTAATGTTGTTCCTTGTTAGGAGACAGGGTCGTGACTCACTACTGTTGTTCCTTGTTAGGAGACAGGGTCGTGAGATTGCTCGTCTTCTTTATCCGTTTTACGGGACTCAGACTGCTGCTTTTTGAGCTGGGTGATCACCTCTTGAGTACAGACTCACTGGATTTTATTCCTCGTCTTGTACTCAGGAGTTATCATTTCACCCCAATCCTAACATAAATGAACACATTTTTTTTTTTTTTTTTTTTTTTAATGAATAAATAAAGGGAGAGGAGTACCATTACTTTCAAAAAGGGGTTGCACTTATCATGTATGAATGAGGAGTCAAGCTTAATGGACATCGATCCCAAAGAGAACCGTGCAGTAGCTCTGACTTGGCGGATTATACTGGAAATAGCAGACGTCTCTAGTCAACCGGTCAATCCTAGGATTTCCCATTAGTCTGATTCTGAAGTTGATCCCAGAAAAATGGTCACACAAACTGAAGGAGACAGTCCAGTAAACCAGAGAAAGGATCATTGTTTCCAACTGACTATTTTAACTCAATAAAACATTTTTGGACTGACTCTTAAACAAAGAAAAATAGAGTTAGCAACTACCTCCCCCAGACTTAAACAACACTGTCCCCAGTGTTATTAAGCTAAGGTTGGCAAAGAGAATCAAAAGGATAATGAACTGTGAAAAACGAGTAAAGTATTACCAAATGTTTGCCTGTGTCGATCGACACACAGGTCCGTGTCGATCGATATGGGTACCGGAACTTTGGTTGATCAAAAGGATATTGAAACGTGTCGGGCCGTGTTGTCAGTGGGCCGTGTAGATCGACACAAAGGCCCGTGTCGATCGACACGGTTCATTCCATTCCGAAAATTTTCTCACTTATCGAAAATACCTATACTAAAAAAAATCAAAATGTTAGCAAAACAACACGAAAAATCAATTTAATTTACACGTACCAGTGGGTTGCCTCCCACTAAGCGCTTGTTTTCAGTCATTAGCTTGACTTTGGCACGGCTCAGGTAGTGGATGCATCGGTCAGGGGCAGAATGTGCCCTTCCGGAATCTCAGCTTCTGCCCAATAGTGTTTCACCCTCTGCCCGTTAACAGTAAATTCTTGCCCATCCTTACTGCGTAGGACAACAGCTCCATGCGGTCGGACTTCCTTGATGGAAAAGGGACCTGACCAACGAGAACACAATTTACCAGGAAATAATTGCAAACGAGAGTTATAGAGCAGAACCTGGTCATTTGGTTCGAATGTCCTGGAGATGATCCTCTTGTCATGATATGCTTTAGTCTGCTCCTTGTACAACTTAGAGCTTTCGTAAGCATGATGGCGTATTTCATCCAGTTCATTCAGCTGTATCAGACGCCTCTTTGCAGCAGGCTTGATGTCGAAGTTGAAGTGCTTCACCGCCCATGCTGCTCTGTCTTCCAACTCCACTGGAAGGTGACACGCCTTCCCATAGAGTAGGTGAAACGGAGTAGTACCCAGTGGTGTTTTGTAAGCGGTCCTGTAGGCCCTGAGTGCATCATCCAGTTTGCTGGACCAATCCTTCCTTGTAGAATTCACAGTCTTCTCAAGGATCTCCTTAATTTGCCTGTTGGATACTTCGACCTGCCCACTCGTCTGAGGGTGATAGGGACTAGCCACGCGATGGTGAACTCCGTATTTCTGCAAAAGCTTAGCAAAAATTCTGTTAATAAAATGTGTTCCACCATCACTAATGACAACTCTGGGGACTCCAAACCGTGGGAAAATGATGGTCTTAAACAGCTTAACCACCACTGCGGAATCATTCTTAGGACTAGCAATCGCCTCTACCCATTTGGAGACATAATCCACAGCTACCAGGATGTACTTGTTCCCATAAGATGATGGAAACGGACCCATGAAGTCAATGCCCCAGCAATCAAAAACCTCGACCTCAAGGATGAAGTTTTGTGGCATCTCGTTCCTTTTGCTAATCTTTCCCCTCCTCTGACAAGTATCACATTGCGCAATGAAGGCATGCGCATCCTTAAACATGGTAGGCCACCAAAAACCGGCTTGCAGAACCTTTGAGACTGTTTTGAATGTGGCGAAATGACCTGCATACTCAGAACCATGACAGTGGTACAACACATCTCGTACCTCACTCTCTGCGATGCATCTCCTGTAGATTTCGTCTGAGCAGTGCTTGTAGAGATAGGGCTCATCCCAATAATACCTCCTTAGCTCCCTCATGAACTTCTTCCTCTCGTACCCCTTAAGATCAGTAGGCACATCCTCTGCGGCTAGGAAATTCGCAATGTCAGCGTACCAAGGTCTGCTCGATTCGGAGACAGAACAGACGAGGTCATGTCGATCGACATACATGTCTGTGTCGATCGACATATGCGTTTCGGAGATCTGAGGCAAAATGGTTGAGTCTTGTGTCGATTGACAGATGTCCTCCATGTCGATCGATACGAAACGTGATAGTTCGGAAACATGTGGCTCCAGCTCCACTGTAGCCTGCAGACCAGTCTCTATGTAGTGTACGCTCTCCTCTGGGAAGTAATCATCAATAGGGACGTAGTCTTCTATCCGAATGCACGAAAGGTGATCCGCGACACTATTCTCAACTCCTTTCTTGTCCTTCACCTCTATGTCAAATTCTTGGAGAAGTAGAATCCATCTCAACAGTCTGGGCTTAGCATCCTTCTTCTGCATCAGGTATTTGAGTGCTGAGTGATCTGTGTGCACTATTACCTTGGCTCCAATCAAGTAGGGGCGAAACTTCTCAAAGGCAAAAACCACTGCTAGCAATTCCTTTTCCGTGGTTGCATAGTTCTTTTGAGCTTCGTCTAGTGTCCTACTAGCGTAATAGATGGCATGCAGCTTTTTATCCTTTTTCTGACCCAGAACAGCCCCAACTGCATAATCGCTGGCATCACACATTACCTCAAAAGGTAAATCCCAGTCCGGAGGTTGCACTATTGGAGCACTCACCAAAGCCTGTTTGATCTGTTCAAAAGCAGCTAAACAATTAGTATCAAAAAGAAATTTGACATCCTTACAGAGCAAATTGGTGAGCGGGCGGGCTATTTTGGAGAAGTCCTTGATGAATCTCCGGTAGAACCCAGCGTGTCCTAGGAAGCTGCGAATTTCTTTGACTGATGAAGGCGGTTGCAGACTTGTCATGACCTCGATCTTAGCACGATCCACCTCAATCCCATCAGCTGAAACTCTATGACCAAGCACGATACCATCCTTCACCATAAAGTGGTATTTCTCCCAATTCAGAACCAAATGCTTTTCCACACATCTAGCTAGCACCTTCTCCAGGTTGTCGAGGCAATCCTTGAATGAGGAACCATGAACTGAGAAGTCATCCATGAAGACTTCCATGTAATCCTCAATCATGTCTGTGAAGATCGACATCATGCATCTCTGGAAGGTTGCTGGAGCATTACATAGTCCAAAGGGCATTCTACGGTTTGCAAAGGTGCCATGTGGACAAGTAAATGTGGTCTTCTCCTGGTCCTCCGGATGAATGGGGATCTGGAAAAAACCAGAGTAACCATCGAGAAAGCAGTAGTATGGATGATTCGCCAGTCGCTCCAACATCTGGTCGATGAAAGGCAGGGGGAAGTGATCTTTCCTGGTAGCCGCGTTCAGCTTCCGGTAGTCAATACACATCCTGTGTCCAGTCACCGTTCTTGTAGGAATCAGCTCATTCCTCTCGTTTTTGACCACTGTGACTCCCCCTTTCTTGGGCACCACGTGAACCGGGCTAATCCAAACGCTGTCTGAAATGGGATAGATGATCCCAGCCTCTAGAAGTTTCAGAATCTCCTTCTTGACAACCTCCTGCAAATTTGGATTTAACCTCCGCTGATGCTCAATTGAGGACTTGGACTCATCCTCTAAATGGATCCTATGCATACACAAGTCTGGAGAAATCCCTGAAATGTCATCAAGAGAATAGCCAAGAGCTTTGCGAAACTTACGCAGCTTGCTTAGCAATAGGGTGAGCTCTGCATTGTTCAACGAAGCATTAACAATGACTGGGTAAGTTGAATTAGGACCAAGAAAAGCATACCTTAGCCCGGCTGGAAGTGGTTTGAGTTCGATTGTTGGAGCCTTTTGTTCGCTCCAGTCGCTGTTTGCAGATCCGTGTCGATCGACACTAGCTTCATGTCGATCGACATGAGTCTTCAAAGAACCGACCAGTTTTGCATTACCCGTCAATTGTTTCGCTTTTCTCCCAGCGTCCATCAGCTTAGCATACCCTTTAGCAACCTCATCAGCATTGTTCTCTACTGTTACAGAGTTAACCAAAGTCCGTTCCAAAGGATCAATGGGGTGCGTCTCGTTGAAAACCTCCCGCGCTATGTCTGTAAGCGTGTTGATATATCATGGTTTTTACCCATTTTCAACCATGATATAAAGTCATTTTTGTAGAGTCTTTTTGGTGTTTTTGTGCCTTTTAGAGTCTTTTGCAGGTAAATGGTCGTTTGGAGCTTAAGAGAAGCATTTGGAGCATTTTGGAGCTTCGAGGAAGGAAGTGCCGAAAAGATCTAGTCAGAAGCGAACAGAAGGGTGACTGTCGATCGACAGTGATCAATGCTGTCGATCGACACGGGACTTGACGAATTGAAGAAGTTCTCCAGAGGCATGGCTGTCGATCGACAGTGCTCTATGCTGTCGATCGACACGAGCTTTAATAAAGAAAAATCCTTCGCGGGCCTGAAGTTTCCAGACGTTTTCCCTAAAGCCCAATCCGATTTTTATACCCTATATATAGTTTTACTTAGGTTTTCATGATCTTTTATCTTGTTTTTCATTAAGACTTGAGAGAGATTGCTAGGGAGAGCTTTGACAGAGATCTACAGAGTTTTTCAGAGTTTTTCATACTGCAAGCTTCAAACCCTTTGTATCTCTAACTTTATCTCTTTATGCATCTAATTTCATTCATGATGTTTACTTTATTCAACATGAGTGAGTAGTTTGCTTGTTAGGTTGTGGGGAATTCTAGGGTATGATAAGAAATTGATAGGATTATAATTTTGCTAGGGTTTATCTTTAGGATTCTTCGTCTAGATTGTTTCTAATGCTAGATCTAGCTTGATCACCTAGTATCTAGATCTTAGGTTGCTTTAATAGACACGGAAGTGTTATTAACAACTGGACATAGTCTTAGATGAGCAAAATCACCTATTCGCAAAGGAATTTGGTTTAGGGATTTTGTGAACAATTGAACTTGAACTTAATGCTTGCTTAGATTCAATAAATTTGCAAAGGAATTTGGAATTTAGGGATCTAGGTATAGATAGTCTCTGCAACGGAAGTTGATTGGCTTTACCTTAGTGTTTGAGTTCTAGAACGGCACTTATTAAACCCTGCAATAATTTTATCCTCAATTTTGAATCATACCTGAAGAACTACCTATCGCCTAACTTTTGTCTTTTTGAATTACATAACAACCAAAACCGCTATCTTTTGCTCGTTTTTATTATTCGTTTTTCATTACATATTCCTTGCTTAGCAAAATTTGAATACTTAAATTGATTGTGTAATTCGATTCCCTGTGGATTCGATCCCTAAGTACTACGAGGATCTCTTAATTTGAGAGAGTAGCTCAGGGTAAATTTGAGCATATCAAATTTTGGCGCCGTTGCCGGGGAACTCGATTTTACCAATCGATTTTTGTTTTTATAATTTTGTCTAAGTTTTAATTTTCGTTTACTTACTTCCGCTTTCTTTTGTTTCTGTGTGTTTCAGGTGCATGCCTAATCGCAAGACCAGAAGCAACAAAGATCAAGAGTTAGTGGACTTAATTCCTAAGCTAGGAATTTTAGAGCGAGCCAACCGGGCAACGAGAAAGGCAGCCAGAATGGTTAATCCAATTGTGCTAATCAGAGGTGACGATGGGTTTCTTCATGACCAAGAGGGTCTGAGGAGAAACGCCCAAGGTCAGAGAGTAGACGACCATGGGGCTGTGATTGAGGAGCAGGCTGAGCAGCAGATTGTGCAGCGCCAGGAGCCTGTCGCACGTGGGCATACTCTGGGAGAGTACAACAGGCCTGATGAGTTCTATGCTAACAGGGCTGCGATTCGTCCTCCTGCTTTCCAGAGAAACGATTTCGAGCTAAAGCCTGCGTACTTTGCGCTTGTAGCTCAGCATCCTTTCCATGGGCTATCGTCTGAACACCCCATGGATCATATAGAGCGGTTCGAGGACTTGGCATCTAGCATCAAGGCTAATGGAGTCTCCAGCGACTACCTTTACTGCAAGCTTTTCCCCTATTCACTTAGTGGAGAAGCAGCCTACTGGCTGAAACAGTTAGAGCCAGGCTCACTGACCACTTGGGAGGACACCAAGAACGCTTTCCTCAACAACTTCTTTGATGAGGCACGGTCCGAAGATCTTAGGACAAAGATCTCTATGTTCAAACAGGGACCGACTGAAGCATTCAAGGCTTCTTGGGTGCGATTCAAAGCCTATCAGAGGGATTGTCCACATCACGGCTTTAGTGATGTTCAGTTATTGGGTATCTTCTTCAGAGGAGTCGACTGGCGCTATCAGATGGCTTTGGATGCTGCATCTAACGGGAATTTTAACACTCGATACCCAGAGGATGCACTTGTGCTTATCGAGAACTTGGCTTCTAGCAATAGTACCAAGAATGCTGATTTCGAGAGGAGGAAGTCGGGTGGCAACATGGATGGAAGTCAGATTGCTGAGGTTAAGGCCAAGATTGACTCCGTGCATAATCTTCTGGTGGGGAAGAAGTCAGTTCAGTTTGCTACTGAAGTAGAGACTTTCGAGCAGGATGAAGAAAACGTCAACTACATCAGTGAGAATGGTTTTCAGGGTCAGCGGTTTGGTAATCAGCAGGGTAACAGAGGCTTCAATGGAAATCAGAGAACTACGTTCACTGGGAATCCGGGTTCACCTAGCTACGCTCCTAAGCCTCAGTCTCAGAAGACCGAGTATCAGAGGCCTTTCCAGAGCAACTACAATCGAAACTACGGTTCATCTTCTTACCAGGCACCTCCTGCTAAATCAGCAGACAGCGAGATGAAGTCTATGCTTGAGCAAATCTTGGAAGGTCAACAGAAGCTGACTGTTACCTTTAATGGGAAGATGGATGCCATGTACCAAGATTTGAATGGGAAGTTTGAAGCTTTGAACACCCATGTCAAAAAATTGGACACTCAAGTTGCTCAGACGGCCGAGAACTCTAGAAGGCAGGAAGGGTTTCTTCCATCCAAGACAGATGCTAACCCAAGACACTCAATAGCAGCCATCACCACAAGGAGTGGGAAGGTCCTCATCGAACCTGTGATGAAGAAGGGACTTGGTGCAGAGCAGTTAGAAGAGTCAGGCGAATTTGATGAGAATGAAAAAATTCCAGAGACTTCGCTGTCGATCGACGGTCATCAGTGTCGATCGACAGGAACCCCACGGATCGTTTCCAGACCTCCAGAGGTGCTAGTGTCGATCGACAGCAGTGATAGTGTCGATCGACAGGGATCCCAAAACTGCGCAACTTCTTCTAAACCATCGGATGTCGAGGTTGAAAAGGTGTACAAGCCTAAGCCACCTTTTCCTAGGAGTCAGAAGAGGTCTCAGCAGGAGCTTGAAGACGCTAGGTGCAAGGCTATCATAGATAAGTTGGTTCTAGAGCTCCCCTTTGTTGACGCCATTAAGATTAGTCCTGTGATCCGCCGGTATGTGAAGAAAATGGTCAGCAAGAGCTTGAGCATAGAGGAAGGAGTGGCTATGATCTCTGAGCAGGTTAGTGCGGTAATTCAGAACCGGATTCCAGAGAAACTCACAGATCCAGGAAGCTTCGTGTTGGATTGTTTGATCTTCAAGGATAGGTTTCCGAGGTCTCTCTGCGACTTGGGCTCTGGTGTCAACCTAATGCCACTCTCCGTCGCTGTCAGTCTTGGGTTGACGGATTTCCAGCCCACTAGGATTTCTCTCATCCTCGCGGATAGGTCAGTAAGGATTCCGGAAGGGATATTGGAGGATGTACCAATCAAGGTCGGTGATTTCATGATCCCTACCGACTTTGTGGTCCTGCAGTACAACGAGGAGCCCAAGGATCCTCTTATTTTGGGCAGACCTTTCTTGTCCACAGCTGGTGCTTTGATAGATGTTCAGGGAGGCTGTATTACCTTGCGAGTGGGTGGTTTCGAGATGAGGTTTGAAATGGATAAGCTGGTAAAGAGACCCACTATCGATGGACAGACCTTCTACGTTGATACACTCACAGACCTTGCACAGGAAGTCTTCAACGATATGTACCCCATTGATCCCTTGGAAAGGACTTTGGTGAACTCTGTGCTACAGGAAGGTCAGATTGATGAGGATGCAAGGGGATATGCTAGGATGATGGATGCTAACAAAGAATGGAGAAAAATGGTTGCTAGTGTGAGTTTGGGTGAATCTTCTGTGAAAGTTTCGCCAGTGGGCGATTGGAGTGAACAGAAAGCTCCAAGGCTTGAGCTTAAACCACTTCCAGCAGGGCTAAGGTACGCTTTTCTTGGTCCTAATTCCACTTACCCTGTCATTGTTAACTCTTCGCTAAACAATGTAGAGCTCACCTTACTGCTAAGCAAGTTGCGGAAATTTCGTCCAGCTCTTGGCTATTCTCTTGATGATATTGCAGGTATCTCTCCGGATTTGTGCATGCATAGGATACATCTTGAGGATGAGAGCAAGCCATCTGTTGAGCACCAGAGGAGGCTTAATCCAAATCTGCAGGAAGTTGTCAAGAAAGAGATCTTGAAGCTTCTAGAGGCTGGGATCATCTACCCCATCTCCGATAGTGCGTGGATTAGCCCTGTTCATGTGGTGCCTAAGAAAGGAGGAGTCACAGTGGTAAAGAATGACAAGAACGAGCTGATTCCGATGAGGACTGTGACTGGGCATAGGATGTGCATCGACTACAGGAAGCTCAATGCAGCCACCAGAAAGGACCGTTTCCCCCTGCCTTTCATTGACCAGATGTTGGAGAGGCTAGCTAACCATCCCTACTACTGTTTCCTAGATGGATACTCTGGGTTTTTCCAAATCCCCATCCACCCGGAAGACCAGGAGAAGACCACGTTCACTTGTCCGTATGGCACTTTTGCATACCGCAGAATGCCGTTTGGACTTTGCAATGCTCCTGCAACTTTCCAACGCTGTATGATGTCCATCTTCACAGACATGATTGAGGATTACATGGAGGTCTTCATGGACGACTTCTCAGTCTACGGTGATTCATTCAAGGGCTGCCTTGAAAACCTGGAGAAAGTGCTTGCCCGATGTGTGGAGAAGCACTTGGTTCTTAACTGGGAAAAGTGCCACTTCATGGTGCAAGATGGCATTGTACTTGGCCACAGAGTTTCAGCAGATGGGATTGAAGTAGATCGTGCCAAGATTGAGGTGATGACTACTCTGCAACCGCCAACTTCCGTCAAAGAGGTCCGGAGTTTCCTTGGACATGCTGGCTTCTACAGGAGATTCATCAAGGATTTCTCCAAACTTGCTCGCCCACTCACCACATTGCTCTGTAAGGATGTCAAATTTGATTTTGATACTGATTGTTTATCTGCTTTTGATCAAATTAAGCAGGCTTTGGTGAGTGCTCCAATAGTGCAACCTCCAGACTGGGACTTGCCTTTCGAGGTAATGTATGATGCCAGCGATTATGCAGTTGGAGCAGTGTTGGGTCAGAAGAAGGACAAAAAGCTGCATGCTATCTACTATGCTAGTAGAACGCTTGACGAGGCTCAGAAGAACTACGCAACAACTGAGAAGGAGTTGCTAGCTGTGGTTTTTGCTTTCGAAAAGTTCCGACCTTACTTGATTGGAGCCAAGGTGATAGTGCACACGGATCATTCAGCACTCAAGTACCTCATGCAGAAGAAGGACGCTAAACCAAGACTGTTGAGATGGATTCTCCTTCTCCAAGAGTTTGATATTGAAGTGAAGGACAAGAAAGGGGTCGAAAATGGTGTCGCGGATCATCTCTCACGCATTCGGATTGAGGATAGTGTTCCTATTGATGACTACTTCCCTGAGGAAAGTGTGCACTTCATAGAGATTGGATTTCAAGTAAATGGGGATGGAGTTCAGCAGGGTCCGAAATCGAACAGTTTTCCCGAAGCCTCACTGTCGATCGACACAGGAGTCTGTCGATCGACAGGCTTTCCTCTGCCCGTTTCCCAGATTACAAAAACTGCCTTGTCGATCGATTTTCAACATCACTGTCGATCGACAGTGTATGCAGAGACGGAGAATCAAGATTTGAATGCAGTTTCAGAGGGAGATCGACCTTGGTATGCAGAAATTGCAAATTACCTAGCTACAGAGGACCTTCCTACCGAACTCAAGGGGTATGAGAAGAAGAAGTTCATGCGTGAACTCCAGAGATACTATTGGGATGAGCCTTATCTCTACCGGCATTGCTCAGACGGCCTCTACAGGAGGTGTATTGCAGAAAGTGAGGTTCGAGATGTACTGTATCACTGTCATGGTTCTGAATATGCGGGGCACTTTGCTACTTTCAAGACAGTGTCAAAGGTTCTTCAAGCAGGTTTCTGGTGGCCTTCAATGTTTAAAGATGCTAACTCTTTTATTTTGATGTGTGATGCTTGTCAGAGAAGAGGGAAGATTAGCAAGCGACATGAGATGCCACAAAACTTCATCCTTGAGGTTGAAGTCTTTGATTGCTGGGGCATCGATTTCATGGGTCCATTCCCATCTTCTTATGGGAATGAGTACATTCTGGTCGCGGTGGACTATGTTTCCAAGTGGGTGGAGGCAATTGCTAGTCCAAAGAACAATGCTGCAGTGGTCGTTAAGCTGTTTAAGACCATCATCTTCCCAAGGTTCGGAGTCCCCAGAGTTGTCATCAGTGATGGTGGAACGCACTTCATCAACAAGGTTTTCTCTAAACTTTTAGAGACATATGGTGTTCATCATCGCGTTGCTAGTCCTTATCACCCTCAGACGAGTGGGCAAGTGGAGGTTTCTAACAGGCAGATCAAGGAGATCCTTGAGAAGACAGTGAATTCCACAAGGAAGGATTGGTCTACAAAGCTGGATGATGCGCTCTGGGCCTACAGGACTGCTTACAAGACACCCCTGGGCACTACTCCCTTTCATTTGCTTTATGGAAAAGCATGTCATCTTCCAGTCGAGCTTGAGCACAAAGCAGCATGAGCCGTGAAGCACTTCAACTTTGACATAAAGCCTGCTGCGGAAAGGAGACTGATTCAGCTGAACGAACTAGACGAGATTAGACTTCATGCCTACGACAATTCCAAGTTGTACAAGGAAAGAACAAAGGCATATCATGATAAGAAGATCATCTCCAGGAATTTCGAACCGAATGACCAGGTATTGCTCTACAACTCTCGTTTACAGCTTTTTCCTGGTAAACTGCGTTCTCGTTGGTCAGGTCCTTTTACAATCAAGGAGGTTCGACCCCATGGAGCTGTAATCCTGCTTACCAAAGACGGACGAGAATTCACAGTAAATGGCCAAAGGGTGAAGCATTACTGGGTGGAAGCCAAGATTCCAGAGGGACACATTGTGTCCTTGGATGATGCACCGGAAGCCTGATCTCCGACACAGTCAAGCTAAGGACTGAAAACAAGCGCTTAGTGGGAGGCAACCCACTTGTAAGTTTGTCTACTTAGCTTTTGATTTAGTTTTTACTAATTTTGTTTTAGTTTTAATTTCAGAAAAAAAAAAAAAAAAAAAAAAAAAAAAAAAAAAAAAAACGATGGAGTTTTCTGACAGGCCCGTGTCGATCGACAGGGGGCGACTGTCGATCGACAGCCCTTGCGGACAGGCCCAAAACCGAGGTAAGTCTTCTGATTTCCAAAACCCGAAAGCCCATTTAAAGCCCAAAAACGTTTTTCTCCTTTCAACATCTGATTTTGAGGATCAAAAACGTTTCTGCTCCCCTCTTTTGCGATTTCAAAGAAGAAATTTTGACAAACCCTAACTTTCTCAATCTTTCACCAAATCAAACGATTTTTGAGTCTATCTCATTCGGATTTTGTCCCTCTTTCCGTTTCTACCATCGTTTTCGTCATTATCCAAAGGTATGGCTCTCTAATTCTTCTTTTTCGTTCTGACTTCTCGAAGAAAAAGGGTGATTTTGAGGTAGAATTGGTTCGATTCATGTGTTGTTCATGCTTCATATACACTTCTAGAGTGAATTTGGACTGGTTTCGTGCATTGCATTGTTTGATTTTGGTCGGTTAGGGTTTGACATGAGAATTTGGGGGTTTTTGAATGTGGTTCGATTTGGGTTGATTTTTTGGTGTTATCGTGGTACATTGGGTTCATAAGGTTGCTAGGATTGGTCACGAATGCGTTTATCCTTGAGATTTGTGGTTGCATTTCGCGAAATTGAGACATTCAAAAAAACTGTGACAGAGACGACTCTGTCGATCGACAGGATCTCTGTCGATCGACAGGGTGCTCTCGGATCGAATTTTCCGTTTTGCTAATTTCGGTCCCTGTGTGTTTGGTTTTTGATTTTGTTGCGCAGATGCCTCCTAAAGGAATATTGAAAAAGGGCAAGAGGGCAAGGGAAGACACGGGATCGAGTTCACACTCTCCTCCTGCACCAACCTATGTCATTCGTTGCTTTGCTAACCCCAAGTGGCCACGGGATGAGAACACGCCATTCCGTATTGAGTTTGAGTCGGAGGATCGGACGCTACGGGACGTTTTGCAAGATCCATTAGTGGATAACCGAGAGATGCGCAACAGGTGGGACGACTTCAATTCGTTGCTCTACAATGAGTGGCTAAAGGTTCCAATGGCGCCCACTAGATATGCCGATAGAATAACGATGGGTCGTTTGCGCATTCGTGATGAAGTGGAGACATTGTTGCAGAAGGTTGGGTTGGAGAAGTTGTGCACCTATGACGAGGGATTATACCCCGATCTAGTAAGGCAGTTCTTTGCCTCGTTGAAGTTGTATATCACCGCGGAGACTGAGGAGCACAAGTTCGATCCGAGCTATTACACCTTGAGCTTCATGGCTAGTGGGAAACAATTTACGATTTCCGCTAGAGATATTTGTAGGGTATTTGGATTTCCTGAGGTTCCGGTGGCAAATTTACCCGATGACATTGCTGGGGGGGTACATGCGCTTTGGTGTCACATTGGAGCGGGTTCGTTCCAAGTGGGGAGCTCATCCCACACCGATATCCGCCATCCAGTCCTTCGTTATCTGGTTCGACTTTTCTCTACCACGATCTTGTGCAAGATGGAACCGGGCAAGGTGAGGAAGCTCGAGCTAGTCTTGCTATCGTATGCTTTGAGGGACATCCTCCCTAATGCGACTTGGAGCACTAGGTTTCACCCTAATATGGCAGTCGTATTGATGGAGCATCTTTACTCGCTGAGGCACATTCCGCTTACGACGACTCATTTTGGTAAAAGGGTGTTCACCGTGGGGAACATACTCACTCCGATCTTCCAGCACTGTCAGGTCCCCTTACCCAGTTATTCTTTTGATAAGAGCGATGGCTTTGTGGATCTGGATCACATGAAGCACGCACACTGGATCAAGGGTGAGGCTCCAATTCATTGGGTTTTTCCCCTCGCGGTGGGAGGATCTAGGATGGTTGCGATTCCCAGTGTAGTTGACTGGATGCCGGTAACTACGGATGCCTCTTTGCTCCCTTTCACTCCACGAGAGGATTTGCTCATGCCAGTCGGGACCACTAGGAAGCTGAAGACGCGGAACGTTAGCACTCCAGGAGCTGGCACTTCTCAGACTCCGCCACAGACACACTCGACGGTTCCTTCACACCAGCATGTATTTCCACCATCTCTTCAGGATCCGGCGAGTGTTGATCAGAAGTTGGACTGGATCGCTCGTGCTCTTAAGGCAGTGTGGGATACGCTTTCTTGCCAGTCCAGCTGTGTTCGTCCGCGCACTCCATCGCCACCGCGTCCGGCTTCACCACTAGCTACATCACCTGAAGGCACCTCTGATTTCCAGTCCGCAGAGGATTAGGCCTCACACTTCATCCTTTTTCTATCCTTTTTATTGTTTGCGTCATTTTCATTTTTCTTTGAGTCAGTTTGTTTTAGATTTCCTAGGAATGCTTGAACGTGATTTGCTATATGGATTACCACTGTTTTCCTCTTGATCGTTTGTTAAGTACTGCAGGCTTAGAACTTGTGCAATTCTTGAATCAACAAGCGGAAAACAACAAAGTTCCACAGTTGACATTTGCCAGAGACGCCTCTGTCGATCGACAGGTTCTCTGTCGATCGACAGGCTATTCAAAAAATTCAAATTCTTTACGACACAACGGTCTGACACAGAAGGTTCTCTGTCGATCGACAGGGCTTATTTCTGTCGATCGACAGGATCCGAACAGGGGTAAATTTTATCTTTTTCCATCACGTTCAATTTTCCTTTGATTTCTTTTGCCAACTTCAGGCTTGATAACACTGGGGACAGTGTTGTTTAAGTCTGGGGGAGGTAGTTGCTAACTTAGTTTTTGTTTTGAGAGTCAGTCAAAAATTTTGGTTTTATCGAGTCAAAACTAGTTAGGAACAACCCTTCTTTTGGTTTAGTGGAGTGTCCTTTTCAGCGTGTGACCATTCTTCCAGAATCAGTTTCAAAGTTAGACTAATGGGAAATCGTAGGATTGACCAGTTGACTGGAGACGTCTGCTACTTCTAGTATAATCCGCCAAGTCAGAGCTACTGCACGGTTCTCTTTGGGATCGATGTTCATAGAGCTTGACTCCTCATTCGTACCTGACAAGTGCTATCTCCTGTTGAAAGTAATGGTACTCCTCTCCCTCTATTCATCTCAATAATAAAAAAAAAAAAAGAGAGAAAAATCCAGTGATTTTGGTTAGGATTGGGGTGAGATGATAGCTCTTGAGTATAGGATGAGGAATAAAATCCAGTGAGTCTGTACTCAAGAGGTGATCACCCAGCTCAAAAGCAGCAGTCTGAGTCCCGTAAAACGGATGAAGAAGACGAGCAATCTCACGAGCCTGTCTCCTCACAAGGAACAATAGTAGTGAGTCACGACCCTGTCTCCTAACAAGGAACAACATTAGTGAAATATGCACTGCTTTGAGTTCAGCAATCATGAAACAATAAGAATAGAGAACAAAATAAGTCTGGGGGAGAGGAGGAATACCAAGTGTAGTATAGATTGATTTGTCATGGTAAAGTCTGGGAATGAGTCTAGAAGGTTCTTGGCATTGAGAACATTGAGACCAAGCGATGAAGGCTAACGGATTATGCTGTGGAGTTGTGGATGAATTTAGAAGGCTGCGAAAGTCTGCAGAGAAGTACATGGTGGTCTGATTCTGTTTGGTTCTGGATTATGTGGTTCACTAGTTGGAAGGGCCAATTCGCTGCATCAAGGGAAGGTATGTTCTGTGTTTTCAAACCTCTTCCACAGTTTTGGTTTATGTTTTGCTTGAGGGCAAGCAAAGGCTAAGTCTGGGGGAGTTGATATATCATGGTTTTTACCCATTTTCAACCATGATATAAAGTCATTTTTGTAGAGTCTTTTTGGTGTTTTTGTGCCTTTTAGAGTCTTTTGCAGGTAAATGGTCGTTTGGAGCTTAAGAGAAGCATTTGGAGCATTTTGGAGCTTCGAGGAAGGAAGTGCCGAAAAGATCTAGTCAGAAGCGAACAGAAGGGTGACTGTCGATCGACAGTGATCAATGCTGTCAATCGACACGGGACTTGACGAATTGAAGAAGTTCTCCAGAGGCATGGCTGTCGATCGACAGTGCTCTATGCTGTCGATCGACACGAGCTTTAATAAAGAAAAATCCTTCGCGGGCCTGAAGTTTCCAGACGTTTTCCCTAAAGCCCAATCCGATTTTTATACCCTATATATAGTTTTACTTAGGTTTTCATGATCTTTTATCTTGTTTTTCATTAAGACTTGAGAGAGATTGCTAGGGAGAGCTTTGACAGAGATCTACAGAGTTTTTCAGAGTTTTTCATACTGCAAGCTTCAAACCCTTTGTATCTCTAACTTTATCTCTTTATGCATCTAATTTCATTCATGATGTTTACTTTATTCAACATGAGTGAGTAGTTTGCTTGTTAGGTTGTGGGGAATTCTAGGGTATGATAAGAAATTGATAGGATTATAATTTTGCTAGGGTTTATCTTTAGGATTCTTCGTCTAGATTGTTTCTAATGCTAGATCTAGCTTGATCACCTAGTATCTAGATCTTAGGTTGCTTTAATAGACACGGAAGTGTTATTAACAACTGGACATAGTCTTAGATGAGCAAAATCACCTATTCGCAAAGGAATTTGGTTTAGGGATTTTGTGAACAATTGAACTTGAACTTAATGCTTGCTTAGATTTAATAAATTTGCAAAGGAATTTGGAATTTAGGGATCTAGGTATAGATAGTCTCTGCAACGGAAGTTGATTGGCTTTACCTTAGTGTTTGAGTTCTAGAACGGCACTTATTAAACCCTGCAATAATTTTATCCTCAATTTTGAATCATACCTGAAGAACTACCTATCGCCTAACTTTTGTCTTTTGAATTACATAACAACCAAAACCGCTATCTTTTGCTCGTTTTTATTATTCGTTTTTCATTACATATTCCTTGCTTAGCAAAATTTGAATACTTAAATTGATTGTGTAATTCGATTCCCTGTGGATTCGATCCCTAAGTACTACGAGGATCTCTTAATTTGAGAGAGTAGCTCAGGGTAAATTTGAGCATATCACGTGTCAACATAGAATGTCTGACCATCTATGGTGGGTCTCTGCATCAGCCTATCCATCTCGAATTTCATCTCCAAGTCTCCCACGCTCAAGGTAATGCTGCCTCCTTTGCAATCGATCATTGCACCCGCAGTAGCCAAAAATGGTCTACCCAAAATAAGGGGGTCCTTGGGCTCTTCGTTGTATTGCAGAACAACGAAGTCAGTAGGGATCAAGCAGTCTCCCACCCGGATTGGAACATCCTCTAAAACACCCTCTGGAATTCTAACTGATCGATCGGCCAAGATAAGAGAGATCCTGGTAGGCTAGAAATCGGTCATCCCTAGGCCAACAGCAACAGATCGTGGCATCAGGTTGACACCAGAGCCCAAATTACAAAGAGATCGCGGAAACCTCTCCTTGAAGATCAAACAGTCCAACACGAAGCTTCCCGGATCTGTCAGCTTTTTTGGAATCCTGTTTTGAATCACTGCACTGACTTGCTCAGAAATCATAACTACCTCCTCTTCAAGACCCAGATTCTTTGTGACCATCCTCTTCACGTAGCGACGAATTACTGGACTAGTTCGGATGGCGTCAATCAGAGGAAGCTCCACAACTAGTTTATCCATGACAGCCTTGCATCGAGCATCCTCTAGCTCCTGTTTAGACTTCTTCTGGCTTCGGGGATAAGGTATCTTAGGCACATACACCCTCTCCTCAGCCTTGGCAGTAGGTTTCGACAAACTCGGGATTGTCTGAGAATCGTGTCGATCGACATTGTCCTTATGTCGATCGACATCATCTCGAGCATGCTTTCCAGATTCTGGTTCGTCGAGCAGTGTCGATCGACAGGCACCTTCCTTGTCGATCGACATATTGTTTCCTGCGGAAATCTCCTCATCGTCAATCTCAATGAGCTCTTCCAATTGCTCTGGCTAGAGCCCCTTCTTCACTGTTGGCTCTCCAAGCGTTTTACCACTCCTCGTGGTGATAGCCGCAACATTATGCTTCGGATTTGCATCCGTCTGAGATGGAAGAAACCCCTCTTGTCTCCTCGAGTTCTCCGCAGTCTGAGCAAACTGAGTGTCTAACTTCTTGACGTGGGTATTCAATGCCTCGAATTTCCCATTCAGATCCTGATACATTGCATCCATCTTTCCGTTAAAACTCACAGTCATCTTTTGTTGCCCTTCCAGGATCTGCTCTAGCATGGACTTCATTTCGCTGCTCTCAGTTGTCTGAGGAGGAGGTGCTTGGTAAGAAGACGAGCCGTAGTTCCTGTTGTAACTACTCTGATAAGGCTTCTGATACTCGGCCTTCTGAAACTGGTGCTTGGGAGAATAGGTGGGTGAGCTCGGGTTCCCAACAAATGTAGACCTCTGATTGTTCCGACTGAATTTCCTGTCACCCTGCTGATTACGGAACCTCTGATTCTGAAACCCAGTACCGCTAACGTAGTTGACATCTTCCTCAGCATCATGTGTCGATCGACATATTCCTTCCGTGTCGATCGACACAGAATCCGGAATGTAGGTTTCCACCTCATGAGCAAACTGAACCGTCTTCTTTCCCACCAGAAGATTGTTTACCGTATCCAGCTTGGCTTTCACCTCAGCAATCTGACTCCCATCCATATTACCCCCTAGCTTCTTCCTTTCGAAATCCGCGTTCTTGGTGCTACTGCTTGAGGCTAAGTTGTCGATTAGAATCAGAGCATCCTCTGGATATCGGGTGTTGAAATTCCCATTGCTGGCTGAATCAAGGGCCACCTGATACCTCCAGTCAATCCCTCTGAAAAAGATGCCCAACAGCTGGACATCACTGAATCCGTGATGAGGGCAAGCTCTCTGGTAGGATTTGAAACGAATCCAGGAAGCCTTAAACGCTTCAGTAGAACCTTGCTTGAAGGTGGAGATCTTGTTCCTCAGATCCTCGGATCGCGCCTCATCAAAGAAATTGTTGAGGAAAGCGTTCTTGGTGTCCTCCCAAGTAGTCAGCGAGCCTGGCTCCAGCTGCTTTAGCCAGTAGGCTGCTTCTCCGCTAAGGGAGTATGGGAACAGCTTGCAGAAAAGGTAATCGCTAGACACCCCGTTTGCCTTGATGCTAGAAGCGAGGTCCTCAAACCTCTCTATGTGGTCCATGGGGTGCTCAGATGACAGGCCATAGAATGGGTGCTGGGCAACTAGCGAGAAGTAGGCTGGCTTCAGCTCAAAATCGTTCCTCGGGAAAGCAGGAGGACGAATTGCTGCCCTGTTGGCATAAAACTCATCGGGCCTGTTGTACTCTCCCAGAGTACGCCCACGCACAGCAGCTGTTGGCTCTTGTCTCTGCACGACCTGCTGGTCTTCTTGGATCACAGCCCCGTTCTCATCCAGTCGCTGACCCTGAGCGTTACGCCTGCGACCCTCAGCATCTTGCAAGTGCCCATCTTCACCTCTGATCAACACAATTGGATTCATTCTGGCTTTCCTTGTTGCTGCTCTGTTGGCTCGTTCTAACCTTTCAATCTCAGGATTGAAATCAAGTAGCTCTTTGTTCTGATTGCCTCTGGTAACGCGCTGATGAATAAACCTGAAACACACAAAACAAAGAAAAGAAAAAAAAAGAAAAGAAAACAAAAACAAAAACTTAGACAAAGTTCTAATAACACAAATCGATTGGTTAGATCGAGTCCCCGGCAACGGCGCCAAAATTTGATATGCTCAAATTTACCCTGAGCTACTCCCTCAAATTAAGAGATCGTAGTAGTACTTAGGGATCGAATCCACAGGGAATCGAATAACACAATCAATCAGTGATTTCAAATTTTGCTAAGTTAAAAGTGTGAATGCAGTGAAGTAAACAGCAAATGTAAACAGAATGAATGATTATCAAGGTTTTAAAATTCAATTTAGACAAAGGTTAGGCCTTGGGTAATTCGCAGGAATGATTCGAAACTGACTCGTGTCGATCGACACAAGGTTCCGTGTCGATCGACACAGATGTAATTGAAACGTAGGATTTTATTAAGAACCGTTCTTGAGCATAAACACTAATGTAAAATCAATCAACTGTCGTTGCAGAGACTATCTATGATTAGATTCCTAAATCCCAAATTTCTTTGCGAACCTAGTGAATTAAATCAAGCTTTATCGTTCAGGTTTAATTGCTCACAAAATTCCTAAACCAAATTTCTTTGCGAGTAGGCAATTTTGCTCATCTAAGATTATTTCAGGTTATCAATAATACTTTCGCATCTATTAAACAACCTATGATATCCAATTTTAGTTGATCAATCCTAAAATCAGAATTATACCAATCTAGATGAAGAACACAAGGATAAATCCTAACAGGGTTTTAATTCAGTCAGATTCTCATCAAACCCTAGAACTACCCTAAACCTAACAAGCAAACTACTCAGACATAGATGATGTAAACATTATCAATGAATAAATAATTTGCATTAAAAAGTTAGAGTAAGAGATATAGAGTTTTTGAAGGCGATGGAATCCGGAAGTCTTTAAAATAATCCCCCAAGCCTTCAATCTCCAAGTCTAAATTAAAAACTGGATCCCCCCATGAAAACCTAACTAAAAACTATTTATACAAGTAGGCAAAATCGGCTTGGGCCTTGATAAAAACGTCTGGAACTTCAAGCCCGAACAGGATTTCTTCATTAAAAACCCATGTCGATCGACACGTTTTGGTGTATCGATCGACACAACATCCATTGGAACTCTTTTTCTTCGTCTGGCACGAGAGTATCGATCGACACAAAGTCACTCTGTCGATCGACACAAGCTCCTCTGCTCGACTCTGACTTTTTATCTTCATCTCTTCGTTCCTTGATGCTCCAGAAAGCCCCATAAGCTTCCATTAGGTTCCAATCGATCTTCAACCTACAATGACACTAAAAGACTCGAGAAACACCATAAAGACTCTATAAAAAAGACTTATATCATGGTTGAAAGTGGGTAAAAACAATGATATATCAACTCCCCCAGACTTAGCATTTGCTTGCCCTCAAGCAAAACATAAACCAAGAATGTGAAAGAGGTTTGAAAACGCAGAAACTTACCTTTCTTTGGAGTACCGGACTAATCCCCTTCAACTAGTAATCCACATGATGCAGAACGAAATCCAAAATCGGACCACCATGTACTTCTCCGCAGACATTCGCAGCATTCTAGATTCATCCACAACTTCACAGCATAATCCGTTAGTCTTCATAGCTTGGTCTCAATGTTCTCAATGCCAAAAGCCTTCTAGACTCATTCCCAGACTATACCATGACAAATCAACCTATACAACACTCGGTATTCCTCCTCTCCCCCAGACTTATTTTGTTTCCTATTCCTAATTTTTATGATTGCTGAACTCAAAGCAGTGCATATTTCACTAATGTTGTTCCTTGTTAGGAGACAGGGTCGTGACTCACTACTGTTGTTCCTTGTTAGGAGACAGGGTCGTGAGATTGCTCGTCTTCTTTATCCGTTTTACGGGACTCAGACTGCTGCTTTTTGAGCTGGGTGATCACCTCTTGAGTACAGACTCACTGGATTTTATTCCTCGTCTTGTACTCAGGAGTTATCATTTCACCCCAATCCTAACATAAATGAACACATTTTTTTTTTTTTTTTTTTTTTTTTTAATGAATAAATAAAGGGAGAGGAGTACCATTACTTTCAAAAAGGGGTTGCACTTATCATGTATGAATGAGGAGTCAAGCTTAATGGACATCGATCCCAAAGAGAACCGTGCAGTAGCTCTGACTTGGCGGATTATACTGGAAATAGCAGACGTCTCTAGTCAACCGGTCAATCCTAGGATTTCCCATTAGTCTGATTCTGAAGTTGATCCCAGAAAAATGGTCACACAAACTGAAGGAGACAGTCCAGTAAACCAGAGAAAGGATCATTGTTTCCAACTGACTATTTTAACTCAATAAAACATTTTTGGACTGACTCTTAAACAAAGAAAAATAGAGTTAGCAACTACCTCCCCCAGACTTAAACAACACTGTCCCCAGTGTTATTAAGCTAAGGTTGGCAAAGAGAATCAAAAGGATAATGAACTGTGAAAAACGAGTAAAGTGTTACCAAATGTTTGCCTGTGTCGATCGACACACAGGTCCGTGTCGATCGATATGGGTACCGGAACTTTGGTTGATCAAAAGGATATTGAAACGTGTCGGGCCGTGTTATCAGTGGGCCGTGTCGATCGACACGGTTCATTCCATTCTGAAAATTTTCTCACTTATCGAAAATACCTATACTAAAAAAAATCAAAATGTTAGCAAAACAACACGAAAAATCAATTTAATTTACACGTACCAGTGGATCTTAGGTGGTGCTGACCGGGTCGGGTCAGGATTGCAGCCGTGGTGAGACGCTGCAATGTGGCTAGTGTGAGCCTCGTAGAACTCGGGGATCAGATGTGATCACGAGTGGTGCTGGCTGAGAGCCAAGGGTGTGGTGGACGTCAAGTCTGGGGTTAATACTGGAGTCGGGAATTCGGTTCGGACAATCCTGGTAGCATATGTTACGTTGATGGTCGTACATGTTCTTGTTTGATTGTTGTACGATCATTTGGTCCAATGCGGGGTCAACGGTTGGTCGGACATGTTCTTGTTTGATTGTTGGACGGTCAATCGGGCAGCCCTAATCCGGACCATGGGGCGTGCATCGTTGGTGTTCCGGGTGAATCTGATCGAATTTTAGGCGAGAGTGTTAGCCTTAGCAGGACGGGTTGTGGGATTCGAGTGTGATCTCGAAGGATACTGGCCGGGTGCGGGTCAGGTGGTTGAAACCGTAGTGTGACGGTGTCGCAGGATTCGAGGTCGAACCCGTGTTAGTGGGGGAGAATTGTAACGCCAGTGAACCAAAGAGTGGATTTTTGGTGGTGTCGATCGATACAGGTGTGTGTGTCGATCAACATGTATGTTTTGGATTTAGGAGAAGTCGGGTTTTGGGCGTTATGTCGATCGACACAGGTGGTGTATGTCGATCGACACGTGTTAAAATCAGACCGTCGGGTTTGGTTCCAATTGGCCGGTTTGGTGGGCCGGTTTAGGGAAACCCTAGGGTTTGATATAAAAGGCAGAATCAGAGGTTCTGGCCGTTTTTCTGGAAAATCAGACTTTTCAGAGAGTTTTTAGGGAGAAGTGCTGAAATCAGAGAATTTGAGTGATTGTTGGGAGATTCCTGGAGGAATTGATCGGGAGTGGAGGTAGAACGAGAAAGAGGTTGTTGCTGTGCTGATTTCGGGTCTGTAGGGACGGAATCAGAGGCTGTCTTGGTGTTCTTCGCTCGTTTTTCGCGTTCTTCATCCTTTTCAATCCCAATCAAGGTGAGTGCGTGACTGTAGGCTCGTATAAGTATAGGGGGCCAATGGAATACGATTGCTTGGTGGTTTGTGTGTGTTTTGCGTGTGGATTTGTGCAGGAGACTCGACATATTGCATCCGATTCGAGTCGTGTGAGGATTGACTCGATTCTGGGTTCTGCGATATCGTGTCGATCGACACCGAGGTGGTGTGTCGATCGACACGGGGCCTGTGTTCAACGACACCTAGTGGTTGTGTCGATCGATACAGTGTTTCCTGTCGATCGACACAGTGTTTCCTGTCGATCGACACGGGGCCTGTGTTCTTCGACACCTAGTGTTAGTGTCGATCGACACAGTGTGTCCTGTCGATCGACACGGGGTCACCGATCATCGACACCTAGTGGTTGTGTCGATCGGTACAGTGAGTCCTGTCGCTCGACACGGAGTATTCTGGACTGGTTTATTTGTTTGGTCGTGTATGCTTGTTCTGTGATCATCCTGGTATTGTATTGGTTGCTTATACTTGTATTTAAATAGCCTCTAGACGGGATGACCACGTCGCTGAGTATTTGTGATAATACTCACGCAACTCTTTTTTCCATGTGTTGCAGGTAAAGAGAAATTGTGATCGTGGAATCGTGGCGAGGAAGGAGAGATGATCTAGGGTCTCACTTTCTGTTGTTTGAGTTAGAATTGCTAGGATGTAGTAATTCTGGAACCCCGGTTTATTTGTATTGGATTGGTTAGTAAATTAATAAGTATGAGATTATTGAATTGCTTATTGATTGATTATTGAATCGTTTAATTGTTATGTTTTCCGCATGTTGTGTTGACCCAATTGAGGATTGTTATCTGTGATGATAATAATCTGAGGGGAAAAATTTTAAATTTTTGGGTCGGGTCGTTTCACCTTGGATCAACTCTCTAAACCATAAGGGTATGACATGTCTCCATAATCAACCAGGAAAATATAGTATACACTTGCAAATATAGTATACACATTGAAAATATAGTATACACAATTTGTATATATAGGTTTTTATGGAAATTATATATATATAATTTTTTTTAACTTACCTGACTCCTCAACCATTTAGCAAAGTGTAAGTTTTTACATTTTTCAATCTCACCGGCTGATGCATTTGGAAAAGCCTCGTTAACCTGGCGAATTAATTCACTAATAGAAAATATAGTATAACAAATGTTTTCAAACCATGTATATGGTGAAAATAAAATTTTTGACCTCAATCCATAGTTTGTAATAATATGTACCTTAGAAATGGGCTAACTCCGTCGCATTGTAAGAGAATATATGTGTGTGCACAATTGTAATCTTCGTACGAGGACTAGTCTTCTTCTCTTATGATTTTGGCATGCCTACCAACTGCACATAATATATCTGGGACATCAGAAAATTGATACGTTTGTGCGATGCCACCATTGTCATACCTACGTGGAGCTCTTTTTTTGTGTTCAGACAGTTGGAAGGAAGTAATATGAGCTGAAATGAGATGTTTCTTTGGTTAAACTTCCCGCAACAATTGATCCCTCAACCCTAGCTAGGTTTTTTGCCTTTCCTTTTAAGTGTTTCATGAATCTCTCAAAAGGATACATTCAACGAAATTGAACAGGCCCTCCTAAATCGGCTTCGTAAGGGAGATGGACAAGAAGATGCTCCATCACATCAAAGAAAGATGGAGGGAATATCTTCTCTAAGTTGCATAGCAATATTGCGATGTTATTATTTAGTTGTTGAATTCCATCCTGAGTTAGAGTTTGCACACACAGATCCTGAAAAAATGCACCAACACCTGAAACCAAAGTCTAGATATCCAATATCAACCAAAAAAGAAATGTAATTACACACATCATTTGTTTAGATATTTATATATCCTCATAGAAAATATACCTGCAAGTGGTTCATGCAAAGTTCGTTGGCAAAAGCTCCACAAAGGCGAAAGGCAATAACCTCAGCATAAACACATGACAATCATGACTCAACTCTAGAGCATATAAGAGGCAAATCCAGTCTAGACTTCAAGTTGTCTTTAGACCTGCCAAAAACAATTAAGATGGTGTGCATGATGTTATCGAAAAAGTTTTTCTCAAGGTGCATGACATCAAGATTGTAGCGCAATAGATGATCCTTCCAGTACGGTAGATCCCAAAAAATACTCTTCTTATGCCAATTATGTTCTTCAAGGTATCCATTTGGGAGATTGGTCGGAATATTATGCCAGTTACCACCACGTTTTGCTGTGTCCTGAGCTCCATAATAATCAAGTTGACCTTCAATTTGCTCTCCTAAAAGATATGGAGGTGGGGGGATACATACACGTTTGCCCTTTGTGAACAACCTCCTGTTCCCCCGATACGGATGGTTCATAGGGAGAAACCTCCGGTGACAATCAAACCAACAAGATTTTCTACCATTTTTTAGTTGGAAGGCAGCTGTTTCATTTTGGCAATACGGATATGATAACCTACCATGTGTTGTCCAACCAGATAACATTCCGTAGGCTAGAAAATCGCTTATCGTCCACATAAGCATAACATTCATTTTGGCAATCGCTTCTTGACAGGCGGCATTGCAGTGGCGGAACAGGTAGGCTAGGCCCTCCGGATCATCCGTAACTGGACAGTCCTTAGCATGGGAGTATGACCAGAAGAAGGGCCTATTTACAGAAGGGCTGCTAGGAGGGGCGGTCCGTGTTCCTATTCCAGCCGAGGTAGCCTGGTCGTCCTGGGGAGACCGGGATTAGGCCCCTTCGATCGACGGGAATTCTCGAACGATGAAACAACCTGACCCATTTTTTTTAATTAAAATTGGGCTCGAATTAGCATTCCCATAAATTCTAACTCTCAATAACCCAATCAAACCAATAGAACAACCATCGAGAACTTAAAACAACAAATCAGTAATTACTTAACCAATAATTCAACCAATTCAATGCAATACAAACCAATAACAGCATGAACCAAATTCAAACTCAAATAGTTCTAAGTTCAACAACTCAAACATTAGCAACCTAACAATGCTAAAATCCTAAACCACTCAATCGAGACACTAGATCATCTCCTCTTCCTCGCCTTGATTCCATGATCACACTGCATCACATGGCAAAACGACATGCGTGAGTATTGTCACAAATACTCAGTGAGATGATCATCCCATCAACTTGGTTATACACACAAGCATAAGCAAAAGATACAATACCAGGATGAGCAAACAACAATGCATACAAGATCAATCAAACGTGAATCAGTTCAGAAGCCTTGCGTAGATCGACACAACCACTAGGTGTCAATCGATGCACTGCATCTGTGTCGATCGACACACCATCCTGGTGTTGATCGACATGATGCACTTGTGTCGATCGACACAAAGCAATTATGTTGATCGATGCAACATCACAGAAAAAAAGATCGAGCCTATCCTCTCAGGGCTCGATTCCTATCACGATCTATCGATCCCCTACACGAATCTACCAACAAACAACACGAAATCTAACACAAACAACAACAAGCAATCATATTCCATCGATTCCTTTACCCACATAAACCATGGTCACGCACTCACCTTGGTTATGGAAAGAATGAATGAAGAACACGATAAACACAAAGAACTCTAATCGCCCAAGCCTCTGATTTTGTCCCCTAGACCCGAAATCATCCACAACAACGATCCCTTCTCGTTCTAACGACCTCACAACACAATCACAAGCTTTCAAGATTGAGAATTCAAGGAAATCAACAATGATTCCTTCACAAAACTCAATCCTCTCAAGAACACTCTATTTGTCTCCCAAATCTATTATGATTTCGGCCAAAACAAGAGACAAAATGCGACTCCCATGTTTTATATCAGAACCCTAGGGTTCCCTAGACCACTCGCCAAACCGCGCGATAAAAAAAAACCAAACATGTTGGTTCAAAATTAACCTGTGTCTATCGACACACACCACTTGTGTCGATCGACACAACGCCCAGACACGACTTCTCATAAGTCGAATGACGTGTGTCGATCGACACACACACACACACTGTGTCGATCGTCGGACCACCAAAAATCCATATTTTGGTTCACGGGCGTTACAATTCTCCCCCACTAACACGGATTCGACCTCGAATCACATAACACCATCTCACAACGGTCTCAACTACCTGACCAAACCCGACCAGCACCACTCGAGATCACTCTTGATCACACAACACCGTCCTACTAAGGTTAACAGTCCTGTTTGAAACTCGACCAGCTTTACCCGAAAACACCCAGAATGCAACGTTTTTTGATCCGGACTAGGTCTGCCCGATTGATCGTACAACAATGAAATAAGAATATGCCCGACCAACTGTCCTAGAAATTAGACCAATTGATCACGCAACAATCAAACAAGAACATGCACGACCAAAGTCGCTACATATGTTTACCAGGGTCATCTGAACAGAGGTTCCAAACGCAAGTAAAAATCTGTCAAGCTATCGGCATGCAAGAGACCTCACTTGTCCAATGGAGAGACCTCTGTCCCTCGAGATATATGCAGGAAACCTCACTTGTTCCCTGGAGAGAACCTCACTTGTTCCCTCGAGTATACGCAGGAAACCTCACTTGTTCCTTGGTGCACCTTATGTAATGTGCCTCATAAGCACCTGTCGACCAAAATCAATTCTTGTGGTCCCTCATGACATCCCCTCACCTGGAATGTCATCACATCCATGACCAATCACTAGGTCATCCGGAATAACCCAATCACTAGGGTGTCGCCTGCCAGAGTCCCTGGAAAAGACAAACTCTAACTCGCATAAAACCTTCTTTTCCCATACTCCCCCAGGAAATAGACATGTTCTAACTCACATAAAACCTCTATTTCCCAGCCATCGCCTACACATGACCCCACCAGTCATACACTATAAGAACACATCTTATAAACACATTTAATAAGAAATCCCCATCTTATTAAATCATAAAAATGTATAATCGTTCCAACACTAAACAAAAAATACATCAAAAACATAGCCACATGCTATCACAAAACTGAAAACCAAAAAAGACAATTCAAGTCACCACTTGCTTCTCGAACCACTTCGAAGTCTTTGTCTTCATCTTCGCTTCTGGTTCCCAAGTCTCCTCCTCGACACCGTCACAGTCCCACATGACTCTCACTAACGGTATCCTTTTCCGGCGCAGAACATTGACTCTCCTCTCGAGAATCCTCACAGGTCTCGCCTCCAACGTCATGTTGGGCTAAAGATCCTCCGAAATCATATCCAACAACTCCTCAGACTCATGTAGACACTTCCGCAGCATCAAAACATGGAAGACATTATGAAAAGCCTTCATACTCTAAGGTAACTCCAACCGATAAGCCACTGGTCCAACCCGTTCCACAACCCTGAACGGACCCATAAACCTTGGACTTAGCTTATTCTTTGAAATGGATTTATTAGGACCCCTCAACATCACTGCCTTGAGATACACTAGATCCCCTAGCCCAAACTCCAGCTCTTT
This sequence comes from Arabis hirsuta, assembly GCA_964056655.1. Classification (NCBI taxonomy): domain Eukaryota; kingdom Viridiplantae; phylum Streptophyta; class Magnoliopsida; order Brassicales; family Brassicaceae; genus Arabis; species Arabis hirsuta. Next base: position 4,574,893 of record OZ053301.1, read on the forward strand.
CCTTCTCTTATCAGCATAACTCTTATGTCGATCCTGAGCCTTCTACATGTTCAGCCTCAAGAAACGGATCTTCTCCGTCATCTCCTGAACAAAATCTAGACCAAACATGCTCCTCTCTCCCACTTGAGTCCATCATAATGTTGTCCGACGTGGCCTCCCATACAGAGCCTCGTATGGAGCCATCCCAATACTCGTCTGATAGCTGTTGTTATACGCAAACTCTACCAGGTTCAGATGATCCGCCCAATGACCACCATAATCCAGCACACACATTCTCAGCAAATCCTCGAGTGTCTGAATTGTCCTCTCAGACTGCCCATTCATTTGAGGATGATAAGCTATACTCATATGCACCTTAGTGCCCATCTCAGCCTAAAATGCTCTCCAGAACTCTGAAGTAAACCTCGGATCCTTGTCTGCAACAATACTTCTCGGCACCCCGTGCTGCCTCACTATCTTCCGCACATACTTCTTAGCCAAAACCACCGCTCCATCGATCTTTTTAATGGCAAGAAAATGTGCTGACTTGGTCAGACGATCCACAATCACCCAAATAGCATCATAAGTCCGCGACACCGGCAACCCTGTCACAAAGTCCATGGTAATAATGTCCCACTTCCACTCCGGAATAGGCAGACTTTGCAATAACCCTCTCGGAACCTGATGTTAAGCCTTCACTAGCTGACACATGTTGCACGCTGCAACCCAACTAGCGACATCCTTCTTCATCCTGACCCAGTGATAATACCGCTTCAGATCCCAGTACATCTTAGTAGCTCCCGGATGAATCGACCACATGCTCGAGTAAGACTCCCTCAGAATCTCTTACTTCAAATTCTCATCCTTGGGTATGCAAACCCGCCTATTCATAAGTATTGTCCCATTCGCCGAGACCTGATACTCTGAACCCGCCAGGTGATAAGCCCTGATCCTTCTTCTGAGCTACCCGAATCCTGCTCAACAAGTCTGCCTGGTTAGCTGCTTCTAACCCCAACGGCTCTTGTGAGATAACACATAACCTCAAGGTGCTGAGCTCACTCGCTAACTCCTCCAAATCCTGCTCCTGAGCCAAAGCAACCCTCTTCCGACTCAACGCATCCACAACCAGATTAGCCTGCGTACATGAGGTAGATGGATCGATCTTCTCTGTGAGATCGATCAATCCAAGGTGATGAGATCAAAAACCATTTCAGCGGTCAACCTCAGGATCGATCTGCACACCGACCCACTACCCAGAAAAGGAGCACCTGCTCCAATTCGCATAGCATCTGCTCTCCAAGGTATATTTCGAAATTCGAATTTAGGCCCATCACGAGGTTAGTCCAAAAAGAGAGATCTGATGGGCCCGAGAAATATATTAAAAAGGGGATATTTTCCTATTTCCAAGGGAAATAACTGATATTGGGAACCACCCAAACCCTATATTTTCTCGCGCCTATCTCTTTCTCTCTTTCTCCTCCACCCTTCTTTATTTCTTTCACCATTAAAACGGTTTCAAGCTTTTTATCCCAAGCACAACTACTCGAAATATCTATCGATCTGTGCGATTTAAAGCTTGATTTCACTCGATTTTTCGCCCTCAATCCGAATTTCCACTTTGTTTCTCAAGACCTGCAAGGTAACACTCCGAAAACTCCCTTTTTCTTTCCACCGTTTTTGAGTAACAAGATGAAATCAGAGGCCAAATCATGCTATATCTAGTTGGGCTCACTCTAAACTCGTTTATTGCTGATTTCGATGACATAGGGCTGAGAAATTTTGCTCAAAATTTTGTTTGACGTGAAAACCTAATTTTTGGATGAGAAATTGAAATCTTGAGGAATTAGGGTGTGAATTGGTTTAAGATTCTTTGCTAGGATGTGTTTGAGTAGTTGGATTTACTTGTTAGAACATGAACACATAGAACTTTTAAACCAAAATAGGTGAAACTTTCCTTTGATTACAATGTGTTTGTGTATATTTTTGGAAACCGATTTATGCCGGCTGGTTTTGTTTGTTGTCATTGCAAGATGACAAGACGAAAGACATCTTATGGCAGACCACCAAAATCCGGCAAATCCAGAGGAGAATCTTCCTCATCCGGAGTTGCGTTCAATCCATGGCCGCGAGCTGAGGGCAGTCGTTTCTCTTTGCCCGATGCTCGCCTCCCAATTAACTTCGATGATGATTGGGATCAGACGGATGCGTACTACTCGCACGCACCCTGCCGAGCCAAAACATATCCTGAGCAACACCCGCGCCTGCACCCTTACCCGGGCCCGCTGCACCGCTGGCCACACTCGGACCCCCACTAGGCCCACCAGCACTCATACTGACACTCACAGTGCCCACGCCCACGGACTCCTGAAGCGTCTACGACTCCACTACCTGCTCCTGTGTGGTCTCCTAGGCGACACTCGCGTCAGCAGACTCACTCTCAAGTCCCCGACCGCGTCCACGCCCACGACCACCTCGGCCTCCATGGCCCCCATGACCTCTGCCTTTAGCACCTCTAGCCATCTCACACTACACTACCAACAGCAGACTAAGCATACTATAAAACAAAAGTCAAATAACACATACCGTGGAATCTCATTGAAGGCTTGGAGAAGATGATCTAGGCCCCCAACCCACACAACAATCAATTGACTAACTCACATAATCAATCAATTCAGCACACGCAATTGACTACTCAACTTAATCAGCTATATTCTCCCGCCCTAGAACCATAAGGGCTCTGACACCAAACTGAAACAACCTGACCCATTTTTTTTAATATTTATAGCATTGTATTAGTATTCCCATAAATACTAACTCTCGATAAGCTAAATTCTCAGACACAGCAATTAAACAGGGAAACATTAATCAATCAAACCAACCCAATAACCAATAAACCATAATCCATTAAATCGGAGTAGTGCAACAATATCAATAACCAATCCAATCAATATTCATCAATCCCAGAATTACTAACAACCTAGCAATTCTAAACAACATGAATCAATAAACCGAGAAACTAGATCATCTCCTCTTCCTCTCCTTGATTCCACGATCACATTTTATCTTTACCTGCATCACATGGTTATAAGAGATGCGTGAGTATTATCATAAATACCCAGTGAGGCGGTCATCCCGTCTACAGGCTATACACCGTCGAGCGACGCACAACCATGGTGTCGATCGACGCGATGCACTTGTGTCGACCGACACAGAGCTACTACGACGCATCACTGCAGATCGTAGAAATCGAGCCTAACCTCTCATGGCTCGATCAAAACGATCCCCATCAATCTCTTGCATGAAACCAACAACAAAACACACAAAATCCAGCCACATAACATCAAGCAATCGTATTCTATCTATTCTTTTACCCAGATAAGCCTACGATCACGCACTCACCTGATTTCTGGAGAGAACGGATGAAGAACACGAAGAACGAACGAACCCTAAATCACCCGGCCTCTTATTTCGTCCTCCCTGACCCGAAATCAACCACAACAACTGATCCCTTCCCGTTCTAGCAGCCTCACACACAAACACAAGCCTATAGGATCGAGAACACAAATAAAATCAACGATGATTCTTCACAAACACTCTATCCTCCCAAAACACTTCTCTTTTCTCTCAACCCTTCCGATTTACGGCCACCCGAGAAGAGAAAACGCGATATACGAGTTTTTATATCAACCCTAGGGTTCCCTAACTCGATCGCTAAACCGAGCGATCAAAAACCAAACACATCCGGTCTGATTTTAACCTGCATCGATCGACGCAACCCACTTGCTTCGATCGACGCAACACCAAGAAACTGACTCCTTGCGAGTCCAACCACGTGTGTCGATCGACACACTCCCCCCTGTGTCGATCGACGCACCAACCAAAAACGCAGATTAGCAAGCGGAAGCCTTTTAGAAAGTGATGAACTCACCAGCTCACTAAGGTAGCTTTTTCTCAAGGAGAAGGTTTCACACTCGTGATCAACCCAGAATAGTCTTCACATCAACATACATTTCAGAGTCAGAAAAAGCATAGAGTGTGAAGAGAAAAGATGAGACAAAGAAGAAATTCCCAAAGCCCTTTTTTTTTTCTTTTCTTTAAGCATCATCTTTAAAGAGGTCATGACTTTTCTCCCCATGTGTGACACAACACATTTTTCTTGTACGGGTCAAGACTTTTCTCTCCCTGTGTAAGACACAAATTTTTCTTTTACGGGTCAGGACTTTTCTCCCCCCTTGATTTTCTTTAACATCTTTTTGGTCCTCTTTTCTTTGTTTTTCTCATCCTTTTATATTGATCTAGGATGGTTTCTTTTATAACCCAATAAAGAAATGAAAGATAAAAAGAAGAACACACAATTCTGAACATGTATGATGAGCAAGACATTTTGTGACTTTGCAACCATTTTCGAAAACAGATTTTTGTTAAACATTTTTGAGGACTGATCATGAGAGCAAACCAATGTGCTCACAACTAGACAACACTTAGAAAACCCTAGAAATAAATGGTGCTTAACATCAATGTGCTCAGTTTTTAGTTGGCCATTACAGCTCATCAAACATTTTACAAAAGACATGCAACCATACTGAGTTAAACAGGTGTTCGAGATCTTACCCTAGTTAAACACACTATGTGTTACCAGAAGAGATTGAACACAACTGTGACACAGGAGTGAGTTGAGACACCACTCCATCCTTTCATTGATGATCCTAGTGTTAGGTTTCACTAAGGACATGGTCTTACTAGTACTCTAGTTGAAACTCGTACTTCTTCTTAATCTTGCATTACATGAATTTGAAACAACATGGTAATTATTAAGAATAGTCATGCTTGTACATGTTATTCTCCAGTTTTAGGATAGAGGAATTAGATTCCAAACAGTGGTTTGATCTAGTTCATTCAACTCTCTGTGACACTCCACAGACCCACTTCCATCCTCCTGAATTCCATTGAAAGTAATTTTTCCAGGCAGGAGTTATAGAGAACTAGTGTTGAGATGCTTCATAGACTGATACACTTCAAGGTTCTTCCAGATGTAACAGTTGTTCTCAGCCTTTGTACCAAACATCACAATGTTCCCTTTTACGTCAAGTGCTTCACATCCATGTATGTTGAACCCTTATGCACATAACTGACCTACAATGATCAGGTTTGTCCAAAGTCTCTTAACCAAATATACTTCATCTAGCTGAGGTGTGTCTACGTTGACAGTGGATCCCTTCCCTTTAATACATCCAGTATCTCCATTTCCAAACACGACAGTCCCCCACACTGATTCAGAGTAGTTGGTCAGAGAAGTCTTGTCACCAGTCATGTGTGTGGAGCATCCATTATCAAAGTACCACCTCTGTTCATCAACACATAAGTCATTGATGTAAGCCATGTTGACCACAGGTTGGTGATCCTTCATTCCTGATACAGATTAGCTCATTTGACTAGCTTTGTAAAAACTAGAGTACACATTGTTGTAGTTGAGCTGTTCTGATTCTGTAGACATCTTTCCATAAAGATCCTTCTTAGTCACCCATACCCATCAATATCGTGTAGGTTCAATCCAACACTTTTTCAAATTCCAAAGCAATTGAATCTTCTTCTTTCGTTTGAAGCATCGCTGCCATCTGTGACCTGTCTTCCCAAAATTGAAGCATCCTCTGAATCTACTAGTAGTTCCAACTCGAGACATGAGAGCAGAAGACTCTTGTTTTGTGTTCAGACTTGTTGTCCTTGGAATTCTGTTGTTTGGATTTAACACATCCTTTGAGACCTTATCAGAAGCAATGAGACCTAAGGACATGTGCTTCTTTTTCTGAAGATGTACCTTTGGACGTTTAACCCTCGAGTTGCGATTATTACTTGAGTCAACACAAATAGGTTTAGTTATTGGAATCTGTTTAAGAGCATCTTGATTTTGTGAAGCTTCTGTGGAGCTACAACTTTTAACAAAGACGATATGTTCACCCTAAAACTATCTAAGACTACTAGACACCCCCTGATAGCCAAGACCATTATGAACTGACTCAGTTCTTCACATCGCCAGAATGTTATCAAGATGCTGAGATCCACTGTTGAGCATCCTTAGTTTTTAATCTGTGTCATGAGTTTCCTGTTGCACTCATTCATTGTTCTGTTTTCCAAACAGATCATATCCTGAAGATACTTGATTTGATCATCAACATCTTCTGAGGTATAGTCACGATACTCCTTTTTTAACCATTCCATATCTTTTGATTTATCCTGTTGTTTGAGAAGACTTCCCGACGGTCCTCAATGTCTGCTTTCAAGTCGGAGATATCTTGTGTAAGTTTTGAGTTATCTTCTTGCATTTCCAACCAAGTTGTAGTACAGCACCCTATATGCTTCTTTAGGATCATTCTCTACAGTTTCGTCTTCCGATTCTGAGTCAAATATTGAAGGAGACTCTTTTGTGCTGGCCACAACGCCTACAAAGTTCAAAATATCCTCTTCTTTTCCTTCATTATCTTCATCCGAGTCAGATTCACTAAAGCTGATGAGAGATTCTTCTTTCTTCTTTAAGAGGTTTAGGCATTCTGTCTTTGTGTGACCACACCCTTTACACTCATAGCACTTTAACTCCTTTCGTTTGGTGATGGGACACTCTGGTTTGATATGACCATTTCCTCCACATTCAAAGCACTGAATATCTCTTCTGCTCCCATCACGTTCTTCAAACTTCATTGAATCCGAGTTTCCTGAGAATGTTTCCATGTCATAGAATCTCCACCTGTTAAGAGAACACAAATCCCTTGGTTTGATGTTTGGCTCTGATGCCAAATGTAAAAGTAAGAGTACCCAATTCAGAAACACAGATATTGTAATCAACAGAAAGTATTTAAGACACACTTAAAACACTTCCATTAATGCAAATGTAGCACTGCTACAAGCAATTCCTGTTCCAACAAGAACATATTACACAATCATACACTGATAAGGTAAAAACTCTCAACCTAGTCTACCCAAGAACTCACGACATCTTACACACCAAGATTCGTGTTCTACAACAATTTCTAATCTACCCAGAAGAAACACTTAACTCTCAACATAAAATAACTCCACTCATACCTGAGTTCTTCAAGGAGTACACTCTAGCTCTCTCCCTTTATTTTTCATGAAGAAGAGAGAAAACCCCATTGAGACGTGGGAAGAAATGTCATCAATCATGAGGAAGCGATTCGTACCAGTCCACTACCACCGCGAGCTACACCAAAAGTTGCGTACGCTATCACAAGGGAGTAGGGGAGTGGAGGACTACTTCCAGGAGATGGAAAAACTCATGCTAAAAGCCGATATCGATGAGCCCGGTGATGCAACTATGGCCCGATTCCTAAGCAGAATGAATCGAGATTTACAAGATCGGATGGAGATGCAGTCTTATGACACCGTAGAAGAGATGTTGCATAAGGCCATTCTCATGGAGTAGCAACTTAAGAGAAAGGGTGTCACACGAACACCTTTCGTGTCTAAGCCAAGCTACACCAAAAGCGAGAAGCCAAGTTACCCGGCCCATACTGATACTAAGCCAAAAACGGACTACAAACCTTGAAACGACCCGACCCAAAAATAAAATAAAAAAATTCCTTCGGATCATTATCATCACAAATAATGATCCTCAATGGGCCAACACAGACAACGCGGAACAGACAATAACAACAACGACCAACAAGATAATCAATAAATCCCATACTTTATTAGTTCTACTAAACCATTCAATTCCAACTCAAACAACAATAACCAATGCAAATTCAAAATCAACGCATTATTCAACATCCTCAGAATTACTAACCACCTAGCAATTCTAACAGCATGAACCACTAAACCGAGAACTAGATCATCTCTTCTTCCCGGCCATGATTCCACGATCACATTTTCTCTTTACCTGCAACACATGGCAAAAAGTGTTGTGTGAGTATTATCATAAATACTCAGTGACGCGGTCATCCCGCCTACAGGCTATACACACAGGCATAAGACATAGATACAATACCAGGGTGAACACATAGCAAGGCAACCAAAGTCAAGCACATTGACCAGCAGAATCACCTGCGTCGACCGATGCAACCACTAGGCATCGGTCGATGCACAACATTTGCGTCGATCGACGTGCCACCATGGCATCGGTCGATGCTATGCATCTGTGTCGACCGACGCAACATCACAGAACCGAGCCTATCCTCTCCGGGCTTGATCTGATCGACATAAAATCCGAACCTGTACAATTCCATACACAAAAATGCACCAAATCCAGCCACAAACAACAATCAATTGCATCCTATCTATCTCTTTACCCAGATAAGCCTATGATCACGCACTCACCTCGCGAGGAAGAACAAAACACACAGGACACGAACAGATGGGAATAACTCGCAACTCCCTCCACCAAATAAAGGTCTAAAACCTGATCTGGAAACTAGACAGAGAGATCTACACAACGGTATGTAGATCGTCCTCTGATTCCCTATGACTCGATAGGAAAACAGACCGCAACCTCGCTGATCGGAACTGGAAAACAGAGATTTCAGAAACGACACCCTAAACGAGCGTTACAACTCTCCCCCACTAATACGGATTCAACTTCGAATCACGCAACTCCGTCTCACTAGGATTATCACTTCCGCCTAAAACCCGACCAGCCTCTCCCGGAACATCAACGATGCAACGCCCCATGGTCCGGATTAGGGCTGCCGATTGATCGCCCAACAATCAAAAAAGAACATGCACGACCAACCGTTGACCCTAATCTTGGGCAAAATGATCGCACAACAATCAAACAAGAACATGTACGACCAACGGCGCTACATATGCTACCAGGATTGTCTGAACCGAAGTTCTAAGCGTCCACAAAAACCCTAGACTCAACATCCACATCCACTTTCTTGACCCTTCGTCAGCACTACACGAGATCACACCTGATCCCCGAGCTCTAACAGGCTCATACTAGCCACATTGCACCATCTCACCATGGCCCCACTCCTGGTCAAACCGCCCAGGATTATTCAAGATCACCCTCGAATCACCCAACCCATCCTACTAAGGCTAACACTTTCGTCTGAAACCCGACCAGCTTCGAATGGAAACACCCAAAATACAACAATTATAACCCGTACTAGGTCTGCCCGATTGATCGTACAACAATCAAACAAGAACATGCCCGACCAACCGTAGACCCAGAATTAGACCAACTGATCGTGCAACAATCAAACAGGAACATGCACGATCCAGACGCTACATAAGTTCTCCAGGGTCGTCTGAACCAAGATTCAAACACAAGTGACAACCCTAGATTAGACGTCCACATACCCATCCCTGACTAACCCGGTCACACCACAAGAGATCCATCCCGTTCCCTGAAGTTCATCCAGTCTCATGCCTATAACCACATCACAGCCGTTATGCTCATAACTCATATACGTATATACTCATACACCCATCACACTCTCAGGGTCGTCACCCTTCGAGTTATGTATAATCCATGCCCACGCACTCTCGGGACACACAGTCCGTCAAGCCATTGGCATGCAGGAGAAATCACTATCCCCTGGAGAGAACCTCACTGTCCCCTCACGTATATGCAGGAGAAAACATTATCCCCTGGAGCACCAACTCTGCAATGTGCCTCATAGCACCTGTCGACCGAAATCACTTCTCGTGGTCCCATCCTGACATTCCCTATCCCGGAATGTCACCTCATGGCCAATCACCAGGCCATCCGAAACAACCCAATCACCAGGGTGTTTTCACAGAGTCCCTGGAAAAGACAGTCCTAACTCACATAAGACTTCTGTTTCCAGAATCCCCCTAGGCAACAGACAAGTTCTAATACGCATAGAGCTTCCATTTCTAGCCACTCCTAGAACATGGACAAGTTCATTTCTAGCCACTCCTAGAACATGAACGAGCTCCGCTTCCATTTCTAGCCACTCCTAGAACATGGACAGCTCATTTCCAGCCACTCCTGGAACATGAATGAGCTCCGCTTTCATTCCTAGCCACTCCTAGGACATGAATAGCTCATTTCCAGCCACTCCTGGAACATGATCAGCTTATTTCTAGAAGTCCTGGAACATGAACGAGCTCCAAACCGTATAAAACTTTCCGTTCCTAGCCATCGCATGACCCCACCAGGTCATCAGAAACAACCCAATCACCAGGGTGTTTCCACAGAGTCCCTGGAAAAGACAGTCCTAACTCACATAAGACTTCTATTCCAGACTCCCCCTAGGAAATAGGCAGGCTCTAACTCACATAAAACCCCTATTTCCCAGCGCCATCCAGGGAATAACCAAGGTCTAACTCACATAGCACCTCCATCCCCAGATAATCCTCCTAGAACATGGACAACCCTAACTCGCATATGACCTCTATTTTTAGCCTCCCTAGAAAATAGACAGTCCTACTCACTTAGAACTTCTATTTCTAGCTCCCTAGCCGATAGACAAGCTCTAACTCCCATAGAACTTCTATCGCTAGACCTCCACAAGACCCCACTAGTCATCAAAACACATGACCTACCAGTCATCACAACCCATGACTCCACTAGTCAACCATAAGGATCACATCTTATAACCCCATTTAATAAGGAAAACCTATCTTATTAAATCTCAGCAATGTATAATCGTTACAACACAACGAAAGATACATCCAACTCATAGTAACACGCTATTACGGACAATGAAACCAGAAAAAGATGACTTAGGCCACCACCTGCTTCTCGAACCACTTCGAGAACTTAGCTTCATCTTCGCTCCTGGTTCCCAAGTCTCCTCCTCGATACCGTCACAAGCCCTACACGACTCTCACCACATCGCTGCCTTGAGATACACGAGATCTCCCAGCTCAAACTTCAGCTCTTTTCTTCTCTTATCGGCATAACTCTTCTGCCGATCTTGAGCCTCCTTCATGTTCAGCCTCAAGACACGGATCTTCTCCGTCGTCTCCTGAACAAGTCTGCACCGAACATGCTCCTCTCCCCCACTTGAGTCCAGCATAACGGTGTCCGACATGGCCTCTCATACAGAGCCTAATATGGAGCCATCCCAATACTCGCCTGGTAACTGTTGTTATACGCAACTCTACCAGGTTCAGATGATCAGCCCAGTGACCACCATAATCCAGCACACACATCCTCAACAGGTCCTCTAATGTCTGAATTGTCCTCTCAGACTGCCCATCTGTCTGAGGATGATAAGCCGCACTCATATGCACCCTAGTGCCCATCTCGGCCTGAAATGCCCTCCAGAACTCTGATGTAACCTCGGATCCCTGTCTGACACGATACTCGCTAGCACCCCATGCAGCCTCACTATCTCCCACACATACTTCTTAGCCAAAACCACCGCTCCATCGGTCTTCTTAATGGCAAGAAAAATGTGCTGACTTGGTCAGACGATCCACAATCACCCAAATAGCATCATAGGTCCGCGACACCGGTAACCCTGTCACAAAGTCCATGGCCATCATATCCCATTTCCACTCCGAAATAGGCAAACTCTGCAACAACCCGCTCGGAACCTGATGCTCAGCCTTCATGAGCTGACACACGTTGCACGCTACAACCCAACTAGCAACATCCTTCTTCATCCCGACCAAGTGATAATACCGCTTCAAATCCCGGTACATCTTAGTCGCTCCCGGATGAATAGACAAAATGCTCGAATGAGCCTCCCTCAGAATCTCCTGCCTCAAACTCTCAATCTTAGGCACACAAACTCGTCCGTGCACTAAGATAGTCCCATTAGAAGAGACCTGATACTCAGAACCCGCAGCCTGAGAAGTAGCAATCAACTCCTGATCCGCTTCCTGAGCTACCCGAATCCTGCTCAACAAATATGCCTGGTTAGCTGCCTCTAACCCCAACGGCTCCTGCGAGATCACGCATAACCTTAACGTGCTCAACTCACTTGCTAACTCTTCCAACTCACGCTCCTAAGCCGAAACAACCCTCCTCCGACTCAACGCATCTGCCACCAGGTTAGCCTTACCCGGATGGTAAATGATCTCCAGATCATAATCAGCCACTAGCTTCATCCAACGCCTCTGTCTCTAGTTCAGCTCTGGCTGAGTGAAGAAGTACTTCAGACTCCCGATCTCTAAGGTCTACATCTAGTCCTATGCACATAGCTACGTTCAGACATTGATTACTCTCAACTCATAGCTCATATCACATAACCACACCACTCACACTCTCAGGAACACGTCCCTTGAGCTAGCAGTATACAGGGGAAATCCTCATCCTCTCTAGAGAAGTACTCATCTCGTAGTATTACTAAGGAAGATCCTCATCCCTCAGTAATACTCAGGAAAATCCTCATCTCTCCTGGAGAAATCCTCATCTCCAAATGAGTTATTCGGGAAAATCCTCATTCCCTAGAGAAATCAATTCTTAACGCCTATAGCATCACTAACTAGAACCACCTCATTTGTCTCAACATTAGCCGGATCCACGGAGACTCCCTCTACAGATACCATATGGCCAAGAAAACCCATCTCTTGCTGCCAAAAACTACACTTGCTCAACTTAGCATACAACTTCTGCTTTCGTAACTTCTCCAAGACTACTCTCAGATGAACCCTGTGCTCCCTAGGATTCTTCGAATACAACAACCCATTATCCACACCCGAATCCCATGACTCGTCCCTCCTAGGACAGCTTATCAGCTTGTGATCCATGCTCCCATACCCGAAGCATCCCGGACCACCCTGCACTCTATAACTCGGTCACGAAGTGCTTCCTCACTTCCTCTTCTGTCCTTGTGCAGGCTTGCCGCCCTTGCTCGGAACCAACTGTCGTTGCGTTCTCTTTGGCTGAACAGGCGGTCTCGCCACCACCTATTCCCTCAGATCATCCTCGATCGCTGCAGCTGTCTCCACCAGCTCCGCCCTCGTGACGAACATACTCGCTCCACAACGAGTCCCCCTATCAGCTCGAAGTCCTCCTAAGAACCTCTACACATGGGCCTGCTCGCCCTCCATGCCTCTACCCACATGAACCAAAAGTATACTGAACTCCGCATCGAACTCCCTCACCGATCGGTCACCCTGAGCCAACTCCAAAACCCAACTCAAGCCGATGCACCTCCTCTTGCAGAATTACTTGGCATTAAACTCAGCCAATAAATCCACCCAGGCCATTACTGCCTGCACTCTCCTGGCCACAACACCTCTCCACTAGAGATGTGCATCACCTTCTAGGTAATGAATCGCCAGCACAACCTAGTATCCCTCTGGACACGTGATAGAGCGAAAGGTACGCTCCAATCTCATCCGCCGCTCATCGGCCCCTTAGACTTAGCACCTCCCGAGAAACTCTCGTGCTAATCCTCTGCATTTGCTCCTTCATCCTAAGATAAAATGGAAACTCCTCCACAGTCGCCACCCCCGGCTGTACTCCAGCCATACCCGGCTACACACTAGTCACACTCGGCTGCATACCCGGAGCCTGACCCTGAGCCGGCACCCCTCCCGGTAACCGCTCCAAGATCAACTGTAGCAGACTCGCCAGACTATCATCTCGATCCTGGCCGACACCTACGACAGCACCCCCACCTGGACCCGCCGCACTGCCAGCCACACCGAGACCCTTACTAGTCCCACCAGCCCTCAAACTGGTACTCGCAGTGGCCACCCCGGGACTCTCCCTAGTCCCACCAGCCCTCACACTGGTACTAGCAGTGGCCACACTCACAGATCCCTCCTGATACGTCTGCGAATCAGCCACCCACTCCTACGTGGTCTCCTGGGCCACACTCGCGGCAGCAGACTAACTCTCAAGTCCTCACCCGCGCCTCCGCCCTTCACGACCACCTTGGCCCTTCCCGGCCACTACCTCTAGCAACTCTAGTACCTCAACCCATTTCTCTTCACTACCAGAAGCAGAAAACTAAGAATACCAGAAAGCTAGAAAAAAATCAAACAACACATACCGCGGAATCTCATTGAAGGCTCGGAGGAGATGATCTAGGACTCCATACCCACACAGCAATCAATCAAGTAAATCACATAATCAATCAATTACACCCGCCCTAGAACCATAAGGGCTCTGATACCAAACTGAAACGAACCGACCAAAAAATTAAAAAAAATTTCCTTCGGATCATTATCATCACAAATAATGATCCTCAATGGGCCAACACAGACAACGCGGAACAGACAATAACAACAACGACCAACAAGATAATCAATAAATCCCATACTTTATTAATTCTACTAAACCATTCAATTCCAACTCAAACAACAATAACCAATGCAAATTCAAAATCAACGCATTATTCAACATCCTCAGAATTACTAACCACCTAGCAATTCTAACAGCATGAACCACTAAACCGAGAACTAGATCATCTCTTCTTCTCGGCCATGATTCCACGATCACATTTTCTCTTTACCTGCAACACATGGCAAAAAGAGTTGCGTGAGTATTATCATAAATACTCAGTGACGCGGTCATCCCGCCTACAGGCTATACACCAGGGTGAACACACAGCAAGGCAACCAAAGTCAAGCACATTGACCAATAGAATCACCTACGTAGACTGATGCAACCACTAGGCATCGGTCAATGCACACCATCTGCGTCGATCGATGCACCACCATGGCGTCGGTCGACGCTATGCATCTGTGTCGACCGATGCAGAGCAACTGCGTCGATCGACGCAACATCACAGAGCCGAGCCTATCCTCTCCTGGCTCGATCTGATCGACATAAAATCCGAACTTGTACAATTCCAGACATAAAACTGCACCAAATCCAGCCACAAACAACAATCAATCGCATCCTATCTATCTCTTTACCCAAATAAGCCTACGATCACGCACTCACCTCACGAGGAAGAACAAAACACACAGGACACGAACAGATGGGAATAACTCGCGACTCCCTCCACCAAATAAAGGTCTGAGAATTCTTTGCATGTTGTGAATTTGGATGGAAAAAATGCACATGCCGACGTTTTGAACGCGAGAAATTACCATGTGTGCATGCAATCGCAGCTGTCGAGTACAGGGATGTTTGTCATATATCCCTGTGCAGTCATTACTATCACAACAATTGTTTGGTAAACGCATAAGCTGAGTCGATCATGCCGGTAGATTCAGCGCTCCAAGTTCCAGATAACGTGGCTAACCAACCGTGCTTTCCCCCGGTTGTTCGACAACCACCAGGAAGGCCTAAGAAAGGTAGGATGAAATCTGCTTTAGAAGTTGCACTTGAGAATAAACGTCCTAGGAAAGAACACACATGTTCTCGTTGTAAACAAGTTGGACATAATGCAATAACTTGTCCAATGTAAAAGTTTTGTATGGATTTTTTGTTGTTTTACGGTTGAGTTATTACGGCTGAGTTATGGATTTTGTTTACAATATGGCTTTAATTGTATGGATTTTTTGTTGTTTTACGGCTGAGTTATGGATTTTGTTTACAATATGGCTCTGATACCATTCAATTTTTCTGTTTCTTCTTTTTAATATTTTATTTTATAAATTTATAGGTGTTTAAATTAAAAATACTAAGAAGGATGTATGATTAAAACTTATGATTTTATTAATTTTATTGTAAAACACAAAGGTTGAAGTAATAAGATTTTTGAAGATTACAAAATTTTAAAAACTTAAAGAAAACTTTGAAGGCTTTCTTGAGAGATTTTTAGAGAGAGAGTTGAATGCAAAAGTTGCTCGTCTGTTCCTCTGAAGCCGAGAGAGGGTATTTATAGGGGAAGGGGTAAATCTTGAATAATTGCTGTGATGGCTTTTTCGTAATTATCTTTTCTTCGTGCCTTGCCCTGATTGGCTAACGTCTTTGTCTAGAGTCTTGATCAACTGGTACTGTCAGACTTTTGCTGTTGTCCAAATTTGATTGGTGCCGACAGTTTATAGTGCTTCTTTAAGTGGGGCCCACGTGTCGGATGTCTCTTTCTTCTAGAATGTGGGTCCCGCCTAGTAGCTGTCTTGATCGTGGTTTTCTGTAGTAGTTGAATATAATTTACAGAGATATACTATGTATTTTATTTTAATACCTTGATATGTTTTGTAGGTGCTGAAAATACGAATTAAAATAATATACAGAGTCTACCAGAATATAACAGGGATTTTTTTTTTTTGTATCGGGGAGGTTTATAAGGTGAGACCCTCATCGGCATAAGGATCTTGAGAAAAGGGGTCGTCGAGATCATCTTGGTTAATACTGTCATCGTCATCAGAGCTGACGTCGAGGAGCTCTTGACTAAGGGTTTTGAGTGCCTGTTTAAGTTTGGCCTTCTTTTTATTTTTTGGGAAGAAGTTGAGCTTGTTGATTTAGATGGACTAGATGGTTTGGTAATAGGTTGAGATGGTGGAGTAGGCTGAGATGGTCGGGGTTGAGTAAGTTGACTGGGAGTCAACAGTGGGATGGATTTGGATATAGACTTGACTAAGAGGTCATCCTCCCGGTTAAGTTTAAAAAAATTTTGAATATTGGACAGAGAACAACGGTCAAGGTTGTACTTATCCCACCACTTGACGCGGTACTCTTTGACTAGGGAATAGGTCATATCTGGTAATGCAAGAGTGAGGTTAAAATGCCAGGAACAAATCCATGGAATACCCATGTCGGCATGGAATATGATTTTTTGATAGGGGCCACTGGTTTTAACCTTATTGGGAATGTATTTGAGGTAGAAAGGGTAAGAAGTTTTGAGAATGGTGTCAGGGTAGATTGGGTCGGAGGGTCCGAACCAGTACCACCATTCGTTGAACCATCCTGGGATATGGAGAGGGACCTTGTGGTCAAGGGAAATGAACCAAGAATGGTCATAGGGTCGTAAATAGAGGAAACGGAACCAGGCGTTTTGATAATCCGTATAAGTGTAGCCGGGGATAGGAAAGCCTGGGCGAGAAAAGGATTTGGTGGTATGCAGGTGTAAACATCAGAGGTCTTGAATAGATTGTACTCGTAGAATTTTACAGGTGGAGTAAGAGATGAGGTTAGGGTCAGATTTGTCTGTGTAATGGGTAACTTCTATAGAGCCAGAGTCTACCAGAATATACTCATAGTAGGTTCTGTTTTTGGTGATGTTATCTGTTGGGTAAAGGGCGTCTTCGTAGAAGGTGCGGTTGATGAAGTGTTGTAGTTCTTTGAGTTTAATTGGTTCGATGTAAGGGGTTGTCATAAGGTGTTGTCTATGTGGTTTAAGGTAATAAGTAGATTTGGTTGGTGGGTCTTTGGTAGCGGTGGATGGTTGGCCTTTATCAGGTGCGACAGCTTTTGAGTAGGTGAGAGGTGGAAATTCAGCAAGAGCTGAATATTGATTTTGAATAGTTAATGGTTTGCCCTGTAAATGGGGTGGGTTCTTGATATAGTCCAATGATGTCATTGGTCGTTTTGACTTTTGGTCAGTCATCTTGAATATCCTTTTGATTATCTGTTGCTTTTCCCTGCAAATATTCTCTTGTTAGAAAATCGGGTAAAGAATTGTTTTCACCTTTTATATATTGAATATCAAAATCGAATGCAGAAAGAATAGCCTGCCATCGGGCAAAGATTTGTTTAGATACTAAATTTTTTACATCCTTTTTTAAGATTTCTTTTGCCGATTTGCAATCAACGCGTAATAAGAATTTTTTGTTGATTAAATCATCTTGAAATTTTGATATGCAATTAACAATGGAAAGTACTTCCTTTTTAACTGTTGAATAGTTTCGTTGTGGTCCTAGCCAGACTCCGGAATGGAATCGTATTATCGATTCTTGGTTGGATTGTGAAAGTTTTTGTTTAAGGATTCCGCCATAACCTAATTCTGAGGCATCGGTTTCGACTATCATGTCTGCCTCGGGATTTGGTATGGTTAAGCATGGGAGTGTTTTAACCTTTTGCTTAATTTGTCGGACAAGTTCAGTATGAACGTTTGTACATGGTTTAGGATTTTTTTGAAGTCGTTGAAATAAAGGTTGTATAGTTTTACGAAGATTGGGTAGGAAATCAGAAACATAGTTTAGACAACCTAAAAACCTTTGTAATTGTGTTTTTTCTTTTAATTCATCGGGGAATTTATCTGCGAATTCAATTGATCTTGAAATAGGAGTAATAGTTCCTTGATATATATTGTGTCCTAAAAAGCGTATTCTAGTTTGGAATAAGGACATCTTCTTGGCTGATACTACTAAGCCGTGCTTCTTAACTATGTTAAAAATGTGTTTAGATGATGAAAATGTTGATCTATTGAAGTAGAGTAGACTAGTACATCATCTATATAGACGATAGTAAATTTCGAATGATTATTGAATATATCATTCATTATATTTTGAAATTCAGAGGGTGCATTTTTAAGTCCAAAGGGCATTACATTCCATTCATAATGTCCAAATGGAACTGTAAATGCTGTTTTGTATTTATCGTTCTCGGCAATTTGGATTTGCCAGAACCCGCTTTTCATGTCAAATTTTGAAAATATTTTGGCGTTGTATAATTGTTTTAATAAATCTCGTTTATTTGGTATTGGGTACCGAATCCATTGGAGTACATCATTAAGGGGTTTATAATTGATTACTAATCGTGGAACTCCACGTTCTTTTTCAGCTTGATTATTGACATAAAAGGCTGAACAACTCCAAGGTGATTTGGATGGCCGAATTAATTTCTTTTTAAGTAGATCTTTTATTTCTTGTTTACAGGTTTCTAATAATTCTTTATTCATTTGAATAGGTCGTGCCTTGGTTGGTATATTCTTTTCACTAAATTCTGGTATATAGGGAAGTTCAAATGTATGTTGTTTCCTATCCCAGACTGCATTTGGTAAATCAGAACATATTTGGATCAATAGGTTGTTTTCGATTGTTTTTATTCTATCTTTTACATATTGCGTATTAAGTTGTTCTTCCATGCGTTTGTAGCTTATTTCTTCTTGTAATTGTTGAATATGATTTTGTTTTCCTTTTATTAGGTTAATCGTTTTATGAATTGTGCTGTTTTGAAGATGTAAAATTTCTTTTGTTTTCATAGGGGATAAAAAATTGAATAACAATTTCGTTCCTACCACTTTAGTTGAAATCCCTATTTCTGTTACTTTAAATGGATATATTTGAGTAAAGAATAGGGTTCCTAATATAACTTCTTGAGTTAAATTTTTAACGAAAATAAACTGGTTTTTGAAACAATAGCCTTGATTGCATATTTTTGCGCATGGTAATTTGTATTGTACCTTTAGATTACTACCATTGGCACTGCTTAATTTTTCGGTGGTTTTTTCATAATATTTTGTTGGAATAACTCCTTCACGGATGCAGTTAAAATCTGCACTAGTGTCCATTAGTGCAACTATGTTTAGTTTAAAATTATGTCCTACGTGTAAAGTAATATTTGTATACCATTTTTGATAGTTAATTTTATTGATTATCTGAATATATTCCTTATTTTCTTGTTCTTCGTTATCTTCTTTTGTTTCGAAGTTTTGATTACTCGAGGATGGTTGAGGATAATTATTAGCAGATTCAATTAGGGGTAATCTTGCATCTATCTGTAATTGTTTAAGTTCTTGTTGATTAATAGTTAATTGTAATTCTTTAATTTGTGATTTTATTTGTTTAATTTCGTTTTGCAATTCTCCTGTGGAGACCTGCCTAAATAAACTTTGGGTTGGATATTTTTCGAATATTTTATTAAGGCTAAAAGGTTGTGGAGTAGATATTTGATTTTCTTGATCTATTATATCCTTTAATTTGATTAAGTATTCTTTCTTTACTTCAGGATTATCTATTTTATCTATAATGTCTAGAAGAAATTGTTTATCACTATTTATAGTTATTACGTTAATTATTTTACAATTGCATAAATTTTCAGATAATTCCTGTGATTCTTTAGAGGATTCACTTGAATTTTCTATATCATTTATTGAATATTCACTATCGGATTCTTCTGTGGACTCAGAATCTGATATCAATAATTTGGTTAGTTTTTCTTGAATATTTGGTTGGTCTTGGAATATTTCATTTATTTTCTTTTTCATTTTACATTCCGTGGATCTATGTCCAGGTCTTTTACAATTCCAGCATACTATTTTTTGTTTATTCGTTTGATTAAATCTTTTGTTCTTAGAGTATTGTCGATTTTTTAAGTTATTTTGATTAAATGGTTTTTTGCTAAAATTCTTGTTTTTGTTATAATATTCTATTTGATGAGGTCTTCTGTGTCTATGTTTTATTCGCTTGACTCTAGATGGTGGGTTAAATTTTTGATAACCATATTGTTCGCAGAACGAACCCATGGCTACTTTAAATTTGAATTTATCATTTCGTTTTTTATCCTTTTGTTCTTGGCATATTGTTAATCCTATCTTTTTAACGAATGCGAATAATTGACCATATGTAATAGTATCCTAGGGGACAGGTTGTCCTCCGGAAATTTCTTTTAATTTGATTATTATTTTTTCTGCAAAGAAGGTTGGTAATCCTGCGATAAATCTTTCTTTCCAGAAAGCTTGATTACAGTCATTTCGTTGGAATATATTGGTTATAAAAATATCTTTATACCATTTAAAATCTTCTAATGTTGGACATCTTAGATTTGTTAAAACTATTTTTCTACTTTCTAGTTCTTCAGCGGAATTGCCTATAAAATGCATCATTATAGTATGAACTAATACTTCTACAGCATTTTCTTTTTCTACTTCGGTTATGAATCCTTCATCATCTTGAGTTTTTTCTATTTCTTTATGATTAACTATAGAAGCTTGAGTATATGCATCAAGGGAATTATCCCACCAATATTTTAATGCTCCAGTAAATCCTGCTATTAACATGACACATGCTTCTCTATCGGTTAATTTATTATTAGCTGCTTTAAAAGCGGCTGATGCCATTCCCATTTCTTGTAATAATTTCATTATTTCATACTCAGAACGTCCATCAATATTCCATTCGTATATACCATTGCATGTATATACTTGATGAGAATATTTATGATGTTCTTCAAACAGTAAGTCGGGTGCAGTATGTCTTGGATAATATGGTTTTCTAGATCTTAATTTGTTTTTTATTCTATTGATTTCTTGGATATCATTTTCTGATTGTATAGATGTTTGTATGGATTCATTGTCATTTTCATCTATTATATTAATATCTTTGCCTTTATCTAGTTTATCTAATCTATTGGCTATGGATTTTAAAATCTCATTTTCCCCAAATTTGACTTGTCCAGTGATGGGCTTAAATATTGGAGGCAAAACGGACGAGAAAGGATGTTGTATAGTTGTACTTTCTTTTTCATTTATCTTATTGTCTATATGATCGACCTGTTTGGATATTGTATGTAATAATTGGCTCTGATAATTATTTTGTTGATATATCCCTTTTATATCTTGCATAATTACTGGGTCTTTATCTTCTCTGTTAGCTCCTGTTTTAAAAGGCGTGGCTACAATTGCTCTATTAAAGGTGTTTATTTTTAAATCTCTTAGAGGGGGGTGAATTGTTTTAGTTTTACTGCCATCTATCATTTCCCATATTTGGTTTAAAGATGCACTAGTGTTAATAGATCTAAATGGGTAACTTATATCATGAGTTTTTGAGTATGTTTCAAACCAGGTAAAAAATGGAATGTTTGCTTCTATTAGTATCATATAGTTATACCAATTTTCTATGAATTCAATGGTTTTTTGCTTAGAGAATGTTTGAAAGTACCATTTACGCTTTTCATCATTGTTTTTTGAGTAAAAGTCCTTTTTAATATATTGTTTGTTGATTTCGTACTTTTTTGTTATAACATTTATTGATTTGAAATCGGATGGTGTAGGAGAGGTAGGATATCTGTAACACCCGTGAACCAAAATATGAGTTTTTGGTGGGTGTCGATCGACACAAGGTGTGTGTGTCGATCGACACGGATTGTTATCTCCTCGAGGAAATGAACAGTGGATACTGTGTCGATCGACAAGTGTAGGTGTGTCGATCGACATGGGTCGGAAATCGGAATTTAAGATTTGATTTCTGGTTCGTTTTGAGTTGGCCGGTTTACGGGAACCTAGGGTTCCGTATATAAGACGTGAGGGATGAGTTCCTCAGTCTTTTTGGCCGTTTTTAGAGAGAAATTTCAGAAGTTCTCTGAGAGAATAGAGATTTCTGAGGATTTGGAGATTTTGGTAAGGAATCATTGTTGATTTCCTTCATAATCTCAATCCAATACTTGTTGCTTGCTGGGATTTCGTGGGAGAGGATCTGAAACGGAGTGGAGATCAATTTTTTGGGCGAAATCAGAGGCTGAACTTTTAGGGTTCTTCGTGTTCTTCGTTCTTCCTCTTCAGAAATCAGGTGAGTGCGTGACCATAGGTCCTTGGATGTAGGATTGGATAGAGTGCGATTGTTTGCTGTGTTTTGGTGTGGATTGTTGTGTTTTGGTCACTGGATTTGTGCAGGGATCGACTGAGATCGTGTGGTTCGAGCCATGAGAGGATTAGGCTCGATCTCCATGATTTGCATGTGCGTGTCGATCGACATGATTGCTTCATGTCGATCGACACAGACATCTGTGTCGCGCGACACCATGGTGGTGTGTCGAGCGACACAACATCATGTCGATCGACACCTAGTGGTTGTGTCGATCGACATCGATGCTGCTATTTGGTTTATATTGTTGCTTGTTCTATGTCTTGCTGATTGATAACCCAGGTATTTTATTCATTCTGCATTTGAGTAATTGGCCTGTAGATGGGAGGACCGTCTCACTGGGTATTTATGATAATACTCACGCATCTCGTTTTGCCATGTGATGCAGGTAAAGATATAGTGTGATCGTGGAATCAAGGCGAGGACGAGATGGATGATCTAGGGGCTCGGTTGCTTGTGTCATTGTTGAGTTTGTTGGAACTGCTAGGGTGTTAGTAATTCTGGATTGTTGAATGGTGTAGAATGGTTAAGTGGAATTGATTATTGATTGATGTTGCATGGTTTATTGGTAATTGTCATTGTTTCCGCTGGTTTGTTGTGATTGTGAATTTAGCATATTGAGAGTTAACATTTATGGGAATGCTAATTCGTTGCTATATAAAAAAAAAAAAAAATGGATCGGGTTGTTTCAATTTTGTATCAGAGCCCTTACGGTTCTAGGGCGGGAGAACTTAGTAATTGCATGTATTGCTGATTGCGTGGAATAGTGTTAATTGATTATGTTAGTTAGTCAATTGAATGTTGTTTGGGTTTGGAGTCCTGGATCATCTTCTCTGAGCCTTCAATGAGATTCCACGGTATGTGTATTTTTGTGACTTTCTGTTTTCTAATGTAATAGTCTGCTGTTGGTAGTGCAGCGTGTGATGGCTAGAGGTATTAGAGGCAGAGGTCGTGGTGCCCGTGGTGGCAGAGGGCGTGGCCGTGGGCGTGGCCGGGGATCAGTGGATTTGTCACTGATGTGAGTGTGTCAGTTGAGGGCACGCAGGAGCAGGCCGCAGCGTCACAGATGCCTCAGGGGTCAGTGAGTGTGGATACCGCAAGTGCCATTGTGGCTAGTGGCGTGCAGGCTCCGGGAGGGGGTGCTGGCGCAGGTGGTGGAGCTCAGGGCCGGGAGGATCAATTGGCGGGCTTGCTGCAGATAATCTTGGAGAGGTTGCCAGTAGGGGCGCCGGCTCCGGGTCAGGCTCTAGTGGTGCAGCCAGGTGTGGCTGGTGGTGAGCCAGTAGCGGTTCAGGTTCAGCCGGTAGTGGCTGGTGTGCAGCCAGGCGTGGCGGCTGCGGAGGAGCTCCCATCCTACCTGAGGGTGATGGAGCAGATGCAAAGGATTGGTACTGGGTTCTTCTCGGGCGGTGCTAAGCCTAAGGAGGCAGATCTGTGGAGGAGTCGGTTGGAGCGTAATTTCCAGTCGCTGAGGTGTCCAGAGGGATACAGGGTGGACCTTGCGGTTCACTACTTGGATGGTGATGTACATCTGTGTTGGAGAGGTGTGTTGAGCAGGAGGTACCAGACGGGTATGGGTTGGGCTGATTTCTTGGCGAAGTTTAACGCCAAATACTTTCCGCAGGAGGCGGTGGATCGCATGGAGGCACAGTTCTTGCAGCTGACACAGGGAGAGCGCTCGATGCGAGAGTATGACGAGTTGTTTGGTAGGCTGCTTGTGCATGCTGGTCGGGGGATTGGGAGCAAGGAGGCTCAGATCAGGAGGTTCATGCATGGACTTCGACCAGAGTTAAGGACTCGGTGCAGGCCGAGTAAGTACGCTACGATGGCAGATTTGGTTGAAACTGCGGCTCAGATTGAGGAGGACTTAAGAGCTGAGCAGGCTGCGGTGGTTAGTCCACCGGTGCAGCAGCAGAGGAGGCCGCAGCAGTAGCAGACAAGTTCGAGCGAGGGCGGTAAGCCTGCTCAAGGGCAGAAGAGGAAGTGGGAGAGCACTTCGGGTTCAGGACAGAGGAGCCGTAGTGGGCAGGGTGGTTCAGGTTGCTTTGTGTATGGAGGCATGGATCATCGGGCGGCTAACTGCCTCAAGAAGGCGGCAGACAGTGCACCAAGTGCACCTGGTGCGCCTAGGGTGTGCTATCAGTGTGGTGAGACGGGGCATATTAGGCCCAGGTGTCCTCAGCTTCAGATGGCGGTGGCGGTTGTGCAGCCAGTGCAGGAGAAGGGAGTGGATGTGAGGCCATTGCGGCAGATGACTGCGCCACGGGTCTTCACTTCGGTTGAGACGGGGGGCACTAGTTCCAGGCCGGACAGTCCCCAGTTGCAGCAGACGACGGGTGGAGTAAGAGATTTGGGGAGCAGAGGCTAAGAAGGAAAGCATGACTCAGGGGATGGTCTGGGAGCGGGCCGAAGTTTGCATATGTTTCGTATTATTCTAGTTCAGAGTAGCATGTTCGCTACGTGGTTGTTGAATTTATGTTTTTCGTTAAGGATTAACGATTAATTCATTTTTTTTTAGATTTATATGAATGAGTATTTTCTTACTGGTGGGAATCTCGAATGTTTTGGAAGTGGTGTGATGGTGTTATGTAGCATCTTTGCTCTGGTTCTGGGTTCATGGTTGGTTGTTCATGTTCTTGTCTGATCGAGCCAATGTTGACCTACTCCGTATCAAAGGCGTTACGTCCATGATGTTCAGTTGGTGATGCTGGTTGGACTGACGAATGTGCCAACAACATCCATGAGAGTGATGAACGGAGTATTCTAGGTGTACCTAGACGAGTTCGTGATCATCTTTATTAGCGACATTTTGGTATGTTCGAGGAGTCCTGAAGAACACGAGCTTCGTCAAGGGTTTTGCGAGTTTGGCGTAGACAATAACGAAGTTGATGGGGAAGGATATCCCTTTTGTGTGGTATTCAGGTTGTGAGGAGAGCTTCGGGAAGCTGAAGGAGATGTTGACTAGTACACCGGTGTTGGCGTTGCCTGATCCGGGTGAGCCATATGTGGGGTATGCGGATGCATCTGGTTGCAGATGCGTTGGGTCGGAAGAGGGTTGCTTCAGACCAGGAGCGTGATATGGGGGAGTTGGTGAGTGAAATGAACACATTGAGGTTGTGGGTTATCTCACATGAGTCGTTGGGGTTAGAGGCAGCTAACCAGGCAGATTTGTGGAGCAGGATTCGTGAGGCTCAGGGGAAGGATCAAGGGCTGCTTGATGCTTCTCAGGTTGTAGGTTCAGAGTATCGGGTCTCGGCGAATAGGACGATACTAGGGAACGGACGGGTTTGTGTAGCCAGGAATGAGAGTCTCGGGCAAGAGATTCTGAGAGGGGCTCGTTTGAACATGTTGACGATTCATCCGGGAGCGACCAAGATGTACATAGTCTGAAGAGGTATTATCCTTGGGTTGGGATGAAGAAGGATGTGTGCGCGGGATTACGGTGGTCTTTGGGCAGACCATCTGAACCTGGTAGAGTTGCGTATAACAATAGCTATCAGGCGGGTATCGGGATGAGGTATTGTTTGGGAGGCCGTGTAGGACACCATTATGCTGGACTCAAGTGGGGGAGAGGAGCATGTTTGGTGCGGGTTTCGTTCAGGAGACGACGGAGAGGATCCGTGTCTTAAGGCTGAACAGAAAGGAAGCTCAGGATCGACAGGAGGGTTATGCCATTAAGAGGAGGAAGGAGTTGGAGTTTGAGCTGGGAGATTTGGTGTATCTCAAGGTAGCTATGTTGAGGGATCCTAATAGATCCATTTATGAGAATAAGCTAAGTCCGTGGTTTATGGGACCGTTCAGAGTTGTGGAGCGGGTCGGACCGGTAGCTTATAGACAGGAGTTACCTCTGAGTATGAAAGCTTTTCACAACGTCTTCCATGTATCGAAGCAGCGGAAGTGTCTGCATGAGTCTGAGGAGGTGTTGGCTAGGATCTCGGTGGATCTTCAACCCAACATGACGTTAGAGGCGAGACCTGTGTGGATTCTCGAGAGGAGGGTCAAGGTTCTGCGCCGAAGGAGGATACCGTGGGTGAGAGTCGTGTGGGACTGTGACGGTATTGAGGGGGAGACTTGGGAACCAGTGGCGATGATGAAGACTAAGTTCTCAGAATGGTTCGAGAAGCAAGCAGAGGCTTGAGGGGTCTTTCATTTCGTTGGTTTCAGTCTTCTAGTTTGGTTGTAGCATGTGGCTACGATTGCTGTATTGTCGTTTTGTGGTAACGATATACATCTTGTGTTTAATAAGATGGGATTTCTTATTATTTGTGTTTCATAAGATGTGAGTTCTTATGAGGGGTTTTTAGGATGTGGAGTTCCTATGTCATGACAGAGTGTCATGAGGGTTGGACTATGGGATATGAGTTCTTATAGTAGATGACCGGTGAGGGTCATGTGTGTTGTGTTGTCTGGCAGCATGGACGTTCTATGGGAGTTAGAGCTAGTCCATGGCTAGAGATCCTAGGGGCGGCGATCCTATGGGTGTTAGGTTCGCCCACTCGCTAGGAGAGCTGGCTGGAAAGTAGAAGTCTTAGGTGGAATCGAGACTGGTCTATTTTCTAGAGGAGTCGGGAAGCAGACCTTAGGTGGGATCGAGGTTTGTCTGTCTCGGGACTCTGAGCTGGGGAATAGAGATCCTAGGTGGGATCGGGATTTGTCTATTTCCTAGGGGAGTCTAGAAAGAAGGTTCTGCAGGACTTGTCTTTTCCAGGGACTCCAGAGAGCACGGGTTGCTCTAAGGGGACACGGGTTATCCCAAGGGACACGGGTTGTTCCAGATGAGGGGTCATATACGATATTCCGCTGAGGGAATACCATGTGAGCCACGTGAAGGAATCCGGGTCAATAGGTACTTGTAGTTACGTTACAGAAGGTGTCCGAGCATACTCGAGGGAATAGAGATTCTCTCCGGGGGACCAGTACGGGCCTCTTGTATATATCTCGGGGGACAGAGATCTCCCCAGGGGACATTTGGTGTCACCTGCTCGTGGAGCGTTGGACGGACTGTGTGTCCGAAGACGTGTCAGCGAGGAGCAGACCAGCCTGACGGGTGGCCGCCCGGAAGGTGATTGGATGTTATGCACCCGATCTTGGAGTGATGACTCCGGGAGTGCAGGGTACATATATATTGAGTATAGGGACAGTGCGTTCTGTGATGTGGCTATATGTATGAGACTGAATGAGCTTCAGGGATCAGTATGGATCTCAGGTGGTGCTGGTCGGGTAGGGCCAGGGGTTGGTTGTGTTGGGGTCTAGTCTAGGGCGGCTACTTGTATTTGGAACCTCGGTTCGGACGACTCTGGAGTTATGTAGCGTCTTGGTCGTGCATGTTCTTGTTTGATTGTTGCATGATCAATTGGTCCTTTTGTCGGGTCTACGGTTGATCGGGCATGTTCTTGTTTGATTGTTGTGCGATCAATTGGGCAGGCCTGGTCGGGACTCTAAACGATACATTGTTGGGTGGTTCGGGAAAATCTGGTCAGGTTTCCGGGCGGAAGTGGTAACCTTAACAGGGATCAGGTGTGGGCTAACTTGTGATTCGAGGTCGAATCCCTGTTAGTGGGGGAGAGTTGTAACACCCGTGAACCAAAATATGAGTTTTTAGTGGGTGTCGATCGACACAAGGTGTGTGTGTCGATCGACACGGATTGTTATCTCCTCGAGGAAACGAACAGTGGAGACTGTGTCGATCGACATGGGTCGGAAATCGGAATTTAAGATTTGATTTCTGGTTCGTTTTGAGTTGGCCGGTTTACGGGAACCTAGGGTTCCGTATATAAGACGTGAGGGACGAGTTCCTCAGTCTTTTTGGCCGTTTTTAGAGAGAAATTTCAGAAGTTCTCTGAGAGAATAGAGATTTCTGAGGATTTGGAGATTTTGGTAAGGAATCATTGTTGATTTCCTTCATAATCTCAATCCAATACTTGTTGCTTGCTGGGATTTCGTGGGAGAGGATCTGGAACAGAGTGGAGATCGATTTTTTTTGGGCAAAATCAGAGGCTGAACTTTTAGGGTTCTTCGTGTTCTTCGTTCTTCCTCTTCAAAAATCAGGTGAGTGCGTGACCATAGGTCCTTGGATGTAGGATTGGATAGAGTGCGATTGTTTGCTGTGTTTTGGTGTGGATTGTTGTGTTTTGGTCACTGGATTTGTGCAGGGATCGACTGAGATCGTGTGGTTCGAGCCATGAGAGGATTAGGCTCGATCTCCATGATCTACAGGTGCGTGTCGATCGACATAATTGTTTCATGTCGATCGACACAGACATCTGTGTCGCGCGACACCATGGTGGTGTGTCGAGCGACACAACATCATGTCGATCGACACCTAGTGGTTGTGTCGATCGACATTGATACTGCTGTTTGGTTTATGTTGTTGCTTGTTCTATGTCTTGCTGATTGATAACCCTGGTATTTTATTCATTCTGCATTTGAGTAATTGGCCTGTAGATGGGAGGACCGTCTCACTGGGTATTTATGATAATACTCACGCATCTCGTTTTGCCATGTGATGCAGGTAAAGATATAGTGTGATCGTGGAATCAAGGCGAGGACGAGATGGATGATCTAGGGGCTCGGTTGCTTGTGTCATTGTTGAGTTTGTTGGAACTGCTAGGGTGTTAGTAATTCTGGATTGTTGAATTGTGTAGAATGGTTAAGTGGAATTGATTATTGATTGATGTTGCATGGTTTATTGGTAATTGTCATTGTTTCCGCTGGTTTGTTGTGATTGTGAATTTAACATATTGAGAGTTAACATTTATGGGAATGCTAATTCGTTGCTATATAAAAAAAAAAAACGGGTCGGGTTGTTTCAATATCTATCTTGATTTGGTTCAGCTATTGGTGCTTCAAATTTGATTGTATTATCTTGTCTGATATTTTGGTTCACACTATCCGTTTCAGAATCAGACTAGGTTGACCAGTACGAAATTCTGAGAAGGAGGCTCTTGAATTAGAATAATATGAGCTAATTTTTGGTGGAGGTGGCTCTCTAAATGATCCAAATTGTAATAATATTTTTCCGTCTCTTTGCTCAACTATCCTTGATATATTTCTTTGTTCAAAATTTCTAGGTGGTTGAGTAATATCAATTTTCCATTGTTCCGGAATAGTTATCTCATTCCAGTTCAATTGCTTAGGTGTGTATGTGGCTGTTGGAATATCTTTGCTATGTACTGCTAAAATAGTAGTTTCTCCTTTATTGTCTTGTAATAAACATCTTGGGTTAAACTCAGATGTTGACTCTTTAAAATAAATTCGGTATAGTAATAAATAGCCATGTCTTTCGTTTTGAAATTTAATTTCTGGTAGGTGAACGTGTAGTACTAAAGTATTGAGTATTGTAGGATCATGTAAACTTACTTGATAATTAGGGGCGCAATTAAAATATATTGCTCCGTTGCATAAATTTGACTAGACAGCTCCTAATAATGAGTCTTCAAATTTTAAAAGAGTTTTGTCGCGTAACAACATAAGAATAGGTGAGTCTATACCTGTTCTAGATAGTGGTTTAATAGCGATTTGTATAAGTCCAAAATGAATATAATTAAAACCTTTTTGTTTATATTTGTCTATAGCGAGAGATGATAATAACTTAATTTCTTCAAACTCGTTTTGTAATGGTAAGGTTTGCTCATGTTCTTTTATGGAATATGCTGTTTTAAAGTCAAAAGTTCCAATTTGATATATATTATCCGGATTAATATGGGGTAATTGGTCTTTTGATATCTCTTGATTAAAAGATGTTATTTTGGACATAATTTCTCTTGAATTAATAGTTGTGTGAGATGTTGAAGTAGAGGCATGCTTTGATCTAAAAAGTTTTCGGAAAGAAGATGCCATGATTAAATTAAACTCATACTGAGAGAATACTTACAGGTTTTACGTCTTCACTGCTGCAGTTTGCCAACGGTCTTACGGCCTTTGTCAGGGCTTGCTGCCTGGAACACCATCAGATTCTGTGATTTTGTAAAATTTAAGGATTCTCGAAGAAAGGGTTTAATTTGATTCACGAAATTCTTTAGAAAAACTTTTGGATCTTTGGCTCTGATACCATTCAATTTTTCTGTTTCTTCTTTTTAATATTTTATTTTTATAAATTTATAGGAGTTTAAATGAAAAATACTAAGAAGGATGTATGATTAAAACTTATTATTTTATTAATTTTATTGTAAAATACAAAGGTTGAAGTAATAAGATTTTTGAAGATTACAAAATTTTAAAAACTTAAAGAAAACTTTGAAGGCTTTCTTGAGAGATTTTTAGAGAGAGAGTTGAATGCAAAAGTTGCTCGTCTGTTCCTCTGAAGCCGAGAGAGGGTATTTATAGGGGAAGGGGTGAATCTTGAATAATTGGTGTGATGGCTTTTTCGTAATTATCTTTTCTTCGCGCCTTGCCCTGATTGGCTAACGTCTTTGTCTAGAGTCTTGATCAGCTGGTACTGTCCGACTTTTGCTGTTGTCCAAATTTGATTGGTGCCGACAGTTTATAGTGCTTCTTTAAGTGGGGCCCACGTGTCGGATGTCTCTTTCTTCTAGAATGTGGGTCCCGCCTAGTAGCTGTCTTGATCGTGGTTTTCTGTAGTAGTTGAATATAATTTACAGAGATATACTATGTATTTTATTTTAATACCTTGATATGTTTTGTAGGTGCTGAAAATACGAATTAAAATAATATACAGAGTCTATTTTAATACCTTGATATGTTTTGCTTGTTGAGTTTTGGCTGAGTTATGGTCTTACGATACAGCTGAGTTATGGATTTTTGTTTACACTTGACGGCTGAGTTATGGATTAATTACTATGCGAAGATGTAATAGTAGCAAAATATGGCCACACCTAACATTGATCCATTACACAACTAATCAAGAGACAGAGCTAATCAAGAGAGAACCTTCCCACAAACCCATGACATTCCTCAAACAAGCAACACGGCCACACCCATTTTTTGAATCGTTTTCTTTACCATCTCTCTAGCCATTTTCTCCATTGTTGCATTCGCAACCATGAGCTCTGTGTTCATCTTCTCATCCATTCTTTCTTTCATCTCTTCTTCCATCTTCGCAACCATTGTTTTCAAACGCTCCATATTGTCCATCAAGCAATTTCTCAATTGTTTCACATATTCTACAAGCTTCAAATGCTTTGCCTCTACCATTTGTGTCTCGTCCAGCAACGCTTCATCAACCCATTTGAAAAGATGGTCTTCCAATTTCCTCTACAAAAATTGGCTAATTACTTGGCTTATTCAACTAACAACAACTACCAAAGAAACAGACATTCATAAAATCAATAATTTACCTGCAATGCAATCTCACATCTGTAGAATCGTCGACATGGATTCTCATTTGTTTGAGAAACATATCTCAGAAGGTTTCTCCCACACCAACATCGCTGAGGAACTCCTTTCACTGACCTTTGATTGCTGAATCGAGATGAAGCAGAAGACGAGCTGCTCATGGCTTCGATTGTTGAGTCGTCTCTCTCTGAATCTCTGTTTAGTAACTCAGCCAAACCCTAATCCCTCTTTCAATTTTGCGATTTCTACTGCCTGGGTCCCATTTTCGGTTTTATATCTAATTCTAATTGTCTCTGGTGCGGGTTTAATAAACCAGGCGGGTTTGATTCTAATTTTATTGGGTGAAAATTAATTTGAGGTTACACGAAACGTCCCGACACGGCTGAGTTATGGTATAGAAAGACGAAACATCGCCACACGGCTGAGTTATGGTATAGAAAGACACGGCTGGGTTATGGTATAGAAAGACGAAACGTCGCCACACGGCTGAGTTATGGTATAGAAAGACACGGTTGAGTTATGGTATAGAAAGACACGGCTGAGTTATAGTATAAAAAGATGAAACGTCGCCACACGGCTGAGTTATGGTATAGAAAGACGAAATGTCGCGACACGGCTGAGTTATTACATTTGACGGCTGAGTTATGTTTAACACGGCTGAGTTATTACACTTGACGGCTGAGTTATATTTTACATTTTAAAACTTGCATAAATTGTTGTAATTAACATAACGACGGATTTATATAAACAAAAACAAAACATTTATTTAAAGTTACATTGTCCAAACTCAAAATTATTAGGGCCAAACTCATCAAACATTTCGATGAGAGCAAGCCAAACTCTATTTGTCATCCATGAAGGCTTCTCGCCGCCATGAAACCATATCCTCTTCAACGTGCGCATTTGAGTTCGAAATAGCGTTCTAACCACCAGATTAAACTGTGTCCAAACTGTCAAATTATGCCTCGGATCCCACCTGTATTTTCACTATAAAAAGAAACAAAAAGTATAAGTGTTGTTGTTAAATCTAATATGAATACATTATCGGTGCTTACAGTTAGTTTAAGAAACCACTGTCCCTTAACATGATCGGGAATGAAGCGGTAAGTCGGCGACTCATGAACCCAGTCCTCTCGAAGAATATCCGGGATCGCCTGCGAGAGATCGTGTAAAAACGTAAACCACGTAACACTTGTTTGGTCATACCAGACACCCGCACCAGGGTTTAGAACAGGGAGGTTATCCCGATCCTGAGAGATTTGTATGGCATTGACCATGCTCTGGAACTTGGATGTCATACCAGGGACAATCGACATGATGTATGTTTTGGTGAGATTAAGTTTTCTTTAAAAAAAGGGATGGGAGAGACAATGATTAAGAGAAGGGGTATATATAGAGAGAGATAGGAAGATGAAACGTCGCGAGAGAGATAGGAAGACGAAACGTCGCGAGTTAAAATTCAAGATGTTAGTGACCAAATTTTCCCGCCTTAATTTTACACTTGATGGCTGAC
This sequence comes from Arabis hirsuta, assembly GCA_964056655.1. Classification (NCBI taxonomy): domain Eukaryota; kingdom Viridiplantae; phylum Streptophyta; class Magnoliopsida; order Brassicales; family Brassicaceae; genus Arabis; species Arabis hirsuta. The sequence continues at coordinate 4,608,038 of OZ053301.1, forward strand.
TTATAGGATTTAGGGTTTAGGGTTTAGGGATCAGGGTTTAAGGTTTAGGGATCAGGGTTTAGAGTTTAATGTATAGCATTTAGAAAGTATATGATTTATAGTCTCAACTGAAACAAAGTATACACATTCAATTGAAAACACATTGTATATGGTCGATTGTATATGATTTTGGGTCTTATCTATAGGTAAAGTTTGAAGTACTTGTAAGACAACATATATGTGAAGATCAAGTTAGAGTCTAAACTTGTAAATTGAAGAAAGTATACACATTCAGTTGATTTATATACATATGACATTGATAAAATGAACTTAAGTATAATTTTGTAAGTCTTAAATTACATTTTTGATTTTAGGGTATGTTTGAGGTTTGGCTGAGTTATCTAAATGACACGGCTGAGTTAAGTTATCTACACATACCGTACGTCAAATCCAAATAATAAAAAAAAAGAAGGTTCATGAGTGGTAATCACTTGAACTGCTGCATCATATCAAGTCCTTCTTCATCGAGGATCTCTGCTGCCATCTTCACCCGTAAACCCTGAATATTTGCATCGCATATCCCATCAAAAGTTACACCAAGCGCTAGACACTCGATAAAATTCAATGAATAAACCCCACAATCGCTAACTTGGATGTTTTGGGGAATGTTTTTGCCGCTTCTCCTTCTGAACGCAAAATATTTTTGACAAACAGTTTTTTTGCTAGGGATTAAAGCATTCACCATTGCAGGTGTAACGCCCGTGAACCAAAAAGTGGATTTTTGGTGGTGTCGATCGATACAGGTGTGTATGTCGATCGACATATGTGTTTTAGACTTAGGAGAAGTCGGGTTTTGGGCGTTATGTCGATCGACACAGGTGGTGTATGTCGATCGACACGTGTTGAAATCAGACTGTCGGGTTTGGTTCCAATTGGCCGGTTTGGTGGGCTGGTTTAGGGAAACCCTAGGGTTTGATATAAAAGGCAGAAACAGAGGTTCTGGCCATTTTTCTGGAGAATCAGACTTTTCAGAGAGTTTTTTTTTGGGAGAATCTCTGAAATCAGAGAATTAGAGTGATTGTTGGGAGTTTCCTGGAGGAATTGATCGTGAGTGGAGGTAGAATGAGAAAGAGGTTACTGTGCTGATTTCGGGTCTGTGGGGACGGAATCAGAGGCTTTCTTGGTGTTCTTCGCTTGTTCTTCGCGTTCTTCATCCTTTTCAATCCCAATCAAGGTGAGTGCGTGACTGTAGGCTCGAATAAGTATAGGGGGCCAATGGAATACGATTGCTTGGTGGTTTATGTGTGTTTTGCGTGTGGATTTGTACAGGAGACTCGACAGATTGCATCCAATTCGAGTCGTGTGAGGATTGACTCGATTCTGGGTTCTACAATGTCGTGTCGATCGACACCGAGGTGGTGTGTCGATCGACACGGGGCTTGTGTTCATCGACACCTAGTGGTTGTAACGATCGACACAGTGTTTCCGGTCGATCGACACGGGGCCTGTGTTCTTCGACACCTAGTGTTATTGTCGATCGACACAGTGTGTCCTATTGATCGACACGGGGTCACCGATCATCGACACCTAGTGGTTGTGTCGATCGGTACAGTGAGTCCTGTTGCTCGACACGGAGTATTCTGGACTGGTTTATTTGTTTGGTTGTCTATGCTTGTTCTGTGATCATCCTGGTATTGTATTGGTTGCTTATACTTGTATTTAAATAGCCTGTAGACGGGATGACCGCGTCGCTGAGTATTTTTGATAATACTCACGCAACTCTTTTTGCCATGTGTTGCAGGTAAAGAGAAATTGTGATCGTTGAATCGTGGCGAGGAAGGAGAGATGATCTAGGGTCTCACTTTCTGTTGTTTGAGTTAGAATTGCTAGGATGTAGTAATTCTGGAACCCCTGTTTATTTGTATTGGATTAGTTAGTAAATTAATAAGTATGAGATTATTGAATTGCTTATTGATTGGTTATTGAATCGTTTAATTGTTATGTTGACCCAATTGAGGATTGTTATCTGTGATGATAATAATCTGAGGGGAAAAATTTTAAATTTTTGGGTCGGGTCGTTTTAGTTTGGTATCAGAGCCCTAGCGGTTCTAGGGCGGGTGCAATGATTGATTAGGAAGTTAATTGATTGATTGTTGTGTGGGTATGGAGTCTTAAATCATCTCTTCCGAGCCTTCAATGAGATTCCACGGTAAGTGTTGTATGATTTCTATTGTTGTTCTAGTACTTTGTAATCTGCTGTGAGTGCAGAAGTATGGCTAGAGGTGCTAGAGGCAGAGGTCGTGGGGGCCGTGGAGGTCGTGCTGGTCGTGGGCGCGGGCGAGGGCTCGAGAGTGAGTCGGTAGCCGCGAGTGTGGCCTAGGAGACCACGCAGGAACAGGTGGCAGACTCTCAGGCGTTTGAGGAGGGGTCCGTGGGTCCGGCTTCTACGAGTGTCATTTTGAGGGCTGATGGGGCTGGTGTGGGTTCCGGTGTAGTTGCTGGTGCGGCAGGCCCAGGTGGGGGTGCTCCCGCAGGTGTGGCTCAGGACCGAGATGATCGTCTGGCGGGTTTGCTGCAGTTGATTCTGGAGCGGTTACCAGGTGGGGTACCGGCTCTAGGTCAGGCTTCGGGAGTTCAGCCAGGTGGGGCTGGTATGCAGCCAGTAGTGGCGGGTATTCAGCCAGGTGTGGCTGGGGTTCAGCCAGTTGTGGCTGGGGTGCAGCCAGTTGTGGCTGGGGTGCAGCCAGTTGTGGCTGGGGTGCAGCCGGTTGTGGCGGTTGCAGTGGAGCTTCCATCGTATCTGAGGATGATGGAGCAGATGCAGCGGATTGGCACTGGGTTTTTCTCTGGTGGTACCAAGCCTGAGGAGGCCGATGAGTGGCGGAGGAGATTGGAGCGTAACTTTCGCTCGATCAGGTGTCCGAAGGGATATAGAGTAGACCTAGCAGTGCACTATTTGGATGGTGATGTGCATCTCTGGTGGAGAGGCGTTGAGACTAGGCGGGTGCAGGCCGAGATGGTCTGGGAGGATTTCTTGGCTGAGTTTAATGCCAAGTATTTTCCGCAGGAGGCGGTGGACAGGATGGAGTCGAGGTTTCTAAACCTGACTCAGGGGGATCGGACCGTGAGGGAGTTTGATTTGGAGTTCAGTAGACTCCTGGTGCATGCTGGTAGAAGCATGGAGGGCGAGCAGGCCCAGGTGAGGAGGTTCCTCGGGGGACTTCGAGCGGAGTTGAGGACTCGCTGCAGGGCGAGTAGGTTTGCCTCGAGAGCGGAGCTGGTTGAGACGGCGGCTGCGATTGAGGAGGATCTCAGGGAGCAGGTTGTGGTGGTTAGTCCACCGGTGCAGCAGCAGCAGCCGAGGAGATCTCAGCAACAGACTGGTTCGAGCAGGGGCGGCAAGCAGGCTCAAGGACAAAAGAGAAAGTGGGAGAGTACTTCTGGGGCCAGTCAGGGTGGACATGGTGGTTCAGGATGCTACGAGTGTGGTAGCATGGGCCACAAGGTGGCAGACTGTCCGACGAGGAGAGAGACTCGGGCAGCACAGGTGTGCTTCCACTGCAGGGAGCCCGGGCACATTAAGCCCAAGTGTCCGAAGTTGCAGCAGATGGCTGTGGCGGCAGTGCAGCCATTGGTGGTGCAGCCTTTGGCTCAGATTGCAGCGACACCGCGGGTTTTCACGGCGGCTGAGGCGGGCGGTTCTAGCGCCAGACCGATCATAGGTACTGATTCAGACTTGTCTTTTAAATTCTTGTGGTATTTTATCTTAGTCTGTTTGGATTGTGTGTCTGCGTTAGAGTGCCGGGTCTTAAAGCACATGGGATTGTGCAGGGACTTTAGTTGTGGGCGGATGTGAGTCCCACGTGTTGTTCGATTCGGGAGCTACGAATAGTTTCATTACTCCGGCGTGTGCGGAGGGCAGCGGGATCCGGAGTGATTTGGGTGAGCAGCTGGGAGTAGTTAAGGTTTGCTGGTGGGAGGACGTTAGCTACTTTCGGGCGGGCTCGAGGTGTAGACATTCTGGTGGCAGGAGAGTTGATGCCAGCAGACCTGGTTATTAGTCCGGTGGAGCTGTACGATATCATCCTGGGGATGGATTGGTTGGATCAGTACAGGGTCCATCTGGACTGTCATCGAGGATGTGTAGTGTTTGAGCGGGAGGCTGGGAGATTGGTGTTTCAGGGGGTGAGACCGACTTCCGGAAGTCTTATGATTTCAGCGATACAGGCCGAGCAGTTGATTGTGAAAGGCTGTGAGGCGTATCTGGCGACGATAGTGATGCCAGGGACTGTTGGGGAGGTTACAGTTGGGGATATCCAGGTCGTTCGGGATTTCCAGGATGTGTTCCAATCGTTGTTGGGTTTGTCATCGTCGCGGTCGGATCCATTTACGATTGAGTTGGAACCCGGAACAGCTCCGATATCCTAGGCACCATACCGTATGGCGGAGTTGGTGAGTGAGTTGAGCACATTGAGGTTGTGTGTTATCTCACAGGAGCCGTTGGGGTTAGAGGCAGCTAACCAGGCAGATTTGTTGAGCAGGATTCGTGAGGCTCAAGAGAAGGATCAGGGGTTGATTGATGCTTCTCAGGTTGTAGGTTCAGAGTATCGGGTCTCGGCGAATGGGTCGATACTGGTGAACAGACGGGTATATATACCCAAGGATGAGGGTCTCAGGAAGGAGATTCTGAGGGAGGCTCATTCGAGCATACTATCGATTCATCCAGGAGCGACTAAGATGTACTGGGATCTGAAGAGGTACTACCATTGGGTCGGAATGAAAAGGGATGTAGCGAGTTGGGTTGCAGCGTGCAACGTGTGTCAGCTGGTGAAGGCTGAGCATCAGGTTCCGAGCGGTTTGTTGCAGAGTTTACCCATTCCGGAGTGGAAGTGGTGGTCATTGGGCAGATCATCTGAATCTGGTAGAGTTTGCGTATAACAACAGCTATCAGGCGAGTATTGGGATGGCTCCATATGAGGCTCTGTACAAGAGGCCGTGTAGGACACCATTATGCTGGACTCAAGTGGGGGAGAGGAGCATGTTTGGTGCAAACTTTGTTCAGGAGACGACGGAGAAGATCCGTGTCTTGAGGCTGAACATGAGAGAGGCTCAGGATCGGCAGAAGAGTTACGCCGATAAAAGATGGAAAGAGCTGGAGTTTGAGCTCGGAGATATGGTGTATCTCAAGGCAGCTATGTTGAGGGGTCCTAATAGATCCATTTCAGAGAATAAGCTGAGTCCGAGGTTTATGGGTCCGTTCAGAGTTGTGGAGCGGGTCGGACCGGTAGCTTATAGATTGGAGTTACCTCAGAGTATGAAGGCTTTCCACAAGGTCTTCTATGTTTCGATGCTATGGAAGTGTCTGCATGAGTCTGAGGAGGTGTTGGCAAGGATTCCGGAGGATCTTCAGCCCAACATGACGTTGGCGGCGAGGCCTGTGAGGATTCTCGAGAGGAGGATCAAGGTGTTGCGCCGGAAGAGTATACCATTGGTGAGAGTCGTGTGGGACTGTGACGGTATTGAGGAGGAGACTTGGGAACGAGAGGCGTTGATGAAGACGAAGTTCTCGAAGTGGTTCGAGAAGCAAGCGATGGCTTGAGTTCTTTCTGGTTTTCAGGGTCTGTTTTAGCTTGTCGCTATGTTGGATTTTGTATGTGTTATGTTGTAACGCGTATACAATTGGAGATTTAATAAGATGAGTTTTGCCTTATTAAATGTGTTATAAGATGTGAGTTCTTATGGTATGACGGGTGATGTCATGGGTTTGCGATGACTGGTAGGTCATGAGGAGGTCTAGCGGTAGAAGTTCTATGTGAGTTAGAGCTTGCCTATCGGCTAGGATGGCTAGGAATAGAAGTTTTACGCGGCTTAGAGATCGTTCATATTCCAGGAGTGGCTGGAAATGAGACTGTGCAGGTTCCAGGAGTGGCTGGAAATGTAAGCTCTACGCGCGTTAGAACTTGTCTATTTCCTAGGGGGAGTCTAGAGTAGAAGTCTTATGTGAGTTAGGACTATCTTTCTAGGGACTCTGTAAAACACCCTGGTGATTGGGTTGTTTCGGATGACCACGGAAGGTGATTCTGGTCGACATGTGCTTATGATGCACGTTTCAGAGTATTGCTCCAGGGAACGGGTGGGTTCCTGTATACTGAGGGATAGTGGATCTCTCCAGAGGACGGGTGGGTTCTCTGCATTTACTCGAGAGTTAGTGGTTCTCTCTAGGGGATGGGTGGGTTCCCTAAATATATATATACATGGAGGGATAGTGGGTCTCTCCAGGGGACGGGTGGGTCTCCTGCACACTGTCGCTCAAGGGGTGACGATCCTACGAGCATAGGTGTGGTGTATATGTTTATGAGTTATGAGTATGAGTTAGGAGCAGTAGCGTCTGAGCGTTGTCGGGAGCATGAGACTGGATGAGTTTCGGGGATCAGGAGTGGATCTTAGGTGGTGCTGACCGGGTGGGGTCAGGATTGCAGCCGTGGTGAGACGGTGCAATATGGCTAGTGTGAGCCTCGTAGAACTTGGGGATCAGGTGTGATCACGAGTGGTGCTGGCTGAGAGCCAAGGGTGTGGTGGACGTTAAGTCTGGGGTTAATACTGGAGTCAGGAATTCGGTTCGGACAATCCTGGTAGCATATGTTACGCCGATGGTCGTACATGTTCTTGTTTGATTGTTGTACGATCATTTGGTCCAATGCGGGGTCAACGGTTGGTCGGACATGTTCTTATTTGATTGTTGGACGGTCAATCGGGCAGCCCTAATCCGGACCATGGGGCGTGCATCGTTGGTGTTACGGGTAAATCTGGTCGAATTTTAGGCGAGAGTGTTAGCCATAGCAGGACGGGTTGTGGGATTCAAGTGTGATCTCGAAGGATACTGGCCGGGTGCGGGTCAGGTGGTTGAGACCGTAGTGTGACGGTGTCGCAGGATTCGAGGTCGAATCCGTGTTAGTGGGGGAGAATTGTAACACCCGTGAACCAAAAAGTAGATTTTTGGTGGTGTCGATCGATACAGGTGTGTGTGTCGATCGACATGTGTGTTTTGGACTTAGGAGAAGTCGGGTTTTGGGCGTTATGTCAATCGACACAGGTGGTGTATGTCGATCGACACGTGTTAAAATCAGACCGTCGGGTTTGGTTCCAATTGGCCGGTTTGGTGGGCCGGTTTAGGGAAACCCTAGGGTTTGATATAAAAGGCAGAAACAGAGGTTCTGGCCGTTTTTCTGGAGAATCAGACTTTTCAGAGAGTTTTTTTTTTGGGAGAAGCTCTGAAATCAGAGAATTTGAGTGATTGTTGGGAGTTTCCTGGAGGAATTGATCGTGAGTGGAGGTAGAACGAGAAAGAGGTTGTTGTTGTGCTGATTTCGGGTCTGTGGGGACGGAATCAGAGGCTGTCTTGGTGTTCTTCGCTTGTTCTTCGCGTTCTTCATCCTTTTCAATCCCAATCAAGGTGAGTGCGTGACTGTAGGCTCGTATAAGTATAGGGGGCCAATGGAATACGATTGCTTGGTGGTTTGTGTGTGTTTTGCGTGTGGATTTGTATAGGAGACTCGACAGATTGCATCCGATTCGAGTCGTGTGAGGATTGACTCGATTCTGGGTTCTGCGATGTCGTGTCGATCGACACCGAGGTGGTGTGTCGATCGACACGGGGCCTGTGTTCATCGACACCTAGCAATTGTGATTAAGCTCCTATTGCTGTTTTAACTATACTGAATTCTCCCAAATAGCAATTGTGATTAAGCTCTTTCTTTTCTAGATTAGCAGCCCGTCTTGATTTTCTACGGTAATCAGCTGTTTGATCTTCCATCTGATCACAAAAGACTTAAATAACTCAGCCGCAATAGAAAACTAACTCAGCCAAAACATAATATATAACTCAGCCACAACATAATTTATAACTCAGCCGTAATTTAACCTTAACTCAGCCACAACATAATTTATAACTCAGCCGGAATATAACCCTAACTCAACCACAACATAATTTATAACTCAGCCGCAATATAACCCTAACTCAGCCCCAACATAATTACCCTAAGTCAGTCACAACATAATTTATAACTCAGCCGCACTAAACCCTAACTCAGTCACAACATAATTGATAACTCAGCCGCAAAAATACCCTATGTCAGCCACAACATACCGGAGAAGACGATTACAGGCGACTGCAGAGAAGACGATTTCGGGGGAAGACAATTTCGGCGACGACGATTAAAGGCGAAGACGAGACGATTTTCGGGAAAGACGATTTTCGGGGAAGAACGGGGAAGACAGTTGAGAAAGTTTGTGTGTGGTTTTTTTTTCTTTTTTTCCTTTGAGAGGGGAAACTTAAACGTCTCTGCTTTTGGAATTCCCTCTCTTCTGATTACGGATATTTGCTTCCTGACGTGGATTTGTTAATAATTTTTTAATTAAAAATAATCTCAATTAAGAAAAACTGATCAAGGATGTTTATCGTAATTTACTAGGGGTGTGAAAAGATTTGAGTAATTTTTGAAACTTGTATTGTATTCTAGTAATATAAGCATAGTTCCATGGGATTTGAGTAATTTATTCTTATTATTATATGTAAAAACCATAGTAAAATAGATAGTAAAAGTGGTAAAATATAGGCTATATCAGGGATTTATTCACAAATCTGCACAAGTATAGAAAGTAATGAAATATGAGAGAACCTGTGATGAAGTAAGATACAAAATTGATTTGTGTAGCTGAAGAAGGACAAAGAGGAAGATCTACAATATCTATAAGCAACAATAGAGGTAAAGAAAAATTGAAATTATGAACCCATAGCTACTGAAACTCAACCAATACATGAATCTGATTCTACGAAATTGAGCAACAAACAAAATCAAACTCCAAATTTCTGATTTGAGAGAAAATCGAGACCGAACTATGAGCATTGAAGGTAAATGAGACAACAGAAACATCTCTTCAAGCGTCCTCAAATTTCATAAGAATAACGATGAACAAGTATTGGATTGTATATATCTTCCGGTTATTGTAAATACTGGTTTAGATTAGAGTTGGTTTAGTATAGAGTTGGTTTAATGTACATATGAGTATAAACATATCAATTATACAACTTGATTCATTAATGAGAAATATCTCCTTCATAACAAACTTTCTCTCTCTTGTTTGTTCATCATTTTCTTATCGCTAATATGGTATCAGAGCCATCAAAGCTCTAGATTTATTCTTGTTCGTCTTCCGATCACGTAATCGGCGCTATGCATATAGTACGGAGATTGAGACAGATCGAAGTAGATCGGCCCCAAAGCGTCTCGTGAAGCGTTAGGAATATCAGATCGGTCACCGGACGGGATTATTTAGAGGTAACGAAGAACTGAGTGTAGATCTAGTCAATTACCGGAGAGGAGTAGAAGCCCGAGCTTGAGCTGATTTCTTCGGAATATTCTTCACAAACACCATTGAGGATGAAATTGAGTGATCGGAAGACGAATATGATCTAAAAAATGGTATCAGAGCTAAATTCTTGATGAGAATAAGCGCATCACGTGGACTCTTTTTCATGAAGTTCCCATTGCTTGCAGAATCCAGCGACATCTGATATCTCCAATCAACTCCTCTGAAAAACGTGCTAAACAACTGAGCTTCACTAAACCCGTGGTGTGGACAATTCCTCTGATATGACTGAAATCGAATCCAAGCTTCCTTGAAAGACTATGTAAGACCTTGAGAAAAGGTGGATATTCTGGTTCTCAGCTCCTCGGACCTCGCATCATAGAAGTGGTTCAAGAATGCATTCTTCGTCTATTCCCAAGTAGTCAACGATCCTGGGGGAAATTGCTTCAACCATCTAGCTGCTTCCCCTGCAAGAGAGTATGGTAAAAGCTTGCAGAACAGATAGTCATTGCTTACCCCATTAGCCTTGATGCCACCAACTAGATCCTCCACCATCTCGATATGATCCATGGGATGTTCATTGGAGAGTTCATGAAACTGATGCTGCCCCACTAGAGTGTAGTACTGAGGTGAAATCTGAAAGTCTGTCCTCTGGAAAGTGGGAGGTCTGATCGCGGATCTGTTGGCATAGAATTGATCTGGTCTGTTGTAGTCAGCAAGTGTTCTGCCCACCTCAATCTTGCCTTGTTGGCGCTGTACCATCTGATGCTCAGGCAGCTCAGGCTGCTCATCAACCACGTTTCCATCCATGTCTAGCCTCTGAGCCCGTGCGTCGCGTCTGTTCCCCTCTAGGTTAAAGAACAAACCAGCTTCATCTCGAACAAGCACTATCGGATTAACCATGGTGACTGGCTTATTCGCTGCTCTGATTGCGCGTTATAACTTTCTGATCTCTGTGTTAAGCTAGACCAGCTTCTGATCTGTGTTGCTCCTGGTTTTACGATTAGGCATACACATGAAACACACAAGAAAAAGAGAAAGAGAAAGTTAGTAAACGAAAACTAAAAATAAAAACCTAGACAAAATTCTAATCCTAAAAATATGTAGGCAACAATTAAGTCCCCGGCAACGGCGCCAAAAACTTGATAGCTCGAAAGTTTCACCCTAGAAAAATCCCTGCAAGTGCACAGAATCGCAGTTATAGTATAAAGGATTATCCTTTCCCAAGAGACCTAAAGTTGCACTACTAATTTCAAGTTCGAATTATGCTAAGTGAGTAAAAATAAATGACTAACAAAAACAATAAGCAATTCGGTTTTAAGTGAGATTCAATCAAGAGACAAGAGCTAGGTTTTTGGGAAATTCTCAGGATAATCGAAATTGCAGACAAGTTAGAATGCTAGGGAAATTATAAGAGTCGTTCTAGAACATGAAATCAATGATAAAGCTAACCAACTTCCGTTGTGAAAACTATCTATGTCTAACTTCTAAAATCCCAAATTCCTTTGTAAATTCAATAAGTTAAACAAGCATTAAGCATAGATTCAATTGTTCACAAATTCTCTAAACCAAATTCCTTTGAAGATAGACAATTTGCTCATCTAAGATAGTTCAGGTAATTATCAATACTTCCGCATCTAATAATTAACCTAAGATCTAATTCTAGGTGATCAATCAAGAATTAACATTAAAACAATCTAGATGAAGAACCAAGTGATAAACCCTAGCAATTCTAACTTGTCTGGGAATTTCTCATAATCCCTTGAACAACCCTAAACCTAACAAGCAAACTACTCAGACATGGTGAATGAAACAAACATCATAGATGAATAGAATCGCATTAAAAAGATAAGGGAAGAGATACAGAGGGTTCAAAGAATTCTCAAAAGTCTGTGGAGGAACTTCTCTCCCTCAAAACTCTGTAACAAGATATCTCTCTCTCTCTAAAAATCTCTGTCTAAAAACCTAAAAAATGTCCTAATGTCTATTTAAAGTCATAAAACACGAGTTGGGCTTCTTTGGGCTTGATGGAACTACTGGACTTCTTTTGCAAAGAGGAAATCTTTTGGTCGCGATGTATGTCAATCGACACACTATGCTTGTGTCGATCGACACAAGTCTACAAATCGTGATCTTCATTCTCCTTTTGGGCTTCCTCATTGCACATTGATTTATTTGGTTTCATAATGCTCCATAAAGCTCCAAATCCACGAAACTCGTACAAATGCCTGCAAATACTCAAAAGGACTCTAGAACCACTAAAAAGATTCGATAAAACAATGGATATCATGGTTGAAAACGCGTAAAAACCATGATATATCTGTATGAATGATGTTGCTGATATATGGCGTGATCTGTATAGTCGTTTCCATATGACTAATCTCCCATGTACTTTTCTTTTAACTCAACAAATACAAGATTTACGACTACGTTCTATGTCTCTCTCTGATTACTATACTCAGCTGAAAACATTGTGGGATTAGTTAGAGCATTATGATGAACCCAAAAATCCTTGTACTTCTGGGAAAGAAGTTGTTATGCAGCGTAAGGCTGACAGAGCTAAGATAGTGAAGTTCTTAGGTGGTTTCAATGACTCTTATACCATGATTCGTCGTCAGATCATTGCAAAGAAGGATCTCCCTTCCTTGGATGTAGTCTACAACATTTTTTACCAGGATGATAGTTAGAAGGCTTTTCTATTGGTATGCCTACTCCAACTCCGTTTCAAGTCTCTGAAGCTGGTCTAGTTGAAGGTATTCCTCCTATGACTTGTTATGTTCATAATGGTCCTAATAAGGGTAGGCCTATTTGTTCCTTCTGCAATAGAGTTGGTCACATTGCTGGGAGACGCTACAAGAAACATGGTTTTCCTCTTGGTTTCACTCCTAAGAATAAATCATTCCAGCAATCTCAATTTCTCCTGCTTAGTCACCTCGTCCTGTGGCTGCTCAAGTTGCGATTCTCCTTGTAATGATGTCAAACAGTCGGGTGTAGAGTCTCTTGTTGGAAACATGTCTGCAGATCAAATTCAGAGTTTCATTGCTTACTTCAGCTCCCACCTCCAGAATCCGACTATGAGTAATCCACATGAAGCTTCTTCTTCTCAAACTCCTTCTCCTTCTCCCTCTTCTTCTTCTCCCCCATCTGGTATTGAATTTTCTTCCTCTACCTTCAAGTTTATTGGGATTTTGTCTGTTTCTTGACACGTTATGACTAAGAGTACTTGGGTGAATGATTCAGGAGCTACACATCATGTGTCTTTTGATCAATCTCTCTTTACTTTTTTGGACACAAACATTAATAGTGCAGTTCATCTTCCTATTGGCCCTATGGTTAAGATTAGTGGAGTTGAAATAATTCAGATTAACAAGGACATTGTACTTCAAAATGTTTTGTTTATTCTTGAATTTTGTTTGAATCTTGTCAATATCAGTTCATTGACCTCTGATTTGGACTCAAGAGTGGTCTTTGATGTCTCCTCTTGTGAAATTCAGGACAATACCAGGGAGCAAACGATTGGGAAGGGTATAAAGATAGCAAACCTCTATGTGCTGGATATTCATGAGTTTCAAGTGAATCCTATTGTTGACATTAGAGTTTGGCACAAGCATCTGGGACATCCTTCTCTATCTTGTTTAGATACAATCTCTGATGTTTTAGTGATTGCTAAACATAAGAATAAGAAATCTGCTCACTGTTATGTTTGTCAGTTAGCTAAACAGAAGAAGCTTTCTTTTCCTTCTCCAAACAATATTTGTAATAACACATTTGACTTATTACATATTGATATTTGGGGTCCCTTCTCAATTGCAACCTTTGATGGTTATAAGTATTTCCTTACAATTGTGGATGACTGCTATTCTCAAATTTGCCCTGAGCTACTCTCTCAAATTAAGAGATCGATGTAATACTTAGGGGTCGAATCCACATGGAATCTAAACACACAATCGACTAAAGAGTTCAAACTTTGCTAAGTAAATAGTGGTAAATGAAATAAAAATAGCAAAGTAAACAAGTATGGTGATAAAAGTTCTTGTAATCAATTAGACAAAAGCTAGGCTTTCGGGAAATCGCAAGAAACTCAAAACTGCAAACAAATTAGGTTGTTAGGGGAATTAAGATCCGTTCTTGAACATGAAAACTCTGTAAAGCTGACCAACTTTCGTTGCAAAAACTATCTATGTCTAACTTCTTAAATCCCAAATTTCTTTGCAAATTCAATAGGTTAAACAAGCATTAAAACACAGATTCAATTGTTCACAAATTGTCTAAACCAAATTTCTTTGCGAATAGATAATTTGCCCATCTAAGATTAGGTCAGGTAATTATCAATACCTTCGCATCTAACAATTAACCTAAGATCTAAGTTCTAGGTGATCAAACTGGAACTAGCATTAACAACAATCTAGATGAAGAATCCAAGTGATGTTTCCTAACAAATCTAACAGATCTAGCAATTTCTTATGTTCCTTTGAGTAACCCTAAGCCTAACAAGCAAACTACTTAGACATGGTGATTGAAACAAACATCACGAGATAAATAATTTGCATAAAAGAGATAGAGAAGGTGATACAAAAAGGGTTCGAAACCCTGGATGTCTGAAGTATGGAAATCTCCCTCAATCTCTCTCTCTCTAAGTCTGAATTAAAAACTTGATATATACATTGATATATCATGGTTTTTACCGGTTTTCGACCATGATATAAGTCCTTTTTGTAGAGTCTCTTTGGTATTTTTGGAGTCTTTTAGTGTCATTGCAGGTTAAGGATCGATTGGAGCTTAATGGAAGCTTTTAGAGCATTCTGGAGCATCGAGGAAGAAAGTGCTGAAAAGATCAAGTCGAAGTCGAACAGAAAGCTCACTGTCGATCGACACTCCTATCCCTATCGATCGACAGGAGTTTTGGTGAGACAAGAAGATTTTCCAGTAGATGGCCTGTCGATCGACAAAGCTTGTTCCTGTCGATCGACACGGGCCTTTTATGAAGAAAATCAGCTTTTTCCTTCTCGGGCCTGAAGTTTCCAGAAGTTTTCCACAAGGCCCAACCCGATTTTTGCCTCTCCTATATATAGTTTTACCTAGGTTTTTAATTCATTATCAAGTTTTTCATTGAGACTTGGAGAGAGATTGTTAGGGAGAGCTTTTCAGAGAGATTTCAGAGTTTCTCAGATCTTCAGCATAAAATCTTCTGTATCTCTAACTCTATTTTTTTAATGCAATTTATTTCATTCATGATGTTTGTTTCAATCACCATTCTTGAGTAGTTTTCTTGTTAGGTTGTGGGGAATTCTAGGATTTTGATGAGAAATTGTTAGGAGTCTAAATCTGTTAGGGTTTATCTTCTGGTTTTTCATCTAGATTGTTTCCAATGCTAGATCTAGCCTGTACACCTAGAATCTAGATCTTAGGTTGTTTAATAGACACAGAAGTGTTATTAATAACTTGAACTAGTCTTAGATGAGCATAATTACCTCTTCGCAAAGGAATTTGGTTTAGGGATTTCGTGAACAATTGAACGTAAACGTTAATGCTTTTTGTCTAGTTTGATTAACTTGAATTTAAAACCATCCTTGCTTTGTTTACTTGCTTGCATTACATTTACTTATTTTGACTTAACATAATTCGAATACTTGGATTGATTGTGTGATTATTTTCTCTGTGGATTCGATCCCTAAGTACTACTTCGATCACTTAATTTGAGAGAGTAGCTCAGGGCAAATTTGAGCATATCAAATTTTGGCACCGTTGCCAGAGAATTGAATCACCATTCGATTTTAGTTACTAGAATTTTGTCTAAGTTTTTTTTTTATTTTTGTTTACTTACTTTCTTTTTCTGTTGTTTTGTGTGTTTCAGGATGGTCAAAAACAGACTAGTTTTGTTTGCACACGAAGATGGCGGTTTTAGGGACTGTCAGGGTCGAAAGTACAATGCTGAGGGTCAGCGTCTAGATGAGCATAGAGCTGTAGTAGCAGAGGAGCAGCAGCAGGACCAGCAGGGTTAGATAGCGCACTTTGGGAGAGCACTACAGACCTGATGAGTTCTATGCCAACAGGGCTGCCATCAAGCCTCCTACTTTCCAGAGAAGTGACTTCGAGCCAGAGGAAAATGATGTTAACTACATCAATGGAGCTGGTTATCAGAGGTTTGGTAGTCAGCAAGGATATCAGAAGAACGAAGTCCAGAAGCCTTTCCAGAGCAACTACCAGAGGAACTATGGTTCTTCTTCCTACCAGACTCCGCCTCCTAAGTCCTCAGATAGCATGCGCCCACAGTCGGACATCAGCTCTTTGGAGGTAGCCATGACGTTCAGGATTAATCGCTTCAATCTCCTCGAACATCGTAGTAAAGTCAGAAACCCTAAAACATTTTGCCGCTTTCTTCACCAGACGAAAGACATCTTTTCCTTTGTACTTTTGCAAAATGTTCTTATATAAATGGTAAGTGCAAATTCCACGAGAAGCCAACGGAAACACATTTCCAATTGCTTTTCCTATCAAATTATGCCTGTCCGCGATAATCGCAAGGGCCTCATCGTCAGGAATCAAAATTTTTAGTTGCGTAAAAAACCAGTGCCATGAATCATCATTTTCAGTGTCAACCACACCGAAGGCTATTGGGAAGATCTGAAAGTTACCATCCTGAGCTAATGCTATGAGAAGTATCCTTTTGTATTTACCATTAAGAAACGTACCGTCGACAATGACAACTTTGCGCATGAAAGGAAACCCATTTATGCTCGCACCAAACGCAAGGAACACATACATGAATCTTTCAAACTCATCAATTTGAAGATGCGTAACCGTACCCGGATTTGCCCTTCTTATCATATATAGGTAAGGAGGCAATTCTTCAAACCCACTCTCAGGAGTTCCCATATCGATTTTTCTTGCAAATTTTAGCGTTCGATGTGATTTCCAATAATCCATCTGTCCACACAGAAAACGTAAAGTACAAGTAAATCAGCTGTAATAAACAAATAAGTCAGCCGCAATGTACCAATAAATCAGCTGAAAAAGAAGTCAGTCGCAACGTACTAGTAAAATTAGCTGTAATATACAAATAAGTCAGTCAAAACGTACTAAAAAATCAGTTATACTATACAAATAAGTCAGCTGCAATGTACTAGTAATTACCTTTACACCAAAATGCTTATTGATAGTTATTCCGACACTCTTAGGTCGAACTGACGGACCAACGTCGCTGAGATAATCCCTGTACAACTGGCCTAAAATATCTGGTGTTGCTTGTCGAGAACGATTAGAACGCTCAATTACAGAACATGTATGCTCCGAATCGTAAATACGAACATAAAATGCCGGTAATTCCCCTTGTGTAGAAGCACAAACTCTCCAGAGACATCCATCAACCCAACACTTAACAATGAGTGTGTCCGAATTGGATACGTATACATCAAAATCAAATTGATCTCTCACCGTAAGAAGTTTCAGTCGTTTCTCCAAATCGGCTTTACTCTCGTATCGTTTCCCTACCGCGAGGTTTAGCGAAGACATCTCCAACCTTATAACCTCTGGATTCCTTTCCGATCTGCTCACCGACATGTACTGAGCTCTCTCCTTAGGCGGTAGTGTCGGTGAATCTTCGTCTTGTATTGGGGACTCACCGTATGATTTGAAGTTATCATCTTCAGATGAAGCACCATCCGAGTGTCGAACATATCAAATCGGCTTTCAAATTCATCATCTTCTTCGTCTTGTTCGCCTACTTCGTCTTCTCCGCCTACTTCGTATTCTTCACCTTCCATTTTACTTGCGCAACCCAGACAATTATCATTACTGAAACCACCGTAATCTTCGTATGTAGATTCTACTTTTGAGCTATAACTGAATAACCTTTTCTTCTTCTCTCTCACTTTGTTATTCCCACTAATTTCGCTCTCCTTTTTCTCCGTAATCTCTACACAGAGACGTATCTGTTCGAATTTCCTTAGGCTTAGAAAACCTATCAACTATCGAGTATTGGAGACGTAAACTAGTGGAGTATCGTGCGCCATTGTTTTCAAAGTTTTATTCGAGAATATGTAGCTCAGCTGAATCTGATGGCTCGACTCGTTCAATCCATAATCATCGAGTACAGACTTCACAAGTTCGTCGTGTGTTGTTTCATCATTTAAATACAGAACTCTACACCCTCTACCGTCGGCGTTGAATACGTATCTGTTTTTCTTGACCTATTTACCGGAAACAATAATTACCGGATCCATAAGATCTCGAACAAAGATCAATGAAAAAAAATAATGAGGATGGAAAATGGATAAAGAGGGTGACGATTAAGTTTCTGGGTATCAGCTGATAAAGAAGATAAATAGATGAAGAAGAAGAAGAAGAAGAAAAAACAGGGTCACAACATAAAACTCTAACAATGACATGGAAAATAAGAGCTGATGACATGGAAAATCGGATTTTATGTCATTAATTTTTTGCTTATATGGCAAGTGAGCCACAAAATGAAAACGTAAATCACCCTAACTAAATCAGTCATCAAATGCATATGTAAGTCAGTTGCAACGTGAATACTATTTCAGTAATAAAAACAACAAAAATTGGGTTCGAAAAGAGGCCACAAAAGGGCGTAGATCAGCTGAAAAATATTATGTCAGCTGTATCGTCCAATAAATCAGCCGTCAAATGAATGCTATTGTAGTAATTAATCTTTCGCTAATAAATCAGACGTAATAAGGCCGACTTTACTATTAAACAAGCTAAACACGGCTGATTTACGCTAATTATACTTAAATCAGCTGTAACAATATTTCATAGGTAAACCGTCCGTTTAGTAATACAGCCAGTCGATGATCATTCCATCATCGTGAGAAACATATCTCAACCAGCAGATGTACAAATCAGCCGTCATATATGTACGTAAGTCAGCCATTAGCTCATAAATCAGGCAGATTTTTGTAAACTTAGCCGTCACATAAATCTTAAGTCAGCCAAAAGATCTTAAATCAGCCACGTTTTATAAGTCAACCATATCGTTTGACTTATTTGAATATGTAAATCAACCAATTTTTTTAAGTAAGCCACATCGTATATATAACTCAGCTGTCAATACTGCCGTAATGCTTTACGGCTGAGTTCATTGATACACGTCAGCGATTTCCTATGTGGCGTCAGATTTTATCTGACGTGGCACGCAAAAGTAATGGCATTCTTGTAATTAGGTTTTTTGTCATAACGTAATTACAAGGGCACGCTGGGCATTTAAAATAAATCAGTAATAAAAAAAGTTTTATACTTCTAGTAATATTACATAATTTATGTGTTGTTTAAGTTAAGTTCCCTATAATATATTTGAAAAAGGTTATATAAGCAAAAACCATGTGTGTGGTGTCATGTTTGTTTAACTGTTGCTTTGGCTAAATGTCTGTTGTACTAATGTAAATGTCGTATGTTAATAGACTTTTGTTAAATCAAGTCCACTGGTGTCTCAGTAAAAAGAAATTACTAGGCTTGGGCCGAGCGGTTTCAAGATAAGAAGGGAAGGGGTAAAGAAAGTGGCAGTTACTGTGCATGTGCATCAAAACCGAGAAAAGCGGAATGCGAAACGCAACCGCCTTGTCTTCGTTATTAATTCATCCACTCCAGATTTGTTTCCCTACTTTACTCTTTCCTAACCCTAATTCTTTTATCTCTCAAAGAAATCATCCCTCATTCTTCTCTATTGTAACTTCTTGGTTAAATCTCATCTTACGTCTCTGTTTAAGTCATGTCTCAGTCATCAGAAGATGCGCCTCAACTTTTGGAAGAACCAACCCCTACTAAAAGCAAAAGACCCGCTCCTACTGCTAAGGGTTCGAAAGAAAAGAAATTGAAATCCTTTGCAATAGTCAAGACAGAGTCCGTAAAAGGAACCATTGCCCATCATCTGCGTGCTCGCACTCATGGGAAAGTTGCAGTTTCTGCTGCAACTAGAGAGGGCAATGGGGAGTCCGACTCAGTTGTTCCTCTGGCAGTTACAACAACTATCTCAAAGTAGAAACATGCAAATCCAGCGGTGTCTCGTATCTCCGAGGATACTGAAGAAAATTTTCTTTCTCGCTATGAAGCACATCGAAAAGTGGTTCTGAGTCACGACTGAAGGTACCCAGAATACGAGAAGAGTTATGTGTCTCCACACAGCAAACAGTTTATCTCTGTTGCTGCCGAATAAAGGTACAAGACTATGGCCTCTAAGAATTTCAATGATATGAGAATCTTGCCTGTAGGATCTTCCAACTCTGCTTCATCTGAAGCGCTTATTGTAACGCCCGTGAACCAAAAGGTGGATTTTTGGTGGTGTCGATCGATACAGGTGTGTGTGTCGATCGACATGTGTGTTTTGGACTTAGGAGAAGTTGGGTTTTGGGCATTATGTCGATCGACACAGGTGGTGTATGTTGATCGACACGTGTTGAAATCAGACCGTCGGGTTTGGTTCCATTTGGCCGATTTGGTGGGCTGGTTTAGGGAAACCCTAAGGTTTGATATAAAAGGCAGAATCAGAGGTTCTGGCCGTTATTCTGGAGAATCAGACTTTTCAGAGAGTTTTTAGGGAGAAGTTGTGAAATTAGAGAATTTGAGTGATTGTTGGGAAATTCCTGGAGGAATTGATCGTGAGTGGAGGTAGAATGAGGAAGAGGTTGTTGCTGTGCTGATTTTGGGTCTGTGGGGACGGAATCAGAGGCTATCTTGGTGTTCTTCGCTCGTTCTTCGCGTTCTTCATCCTTTTCAATCCCAATCAAGGTGAGTGCGTGACTGTAGGCTTGTGTGTGTTTGTGTGTGTTTTGCGTGTGGATTTGTGCAGGAGACTCGACAGATTGCATCCGATTCGAGTCGTGTGAGGATTGACTCGATTCTGGGTTCTGCGATGTCGTGTCGATCGACACCAAGGTGGTGTGTCGATCGACACGGGGCCTGTGTTCATCGACACCTAGTGGTTGTGTCGATCGACACAGTGTTTCCTGTCGATCGATACAGGGCATGTGTTCTTCGATACCTAGTGTTAGTGTCGATCGACACAGTGTGTCCTGTCGATCGACACGGGGTCACCGATCATCGACACCTAGTGGTTGTGTCGATCGATACAGTGAGTCCTGTCGCTCGACACGGAGTATTCTGGACTGGTTTATTTGTTTGGTCGTGTATGCTTGTTCTGTGATCATCCTGGTATTGTATTGGTTGCTGATACTTGTATTTAAATAGCCTGTAGACGGGATGAACGCGTCACTGAGTATTTGTGATAATACTCACGCAACTCTTTTTGCTATGTGTTGCAGGTAAAGAAAAATTGTGATCGTGGAATTGTGGCGAGGAAGGAGAGATGATCTAGGGTCTCACTTTCTGTTGTTTGAGTTAGAATTGCTAGGATGTAGTAATTCTGGAACCCCGGTTTATTTGTATTGGATTGGTTAGTAGTTTAATAAGTATGAGATTATTGAATTGATTATTGATTGGTTATTGAATCATTTAATTGTTATGTTTTCCGCATGTTGTGTTGACCCAATTGAGGATTGTTATCTGTGATGATAATAATCTGAGGGGAAAAATTTTAAATTTTTGGGTCGGATCGTTTCAGTTTGGTATCAGAGCCCTAGCGGTTCTAGGGCGGGTGCAATTGATTGATTAGGAAGTTAATTGATTGATTATTGTATGGGTATGGAGTCTTAGATCATCTCTTCCGAGCCTTCAATGACATTCCACGGTAAGTGTTGTATGATTTCTGTTGTTGTTCTAGTACTTAGTAATCTGCTGTGAGTGCAGAAGTATGGCTAGAGGTGCTAGAGGCAGAGGTCGTGGGGGCCGTGGGGGTCGTGCTGGTCGTGGGCGCAGGCGAGGGCTCGAGAGTGAGTCGGTAGCCGCGAGTGTGGCCCAGAAGACCACGCAGGAGCAGGTGGCAGACTCTCAGGGGTTTCAGGAGGGGTCCGTGGGTCCGGCTTCTACGAGTGTCAGTGTGAGGGCTGATGGGGCTGGTGTGGGTCCCGATGTAGTTGCTGGTATGGCAGGCCCTGGTGGGGGTGCTCCCGCAGGTGTGGCTCAGGACCGAGATGATCATCTGGCGGGTTTGCTGCAGTTGATTCTAGAGCGGTTACCAGGTGGGGTACCGGCTCCGGGTCAGGCTTCGGGAGTTCAGCCAGGTGGGGCTGGTATACAGCCAGTAGTGGCGGGTATTCAGCCGGGTGTGGCTGGGGTGCAGCCGGTTGTGGCTGGGGTGCAGCCGGTTGTGGCGGTTGCAGAGGAGCTTCCATCGTATCTGAGGATGATGGAGCAGATGCAGCGGATTGGCACCGGGTTTTTCTCTGGTGGTGCCAAGCCTGAGGAGGCCGATGAGTAGCGGTGGAGATTGGAGCATAACTTTCGCTCGATCAGGTGTGGACATGGTGGTTCAGGATGCTACGGGTGTGGTAGCATAGGCCACAAGGTGGTAGACTGTCCGACGAGGAGAGAGACTCGGGCAGCACAGGTGTGCTTCCACTGTAGGGAGCCCGGGTACATTAAGCCCAAGTGTCCGAAGTTGCAGCATATGGCTGTGGCGGCAGTGCAGCCATTGGCGGTGCAGCCTTTGGCTCAGATTGCAGCGACACCGCGAGTTTTCACGGCGGCTGAGGCGGGCGGTTCTAGCGCCAGACCGATCACAGGTACTAATTCAGACTTGTCTTTTAAATTCTTGTGGTAATTTATCTTAGTCTGTTTGGATTGTGTGTATGCGTTAGAGTGTCGGTTCTTAAAGCACATGGGATTGTGCAGGGACCTTAGTTGTGGGCGGATGTGAGTCCCACGTGTTGTTCGATTCGGGAGCTACGAATAGCTTCATTACTCCGGAGTGTGCGGAGGGCAGCGGGATCCGGAGTGATTCGGGCGAGCAGCCAGGAGTAGTTAAGGTTGTTGGTGGGAGGACGTTAGCTACTTTCGGGCGGGCTCGAGGTGTAGACGTTCTGGTGGCAGGAGAGTTGATGCCAGCAGACCTGGTTATTTGTCCGGTGGAGCTGTACGATGTCATCCTGGGGATGGATTGGCTGGATCGGTACAGGGTCCATCAGGACTGTCATCGAGGATGTGTAGTGTTTGAGCGGGAGGCTGGGAGGTTGGTGTTTCAGGGGGTGAGACCGACTTCTGGAAGTCTTATGATTTCAGCGATACAGGCCGAGCAGTTGATTGTGAAAGGCTGTGAGGCGTATCTGGCGACGATAGTGATGCCAGAGACTGTTGGAGAGGTTGCAGTTGGGGATATCCAGGTCGTTCGGGATTTTCAGGATGTGTTCCAATCGTTGTTGGGTTTGCCACCGTCGCGTTCAGATCCATTTACGATTGAGTTGGAACCCGGAACAACTCCGATATCCAAGGCACCATACCGTATGGCTCCAGCAGAGATGGCAGAGCTGAAGAAGCAGCTGGATGATCTATTGGGGAAGGGTTTCATCCGGCCTAGTGTTTCACCGTGGGGAGCACCGGTGTTATTTGTGAAGAAGAAAGATGGGAGTTTCCGGTTGTGTATCGACTACCAGGGGCTTAACCGAGTCCGGAAGAGCATAAGGTGCATTTGAGGTTGGTTTGGGAGAAGCTACGGGAGCAGATGCTGTACGCGAAGCTGAGTAAGTGCAGTTTCTGGCAGCGAGAGATGAGCTTTCTTGGCCACGTTGTGTCTGCAGAGGGGGTGTCTGTGGATCCGGCTAAGATTGAGGCTATCAGAGGTTGGCCTAGACCGAGGAACGCCACCGAGATCAGGAGTTTTCTTGGGTTGGCAGGTTATTACCGGATGTTCGTCAAGGGATTCGCGAGTATGGCGCAGTCGATGATGAAGCTAACAGGGAATGATGTCCCTTTTGTTTGGTCTTCAGCTTGTGAGGAGAGTTTTGGAAAGCTGAAGGAGATGCTGACCAGTACACCTGTTTTGGCGTTACTTGAGCCGGGTGAGCCGTATGTGGTGTATACAGACGCTTCGGAAGTTGGTCTGGGTTGTGTGCTAATGCAGCAGGGGAAGGTTATTGCATATGCTTTGAGGCAGTTAAGGAAGCACGAATGCAATTACCCTACCCATGACTTGGAGTTGGCTGCAGTTATCTTTGCACTTAAGATCTGGAGGTCTTATCTGTATGGCGGGAAGGTGCAGATTTTCACATATCATAAGAGTCTGAAGTATTTCTTCACTCAGCCGGAGCTGAACCAGAGACAGAGGCGCTGGATGGAGTTAGTTGCAAACTATTACCTGGAGATTGGGTACCATCCGGGTAAGGCTAATCGGGTTGCAGATGCATTGAGTCGGAAAAGGACAGCTTCAGATCAGGAGCGGGATATGGAGGCTCTGGTGAGCGAGATCAGCACGTTGAGGCTGTGTGTGATCTCACAGGAGCCGTTAGGGTTAGAGGCAGCTAACCAGGCAGATCTGTTGAGCAGGATTCAGGTTGCACATGAGAAGGATCAGGGTATGCGGCGGGAGATCCTGAGGGAGGCTCATTCGAGTATGTTATCGATTCATCCGGGAGCGAGTAAGATGTACCGTGACTTGAAGCGGTATTATCACTGGGTCGGGATGAAGAGGGATGTAGCTAGCTGGGTTGCAGCGTGCAATGTGTGTCAGCTGGTGAAGGCTGAGCATCAGGTCCCGAGCGGGTTATTCCAGAGTTTACCTATTCCGGAGTGGAAGTGGGATATGATTACGATAGATTTCGTGACGGGATTGCCAGTGTCGCGGACCTATGATGCGATATGGGTTATTGTGGATCGTTTGACCAAGTCAGCACATTTTCTGGCCATCAAGAAGACCGACAGAACGGTGGTGTTGGCTAGGAAGTATGTGCGTGAGATAGTGAGGCTGCACGGTGTGCCAGCAAGTATTGTGTCAGACAGGGATCCGAGGTTTACTTCAGAGTTCTGGAGGGTATTCCAGGCAGAGATGGGCACTAGGGTGCATATGAGTACCGCGTATCATCCTCAGACGGATGGGCAGTTTGAGATGACGATTCAGACATTGGAGAATTTGCTGAGGATGTGTGTACTGGATTATGGTGGTCATTGGGTGGATCATCTGAACCTGGTAGATTTTGCATATAACAACAGCTATCAGGCGAGTATTGGGATGGCTCCATATGAGGCTCTGTATGGGAGGCCGTGTAGGACACCATTATGCTGGACTCAAGTCGGGGAGAGGAGCATGTTTGGTGCAGACTTTGTTCAGGAGACGACGGAGAAGATCCGTGTCTTGAGGCTGAACATGAGAGAGGCTCAGGATCGGCAGAAGAGTTACGCCGATAGGAGACGGAAAGAGCTGGATTTTGAGCTCAGAGATATGGTGTATCTCAAGGCAGCTATGTTGAGGGGTCCTAACAGATCCATTTCAGAGAATAAGCTGAGTCCGAGGTTTATGGGTCCGTTCAGAGTGGTGGAGCGGGTCGGACCGGTAGCTTATAAATTGGAGTTACCTCAGAGTATGAAGGCTTTCCACAAGGTCTTCCATGTTTCGATGCTACAGAAGTGTCTGCATGAGTCTGAGGAGGTGTTAGCGAGGATTCCGGAGGATCTTCAGCCTAATATGACGTTGGCGGCGAGGCCTGTGAGGATTCTCGAGAAGAAGATCAAGGTGTTGCGCCGGAAGAGTATACCATTGGTGAGAGTCATGTGGGACTGTGACGGTATTGAGGAGGAGACTTGGGAACCAGAGGCGTTGATGAAGACGAAGTTCTCGAAGTGGTTCGAGAAGCAAGCGGTGGCTTGAGTTCTTTCTGGTTTTCAGGTTCTGTTTTAGCTTGTCGCTATGTTGGATTTTGTATTTGTTATGTTGTAACGAGTATACAATTTGAGATTTAATAAGATGAGTTTTGCCTTATTAAATGTGTTATAAGATGTCAGTTCTTATGGTATGACTGGTGATGTCATGGGTTCGTGATGACTAGTAGGTCATGAGGAGGTATAGCGGTAGAAGTTCTATGTGAGTTAGAGCTTGTCTATCGGCTAGGATGGCTAGGAATAGAAGTTTTACGCGGCTTAGAGATCGTTCATGTTCCAGGAGTGGCTGGAAATGAGACGGTACAGGTTCCAGGAGTGGCTGGAAATGTAAGCTCTACGCGCGTTAGAACTTGTCTATTTCCTAGGGGGAGTCTGGAGTAGAAGTCTTATGTGAGTTAGGACTGTCTTTCCAGGGACTCTGTGAAACACCCTAGTGATTGGGTTGGTTCGGATGACCACGGAAGGTGATTCTGGTCGACAGGTGCTTATGATGCACGTTTCAGAGTATTGCTCCAGGGAACGGGTGGGTTCCTGTATACTGAGGGATAGTGGATCTCTCCAGAGGACCGGTGGGTTCTCTGCATTTACTCGAAAGTTAGTGGTTCTCTCTAGGGGACGGGTGGGTTCCCTATCTATATATATATACATGGAGGGATAGTGGATCTCTCCAGGGGACGGGTGGGTCTCCTGCACACTGTCGCTCAAGGGGTGACGATCCTACGAGCATAGGTGTGGTGTATATGTTTATGAGTTATGAGTATGAGTTAGGAGCAGTAGCGTCTGAGCGTGGTCGTGAGCATGAGACTGTATGAGCTTCGGGGATCAGGAGTGGATCTCAGGTGGTGCTGACCGGGTGGGGTCAGGATTGCAGCCGTGGTGAGACGGTGCAATGTGGCTAGTGTGAGCCTAGTAGAACTCGGGGATCAGGTGTCATCACGAGTGGTGCTGGCTGAGGGCCAAGGGTGTGGTGGACGTCAAGTCTGGGGTTAATACTAGAGTCGGGAATTCGGTTCGGACAATCCTGGTAGCATATGTTACGCCGGTGGTCGTACATGTTCTTGTTTGATTGTTGTACGATCATTTGGTCCAATGTGGGGTCAATGGTTGGTCGGACATGTTCTTGTTTGATTCTTGGACGGTCAATCGGGCAGCCCAAATCTGGACCATGGGGTGTGCATCGTTGGTGCTCCAGGTGAATCTGGTCAAATTTTAGGCGAGAGTGTTAGCCTTAGCAGGACGGGTTGTGGGATTCGAGTGTGATCTCGAAGGATACTGGCCGGGTGCGGGTTAGGTGGTTGAGACCGTAGTGTGACGGTGTCGCAGGATTCGAGGTCGAATCCGTGTTAGTGGGGGAGAATTGTAACGCCCGTGAACCAAAAGGTGGATTTTTGGTGGTGTCGATCGATACAGGTGTGTGTGTGTCGATCGACATGTGTGTTTTGGACTTAGGAGAAGTCAGGTTTTGGGTGTTATGTCGATCGACACAGGTGGTGTATGTCGATCGACACGTGTTGAAATCAGACCATCGGGTTTGGTTCCATTTGGCCGGTTTGGTGGGCCGGTTTAGGGAAACCCTAGGGTTTGATATAAAAGGCAGAATCAGAGGCTCTGGCCGTTTTCTGGAGAATCAGACTTTTCAGAGAGTTTTTAGGGAGAAGTTCTGAAATCAGAGAATTTGAGTGATTGTTGGGAGATTCCTGGAGGAATTGATCGTGAGTGGAGGTAGAACAAAGAAGAGGTTGTTGCTGTGCTGATTTCGGGTCTGTGGGGACGGAATCAGAGGCTATCTTGGTGTTCTTCGCTCGTTCTTCGCGTTCTTCATCCTTTTCAATCCCAATCAAGGTGAGTGCGTGACTGTAGGCTCGTATAAGTATAGGGGGCCAATGGAATACGATTGCTTGGTGGTTTGTGTGTGTTTTGCGTGTGGATTTGTGCAGGACACTCGACAGATTGCATCCGATTCGAGTGTGTGAGGATTGACTCGATTCTGGGTTCTGCGATGTCGTGTCGATCGACACCGAGGTGGTGTGTCGATCGACACGGGGCCTGTGTTCATCGACACCTAGTGGTTGTGTCGATCGACACAGTGTTTCCTGTCGATCGACACGGGGCCTGTGTTCTTCGACACCTAGTGTTAGTGTCGATCGACACAATGTACCCTGTCGATCGACACGGGGTCACCGATCATCGACACCTAGTGGTTGTGTCGATCGGTACAGTGACACCTGTCGCTCGACACGGAGTATTCTGGACTGGTTTACTTGTTTGGTCGTGTATGCTTGTTCTGTGATCATCCTGGTATTGTATTGGTTGCTGATACTTGTATTTAAATAGCCTGTAGACGGGATGACCGCGTCGCTGAGTATTTGTGATAATACTCACGTAACTCTTTTTGCCATGTGTTGCAGGTAAAGAGAAATTGTGATCGTGGAATCGTGGCGAGGAAGGAGAGATGATCTAGGGTCTCACTTTATGTTGTTTGAGTTAGAATTGCTAGGATGTAATAATTCTGGAACCCCGGTTTATTTGTATTGGATTGGTTAGTAATTTAATAAGTATGAGATTATTGAATTGATTATTGATTGGTTATTGAATCGTTTAATTGTTATGTTTTCCGCATGTTGTGTTGACCCAATTGAGGATTGTTATCTGTAATGATAATAATCTGAGGGGAAAAATTTTAAATTTTTGGGTCGGGTCGTTTCACTTATCATCAACGCTGGGATGCTTCCAACTGTGACAGAGATAGAACCTTACACACCAGAATTGGTTCGTGAATTCTATGCAAATTTGGAAGTAATGGAGATCAGGGAAGATGGCTATTAGTGTGTGTATGTCCGTGGGGCAATGTACGAGTTCTCGCCAGAGATCATCAATCTCATGTTTCAACTCACAGAACATGACTATGACCCTGAGTCATTTGTTCCAAATATGGATATTCCGATTGAATTGGTTGCCTCAAAGCTATCTCAAGGGAATGTCACCAATTGGGACAATCTAACTCCACCACAGATGAGTCCTCAGATGGCATTCATGTACAAGATCTATTGCTACAACTGGCTGCCAACTACTAACAGGACAACAATGTCCAAAGAGAGAGGTAGGCTGGTTTACATGTTGGCGCATCACAAGCCTTTCAAATTTGGAAAGTTGGTCTTCGATGAAATTTTGGCATGTGCCAAACTTGCACTACCCTACCGTTTGGCCTATCCAAATCTCATCGACAAACTTATGCGCTTCCAACGAATTGTACCGGTTGATTCTTAAGATCACACCTCTGCTGCACCGGGATTGCTCCAACTGGTGAATAAGTCAGCCTCCATGTTTGGACAGGCGCCTAAACCTCGCCTTCCGGAAATCGCTCACGACTTCAATCTGCTGCTCAAGATGATTGAATCAATCCAAAAATGGATGACAGGTTTTTCTATCACTCTGTGTCACAATATTAATATCCCTTCTCATTTACCTATGTTTTTACGAGAGTATGCATCCAAGCAGAGGGAGATTATGGATTCATCATCAATTTAGATGGTGAAATGGTGCGCCCAAATGAGGAACGGGCTATGGTAAGGCATGGAGATGGTGTGATGGGCAAAGATAATACGAGCACGTCAAAGGCAATAACCAATGTTCAAAAGGAAAAGGACATCGCTCCTAATTCGGATAAGGGATTCTGATGATAGTGTGTGACTTTATCTATATCTCTCTACTTCTCTCACTCTTCGAAACTTAAAAACTTATGTAGAAGCAGTCTCTGTAGAATCTTCTAAGTACTGGAACCTTGCCTTAGGAGTTATTCTTCTTGTTAAGTATTGAACCTAATTTTAAACCTCCTTATTTTAAACTCATTTGTGCGACATTGTTAAGTATCCTTGTTGTGTTCTGCTATCACCGATCAATCCAAATTACATGTGAGTACGGTCTTGAAACTCACTGAGGGGTGGTTTCATATTATGGTCCTGCTCTGGTATTGTTGTTGAAAGGATCGTGGACATCACTGAGGTGATTCCTTTACAACTTGTATCTACTCTCTGTGTTTTCTGTTAAGACAGGTTGCTTGGATTGACATACTCAAGTAAAAAGGGGGAGATTGTAGATGCATCAAAGATAGCAACTAAGGATCAAAAAGATTATGGAGAAGTTTGTGCTGTGCTACATAAGAAATGAAAAAAGTTGGAGTCAGTATCACACGTGTGAAGTCAATACCACACATGTGAAGGACAATGAGTATCTCGAGACTTGGGAATGCAAGTGGGTGAGTTGGTACAGAAAGTTGTTCATACAAACAAGGAAGTGACGCTTTACAAAAAGTGAAAAGGGTGGAGTTGGCAGTTTGCTCAAAGAGAAGGGACATGTGAAACAGTGGCCTCTGTCACAGAACAGTAAACGGACTGGCGGTCCGAAGCAAGACTTCGGATATTATATTGGTTTTGAATCACCAATATAATAGACTATACTGAAGGTTTTTCAGAAGTAGTTCTTCAAGAAAAAGAACGTAAGAAGGTGTGAGAGTTTTTAAAGAAAAGAAAAAGCTCGAGAATGAGTAGAGCAGTTCTGTGTTAAGGAGAAGTTGTTTTCTTATATCTGGGTAGAATAAGAATAAATGTTAGAACATGAGTCTGTGTGTATAAGACGTCATGAGTCCTTGGGTAGACTAGGCTAAGAGTTTATCACCTTGTAACAAGATGTTGTACTCTGTTCTTACAACAATTGAGATTGTGAGTACCTGTGCTACGAGCGTGTTTATGAAAGGTGTTTTCAAGTGAATCTTTAAACATTTTCTGTTTAAAACAGTCTTACATTTTTAGTTTGGGTACTCTTACTTTTACACCTTTTTCTTCAGGTTTTTCTTTTGGCTTTGGTGGAAGTCCTTCCTCCACAATTTCCCAAAGCTCTTGAATTCTCAAAGTAGTTTGTATCATTGTATCCTAAAGCTCATAGTTTTAGCCATCAAACACTGGAATAGTTATTGTTTACAAGGTTTTAGTCATTCTTCAGTTTTTGGCTAGATTTCGCACGAACTCGGATTTGCACAGAACAATTTTTCACAAGAAGAAACAAACAAATTTTTAAAGAATAAAGATGAAAAGCAAACTAATTGTGAAAGTTAATTTGATTTAATCGAAAACGGAATCCACGTTAAAAATACGTCGATTTAAAGGGAAGAAGAACGTATTGGGAGATCCAGTAACAAAGACATAAAACGGTATGAATTGATGAACAAAACTTTAAACTAATAGTTCTATAACCTTGTTGAAGAATCGACTTATTTTTGGAGCCCATTAGGCAAGTAGTCGTGTCTCACCAATACCAAGTGGAGGCTCTCACTGGGGTTCTCTAAACATAACCAAGTCTTTTAATCAAACTTTTGGATCATCAAAGAAGTTCTTCTCTGCGTCTGCATCTCGGGCAACTTCACCAATATCAAGACGTCCTAACCCACCTTAATACCAAGAGAACCAATGATAGCCACCTAAGCCAGGAGGTGATTATGCTAAGATCTCAAGTACGCTGCTTTCCACTCAATAATTCTTGTTCCTTATTTCATGATTCTTCACCCTTTCCTATGTTACACATAAAGGAAGAAAATGCAGAACGAATATATTTAGAGCTAGAACGATGCATAAATAACAATAAACATTACACAAAAAATTCAAAAAAATACAAATAATATCTAGCTATCCATTATAAACATCTTTTTATTTTATCGGCCAAGTTTTGGTGATAAAGTTCTCTGACATATTCTTTACAAAAGAAATTTATAAAAAATCAAACTAAACAAATAAAATACATCAAAGTACCTAAAAACAATACTTTTATGGACCGTCAATGACTCACAGTTAGTTTCATTTTCTGCAACTAAACTCATGTTTGAAGGATTTTGCTACTAATGAGAAAAAATACTAAATCAGACTGACCCCACAAGACATAAGAAGAATCTGATACATTAGAGAAGCATAAAGATCTTAAGCTCTGCGATTCAAAATAGAGTTTGAGAGTTGAGTTTCATTGAAACTCTTCAAGACCTTTTCTCTCGCATGTTGAGAGAGCTTTCCACTGAATTTGATAAAACCTAACGCCCTTTGTCCACAATGGAATCTCCAGAAGATCCAAAAACTAAGACCATGTTAGTTGACATGGATTTTAAGTCCTAAACATGGAGAACGGTTTAGAAGATAAATTAGCCTAAACATTTTCTTTCTTTTTTAATCAGAGATGTAAGGTAGAAAAAAATAGAAGAGCAGAGACTAAGAGCATTACCAGAAAACCAAGTATGTACATGATTTAGCATGCTAGAGAGTAGAGAGAACACTGTTCAATAAAGGGATCATAATTGAGACGAAGAAAAAAAACTAAAGAGAAGAAAATCAAAATCTATTACCTAAATCATGAGTATTTTGGATGGTTTAATCATTGCTATAGGATTTTCAAACTAATCATATACATCAAAATACCTATTTCACTGTTGACGACTTCATTCTAATAAGGTGCGTCCGATGTAGACATGACTTTTGATATATCATGGTTTTTACCCGTTTTTGACCATGACATAAGTCCTTTTTATAGAGTCTTTTTGGTATTTTTCGAGTCTTTGTAAGATAATGGACGATTGGAGCTTAATGGGAGCTTTTGGAGCATTTTGGAGCATTGTGGAAAGAAGAGCCGAAGTGACCAAGTCGGAGACAAACTTTGGAGCTGTGTCGATCGACACACACATGTCCGACATGAGAGAAGTTGAGTTTTGAAGTTGTGTCGATCGACACAGATCATGTGTGTCGATCGACACAGAGATGTCTGACGTGAAGATTACAACTTTTTGAAGAATTTCCTCTTTTGCCCAAGAAGTCCAGAAGTTTACAGAAAATCCCAGTCCAAATTTTAGACATTATATATAGTTTTTCTTTAGGCTTTCATGTTTTTATCGAGTTTTTAATTGAGACTTGGAGAAAGAGGGATTTGGAGAGCTTTTGGGAGAGATTTCTAGACTTCAGACTTTCATAATTTGAACCCTTTGTATCTCTAACTTTATCTCTTTTATGCAATTTTATTCAGTTATTATGATTTCATCATCTATGTCTGAGTAGTTTGCTTGTTAGGTTTTGGGGGATTCAAGGGATTGATGAGAAATTGTTAAGATTGAAACCCTGTTAGGATTCATCTTTATGTTCTTCATCTAGATTGATTTAACTCTGATTTTATGATTGATCAACTGTAATTGGAAACCCTAGGTTGCTTTAATAGATGTGAAAGCATTATTAACAACTTAACCTAGTCTTAGATGAGCAAAATTATCTATTCGCAAAGAAATTTGGCTTAGTAATTTTGTGAACAATCGAACTTGAACTTAATGCTTGTCTTTATTCACTAAGTTTGCAAAGAAATTTGGAATTTAAGGATTTAGTCATAGATAATCTCTGCAACGAAAGTTGATTGGTTTTATATTCGTGTTTGAGTTCTAGAACGGTGCTTAATAAAATTCTGACAGTCTTTTATCCTCAATTTTTATTCATTCGTGAGAATTACCCATAGTTTAACTCCTTTGTTTTATTGATTACTAGAACCTAAATCTCAATCTGCTTTCTTTGCTTTGCTATTTTTATTTCATTCATACACATTTACTTAGTATAATTGGAACTCATTAGTCTTTTGTGTGAACCGATTCCCTGTGGATTCGACCCCTAAGTATTAGGACGATCTCTTAATTTGAGGGAGTAGCTCAGGGAAATTTGAGTATTTCAAATTTTGGTGCCGCTGCCGGGGAACCGATTTCACCAATCGATTTTTGATATTAGAATTTTGTCTAAGTTTTTTTTAATTTTTGTTTTGTTACTTACTCGCTCTTTCCTTTTTGTCTTGTGTGTTTCAGGTTTATGCCCAATCGCATTACCAGGAGCAACCATAATGAAGAGCTAGTTGATCTCAATCTTGAGATTAGAAAGTTAGAGCGAGCCAACCGAGCAGCGAGAAAGACAGGCAAGATGAATCCGATATGTCTTATCAGAGGTGAAGATGTGTTTATTCAAGATGTTGAGGGTAATAGACGCAATGCTCAGGGTCAGAGGCTAGACGAGAATGGAGTTGTGATTGTGGAGCAGCCTGAGCGACAGGTTCTGTAGCGCCAAGAGCCAGCTGGGCGTGGGAGAACCCTGGGAGAGTACAACAGACCGGACGAGTTCTATGCCAACAGGGCAGCGATTCGTCCTCCGGCTTTTCCAAGGAACGATTTTGAGCTGAAGCTTGCTTACTTCTCGCTTGTGGCTCAGCACCCGTTCCATGGTCTTTCCTCTGAGCACCCCATGGACCACATTGAGAGGTTTGAGGACTTAGCATCGAGCATTAAGGCGAATGGAGTGTCGACCGACTACCTCTACTGCAAGCTTTACCCCTACTCTCTTGGTGGAAAAACAGTTTATTGGCTGAAGCAGTTGGAACCAGGATCTTTGACCACTTGGGAGGACACCAAGAATGCTTTCCTCAACAACTTCTTTGATGAGGCGAGATCCGAGGACTTGAGGACTAAGATCTCTACTTTTAAGCAGGGTCCTACAGAAGCATTCAAGGCTTTCTGGGTGAGATTCAAGGCCTACCAGAGAGATTGTCCTCATCATGGGTTTAGTGATGTGCAGTTGTTGGGTATTTTCTTCAGAGGGATCGATTTGAGCAAGGGGAACTTCAACACTAGATATCCCGAGGATGCACTTGTGCTTATTGATAACTTGGCTTCTAGCAATGGCACCAAGAATGCGGACTTCAAGAGGAAGAAGCTTGGTGGGAACATGGATGGAAGCCAAATCGCTGAGGTGAAAGCTAAGATAGATTTGGTGCACAACCATCTAGTAGGGAAGAAGACAGTGCAGTTTGCTAAAGAAGTGGAGACTTTCATTCGAGAGGAAGGGCATGACGAAGAGGATGTCAACTACATCAGTGGGACTGGTTTTCAGACTCAGAGGTTTGGTAATCAGCAGGGTAACAGAGGCTTCAACGGAAACAACCAGAGGACTATGTTCACTGGAAATCAAGGTTCACCTAGTTACTCTCCAAATCCGCAGTTTCAGAAGACCGTGTATCAGAAGCCTTTCCAGAGCAACTACACTAGGAACTACAGTTCTTCTTCTTATCAGAAACCTCCTGCTCAAACACCGGATAGTGAGATGAAGTCTATGCTAGAGCAAATCCTAGAGGGTCAACAGAAGATGACTGTGGGCTTTAACAAGAAGATGTGAAACAACCCGACCCGTTTTTTTTTTTTTTTTAAACATCGAATTAGT
This sequence comes from Arabis hirsuta, assembly GCA_964056655.1. Lineage (NCBI taxonomy): Eukaryota > Viridiplantae > Streptophyta > Magnoliopsida > Brassicales > Brassicaceae > Arabis > Arabis hirsuta. The sequence goes on from OZ053301.1 coordinate 4,642,375, forward strand.
ATTCTCATAAATACTAACTCTCAACAATTTCCAACAAACGCATTCAACTAGCAAACCGAACATAACCAGCAGAAATCAATTCGACTCAAATCAAACACTTATCCATTAACCAAGTAAACCAATTCGAATCATTAAATAACCAATAACAATTCAATCCAACTCAACAATCCAACAACCTAGCGGTTCTAAACAATACGATAAACAACACAATCGAGACTCTAGATCATCTCCTCTTCCTTGCCCGATTCCACGATCACACTTTATCTTTACCTGCATCACATGGCAAAACGAGATGCGTGAGTATTATCATAAATACCCAGTGAGACGGTCCTCCCATCTACAGACTAATTACTCAGTAATAGAATATATGATACCAGGATAATCAATCAGCAAAGAACCAGCAAGCAAACAACACAACACGCAGAAAACGTACAGTGTCACGTGACACGGGTAAGGTGTGTCGCGCGACACATCGCGCTGACCCTGAAAACGAGTTTCATCCTCTCATGACTCAATTTCCAGTTCGATTGTACACGAAATCTGCATCAAAACATCTCAAAACCACCACAATCCAACAAGGAATGATAATAAGCAATCATATCACATAAACTACTTCCTGAGAGTCTATGGTCGCGCACTCACCTTGAGATCGGATTGAAACAAGGAACCAAAGAACACACGCCACGAAACATAAGGAAATAACTCGCGACTCCCTTCACCAAATAAAGGTCTGAGACCTAATCTGTAAAACTAGACACCGAGATCTTTCCAACGGTGTATAGAACGTCTCCTAAATCCAAATGGTTCGACGGGAAAATAGCCCGCAATCTCGCTAATCGGAACTGGAAAACAGAAATTTCAGAAACGACACTCCAAACTCAAAAGAACACAGAGAACGGAGTTTACCTCAGAATCAGGATCGGAAACCTGATATAGAAACTAGACAGAAATATATTTCCAATGACATCTAAATTGTCTCCTGATTCTCTTTGGCTCGACGGGAATCCTTCCTCGAAGCAGACTGATCGCAGACTCGTAACAGCACCGACCTCACACATTCAAACGACCATAACTCAGCGAATACTTAACCAAATCACACGCGGTTTTCACCCACATCAAGAGCAAAGATAGGAGAACTTACCCTCAAAGTTTCCCTCCAATCAGATTTGATCTTACCCGTCTGTTGTCTCCTCCAAAACCGAGCAGAACTTACCCTCAAACCCTAACACTTACCCTAGGGTTCCCTAAACCGGTCCAACTCAAAACAAACCAGAAACAAATCGAACGAACCGACGGACTGAAAATTTGGCCTGTGTCGCGCGACACAGCGTCAAAATGTCCAAAAACCACACAATTCAACGCGTGTCACACCGCACACCACCAGCCAACCGCCCTTTTCGGTTCACGGGTGTTACAAGATGGATGCTATGTACGAAGACTTGAATGGGAAGTTTGAAGCTTCAAACACCCATGTCAAGAAATTAGATACCCATTTTGCTTAGACCGCGTAGAATTCGAGAAGGGAAGAAGGGTTTCTTCCATCTAGGACGGATGCAAATCCAAAGCATAGTGTTGCTGCCATCACCACAAGTAGGGGCAATTTCGTTCTATAATTAATTCTCTCTGCTACTCACCTAATTCTAGTTTTTGACATGTTAGTTACCTAATTATCTCTCCTCAAAGTGATATTTTGCTAATTAACCATTTTTTAAATTGGGGCAATTGCAAAAATGCCACTTTTTGGATCTACATTTGCAATAATGCCATTTAGGGGTGTCCATTTGCAAAAATACCACTAATTATGGATTTTGAAAGTCTACATCTTAAAATTATAAACCCTAAAAAATGTTTTGACCTTTAAAACCCCTTAAACCCTCAAAACTAAACCCTAATACAATATAGTTAACCCAAACATAAAGGATATAATGAAAAAATAATTTTGAAAAAGTGGCATTTTTGCAAATATTTTAAAAATGTGATATTTTTGAAAAGTGGCACTTGAAATGTGGCATTTCGTAAAATTTCTCTTTTAAATTTAGGTTCATGAATAATACTTTTTAAATAAAAAACATATATAAAGATGATAAACTACGGTTCAATTTGTATTGAAATTTTAATCAGATATATATTTTAGTTTCCAAAACAATTACGTTTATATACATTGTTAAATTTTGTGGATTAGGCTCAACATCGAGTTTAGTTTTTGGGACTAAATATAATTTTTAGTATTAAAAAAATTACATCAATATAGTGATATTTGATCACTTATGTATAATATTATATATTTTATAACTAAAATAACAAAATTAATATGTAATAGATAAATCAATCAAATAATTTATTTAAAGGATAATTATTTGATCTCTTTTATGTATGTTCAGTTTTATGAATAACGAATAAAAATATTTCACATGGCAACACTAGTTGCTAAAAACAAAAAATAAAGAATAAAAGATGGTAATTTGTTTTTTACATATTTTTGTAACTGATGGACAAAAATGTATGATTGAAATTTTAATCTTTTTAGATGACACGTAGGATTTTTCGCATAGTGTTAATAGAGGATATATCGTAGTCTTAAAAATTGGCTTAATCTTGTAGGTGGACCTTATTAAAGAGCCGGGCCTGTTTGTGAGTTTAATAAGCCCAGTGGACCCAATTTATGTTAGGTCCCTTATATAATATATTGGGGAAGAGAAGGGTTGCTCATTCTTCTCCATTCAGAGTTCTTCGTCACGGTGAGTTCTACGGATACTGCTTTCCGATCCCGTCTCCGATCTATCGAAACTGCTTTCGAATCCGTATGTCTTTTGTGTCCATCTCTGATTACTGCGTCATAAACGCTAATTACTGCCATTATTGTCGAACCTTACCGTAGAATAGATGTGATTTTATTCTGTTTTTCTTAGATTAGGTATCCAATTATATGTGCATCGTTGCCTCAATTTGGGTTTAAAGTTAGCAAATTTGATTGTTTTACAAAATTTGATTTCTTTGGATTTTGGTTGGTAGATGAGGTCAGAGTTGGTTTCTTCCTCGCTGGTTACTATGGTTGCGAATTTTCTCACCAGGAAACGCAGCAATGCGATTGATGATCTCCAAAAAGTGATAGATCTGCAAAACAAGGTATGATCCGATTTCATATGTCTTGGATTTGACAATTATGTTGTTATTGTTTGGAATTTTCACACTGATTGAGAATCCTTTGTTATTAGAGGGTCATTAACCTTTACCCTTTAAACAAGGATTGCCTCACTTTTTGTTTTCCTCCCGTGAAACTGAATCCATTGTTAATTGCAATCCGATTGTACTTACTGTTCTCTTTCCTTGCATCTTCAATCACCTCAAGAGGCTCAAGTCCCTTGAGGAAAAGGAGAAATTTTACCTGGAGGAGGCTGGCATGTTTTGTGAGAAAGCAAAAGAATATTATCTGGCAAATAACAAAGATGGTATGACCCCTCTTTTTTTTTTTTTTTTTGGGTACAAAAACCTAATCTTTTTGTTTTTATGACCACAGGGATCTATTTACCTTGAACATGTGTTGTCTTGCAGGTGTTTTACTCTGTATGAAACGTAAAGTGCAACGGCAGGAAGCAGCTCGAGTTTGTCGGGGTTGTCACCTGATTGTACATAAAGAGGTGAGATTTTCCTTTTGTAGTTTTACTTACCTTTAAGCGGCGTACTCAACTTATTAACACCATTATATTGTTTTTCCTTAAAGCAGTTGATGTCAATTGAAAATCTTAAGAAGAAGTTGATTTGGGCTGAACGTGTGAGAAAGGAGTTGATTTCTTCTAATAACAAACTGATTGAAATGTTAGGCTATGAAGATCTCTCAACAACCCTGAAGCCAACGCATGTGTTTATTTATTTTTGTTTGTTACTTTCAGTGCTAACTTATGTTGTCGTTTCTAGCTCCTTATATTCATGAACGCACAACACTGTATAACTCATCACCTAATGTTAAATTATACACCTGCTGGTCCACGAATCGAGGTTTCAACTTCTCTTGTCAATTGTTTCTTTCAACAAATTCCCCACTATTTTCTTGATTCTAACTTGTGATTCTAGCTTCTCTGAACGTCATTCTTTCCAACTTGTGATCCTTCGTCATCATTTACAACAACCACTACTAAATATGGGGAGAATTATCAACCATCTTCTACATCTTTCTTTCTCTTTTCATAGAGTTTAATTCTCGTTCTCAACCCATCACTAATATAAAATATTATTTAAATTTTCTATTTGTACGCGATCTTGGCATCCGTAGTAATCCATTATATAACTTTTTTTATTTGTCCACAACGTGGTGGGCTGGTGGTAGTGGCGGGCCCAGGAGCAAAAGGCGCAACTCCCATGCTGCTGGTTTGATTCTCTCCTCAGCTGTTATTAACAGTTTGTGGAAAGTCTGTCGGTTGGGTTTTGACCCAATTGGTTTATCTGGTAGTCAGAAATGGAGACGGTCTGACTACCCTCTAACAATAGTCGGAAGGTCCAATTGGTTTACCTGGTAGTCAGAAATGCAGAAAGCCTCACAGACAGCCTCACTACCCCCTTGGCAATAGTCGGAAGGCATTCCAAACTCGGATCCAGACAGTGTGGTGGCCTTCGAGGAGAAGTCCTCCCTGTAGCACTCAAGTGTGTTTCTTACGGGGCTGACTGGACAGCCGATAGGATATATAAAAAAAATAAACTCTTTTTATTTCCATACGTGCGAGTTTCCTTGCATGCGGCTCAGATGCTTAGGTCTCGATCGTCGCTTTCATATTCTTTAATATCTAATTATCTTTAATAGTTCATTGAAAATTTTAGTTATTTTATAAATTTCAATACACAGAATCTCACGAAAGCACTCTCGACAGAAGCAACCTAGTTTTGTTCCGTCCATACGCAGACTTTTGTCGTTAGTAAATTTAAATGATTTGCAAGTTTGATCGTATCATGGGCCACCGGTTCGTCTACAGTGTCGTGCTCATAGGGCCCATAAATTATTTCTTGGTTAGGTTCGTTTAGGTTTTTTTTTTTTTTTGATAAACCCTGTCGGCTTTCGGGTCAGCTCCGGAAGGAACACACCGGAGTGCTACAGAGTGGACGTTCGTTTAGGTTATGTTTCTTCATGTTTGATTCTTTGACTTAAACTATGTGGAATCAATCCATAGTTTGTTTAATAATTTTCCAAAAGTTTATGGTTTACACTCTTGAACTTTATTTCTATGTTCATAAATAAAATCTGCTATAATGTTTTTTCGCCTGCACTTGGTCAAAAGTTTTTTTACATCGTCCAATTGTTATTTTGGCTATCTACATTTTATCCCTTATCCCTTATATATTAATTGATAATTAATTTGTGAAATATTGATTATGTGTCATCTCCACAACCAGTCTCCCAAAAAGAATTATGACATGGCGAAACAAAAAATCTGACATGGCAAATTTGAATAGGAATTTTCTATATTAAATTTAAATTAATTAATCATAAAAAAATCATTTAGAAAATCTTTCCATAAATAAATTTACATTTATTTCTTTAAGTAGATTTACAACATTTTATTCTAATTTTTGTTTTTCATATTAAAGTTTGTTATAATTAATTTTGTCACAAATAAAGTTTGAGGACATAAATATTTTTATAATAAAGATTTACCAAAATTTTTAAAAGATATTGTATTATGTTTTGTGATAGAATATTCCATATTTTATAAAACCCACGTATATATATATTTTTTTCCTAAAGAAACGTTTTTAAACATAAAAAGATTTGAAAATGAAAAATATGAGTTATATATAACGAAAAGTGACATTTGAAGAATGACATTTCTCAAAAAAAAAAATTCTTCAAAAATTAATTTAACAATGACATATTATATTTAATATTAATAAAAAACACTATGAAAATTTCAATATGAAATAAAAAAATTCGTTGAGTGATATAAAAAAATTCTTAGCCACTCACTATACGCAACTTTCATTTGTATTGCTCTGTAGCAAAAACTTTTATGGATCTTGTGTGCACTCCTACTCAGTATAATTGTTACATTCTAAGACTCTTTGATGGAATTTCAGGGGAAGGTGTAGGAACTACATTTTCAACTGTGTATGAAGTGGACTACTGTGCTTATGTTGAATTGAGAAGAGAGGTTTCAAATGAAAATAGGTCTGTTAAAGCTAGGGACTATGAGGTTGTTTTGAGTCATGGTCAAACTGAAATCAGGTTTAGTCACGATCCTACCATTCATGATCTTGTCATAAGCCAAACTCCGATTTAGTCAATTTGTCTTTAGTTTCCTCTGTTTCTGTACTTCTGATCGTATTTGAACTGCTTCTGTATGGATTACAAAACTTGGTTTCAAAGTTTTCATTCAATCAAATAAGTTTTTTCATGGTTCTAACACAACTTTCCGCTAGTTTATGTGTGAGAAACGATATGTATAAAACTGTGTAAAAAAATTGTTAAAAACTATTAAATTTTGTTAAAAATTATTAAATTTTTTATAAAACTCTGTAAAAAAGCTTTATAAATTGTTTAAAAACGTTACAAAAAATTATTAAAACTGTTAAAAAGCTTTATAAAACTGTATAAAAAAGCTTTTAAATGTTACAAAAGATTGTTAGAAACTGTTAAAAAACTTTATAAAACTGTGTAAAAACATGTAAACTATTTAAAAACTTTATAAACCTAATTTATTTTACAAAACCTTAAGCCAACATAGAGTTCAAAAAACTACATAACCCTCTGAAATTACCAATCAAACACAGTTGTTGAAATACTTGACATACCATAAAGTTCATTAGATCTACCCAATGTGCCTATCAAACCGAACCAAAAAGGGTGTAACATAATGAAGAAACAACCAAAATAACTTTAGTTTTATGTCTGGGAAATATAAGAATTAAGAAGAGACGAGAGATCTGAGTTCAAAGCTTAAACTCTCGAAGAAGACATACTTGCAGATCTATGCTTCCTCCTCCTCCTCCTCCTCTTCCCCTACTTCTAATAGCCACGGCTTCTTCCGACCACCACTTGACAATTCTCGCCATTTCCTTACACTTTCTCCTCCTCCTTCAACTCTCAATCTCCGATCAACTTTATAGGTCTCCCACGGCTGCGATTATCCAACATTCACAAATCAATCACACGATATACTCATAGATCAATGATAAAAACAATATGGAACACAAAATTGATTAATCTCACTATAACTTACGAAACATAACCCACAGCAAATTAGAGTTTCAGTTTTAACACAAGCCTGAGTAGCAGTACATATATGAATTCATTATGTTTCGCATTTTCTAAGCTAATCTGACAAATTCACAACACAATTACTTCACTAAAAAGCAAGGAGAATTTCTGTTTCACAAAAATCTTAACATATAAATAAGAAAACTAAACCAAATCGATCAATTCAATGCATTGGAGAAAATCTGAAGCCACTCTAGCTACTGAATTCATAACAATTCAATAATTTATGAGGCACAAAAGAGAAAGATTTATAGTTGTTGAAACATCAGCCTAAAGAGTCAACAAATCGCTGAATCCACAAACACCGACGGTGGATCGGACAGCAGAGATTATGGGATCATGATCATCGCCGTAGAGCTCAGACAATTCGACACAGTCTGAGCAACATCAAGATTTGATTTCAGAGACAGCAATGGAGAGATTTGTCTTTCGCGACGGCGAGTTTTGGTTTTGCGATCGTTGAGATCTAATTCCAACGAGAACAGCATTTGTGGAAATTAATGGCACGCTTGCAAACTATCTAAAGAAGTGACATTTTTGCAAAGTGGCATGAAGCATATAACATTTCTTAAAATTTCTCAAATTCAATTTATTTATGCATTTATGCCAAATCCATTTGACATCATTATGTTGTCAAATTTTGCATGTCATTGCTTAGGAGCTTGTTTAAGTCCATAATGTGATTTCACAAGTCTGCAGACTTTGTGTTCTTGAACCCTTCAGGTTGTTTCATATAAATTCCCTCTTCTAAATCTCCATTTAGAGAAGCAGTCTTTACGTCCATTTGATGGATTTCAAGATCTCGTACGACTACCATGCTTATGATCATTCTAATTGAAGTTATCCTCGTTATCGGAGAATAGGTGTAATGCTCCAGACCAGCTGCTAGAGCCGACTAGCCTAGAACGGCACGACCCAGCGCTCAGGACGGTCGGACCAGGTAAGTTAAAACAAATTTAGTGACTAAGTCCAACTATCCATAAGAGAATTTCCCGCCTAACACAACTCAAGGCTTGCCAACCCGAGGTACGCTAGACGGTTGGATTGCCCGAACAAGACAAATACCATTTTGAAACATGAATATTAATAAAAATACTTCAATACATGCTAAATTAATTCCAAACATACATTAAAACATTTCGATTTGGCCGTGAGTCTATAAGCTCAAAACAAGTCTTATCCGAACTTTAAAAGCATAATTTTACAAGCAGGCAAGGCAATCTACCGCTGGTTATCCTAAGTCATTAAGTGCTCCCTTTGGTCTACCCGCTAGGTTCACCTTCAAAACAAGTAGAGTCATAAGTAATCTAAGATTACTTAGTGAATTCGGGTTCCTCTAATAGATATAGTGTTAATCCCATCCCATCCCCAAACAACAATCACAACCAGTCATTTGAATATGCGGAAGCATTCCAGACAAACAGACAATCCTAAACAATCATCTACATGCATGTAAATCCAGATTTTCACTTTCATTCTCAAGGCCTTGCGGTTCTGTCGGCCATTCCCGGGCAACCTGCGGAATTGCAGCCACGAAGGCACATAATATCCCACTTCCACCACTGAACTCATACACCATCGTGTATGAAACAACCAGACTTTTTTTTTTAATTAATATTTCTATAAATACTAATTCCCGACAACTACTCAATCACGTTCAACAGACATCGGGAAATTATTCATTAATCAATAGCATAAAAGCATATAAACACACAGACGAGACACTAGATCATCTCCTCTTCACAGCCATGATTCCACGATCACACCTTCTCTTTACCTGCATCACATGGTTATAAGAGATGCGTGAGTATTATCATAAATGCTCAGTGACACGGTCATCCCATCTAACGACTGTTGGGGTCGGATTTCACCCGCTCAACGTCAACGTTCAAAGTTTGGTTAACACAACGAACGTACATTGAATCACGTTATATGGTTCCTAAGTCGTTTCTAGCTATGAGACAAGTATTCTCCTATCCTAGCTCTTCGCCGCTTGCAAGGCGAAGTCTTCTTCGCCTGTGAGGTGAAGTCTTCTCCGCCTGCAAAGCGAAGTCTTCTCCACCTACGAGGCAAAGTCTTCTCTGCCTATGAAACGAAGTCTTCTCCGCCTGCGAGGTGAAGTCTTCTCCGCCTGCGAAGCGAAGTCTTCTCCGCCTGCGAGGAGAAGTCGTCTCCGCCTGCGAAGCGAAGTCTTCTCCACCTGCAAGGCGAAGTCTTCTCTGCCTACAAGGCGAAGTCTTCTCCGCCTGCGAGGTGAAGTCTCCTCAAGAGAGCATCTGCACAAGGGCCACCGAAGACTCTGGCAAAGAATACCACCGAAGACTCCGACAAGGATAGGCACCGAAGACTCTAGCAAAGAATGCCACCGAAGACTCCGGCAAGGATGGCCACCGAAGACCCTTGTCTTCGCCAAGCGGGAAGGATCCTGTCTTCGCTCTGCGAAAAGGGCCCGAAGACTTCCTGCGTTGGGCTTCAGCCCGGAGCCAGTTGAGAAGACAAGCCTATATATCTCCAGAAGATAAGCATAGCAGCTACGAAGCAATGTCGTAACGACCGCGGGAGCTTGGAGTCTCAACGCTAAAGCCCAGCCCAGTTGCGAAGCCCACTTCGGCGCAACCGACATGAACAAAAAGGAAATTCGCGAAGACTTAGGAAACTTAATGTAGGGGTCGAAATCCACCCCTTATAAATCAATGCCTAAAAATTGACTAAGTGTGGAAAAAGTGTTAACCGGGCTCCCGCGGAGGTTTCTTAACCGGTTTTCCGTGGAAAACTGTAACCTTCTGGTTAAACCCAACACGCGGCTAAACCATAAACACAGCCCGTGAGATGGCTATAAACAGGCATTGGAACGGGCCGCGGGAGTGGGTCGCAGCATCCAGAAATGGGCCGCAGCATCCAGAAATGGGCCGCAGCATCCAGAAGTGGGTTGAGCCGCGAAGAGAAGCCCGCAGCGCGTAACTGACTCCACAGAGAGAGAAGCCCGCGGAATCAGGATGACATCTCTATCTCTTCAACGAAAGCCCTAGCCGCGGAGAAACTATATATACACATGTTAACCCTCATAGAAGGGGATCCGCAATTTTTCACATAAACACTTGTAAACATTGATTCGCATAAACATCAATAAAGAAATCCATTCTCTTATTATTTGCTTTCCGTGATTCACACTTAGAAATCTCTGTTCCTCAAACCCTAAGACAAATTATATTGTTCGAGTTTCGACTCCCACAATTTGGCGCCGTCTAAGGGGAACCTAGATTATCTTACACGAAGGAATCACCCTGCAAACAGTAAGAGATGGCTGAAGAAACCCAGAACAGAAACACCGCGGGCAATCTCTGCGGAGAAAACGAGACTGTCATCGCCATATCTGGTACAGGCAGGAGCAACAGTAACACGCTACACGGTGCAACCATCGTAAACCAAACTGGCACCAACCAGCAGCCCGTCGTGACTAGAGAAGGCGGAACTAAAAACAAGCCGCTACCACGGCCAGCTGCTAATCAGACATCAGTGCCGATCCAAACGACGTCGGAGTTCCTGGAACAGATGAAAACCATGATGGAACAATTGATCCAGGAAAAGCTTAACACAGCACTGTCCGGTGAGCTACGCTCTCCGCCAACAACGAACCGTTCCCGCGGGAGGGGAACAAGCCTCAACGGGAGAACCGTAGCACGAGTGATCCTAATGTCCTTAACTTTCTCAACACCGATGGGTGCCCAGAGGACCCGGCACTCACAATCCGGCCCATGGCGAATATCACCGAGCCGAGTACATCGGCAGACGCTCCGATGGCTGACGGGAGAGCTCCGGTGATCGATCTGGACGAAAGCCCAATAGGAGAACAAAATTTAGTGGACCCCTGTGGCACTGTGCGGGAAACCCAAGCCGCGCCTCAACGAAGCAGCCCGTGGTTTGAGCGTAATCAGGAGTGTGACGAGGAAGAAGAGAACGTTCGCTGGGTGGAGCAACAACTTAACGAGGAACGCAGAACTCTCCTCCAATCCCAGAAGGACGAGATGGCACAACTCCGCGCAGAGATGACACAAAACGCTGCTGAGTTAAGGATGGTCTGATCCCAGGTTCATCGGGTTGCAAGCAAAGCACCCGAGATCGACCGAGTCCTCGAAGAAGCACAGACTACCCCTTTCACAGCGCGCATCGCGCAAGCAAACATTGCAGACCCCGGAAGGATAAAAATCACTCCGTTTGAGGGGAAAACCGATCCGACAGAGCATCTCCGAGCATTCATGATCGCGATGGGACACCTGAGCTTCAGGGTAGGCAAGAAGGACATCGCCCAATGTCTCATGTTTGTGGAAAATCTTAAGGGATCGGCGCTCCAGTGGTTTTCCAGGTTAGAGCAGAATTCGGTCAACACTTTCGATGAGTTGTCCGCAGCATTCCTGAAACACTACGGAATATTCATGGAACGCCGAACCTCCGACGCCGAGCTGTGGTCCTTGGTGCAGGGACAAAACGAATCTCTTCGAAGTTTCATGGAGCGATTCAAAACCGTCCTAGCTCGGGTGGAGGGGCTAACTGACACAGCTGCCATAGAGGCTCTGAAGAAAGCTATGTGGTACGAATCAGATTTTAAAAAGGAGTTAACCGTGAACGAGCCGGACACTATCCAAGATGCTCTACACCGGTCAATAGGCTTTGCAAAAAGTGAAGAAGACGTGCAAATATTGGCCCAAAAGCACGGGAAAACGAAGCAGACCGGCAACCAAAACAATCCCGCCCCGACCACGAACCCCTCCAAACCCGAAAAAATAGCCAGGGGTCCAGTTTCGTGCAGCACGAGGGAGGATTTAAGGGAGCCCATAATTTCCAGGCGGACACGTCAGATTACAGCCATGGTCGAGGACGCGGCCAGGGCCATGGCAGAAGCAATACGTGGGTCCGGAATCAAAGCACGTTCAACGAGGAAGTTTTCTGCGAATACCACCGCATCTACGGGCACTCCACTGCTAAATGCCGAGTTCTGGGCCTGAATCTGGGAGCAAAACTGGCGGCCGGAACGCTGAAATGAGACATCGACATCAAGGATTTCGCAATGGATGATAACGATGAGGACCCTGAGCGCGAAAACAACAACAACCCTCCGAAGAGGGGAAGACAAGATGACGAACAGGACCAAGGGGGCCCTCGCCAAAGAATCAACATGATTATGGGAGGATCTCTATACTACGCTTATATGGTATCTGCGATCAAGGCATACCAGCGACGCGCCGAATCCAGCATCAGCTGGCCTAAACCATCCAAGTACCCGAACGAGGTGATTACGCGCCGAACAGCGACGTGGCGCGGGTGCTGATCGACACGGGCAGTTCTGTTGATGTGATATTTTGCGATACCCTTCAACAGATGAGCATCGATCTGTCCAAAGTTAAGCCGTCGCCAAAGCCAATCACTGGGTTTTCTGGAACAACCACGATGACGATAGGGACAATCCGTCTACCCGTTCGCACCGGCGACATCACCAAAATAGATGAGTTTTCCATGGCAGACAACCCGGCAATCTACAACGTGATAATGGGAAGTCCCTGGATCAATTCAATGCGTGCTGTTCCGTCCACTTACCATCTGTGCATCAAGTTCCCCACTCCGCGGGGCGTAAAGACAATATGGGGAAACCAGAAGGAATCCTGCATCTACTTTCTGGCGGAACACAAACTCCGCAATACAGGCCCAGAACCCGCGGAAAGACGAAAAAAGATGAAAACTTACCGCGAGCCGGGGAAAGAGCACGCCCAGCTCTTATAGCAACTACAGCTTGACGAGGATCAAAAAGAAGAAGGTCCATTACCAACCTACGATCCCGTCATCTTAGTCTGCATAGACGATGAATTCCCAGAGCGATGCGTGGAACTCAGAGCCACACTCGACGAAAAGATTAAGGAAGAACTGATCTCATTCCTAAAGAAAAACGTGAACACTTTCGCATGGGCGGCAGAAGATATGTCGGGCATTGATATCAATATCGCTAATCATGAGCTCAACGTTGATCCAACGTTCAAACCCGTGAAGCAAAAAAGACGAAAGTTGGGTCCTGATCGAGCCAAGGCTGTGAATGATGAAGCGGAAAGGCTTCTGCAAGTCGGGTCCATCAAAGAGGTGAAATACCCCGACTGGCTGGCTAATCCTGTTGTCGTGAAGAAAAAGAATGGGAAATAGCGAGTGTGTGTTGACTTCACTGATTTGAATAAAGCTTGTCCAAAAGATAGGTTTCCCCTACCACATATCGATCGTTTTGTTGAAGCCACGGCGGGCAACAAACTTTTGATGTTTATGGATGCTGTCTCTGGCTACAATCAAATCCTGATGAGCCCAGATGATCGCGAGAAGACCGCTTTCATCACGGACCGCGGAATATATTGCTACAACGTCATGCCTTTGGGTCTGAAAAACGCTGGCGCAACATATCAGCGTTTAGTCAACAAGATGTTCGCGGATCAACTCGGTAAAACAATGGAGGTTTACATAGATGACATGCTGGTGAAATCATTGGAAGAGAAAGACCACATCGCAGACCTTGCCGCATGCTTCAAGAAGCTTAATGATCACAATATGAAGCTGAATCCAACGAAGTGAAGGTCGCGGTCACGTCAGGAGAATTCCTAGGCTACTTAGTCACCCATCGAGGCATTGAGGCCAATCCAAAACAAATCGATGCGCTTATCAACATGGCCTTACCCCGTAACAAGCGAGAAGTGCAGCGTCTGACTGGAAGGGTAGCCGCCCTCAACAGATTTATTTCTCGGTCTACCGATAAATGTCTGCCTTTCTACAACACACTGCAGGGGATCAAGAAGTTTGAGTGGACATCGGAGTGCGAAGAAGCGTTTCAACAGCTGAAATCATATATGGCCAATCCTCCGGTACTCGCTAAGCCTGTAGAGGGGGAGCCACTGTTCCTGTACACGGCGGTTTCACCAACGGCAGTTAGCAGAGTACTGATTCGAGAGGAGCGCGGTGAGCAGAAGCCGATTTTTTATGTCAGCAAGTCTCTCACTGACGCTGAGACGAGATACCCACTGATGGAGAAGTTGGCGTTATCCATTATCATGTCTGCTCGGAAGCTGCGACCATATTTTCAATCTCATTCCATTATCGTCCTCAGCACCTTCCCGCTTCGATCCGTCCTGCATAGCCCGAGTCAATCCGGCAGACTGGCCAAATGGGCTATTGAGCTAAGTGAATAAGACATCGAGTACCGCGACAGGACCTGCGCAAAGTCTCAGGTGTTAGCCGACTTTCTCATTTAGGTTCCCGAAGAAATTTGCGTTATCAAAACACAACATTGGCAGCTCCATGTTGACGGTTCGTCATCCAAGAATGGCTCCGACGTCGGCATATGTCTCACCTCTCCCATAGGCGAAGTACTTGAACAATCATTCCGCTTGGGTTTTCGAGCATCCAACAACGAGGCGGAATACGAGGCCCTCATTGCTGGCATGAAACTCGCCCAAGGACTGAAAATTGAGCGGGTTAACACTTTCTGCGACTCGCAGCTCGTGGTTAACCAGTTCAACAGGGAGTACGCTGCGAAGGACGACCGAATGGAGGCTTATCTGGCAGTGGCTAGGAAGTTAGCCGCGAAGTTCGAAGAATTCAGTCTCACGCGAATCATGCGGGGAGATAACACAAACGTTGATGCTTTGGCAGCTCTCGCTTCCACATCTGATCCAGACTTGAAGTGTATCATCCTGGTGGAATTTATTGAACACCCGAGTATAGCTCAGCCAGAAACGGTGAATGTTCTTATTCGATCACAGGCCGCTAAGCAAGCACAAGCGAAGGACAGAGCAATGGAGGTAGTGGCGGCTAGTCAATAAGAAGTTGTAACTAATGACACCAGCCAACCCTCCTCTTCTCCAAAGGAGCCTCAGACACCAACACTAGAGTCCCCCCCGGTAAACAACGATACTGACATGGAAAACGTTTCGCAGGACGTGTAATACGGTTGCGATAGGCGCTGGCTTGACGGAATCCGTGGGTACATCGCTGACGGAACTTTGCTTTCTGACAAGTGGGCAGATCGTAAACTTCGGGCGCAAGCTGTGCGTTATATCATACTAGATGGAAACGTCCTAAAGTGGGGGATATCCGGACCACTACTTGCTTGTATCGAGAGAAAAGAAGCAAGGGCAATCATGGAGGAAGTCCACAGCGGTTCATGCGGCAATCATTCCGGCGGGAAATCACTCACGATCAGGATCAAGCGTCATGGTTATTATTGGCCAACAATGATAGTGGATTGCGAGAAGTTTGC
This sequence comes from Arabis hirsuta, assembly GCA_964056655.1. Classification (NCBI taxonomy): domain Eukaryota; kingdom Viridiplantae; phylum Streptophyta; class Magnoliopsida; order Brassicales; family Brassicaceae; genus Arabis; species Arabis hirsuta. The sequence goes on from OZ053301.1 coordinate 4,657,902, forward strand.
CGCCAAGTGCGAAAAATGTCAACGACACGCACCAAAGATCCACCAGCCCATTGAACCGCTTTCATTCGTCACATCACCATACCCATTCATGCGCTGGGCTATGGACATAGTCGGTCCCTTACATAAGTCACGACAGAAGCAATACTTGCTGGTCTTAACTGACTAATTTTCTAAATGGGTGGAAGCCGAAGCATACGCTCGCATCCGTGATGCTCAAGTAGAGAGCTTGGTGTGGCGGAACATCATCTGTCGCCACGGAGTCCCTTACGAAATCATCACGGATAACGGCTCCCAGTTCATCTCTACGCGATTCGAAGCTTTTAGCGAGAAGTGGAAGATCCGCTCGAACAAGTCTACCCCGCGGTACCCTCAAGGAAACGGCCAGGCTGAAGCAGTCAACAAAACAATCGTCAACGGCCTTAAAACTCGCCTTGACGTCAAAAAAGGACGATGGGCTGACGAGTTAGATGGAGTACTTGGTCGTATCGCACGACTACGCGGAGGGCAACGGGCGAAACCCCATTCGCCCTTGTTTATGACACGGAGTGTGTGATTCCCGCTAAAGTACACTTTCCAGGAGTTCGCCGCAGACTCTTGTCGGGGCAGGAAGGCCTCAACCATCTCTTGCTAATTGATGAACTTGATCTCATAGACGAACGGCGCGACCAAGCCTTGGTGCGTATCACCAACTACCAAAATGCCGCTGCCAGGTACTACAACTTCAAGGTACACCTTCAAAGATTCAACGCAGGCGACTTGGTCTTATGCGAAGTTTTCCAAAACACGGCAGAGCCCAACGCCAGAAAACTGGGAGCTCATTGGGAAGGACCCTATAAAATTGATATATCATGGTTTTTACCCATTTTCAACCATGATATAAATACTTTTTATAGAGTCTTTTTGGTATTTTCGAGTCTTTTTGAGTCTTTGTAGGTTAAAGGACGATTGGAGCTTAATGGAAGCTTTTGGAGCGTTTTGGAGCATCAAGGAAAGAAGAGCTGAAGAGATCAAGTCGGAGTCGAACAGAAGAGTCTGTGTCGATCGACACTACCTACCCCTGTCGATCAACACGGGGCTTCCAAACACAAGAAGAAATTCCAGAGAGGTCTATGTCGATCGACATGACTAACCTCTGTCGATCGACACGAGTTTGACGAGAAGAACAGTTTCGAACAGTAAGAAGTTTGGCACTCGTTGAAGCCCTTCCCACCGACGGATCGAGCTGAAATTTTGACACAAGATAGAGAAGTGAGTTATCTTTCATCTGAAAGAAATTTGAGGCAATTCAAACGGTTGAATCGAAACTTATGAAGGTTTTAGTAAAGAAATGTCGGTCTGGCTTGAAGATGTCAATCTTGAAGAATTTCCTTTTTGCCCAAAAAGCCCAGAAGTTTATACAGAAGGCCCATTCTGTTTTTGACACCTATATATATAGTTTTACCTAGATTTTTATGTGGACATCAAGTTTTTCATCGAGACTTTGAGAGAGATTGTTAGGGAGAGCTTTTCAGAGAGATTTCAGAGTTTCTCAGATCTTCAGCATAAAACCCTCTGTATCTCTAACTCTATCTTTTTAATGCAATTTATTTCATTCATGATGTTTGTTTCAATCACCATGCTTGAGTAGTTTGCTTGTTAGGTTGTGGGTAATTCTAGGGTTTTGATGAGAAATTGTTATGACTGAAAATCTGTTAGGGTTTATCTTTTGGTTCTTCATCTAGATTGTTTATAATGTTGGATCTAGCATATACACCTAGAATCTAGATTTTAGGTTGTTTAATAGACACAAAAATGTTATTAATAACTTGAACTAGTCTTAGATGAGCAGAATTACCTCTTCGCAAAGACATTTGGTTTAGGAATTCTGTGAGCAATTAAACTTGAACTATAAAGCTTGATTTAATTCTCTAGGTTCGCAAAGAAATTTGGATTTAGGAATCTAATCATAGATAGTCTCTGCAACGAAAGTTGATTGATTTTACATCAGTGTTTATGTTCTAGAACGGTGTTTAACAAACCCTAGCATTTTTTATCTCTGTGTCGATCGACAGGGATACCAGTGTCGATCAACACGACTCAATTTCGACTCATACCTGAAGAATTACCCATCACCTAGCTTTTGTCTCTTTGATTTCCTAGATCATTTATCACTATTTACTTGTTTAGTTATTTTATTTCATTCACACATTCTTGCTTAGCCTAATTCGAACTCTTTAATTGATTGTATGATTCTTTTCCCAGTGGATTCGATCCCTAAGTACTACATCGATCTCTTAATTTGAGAGAGTAGCTCAGGGTAAATTTGAGCAGATCAAATTTTGGCGCCGTTGCCGGGGAATTGAATCACCATTCTATTTTAGTTACTAGAATTTTGTCTAAGTTTTGACACAGTCAAGCTAATGACTGAAAACAAGCGCTTAGTAGGAGGCAACCCACTGACTATTTTTCGTTTTTGGTTTTTGTTTACTAACTTTTAGTTTTGATTTTATTCCACAAAAAAAAGAGAAGGAGACGAGCAGAGACCTGTGTGTAGATCAACACACATCACTCGTGTCGATCGACACACCCTGCAGAGGTAAGTTCTCGTACTCTTTTTTCATTGGTGTTTTGTTTTGTTTTCTTTTCATTCTAAGCTCATGATTTAACAACACTGGGGACAGTGTTGGTTAAGTCTGGGGGAGGAAACTACTAACGTGTTTTTTTTTGTTTTGTTTATTTTGGGTCAAATTTGAAATTTTTTGTTTTATTGAGTCTTTAGGAACAACCCTTCTTTTGGTTTAGTGAATTGTCTTTGCCAGCATGTGACCATTCTTCCAGGAACAATTTCAGAGTCAGACTAATGGGAAATCCTAAGGCTGATTAGTTGACTGGAGACGTCCGTTACTTCCGGTATAATCTGCCAAGTCAGAGCTACTGCACGGTTCTCTTTGGGATCGATGTCCATAGAGCTTGACTCCTCATTCGTATCTGACAAGTGCAACCCCCTTTTTGAAAGTGATGGTACTCCTCTCCCTCTATTCCCTTAGGAAAAAAAAATATATCATTTATGTTAGGATTGGGGTGAAATGATAGCTCATGAGTATAAGACGAGGAATAAAATCCAGTGAGTCTATACTCAAGAGGTGATCACCCAGCTCAAAAGCAGCAGTCTGAGTCCCGTAAAACGGATGAAGAAGACGAGCAATCTCACGAACCTGTCTCCTGACAAGGAACAATAGTAGTGAGTCACGACCCTGTCTCCTAACAAGGAACAACATTAGTGAATTATGCACTGCTTTGAGTTCAGCAATCATGAAACAATAAGAATGTAGAACAAAATAAGTCTGGGGGAGAGGAGGAATACCAAGTGTTGTATAGGTTGATTTGTCATAGTATAGTCTGGGAATGAGTCTAGAAGGTTCTTGGCATTGAGAACATTGAGACCAAGCTATGAAGACTAACAGATTATGCTGTGAAGTGGTGGATGAATTTGGAAGGCTGCGAATGTCTGCAGAGAAGTACATGGTGGTCTGATTCTGGTTGGTTCTGGATTATGTGGTTCAGTAGTTGGAAGGGTCAATTCAATGCATCAAGGGAAGGTATGTTCTGTTTTTTCAAACCTCTTTCACATTCTTGGTGTATGTTTTGCTTGAGGGCAAGCAAAGGCTAAGTCTGGGGGAGTTGATATATCATGGTTTTTACCCATTTTCAACCATGATATAAATACTTTTTATAGAGTCTTTTTGGTATTTTCGAGTCTTTTTGAGTCTTTGTAGGTTAAAGGACGATTGGAGCTTAATGGAAGCTTTTGGAGCATTTTGGAGCATAAAGGAAAGAAGAGCTGAAGGGATCAAGTCGGAGTCGAACAGAAGAGTCTGTGTCGATCGACACTACATACCCCTGTCGATCGACACGGGGCTTCCAGACACAAGAAGAAATTCCAGAGAGGTCTATGTCGATCGACATGACTAACCTCTGTCGATCGACACGAGTTTGACGAGAAGAACAGTTTCGAACAGTAAGAAGTTTGGCACTCGTTGAAGCCCTTTGCACCGACGGATCGAGCTGAAATTTTGACACAAGATAGAGAAGTGAGTTATCTTTCATCTGAAAGAAATTTGAGGCAATTACAACGGTTGGATCGAAAGTTATGAAGGTTTTAGTGAAGACATGTCGGTCTGGCTTGAAGATGTCAATCTTGAAGAATTTCCTTTTTTGCCCAAAAAGCCCAGAAGTTTATACAGAAGGCCCATTCCGTTTTTGACACCTATATATATAGTTTTACCTAGATTTTTATGTGGACATCAAGTTTTTCATCGAGACTTTGAGAGAGATTGTTAGGGAGAGCTTTTCAGAGAGATTTCAGAGTTTCTCAGATCTTCAGCATAAAACCCTCTGTATCTCTAACTCTATCTTTTTAATACAATTTATTTCATTCATGATGTTTGTTTCAATCACCATGCTTAAGTAGTTTGCTTGTTAGGTTGTGGGTAATTCTAGGGTTTTGATGAGAAATTGTTATGACTGAAAATCAGTTAGGGTTTATCTTTTGGTTCTTCATCTAGATTGTTGCTAATGTTGGATCTAGCATGTACACCTAGAATCTAGATTTTAGGTTGTTTAATTGACACAAAAGTGTTATTAATAACTTGAACTAGTCTTAGATGAGCAGAATTACCTCTTCGCAAAGAAATTTGGTTTAGGAATTCTGTGAGCAATTAAACTTGAACTATAAAGCTTGATTTAATTCTCTAGGTTCGCAAAGAAATTTGGGATTTAGGAATCTAATCATAGATAGTCTCTGCAATGAAAGTTGATTGATTTTACATCAGTGTTTATGTTCTAGAACGGTGTTTAACAAACCCTAGCATTTTTTATCTCTGTGTCGATCGACAGGGATACCTGTGTCGATCAACACGACTCAATTTCGACTCATACCTGAAGAATTACCCATCACCTAGCTATTGTCTCTTTGATTTCCTAGATCATTTATCACTATTTACTTGTTTGCTATTTTATTTCATTCACACATTCTTGCTGAGCCTAATTCGAACTCTTTAATTGATTGTATGATTCTTTTCCCAGTGGATTCGATCCCTAAGTACTACATCGATCTCTTAATTTGAGAGAGTAGCTCAAGGTAAATATGAGCAGATCAAATTTTGGCGCCGTTGCCGGGGAATTGAATCACCATTCTATTTTAGTTACTAGAATTTTGTCTAAGTTTTGACACAGTCAAGCTAATGACTGAAAACAAGCGCTTAGTGGGAGGCAACCCACTGACTATTTTTCGTTTTTGGTTTTTGTTTACTAACTTTTAGTTTTGATTTTATTCCAAAAAAAAAAAAGAGAAGGAGACGAGCAGAGACCTGTGTGTCGATCGACACACATCACTCGTGTCGATCGACACACCCTGCAGAGGTAAGTTCTCGTACTCTTTTTCATTGGTGTTTTGTTTTCTTTTCCTTTCTTTCTAAGCTCATGATTTAACAACACTGGGGACAGTGTTGGTTAAGTCTGGGGGAGGAAACTACTAACGTGTTTTTTTTTTTTTTTTTTTTGGGTCAAATTTGAAATTTTTTGTTTTATTGAGTCTTTAGGAACAACCCTTCTTTTGGTTTAGTGAATTGTCTTTGCCAGCATGTGACCATTCTTCCAGGAACAATTTCAGAGTCAGACTAATGGGAAATCCTAAGGCTGATTAGTTGACTGGAGACGTCCGTTACTTCCGGTATAATCTGCCAAGTCAGAGCTACTGCACGGTTCTCTTTGGGATCAATGTTCATAGAGCTTGACTCCTCATTTGTATCTGACAAGTGCAACCCCCTTTTTGAAAGTGATGGTACTCCTCTCCCTCTATTCCCTTAGGAAAAAAAAATATATCATTTATGTTAGGATTGGGGTGAAATGATAGCTCATGAGTATAAGACGAGGAATAAAATCCAGTGAGTCTACACTCAAGAGGTGATCACCCAGCTCAAAAGCAGCAGTCTGAGTCCCGTAAAACGGATGAAGAAGACGAGCAATCTCACGAACCTGTCTCCTCACAAGGAACAATAGTAGTGAGTCACGTCCCTGTCTCCTAACAAGGAACAACATTAGTGAATTATGCATTGCTTTGAGTTCAGCAATCATGAAACAATAGGAATGTAGAACAAAATAAGTCTGGGGGAGAGGAGGAATACCAAGTGTTGTATAGGTTGATTTGTCATAGTATAGTCTGGGAATGAGTCTAGAAGGTTCTTGGCATTGAGAACATTGAGACCAAGCTATGAAGACTAACATATTATGCTGTGAAGTGGTGGATGAATTTGGAAGGCTGCGAATGTCTGCAGAGAAGTACATGGTGGTCAGATTCTGGTTGGTTCTGGATTATGTGGTTCACTAGTTGGAAGGGTCAATTCAATGCATCAAGGGAAGGTATGTTCTGTGTTTTCAAACCTCTTTCACATTCTTGGTGTATGTTTTGCTTGAGGGCAAGCAAAGGCTAAGTCTGGGGAGTTCATATATCATGGTTTTTACCCATTTTCAACCATGATATAAATACTTTTTATAGAGTCTTTTTGGTATTTTCGAGTCTTTTTGAGTCTTTGTAGGTTAAAGGACGATTGGAGCTTAATGGAAGCTTTTGGAGCGTTTTGGAGCATAAAAGAAAGAAGAGCTGAAGAGATCAAGTCGGAGTCGAACAGAAGAGTCTGTGTCGATCGACACTACATACCCCTGTCGATCGACACAGGGCTTCCAGACACAAGAAGAAATTCCAGAGAGGTCTATGTCGATCGACATGACTAACCTCTGTCGATCGACACGAGTTTGACGAGAAGAACAGTTTCGAACAGTAAGAAGTTTGGCACTCGTTGAAGCCCTTTCCACCGACGGATCGAGCTGAAATTTTGACACAAGATAGAGAAGTGAGTTATCTTTCATCTGAAAGAAATTTGAGGCAATTCCAACGGTTGGATCAAAAGTTATGAAGGTTTTAGTGAAGATATGTCGGTCTGGCTTGAAGATGTCAATCTTGAAGAATTTCCTATTTTGCCCAAAAAGCCCAGAAGTTTATACAGAAGGCCCATTCCGTTTTTGACACCTATATATATAGTTTTACTTAGATTTTTATGTGGACATCAAGTTTTTCATTGAGACTTTGAGAGAGATTGTTAGGGAGAGCTTTTCAGAGAGATTTCAGAGTTTCTCAGATCTTCAGCATAAAACCCTCTGTATCTCTAACTCTATCTTTTTAATGCAATTTATTTTATTCATGATGTTTGTTTCAATCACCATGCTTGAGTAGTTTGCTTGTTAGGTTGTGGGTAATTCTAGGGTTTTGATGAGAAATTGTTATGACTAAAAATCTGTTAGGGTTTATCTTTTGGTTCTTCATCTAGATTGTTTCTAATGTTGGATCTAGCATGTACACCTAGAATCTAGATTTTAGGTTGTTTAATAGACACGAAAGTGTTATTAATAACTTGAACTAGTCTTAGATGAGCAGAATTACCTCTTCGCAAAGAAATTTGGTTTATGAATTCTGTGAGCAATTAAACTTGAACTATAAAGCTTGATTTAATTCTCTAGGTTCGCAAAGAAATTTGGATTTAGGAATCTAATCATAGATAGTCTCTGCAACGAAAGTTGATTGATTTTACATCAGTGTTTATGTTTTAGAACGGCGTTTAACAAACCCTAGCGTTTTTTATCTCTGTGTCGATCGACAGGGATACCTGTGTCTATCAACACGACTCAATTTCGACTCATACCTGAAGAATTACCCATCACCTAGCTATTGTCTCTTTGATTTCCTAGATCATTTATCACTATTTACTTGTTTGCTATTTTATTTCATTCACACATTCTTGCTGAGCCTAATTCGAACTCTTTAATTGATTGTATGATTCTTTTCCCAGTGGATTCGATCCCTAAGTACTACATCGATCTCTTAATTTGAGAGAGTAGCTCAGGGTAAATTTGAGCAGATCAAATTTTGGCGCCGTTGCTGGGGAATTGAATCACGATTCTATTTTAGTTACTAGAATTTTGTCTAAGTATTGACACAGTCAAGCTAATGACTGAAAACAAGCACTTAGTGGGAGGCAACCCACTGACTATTTTTCGTTTTTGGTTTTTGTTTACTAACTTTTAGTTTTGATTTTATTCCCAAAAAAAAAAGAGAAGGAGACGAGCAGAGACCTGTGTGTCGATCGACACACATCACTCGTGTCGATCGACACACCCTGCAGAGGTAAGTTCTCGTACTCTTTTTCATTGGTGTTTTGTTTTCTTTTCCTTTCTTTCTAAGCTCATGATTTAACAACACTGGGGACAGTGTTGGTTAAGTCTGGGGGAGGAAACTACTAACGAGTTTTTTTTGTTTTGTTTAATTTGGGTCAAATTTGAAATTTTTTGTTTTATTGAGTCTTTAGGAACAACCCTTCTTTTGGTTTATTGAATTGTCTTTGCCAGCATGTGACCATTCTTCCAGGAATAATTTCAGAGTCAGACTAATGGGAAATCCTAAGGCTGATTAGTTGACTGGAGACGTCCATTACTTCCGGTATAATCTGCCAAGTCAGAGCTACTGCATGGTTCTCTTTGGGATCGATGTCCATAGAGCTTGACTCCTCATTCGTATCTGACAAGTGTGCAACCCCCTTTTTGAAAGTGATGGTACTCCTCTCCCTCTATTCCCTTAGGAAAAAAAAATATATCATTTATGTTAGGATTGGGGTGAAATGATAGCTCATGAGTATAAGACGAGGAATAAAATCCAGTGAGTCTATACTCAAGAGGTGATCACCCAGCTCAAAAGCAGCAGTCTGAGTCCCGTAAAACGGATGAAGAAGACGAGCAATCTCACGAACCTGTCTCCTCACAAGGAACAATAGTAGTGAGTCACGACCCTGTCTCCTAACAAGGAACAACATTAGTGAATTATGCACTGCTTTGAGTTCAGCAATCATGAAACAATAGGAATGTAGAACAAAATAAGTCTGGGGGAGAGGAGGAATACCAAGTGTTGTATAGGTTGATTTGTCATAGTATAGTCTGGGAATGAGTCTAGAAGGTTCTTGGCGTTGAGAACATTGAGACCAAGCTATGAAGACTAACAGATTATGCTGTGAAGTGGTGGATGAATTTGGAAGGCTGCGAATGTCTGCAGAGAAGTACATGGTGGTCTGATTCTGGTTGGTTCTGGATTATGTGGTTCACTAGTTGGAAGGGTCAATTCAATGCATCAAGGGAAGGTATGTTCTGTGTTTTCAAACCTCTTTCACATTCTTGGTTTATGTTTTGCTTGAGGGCAAGCAAAGGCTAAGTCTGGGGGAGTTGATATATCATGGTTTTTACCCATTTTCAACCATGATATAAATACTTTTTATAGAGTCTTTTTGGTTTTTTCGAGTCTTTTTGAGTCTTTGTAGGTTAAAGGACGATTGGAGCTTAATGGAAGCTTTTGGAGCGTTTTGGAGCATAAAGGAAAGAAGAGCTGAAGAGATCAAGTCGAAGTCGAACAGAAGAGTCTGTGTCGATCGACACTACATACCCCTGTCGATCGACACGGGGCTTCCAGACACAAGAAGAAATTCCAGAGAGGTCTATGTCGATCGACATGACTAACCTCTGTCGATCGACACGAGTTTGACGAGAAGAACAGTTTCGAACAGTAAGAAGTTTGGCACTAGTTGAAGCCCTTCCCACCGACGGATCGAGCTGAAATTTTGACAAGTGAGTTATATTTCATCTGATTGGCTTTACATTAGTGGTTATGTTCTAGAACGGTGTTTAACAAAACCTAACGTTTTTTATCTCTGTGTCGATCGACAGGGATACCTGTGTCGATCGACATGACTCAATTTCAAATAATACCTGAAGAATTACCCATCACCTAGCTTTTGTCTCATTGATTTCCTAGATCATTTATCACTATTTACTTGTTTAGTTTTTTTTGTTTCATTCATACATATTTGCTTTGGCCTAATTCGAACTCTTTAATTGATTGTGTGATTTTTTTCCCTGTGGATTCGATCCCTAAGTACTACATCGATCTCTTAATTTGAGAGAGTAGCTCAGGGTAAATTTGAGCAGATCAGATATCATGGTTGAAAACCGAAAACCATGATATATCAACTCATCCAGACTTAGCCTTTGCTTGCCCTCAAGCAAAACATTAACTAAGAATGTGAAAGAGGTTTGAAAACATAGAAACTTACCTTCCCTTGGAGTACTAAACTGACCCTTAGAACTAGTGATCCACATAATGCAAAACCAATCCAAAGTTAGACCACCATGTACTTCTCCAAGGACATTCGCAGCCTCCCAAATTCATCCACAACTTCACAACATAATCTGCTAGTCTTCATCGCTGGGTCTCAATGATCTCAATGCCAAGAACCTTTTAGACTCATTCCCATACTATACCATGACAATCAACCATACAACACTTGGTACTCTTTCTCTCCCCGAGACTTGTTTGATTCTCTACCCTTTTTTTTCCTAAGGGAATAAAGGGAGAGGAGTACCGTCACTTTCAATAAGGGTTGCACTTGTCATGTATGAATAAGGAGTCAAGCTCTATGAACATCAATCACAATGAGAACCGTGCAATAGCTCGAACTTGACAGATTATGGTGGAAGCAACAGTCGTCTCCTGTTAACTGCTCAGCCCTAGGATTTCCCATTAGTCTGACTCTTAAATCGATCCTGGAAGAATGGTCACATGCTGAAAAGACAATCCACTAAACCAAGAGAAAGGGTCGTTTCAAACTAATTTGACTCAATAAAAACAAAATTTTAACTCAAAATAAACCAAAACAAAGAAAAATACGTTAGTAGTTTCCTCCCCCAAACTTAACCAACACTGTCCCCAGTGTTGTTAAATCATGAGCTTGGAAAGAAAATAAAAGAAACAAAACACCAAAGAAGAAAAACGAAGGAAACTTACCTGTGAAGGGGTGTGTCGATCGACACACATTTGTTTCCTCGAAATCTCCATTATTATTTTTTTTAAACTTAAACACTTAAAACCAAAACCAAAAATTAGTGAAAAAAGAGAAAAATCAATGAAAATAAGTAGACTTACCAGTGGGTTGCCTCCCACTAAGCGCTTATTTTCAGTCATAAGCTGGATTGTGGATGCCATTTAGGCGTGAGGTGGATCTTTGAGGGGCCTTGGGTCTCCCTCATCCGTTGAAAAGGTTGCAAGCGGTGGCTCTCCTTCTCCAGAATTCCAAGGAACAGCACCACGGAAAAGCCTCATGGTGTTTTGCAGCATCTCTTGGACAACTTCCTCTCCTTTCTCCCTAAACTCTAAAGGGATGATGATTCTGAACTTATGATTCTGAACTTGGAAAAAGGTTGGAAGTCTTTTTGCGCTTCAGTCTGCAGGCAGTCGTTTCAACACATCTTTGTTGTACCTATACCACGTGAGAATCTTCCTTGATTCTTTGGCTCGTCACCTTCTCTTTTACCCTTCTCTTTTGACCTGTCTTCTTCGTTTTGATGAGAGGGTCTCCATCCAGGACTTCCTTGACCTCACTCTTACCAATAGAATCTCTCTTTCTCTCGACTTGCAGTAGCTTCTCTCCATTGATAATTGTAACACAAGATGCAAGCCTAGCTATGAAACAACCCGACCCGTTTTTTTTTTTTTTATACATTGGAATCAAGTCAATGTTCCCATAAACATTTAACTCTCAAATTCCAATCAATATGACAATGCAATTAACGACTAAACCAGGCAAATATCAACCAATCGATTCCACAAATTAAATAACTCATTATTCAATTCAACCAAGGTCATAACAATGTCAACCAATAACCAGACAACTTAACCAAGTCTACAATTCCACAATCTAGAATTACTAACACCCTAGCAATTCCAAACAAACGAGACACCAGATCATCTCCTCTTCCTCGCCTTGATTCCCACGATCACACTTTATCTTTACCTGCATCACATGGCAAAACGAGATGCGTGAGTATTATCATAAATACCCAGTGAGACGGTCCTCCCATCTACAGACCAATTACTCAGTAATAGAAAATACGATACCAGGATGATCAATCAGCACAGAATCAGCAAGCAATGACACAACATGCAGAACGCACTGTGTCGCGCGACACGGGTAACATGTGTCGTGCGACACCCCCTCTGTGTCGCGCGACACGGGTAACGTGTGTCGCGCGACACGCCCATGTGTCGAGCGACACAACTAGTGTGTCGCGCGACACATCGCGCGAACCCAGAAACGAGTCTCATCCTCTCATGACTCAATTCCTGGCTCGATTGTACACGAATCTGCATCCAATCATCTCAACAAAACACCACAATCCAACAGGAAACAATAACAATCAATCATATCACATAAACTACTTCCTGAGAGTCTATGGTCGCGCACTCACCTCGATTCTGGAAGGAAAAGGTGAAGAACACGAAGAACGAACGAAGAACGCGAAGAACAAATCCCAGGAACTCCCAAAACCGTCTGGAATCGATCTCAACACAAGCTCCCTTACGTTCTAAACCTCCCCAAAACCCTAAAACAACAATCTGGATTGAGAAACAGGAAGAATCCACAAGAATTTCCCTGGAACAACTCGAATCCTCTCAAGAACTTCTTTTTCTCTCTCAAACCCTTTTCTGATCTCCAAAAATCGGCCAGCCCCCAGCAGAACACGTTTCTGCGTTATATAGGAAACCCTAGTTCCTAAACCGGCTCCGAACCGAGACCAAACAGAACCGAACCAGTCGGTCCAATTTACATATGTGTCGCGCGACACACACACATTGTGTCGCGCGACACAGCGTCAAAACGCACAAACCTCGCGAAAACGATGCGTGTCACGCCCACCTATCCAACAAAATACCATTTGGTTCACGGGCGTTACAATTCTCCCCCACTAACAAGGATTCGTCCCCGAATCACAAGTTACACATTCCTGACCCCTGCCCCAAACTGTCATTTACGCCCAGAAACCCGACCAAATTCCTCCGGAAACACCAAAATGTACCGTTATATAGTCTCAACCAGGCCTGCCCAATTGATCGTTCAACAATCAAACAAGAACATGACCGACCAACCGTAGACCCGGCGAAAGAACCAATTGATCGTGCAACAATCAGACAAGAACATGCACGACCAAGACGCTACATAAAAATCCAGAGTCGTCTGAACGAGGTCCCGGACACTAACAACAGTCCAAGACTAGATCCCAACACACTCCTGGCCCTACCCGGCCGATACCACCTAGGATCCTCAGCGATCCCCGAAGTTCATCGAGTCCTAACACATAATCACATTACAGAACGCACTGCCCGCACTCATAGTAAATGTATACATATATATATACCCAACACTCCCAAGGTCATCACCCTGAGATTGAAGTGTATAACATCCAAACACCCTCCGGGCGGCCGCCCGTCAGGCTGGTCTGCTCCCCGCTGATACATCCTCGGGACACACAGTCCGTCAAACGCTCTACGGGCAGGAGACACCAATTGTCCCCTGGAGAGATCTCATCTGTCTCTCGAGATATATATATACAGGAACCCGTACTGGTTCCTAGAGAGAATCATGTTCCCTCAAGTATGCACGGCACCTTCTGTAACATGGCTAAAAGTGTCCATTGACCCGAATCACTTCACGTGGCTCTCATGACATTCCCTCAGCGGAATATCTAATATGACTCCTCAGCGAGCCATCTGGAACACTCGTGTTCCTGACATTCCCTCAGCGGAACATCAAATATGACCCCTCAGCGAGCCATCTGGAACATCACATGTTCCGGGAGTCCCTGGGAACGACAAGCCCCGCAGAACCCACTTCCCAGACTCCTCTAGAAAAATAGACCAATCTCAGCTCAGCCCAAGACCTCTATTTTTCCAGCCAGCCATCCTAGCGAACGGACGAATCCCAACTACCCATAGGATTGCCGCCCCTAGAACTTCCAGCCACGGACTCGCTCTAACGCATAGAACGTCCATGCTGCCGGACAACTCACACAAGTGACCCTCAGCGATCACAACTTCAAGGAACTCACATCCTATAACACACGTGACCCTCACCGGTCATACCCTACAGGAACTCACATCCCATAACACAAAAGAATAATAAGAACTCCCCATCTTATTAAATCATCAAAAGGTAATCGTTACAACGAAAACAAAAATACAACAATGGTAGCCAAATGCTACAACAAAGACAGAACCAAAGAAAGAAAGACTCCTCAGGCCTCCGCCTGCTTCTCGAACCACTTCGAGAACTTAGTCCTCATCTTCGCCTCCGGCTCCCAAGTCTCCTCCTCAATACCGTCGCAATCCCACACGACTCTCACCAACGGTATCCTCTTCCGGCGCAGCACCTTGACTCTCCTCTCGAGAATCCTCACAGGCCTCGCCGCCAAAGTCATGTTGGGCTGAAGATCCTCCGGAATCCTAGCCAACACCTCCTCAGACTCATGCAGACACTTCCGCAGCATCGACACATGGAAGACTTTGTGAAAAGCCTTCATACTCTGAGGTAACTCCAGCCTATAAGCTACCGGTCCGACCCGCTCCACAACTCTGAACGGTCCCATAAACCTCGGACTTAGCTTGTTCTCTGAAATGGATCTGTTAGGACCCCTCAACATAGCTGCCTTGAGATACACCATATCTCCCAGCTCGAACTCCAACTCCTTCCTCCTCTTATCGGCGTAACTCTTCTGCCGATCCTGAGCTTCCTTCATGTTCAGCTTCAAGACACGGAGCTTCTCCGTCGTCTCCTGAACGAAACTCGCACCAAACATGCTCCTCTCCCCCACTTGAGTCCAGCATAGAGGTGTCCTGCACGGCCTCCCATACAACGCCTCATAAGGAGCCATACCGATACTCGCCTGATAGCTGTTGTTATAAGCAAACTCTACCAGGTTCAGATGATCCGCCCAATGACCACCATAGTCCAGCACACACATCCTCAGTAGATCCTCCAACATCTGAATCGTCCTCTCCGACTGCCCATCTGTCTGAGGATGGTATGCTGTACTCATATGCACCTTCGTGCCCATCTCAGCCTGAAATTCTCCCCAGAACTCTGAAGCAAATCTCGGATCTCGGTCTGACACTATACTAGCTGGCACCCCATGCAGCCTCACAATCTCCCGCACATATTTCTTGGCCAACACCGCAGCTCCATCGGTCTTCTTGATGGCAAGAAAATGTGCTGACTTAGTCAGACGATCCACAATGACCCAAATCGCATCATACGTTCGCGAAACCGGTAGTCCTGTCACAAAATCCATGGTAATCATGTCCCACTTCCACTCCGGAATGGGTAAGCTCTGCAACAAACCGCTCGGAACCTGATGCTCAGCTTTCACCAGCTGACACACGTTGCATGCTGCAACCCAACCAGCTACATCCCTCTTCATTCCGACCCAATGATAGTACCTCTTCAGATCCCGGTACATCTTGGTCGCTCCCGGATGAATCGATAGTATGCTCGAATGAGCCTCTCTCAGAACCTCCTGCCTGAGTCTCTCATCGTTGGGCACACATACCCGTCCTCTCAACAATATCGTCCCGTTCCCAGAGACCTGATACTCCGAACCTGCAACTCGAGAAGCATCAATCAACCCCTGATCCTTCCCCTGAGCCTCACGAATCCTGCTCAACAAATCTGCCTGGTTAGCTGCCTCTAACCCCAACGGCTCCTGTGAGATAACACACAACCTCAATGTGCCCAACTCATTCACCAATTCCTCCATATCACGCTCCTGGTCCGAAGCAACCCTCTTCCTACTCAACGCATCAGCAACCAGGTTAGCCTTACCCGGATGGTACTCGATCTCCAGATCGTAATCAGCTACCAACTCCATCCAGCGCCTCTGTCTCAAGTTCAACTCTGGCTGAGTGAAGAAATACTTCAGACTCTTATGGTCTGTGAACACCTGGACCTTCCCACCGTAAAGATACGAACGCCAAATCTTTAGGGCGAAGATCACTGCAGCTAACTCCAAATCATGGGTAGGGTAATTGCACTCGTGCTTCCTCAACTGCCGCGAAGCATAAGCAATCACCTTCCCCTGCTGCATCAGAACACAACCCAGACCAGTACCAGATGCATCCGTATACACCACATATGGCTCACCCGGATCAGGCAACGCCAAAACCGGTGTACTAGTCAGCATCTCCTTCAGCTTTCCGAAGCTCTCCTCACAATCTGCAGACCAAACAAACGGAACATCCTTCCCAGTCAACTTCGTCATCGCCTGCGCCATCCCCGCAAAACCCTTGACGAACCTCCGATAATACCCAGCTAAACCAAGGAAACTCCTGATCTCCGTTGCGTTCCTCGGCCTTGGCCAATCCCTGATGGCCTCGATCTTAGCGGGATCCACGGAAACTCCTTCAGCAGACACCACGTGCCCCAAAAAGCCCATCTCCCGCTGCCAGAAACTACACTTACTAAGCTTCGCGTACAACTTCTGTTCTCGCAGTTTCTCCAGAACCAACCTCAGGTGAACCTCATGTTCCTCAGGAGTCCTCGAATACACCAGAATGTCGTCAATGAAGATGATAACAAACTGATCCAAGTACTCCTGGAACACCCCGTTCATCAGCCTCATAAATGCCGCTGGCGCATTCGTCAACCCAAAAGGCATCACCACGAACTCGTAATGTCCATACCTCGTCCTGAAAGCCGTCTTCCGCACATCGGCCTCATCTATCGGGATCTGATGGTATCCCGAAGCCAAATCGATCTTGGAGAACCAAGTAGCCCCCCGCAACTGATCCAACAACTCATCGATCCGCGGCAGAGGATACCTGTTCTTCACAGTAACTCGGTTAAGGCCCCGATAATCGATACATAACCGAAAACTACCATCCTTTTTCTTCACGAACAACACCGGTGCTCCCCACGGTGAACTACTTGGCCGAATGAAACCCTTACTCAACAGATCATCCAGCTGCTTCTTCAGCTCTGCCATCTCTGCCGGAGCCATCCTGTATGGTGCCTTAGATATCGGCGTAGTCCCAGGCTCCAACTCAATCGTGAAAGGATCAGACCGTGACGGCGGTAACCCCTGTAACGACTGAAACACCTCCTGGAACTCCCGAACAACCCGAACATCTGCCACTGCAACCTCCCCAACAGACTCTGGCATCACGATCGTCAACAAATACGCCTCGCAGCCCCTCTCAATCATCTGCTCGGTCTGAATCGCAGAGATCACCAAGCTCCCGGAAGTCGGCCGTATACCCTGATAAACCAACCTTCCAGCCTCTCGCTCAAACACCACTCGTCCCCGATGGCAATCCAGATGGACCCGGTACCGCTCTAACCAGTCCATCCCTAGAATCACATCATACAGCTCCACTGGACTGATGACAAGATCTGCTGGCATCAACTCCCCAGCCACCAGAATATCTACTCCACGAGCCCGCCCGAAAGTAGCCAAAGTCTTCCCTCCAGCCACTCGCACTACTCCCGGCTGTTCCCCGGAATCACTCTCGATCCCACTGTGCTCTGCGCACTCCGGTGTAATGAAGCTATTCGAAGCTCCAGAATCAAACAGTACATGAGACTCACTCCCGCCTACTACTAAGGTCCCTACACAATCATGTGCCCAAGAGCCCTAAAGTATTATCACAGATACACATATTCCAAAACGATCGACCACCACAACATAGAGGTATTCACTAAGTTAAGGAATAAAAAGTACCTGTGATCGGTCTGGCGCTGGAGCCTCCTGTCTCCACCGAAGTATAGGCCCGCGGAGCCGTCAACTGACGCAACGGCTGCACATCAACTGCTGCACCCTGCACTGGCTGCACAACTGCCACCGCCAACTGCAACTGCGGACACTTGGGCCTGATGTGCCCCGCCTCTCCGCACTGATAGCACACCCTAGGCGTACTCGGTGCACTAGGCGCACTGCCTGCCGCCTTCTTCGGACAGCTCGCCGCTCGATGGTCCACACTACCACACACGTAGCACCCTGAACCACCCTGCCCACTGCGGCCTCTCTGACCCGATCCGGAAGTGCCCTCCCACTTCCTCTTCTGTCCCTGAGCAGGCTTACTGCCCCTGCTCGACCCCATCTGCTGCTGCTGCTGCGGCCTCCTCTGCGGCTGCTGCACCGGTGGACTCGCCACCACAGCCAGCTCCGCTCTCAAATCCTCCTCGATCTGAGCCGCTGTCTCCACCAAATCTGCCCTCGTGGCGAACTTACATGGTCTGCACCGTGTCCTCAACACAGGTCGAAGTCCATGCATGAACCTCCTGATCTGAGCCTCCTCGCTCCCAAACTCCCGACCAGCATGAACTAACAGCCTACCGAAGATCTCATCGTACTCCCGCACTGAGCACTCTCCCTGCGTCAACTGCAGAAACTGAGTCTCCAACCGGTCCATCGCCTCCTGCGGGAAGTACTTGGCATTAAACTCCGCCAAGAAGTCTGCCCAGCTCATACCAGCCTGAGCTCGCCTACTCGCCACACCCCTCCACCAGAGATGCGCGTCACCCTCCAAAAAGTGAACCTGAACCGCTACCGGCTCACCACCAGCCACACCTGGCTGCACCACTGGAGCCTGACCCGGAGCCGGCGCCCCTACTGGCAACCTCTCCAAGATCATCCGCAGCAAACCCGCCAACTGATCCTCCCGGCCCTGAGCTCCACCACCTGCGCCAGCACCCCCTCCCGGAGCCTGCACGCCACTAGCCACACTGGCACTCGCGGTATCTACACTCAACGACCCCTGAGGCATCTGCGACGCTGCAGCCTGCTCCTGCGTGCCCTCAACTGACACACTCATATCCACTGATCCCAGGCCACGCCCACGGCCACGCCCACGGCCACGCCCTCTGCCACCACGGGCACCACGACCTCTGCCTCTAACACCTCTAGCCATCTCACACTGTATTACCAACAGCAGACTACTATATTAGAAAACAGAAAGTCACAAAGAACACACATACCGTGGAATCTCATTGAAGGCTCGGAGAAGATGATCCAGGACCCCAAACCCAAACAACAATCAATTGACTAACTCACTTAATCAATCAATCAAATTTCACAATTACTTCACACGCAATTACTACGTTCTCCCGCCCTAGAACCGTAAGAGCTCTGATACCAAATTGAAACAACCCGACCCGTTTTTTTTTTTTTTATACATTGGAATCAAGTCAATGTTCCCATAAACATTTAACTCTCAAATTCCAATCAATATGACAATGCAATTAACGACTAAACCAGGCAAATATCAACCAATCGATTCCACAAATTAAATAACTCATTATTCAATTCAACCAAGGTCATAACAATGTCAACCAATAACCAGACAACTTAACCAAGTCTACAATTCCACAATCTAGAATTACTAACACCCTAGCAATTCCAAACAAACGAGACACCAGATCATCTCCTCTTCCTCGCCTTGATTCCCACGATCACACTTTATCTTTACCTGCATCACATGGCAAAACGAGATGCGTGAGTATTATCATAAATACCCAGTGAGACGGTCCTCCCATCTACAGACCAATTACTCAGTAATAGAAAATACGATACCAGGATGATCAATCAGCACAGAATCAGCAAGCAATGACACAACATGCAGAACGCACTGTGTCGCGCGACACGGGTAACATGTGTCGTGCGACACCCCCTCTGTGTCGCGCGACACGGGTAACGTGTGTCGCGCGACACGCCCATGTGTCGAGCGACACAACTAGTGTGTCGCGCGACACATCGCGCGAACCCAGAAACGAGTCTCATCCTCTCATGACTCAATTCCTGGCTCGATTGTACACGAATCTGCATCCAATCATCTCAACAAAACACCACAATCCAACAGGAAACAATAACAATCAATCATATCACATAAACTACTTCCTGAGAGTCTATGGTCGCGCACTCACCTCGATTCTGGAAGGAAAAGGTGAAGAACACGAAGAACGAACGAAGAACGCGAAGAACAAATCCCAGGAACTCCCAAAACCGTCTGGAATCGATCTCAACACAAGCTCCCTTACGTTCTAAACCTCCCCAAAACCCTAAAACAACAATCTGGATTGAGAAACAGGAAGAATCCACAAGAATTTCCCTGGAACAACTCGAATCCTCTCAAGAACTTCTTTTTCTCTCTCAAACCCTTTTCTGATCTCCAAAAATCGGCCAGCCCCCAGCAGAACACGTTTCTGCGTTATATAGGAAACCCTAGTTCCTAAACCGGCTCCGAACCGAGACCAAACAGAACCGAACCAGTCGGTCCAATTTACATATGTGTCGCGCGACACACACACATTGTGTCGCGCGACACAGCGTCAAAACGCACAAACCTCGCGAAAACGACGCGTGTCACGCCCACCTATCCAACAAAATACCATTTGGTTCACGGGCGTTACAAGCTACTTCATTAATGGGTACAGCTTTGTAGAAGACCTTCCCGACAATATTCGAGAATGAGACTCTTCCATTAGGCAAATCTACAAGCGCACCCACTGTCGCTAGAAACGGTCTTCCAAGAATCAAAGGCATACTAGGATCATTGCTCATCTCCACCACGTGAGAGTCAGTAGGAACAAGACAATTTCCCACATGAACATGTAAATCATGAATGGTACCATGTGGAACCTTGGTGGAAGAGTCTGCAAACTTGAGAGATATCTGAGTTGGCCTCATCGTAGTAATTCCAAGCTTTTCTACAATAGTCTTGGACATGAGATTGATACAAGACCCAGAATCGCAGAGAGAGTCTTTAAATTCAACTCCTGCAATGGAGAATGGAACAACAAACTCTCCAGGCTCTTCAATCTTTGGTAACTTCCTCAGCGGTGGTTGAGCATATTTCCCTTTTTCCTCTGTTGCTTTGACTCTAACAGCTGATGGGTATGATATCTTGGGCTTATAGACTCTTTCCTCTGCTTGAACCGAAATCTGCAACGAAGTTAGACTTTTCTGGTTAGTGTGTCGATCAACACACTCCTTGTGTCGACTGACGCAAGACTTCAGTGTCAAGTTAATGTCGAGCCTTGTGTTGTCCTTGGTCGATGCATGTCTGATTGCGTAAATTCCTTCAGGGTGTGTCGATCTACACACACCATCTGTGTCGATCGACACAACTTTCTTCTCTGAATGCGTATCGTGACTCTGGACTTGTGTCGATCGACACAAGCCATGTATGCCAATCGACATAGACTCTGCAGATTCCAAGTTTGAATTTTCTTTGATATCTTCAGCCACATCGAACCTCTTATCATCCATAACCCTCTCAGAAGTTAGCATCACTTGTTTCTCACTCCCCAAAGTGATTGCATTGACGTGGTGCCTCGGATTTAGGTCCATTTTACCTAGAAGAAAACCTTCTTGTCTCTTCACCGACTCTGCCGTTTGAGCAACTTGAGCATCCAACTTCTTCATATGCGTGTTGAGCTGCTCATACTTCCCATTCAAGTCTGAGAACATCGCATCCATCTTACCATTCAAGTCCACCATTATCTTTATTTGTCCTTCAAGAAGCCTCTCCATCATCGATTCAACCCTACTTGACTCCGGAGATTTGGGTGGCGGTGATTGGTAAGATGAGCTTCCATAAGTCCTGGTGAACCCACAATTTTGAGCTGGCTTCTGAAAGGTGTTGGTGAAACTCTGGTTGTTCTGACCATACTGATATTTCTGTCCCTAATACCCTCCACTGATGTAGTTGACATCTTCAACTCCATCATCCTCAATGGCCTCAACCTCAGCAGCAAAGTGGACAGCCTTCTTGTTCTTACCCAACAAAAGATCCAACTTAGCTTGAACCTCTGCAAGCTGATTGCTCTCTAGATTCCCAGCTTGTTTGTGCCTGTCATAGTCTGACATCTTAGTGCTGTTGCTCGGAGCTAAATTATTGATGAGAATGAGCGCACCACGTGGACTCCTTTTCATGAAGTTCCCATTGCTTGCAGAATCCAGCGACATCTGATATCTCCAATCAACTCCTCTGAAAAACGTGCTAAGCAACTGAGCTTCACTGAACCCGTGGTGTGGAAAATCCCTATGATATGACTGAAATCGAATTCAGGCTTCCTTGAAAGACTCTGTAGGACCTTGAGAAAAGGTGGATATCTTGGTTCTTAGCTCCTCGGACCTCGCATCATCATAGAAGTGGCTCGAGAATGCATTTTTCGTCTCTTCCCTAATAGTCAGCGATCCTGGGGGAAGTTGCTTCAACCACCTAGCTGCTTCAAAAGCTTGCAGAACAGATAGTCATTGCTGACCCCATTAGCCTTGATGCCACCAACTAGATCCTCCACCATCTCGATATGATCCATGGGGTGTTCATTAGAGAGTCCATGAAACTGATGCTGCCCCACTAGAGTGTAGTACTGAGGTGAAATTTGAAAGTCTGCCCTCTGGAAAGTGGGAGGCCTGATCGCAGATCTGTTGGCATAGAATTAATATGGTCTGTTGTAGTCAACCAGTGTTCTGCCCACCTCAATCTTGCCCTATTGGCGCTGTACCATCTGATGCTCAGGCAGCTCAGGCTGCTCATCAACCACGTTTCCATCCGCATCTAGCCTCAGACCCCGTGTGTCGCGTCTATTCCCCTCTAGGTCAAAGAACAAACCAGCTTTATCTCGAACAAGCACTATCGGATTAACCATGGTGACTGGCTTATTCGCTGCTCTGATTGCGCGTTCTAACTTTCCGATCTCTGGGTTAAGCTCGACTAGCTTCTGATCTGTGTTGCTCCTGGTTTTGCGATTAGGCATACACCTGAAACACACAAGAAAATGATAAAGAGAAAGTTAGTAAACGAAAACTAATAATAAAAACCTAGACAAAATTCTAATCCTGAAAATATGTAGGCAACAATTAAGTTCCCGGAAACGGCGCTAAAAACTTGATAGCTCTAAAGTTTCACCCTAGAAAAATCCCTGCAAGTGCAGAGAATCGCAGTTATAGTATAAAGTGTTATCGTTTCCCAAGAGACCTAAAGTTGCACTACTAATTTTGAAGTTCGAATTATGCTAAGTGAGTAAAAATAAATGACTAACAAAAACAATAAGCAATTCGGTTTTAAGTGAGATTCAATCAAGAGACAAGAGCTAGGTTTTCGGGAAATTCTCAGGATAATCGAAATTGCAGACAAGTTAGAATGCTAGGGAAATTATAAGAGCCGTTATAGAACATGAAATCAATGATAAAGCTAACCAACTTCCGTTGTGAAAACTATCTATGTCTAACTTCTTAAATCCCAAATTCCTTTGTAAATTCAATAAGTTAAACAAGCATTAAGCATAGATTCAATTGTTCACAAATTCTTTAAACCAAATTCCTTTGAAGATAGATAATTTGCTCATCTAAGATAGTTCAGGTAATTATCAATACTTCCACATCTAATAATTAACCTAAGATCTAATTCTAGGTGATCAATCAAATAGCATTAAAAACAATATAGATGAAGAACCAAGTGATAAACCCTAGCAATTCTAACTTGTCTGGCAATTTCTCATAATCCTTTGAACAACCCTAAACCTAACAAGCAAACGAATCAGACATGGTGAATGAAACAAATATCATAGATGAATAGAATTACATTAAAAAGATAAGGGAACAGACACAGAGGGTTCGAAGAATTCTCAAAAGTCTGTGGAGGAACTTCTCTCCCTCAAAACTCTGTAACAAGATATATCTCTCTCTCTCTAAAAAACTCTCTCTAAAACCCTAAAAAACCGTGTTAATGACTATTTAAAGTCATAAAACACGAGTTCGGCTTCTTTGGGCTTGATGGGAACTTCTGGACTTCTTTTGCAAAGAGGACATCTTTTGGTCGCGATGTGTGTCGATCGACACACTATGCTTGTGTCGATCGACACAAGTCTACAAATCGTGATCTTCATTCTCCTTCTGGGCTTCCTCATTGCACATTGATTTCTTTGGCTTCATAATGATCCATAAAGCTCCAAATCCACTTAACTCGTACAAATGCCTGGAAATACTCAAAAGGACTCTAGAAACACTAAACAGACTCGATAAAACAATGGATATCATGGTTGCAAACCCGTAAAAACCATGATATATCAGTACGAATGGTGTTGTTGATATATGGCATGATCTGTATAGTCGTTTCCATATGACTAATCTCCCATGTACTTTTCTTTTACCTCAACAAATACAAGATTTACGTCTAGGTTCTATGTCTCTCTCTAATTACTATACTCAGCTGAAAACATTGTGGGATTAGTTAGAGCATTATGATGAACCCGAAAATCCTTGTACTTGTGGGAAAGAAGTTGCTATGCAGCGTATGGCTGGCAGAGCTAAGATAGTGAAGTTCTTAGGTGGTTTTAATGACTCTTATACCATGATTCGTCGTCAGATCATTGCAAAGAAGGATCTCCCTTCGGGTTGACTGCACTGGCCCCCCTCAACTTTCCTGATTCTTCCTCGATCCCCCCAGACTTTTTACCTCTTTGTTTTTCCCTCTTAAAAAGTATATCTCTTCATAATTCCCCCTGAACTATTTTATCTCTTTAATTTTTACAAAATCGTGTTTGAGTGTCATTAACGGTTATTAACCAATAATTGCGTTTTGTGTAATTGCGTTAGAGTAATCCGGTTGATAATTCGGGTCAATTAAAACCCAAACTCAAACCTTCTTAATGAAAGAGAGGATTTGAATTCTCTTTGAATTCATTTTTTTTTATTAAAATTAATAGTTTATTTAACCACAAAAAAAAAATTCAAAACACAACTCTTCTTCTTCTTCTCTTGCGTCGACCATTTGTTCACAGAGAAGGAAAAAAAAATCAAAGACCATTTTTCTCAGCAAATCTTCTACCTCTCCTCTCGTTTTTCGCTCTCAATCCCAAATCTGTAGCTGATTTTGATTTCATCCTCATTGAATTAAACAAATTTGATTTGAAAGGAATTGAGAGCGAAAAACGAGAGGAGAGGTAGAAGATTTGCTGAGAAAAATGGTCTTTGATTTTTTTTTTCCTTCTCTGTGAACAAATGGTCGACGCAAGAGAAGAAGAAGAAGAGTTGTGTTTTGATTTTTTTTTTTGTGGTTAAATAAACTATTAATTTTAATATAAAAAAAACAATGAATTCAAAGAGAATTCAAATCCTCTCTTTCATTAAGAAGGTTTGAGTTTGGGTTTTAATTGACCCGAATTATCAACCGGATTACTGTAACGCAATTACACAAAACGCAATTATTGGTTAATAACCGGTTAATGACACTCAAACACGATTTTGCAAAAATTAAAGAGATAAAATAGTTCAGGGGGAGTTATGAAGAGATATACTTTTTAAGAGGGAAAAACAAAGAGGTAAAAAGTCTGGGGGATCGAGGAAGAATCAGGAAAGTTGAGGGGGGCCAGTGCAGTCAACCATCTCCCTTCCTTGGCTGTAGTCTACAACATTTTTGACCAGGATGATAGTCAGAAAGGCTTTTCTATTGGTATGCCTACTCCAACTCCGTTTCAAGTCTCTGAAACTGGTCTAGTTGAAGGTATTCCTCCTATGACTTGTTATGTTCATAATGGTCCTAATAAGGGTAGGCCTATTTGTTCCTTCTGCAATAGAGTTGGTCACATTGCTGGGAGATGCTACAAGAAACATGGTTTTCCTCTTGGTTTCACTCCTAAGAATAAATCATTCCAGTAATCTCAACCTTCTCCTGCTTAGTCACCTCGTCCTGTGGCTGCTCAAGTTGCGATTCTCTTGGTAATGATGTCAAACAGTCGGGTTTAGAGTCTCTTGTTGGAAACATGTCTGCAGATTAAATTCAGAGTTTCATTGCTTACTTCAGCTCCCACCTCCAGAATTCGACTATGAGTAATCCACATGAAGCTTCTTCTTCTCAAACTCTTTCTCCTTCTCCCTCTTCTTCTTCCCCCCCATCTTGTATTGAATTTTCTTCCTCTACCTTCAAGTTTATTGAGATTTTGTCTGTTTCTTGACACGTTATGACCAAGAGTACTTGGGTGAATGATTCAGGAGCTACACATCATGTGTCTTTTGATCAATCTCTCTTTACTTCTTTGGACACAAACATCAATAGTGCAGTTCATCTTCCTATTGGCCCTATGGTTAAGATTAGTGGAGTTGAAATAATTCAGATTAACAAGGACATTGTACTTCAAAATGTTTTGTTTATTCCTGAATTTTGTTTGAATCTTGTCAGTATCAGTTCATTGACCTCTGATTTGGACTCAAGAGTGGTCTTTTCTCCTCTTGTGAAATTCAGGACAATACCAGGGAGTTAACGATTGGGAAGGGTAGAAGGATAGCAAACCTCTATGTGCTGGATATTCATGAGTTTCAAGTGAATGCTATTGTGGAGATTGGAGTTTGGCACAAGCATCTGGGACTTCCTTCTCTATCTCGTTTAGATACAATCTCTGATGTTTTAGGGATTGCTAAACATAAGAATAAGAAATATGCTGACTGTCATGCATGTTTGTCAGTTAGCTTAACAGAAGAAGCTTTCTTTTCCTTCTCCAAAAAATATTTGTAATAACACATTTGACTTATTACATATTGATATTTGGGGTCCCTTCTCAGTTGCAACCTTTGATGGTTATAAGTATTTCCTTACAATTGTGGATGACAATTCTTGAGCAAGTTTGGTTTATCTATTGAAAGCTAAGAGTGATGTTTTGACTATCTTCCCTGACATCATCAAGCTTGTTGAGAATCAGTATAAGGTTATAGTCAAGTCAGTCAGATCAGATAACGCACCAGAGTTGCGTTTTACAGAATTCTATCAGTCTAAAGGCATCGTTGCCTATCACTCATGTCCAGAGACCCCTGAGCAGAATTCTGTGGTTGAAAGGAAGCACCAACACATCCTGAATGTTGCCAGAGCTTTCATGTTCAAGTCACATGTTCATATGTCTTATTGGAGAGATTGTGTTCTCACCGCAGTGTTCCTTATCAATCGGATTCCTTCTCCACTGTTACTTAATAAAACTCCTTATGAACTTCTCACTGGTACAGCTCCGGATTATTCCCAGATTCGTACTTTTGGTTGTTTATGCTATGTTTCTACATCTCCTAAACAAAGGCATAAGTTTGTAGCTCGGTCTAAAGCATGTGTTTTGTTGGGTTTTCCTTCTGGTTATAAGGGTTATAAGCTCCTGGATTTGGAATCTCATAATGTCTTCATCTCTCGGAATGTTGTGTTTTATGAAGACATTTTTTCCTTTGGTCAAAGCTGGTGATCCTGAGATTTGTTTTGATATCTTCACTTCTTTGGAACTTTTGCCCTCACTCTCATCACCTGTTTTACCTTCCTCCCGTTCTCCCATTTTCTCTCCATCACCTGCAACACATGTTTCTTCACCACCACCTATACCATCTGATCCCGTTGTTTCCCGTCAAACACATAGACCTAAGAAACTCCATGTCCATTTGCAAGATTATCATTGTTATAATCTTGACTCTTATATTCCTTCTCCCATCTCCTCCTTTATATCTTAATTCTAATCTCTCTCCCTCTTATCTCTCTTTTATTAGTTATCTCACTAAAATACCTATTCCCCACTCCTATGCTGAGGCTAAAAGTTCCAAGGAATGGTGTGAAGCGGTTGATACAGAGATTGGTAACATGGAATTTACTCAAACTTGGGATATTACTACCCTCCCACCTGGTAAGAAACCTGTTGGTTGTCGGTGGGTCTACACTTTGAAATTTCATGCGGATGGCAGTCTTGAGAGGTATAAGGCAAGATTAGTTGCCAAAGGATATACTCAGAAGGAAGGTTTGGATTTTACCGACACTCTTTCCTCTGTTGCTAAGTTGGCTTATGTCAAGTTACTTTTGAAAGTTTTAGTTTATAAGAAGTGGTTTCTAATCAACTTGACATATCAAATGTTTTTCTTAATGGGGATTTAGATGAAGAAATATATATGAGATTACATGATGGATATGCTGAGAGCTAGGGGGACTCATTGCCTAAGAATGTTGTTTTACGTCTCAAGAAGTCTATTTATGGTTTGAAACATGCTTCCCAGCAATGGTTTCTGAAACTCACTGAGGTTTTGTTGAAGTTGGATTTTGTTCACGGCACTGGGGATCATACTCTTTTTGTGCGTTGTTCTGGTGAAGATATCTTTGTTGCTGTGTTGGTCTATGTGGATGATATTGTTATAGCTAGCACTAGTGAAGATGTTGCTACTAATTTGACGACTGCGTTATAGTCACACATCCGTTTGTGAGTTCTTAGTCCTCTTAAATATTTTCTTGGTCTAGAAGTGGCAAGATCAAGCGATGGACTTTCTATTTGTCAACGGAAATATGCTCCAGAGTTACTCACCTCTACTGGAATACTGGGCTGTAAACCGGCCCCAACTCCCATGATTCGTAACTTGAAACTGTCTAGGTCTGATGGTGAGTTACTCTTGATAAATAGATTTTGGTTGGCAGATTAATGTACTTGACTTACACTTGTCCTAATATCACATTTGCTGTGAATAAGCTTTATCCGTACTCTTCTGCTCCTCATACATTGTAACGACCGCGAACGAACCAAAATTCCCAAATTTTGGTCGTGCGTCAATCGACGCAGAGGGTGTGCGTCGATCGACGCAAGTAGTAGACAAACTGACGGGTTCGGTTTTGAAGCTACGGTTTGTGGTTTTGGTTAGTGAAAACCGTGTCTTCCCTATAAAAAGGAAGGGCTGTGTTTGAGGTCATTTTATTGACAAAAACCACAGAGATTGAGAGAGAAAGTGATTCTTGAGTGAGTTTGAAGTTTTGAGGAATTTTGTACGGTTTTAGAAGAGGAGTCTAATGGCCAGGAATATCAGATAGGTTCGGAGTAAAACTTCGAGGGTAAATTCTCCACTCTCTGATCTTGATATAGGAGAAAACCGTGTGTCAATCAGTTGTGTATTCTGTGAGTTATCAGTGTTTTACTGAGAGGGATTTGTGCAGTTTGTTGCTTTGATCAGTCAAACTTTGGGGGAGGATTTCCATCGAACCAAAAAGACTCTGAGGACGATTTACATACCGTTGTGTAGCTCTCTCTATCTAGTTTTCAGAACAGTTTTCCGATCATGTTTCTGAGGAATTTTGGTGCTTGAAACGATCCAAATAGAGGTGAGTGCGTGACCATGGCTTATCTAGGTAGTTTGGGGGTTCATGATGCGTTCGATGGTGAATTGGAATGGTTTTATGGTTGAAAACTGCTTGTTAATGTGTTTTCTTGTGTTTTGATGTGATTCTTGTGCAAAAGAATCGTCACATTTGTCGTAGAATCGAATCGTATGAGTTTAGGTTCGTGTTCTTCGTTTCTGCAACATGCGTCGATCGACGCAGGGGGTGTGTGTCGATCAATGCAAATGTCATAGGGGGTGACGTCGGTTGGCACTTGATGAGGGTTTTGGGGCACGAGTGTCGACTGAGTGTGTAGAGTTGGTGTGTGTCGGCAGACCTTGCGTCGATTGACGCAGATCAACGTAAGTAGGCTGCGTCAATCGACGCAGTGTCTGGTTGGCCTTTTGTGTTGACTTTGATCGGCTTGTTCATTGTTCATTGATCTTTTGGTGTTATGGTATCCCTTTTTACCTATGTGTATAGCCCAGTAGATGGGATGACCATCTCACTGGGTATTTATGATAATACTCACGTATGTCTTTTATCCATGTGATGCAGGTAAAGAGAAGGTGTGATCGTGGAATCAGGGCTGTGAAGAGGAGATGATCTAGTGTCTCGTTGTTGTTGTGTTTAAATGCTTTTATGTTATTGTTTAATGAATAATTTCCGCTGTTTGTTGAACGTGTTTGAGTGGTGTCGGGTATATTAAATTAAAAAATAATAATAATAATTTGCTCTGGTTGTTTCATTTTGGTATCAGAGCCCAAGCGGTTCTAGGGCGGGTGCACTTTATTGATTATGTGGACTTAGTCAATGACTGTGTGAGTTTGGAGTCCTAGATCATCTTCTTTGAGCCTTCAATGAGATTCCACGGTATATGTTGTTTGATTTTTTCTGGCTTGCTAGTATGCTTAGTTTTGCTGTTGTGAGTGCAGAGAGTGGTGGCTAGAGGTACTAGAGGCAGAGGTCATGGCGGTCGTGGAGGCTGTGTTGGTCGTGGACGTGGGCATGGGCGGAGACTTGAGAGTGAGTCTGCTGCCCCGAGTGTGGCCCAGGAGTCCACGCAGGAGCAGGTGGCGGATTCGAAGACATTTCTGGAGGGGTCTGTGGGTGTGGCTACTGCGAGTACTAGTGTGAGGACTGGTGGGACGGGTGTTGTTACCGGTATGGTAGCCCAAAGTGCGGGTGCTGCTGCAGTTGCAGACATGACCGAGATGATTGTCTGGTGGGTCTCCTACAGTTGATCTTGGAGCGGTTATCAGGAGGGGTGCCGACTCAGGGTCAGGCTCCTGTTGTACAACTGGGAGTGGCTGGTGTGCAGCAGAGGGCTGCAGGTGATGAGGAGCTTCCATCCTATCTAAGGATGATGGAGCAGATGCAGAGGATTGACACTGGGTTTTTCTCGGGCGGTGCCAAGCCTGAGGAGGCAGATGAGTGGCGGTTGAGGTTAGAGCATAACTTAGACTTGTTGAGGTGTCCAAAGGGATATCGGATGAACCTGGCGGTGCAATATTTAGATGGTAATGCGCATCTTTAGTGGAGAGGTGTAGTGGCCAGGAGAGTGTAGGTAGAGATGGCCTGGGAGGAATTCCTGGCAGAGTTTAATGCCAAGTCCTTTCTGCAGGAGGCAGTGGATCGATTGGTGTGTGTCGGTATACCTTGCGTCGATCGACGCAAGTAGGCTGCATCGATCGATGCAATATCTAGTTGACTTTTTGTGTTGACTTTGATCGGCTTGTTCATTGTTGATTGATCGTTTGGTGTTATGGTATCCCTTTTTACCTGTGTGTATAGCCAAGTAGATGGGTATTTATGATAATACTCACGCATCTCTTTTATCTATGTGATGTAGGTAAAGAGAAGGTGTGATCGTGGAATCAGGGCTGTGAAGAGGAGATGATCTAGTGTCTCGTTGTTGTTGTGTTTTCCGCATTGTTTAGAACTGTTAAGTTGTTGAATGGCATAGTGGTTTTGTTTGAATTAGTATTTATGGGGATATTAATTTTGGTTGTTTCATACATCTCATCATCAGGCAGTGTACTGGGTTCTTCAGTACATCAAGGGATTTATTGGCCAGGGCTTGTTCTATTCTGCAGAATCTTCCTTGTCCTTGACTGGTTTTGCAGATTCTGACTAGGCTTCATGTCCTGATAGTCGTCGTTCCACCACTGGCTACTGTCCCATTCTTGGCTTCTTTATGATCTATTGGAGATCCAAGAAACAAGATACAGTTTCCCACTCTTCTGCTGAAGCCGAATACAGAGCTTTGTCATTGGCTTCTAGAGAGATCACATGGATGAATAAACTGCTTGTGGATTTACAGCTTTCTTCTCCTACTCCAGTTGAAACAATCCGACCCAAAAATTTAAAATTTTTCCAATTAAAACCCGGAATTGTCATTATCACATATGACAAACCTCAACGGTCAATTCTCAACACGCGGAAAACAATAAACAATTAACAACCAGTAAACCATCAAACATCAATCAAGAAATCTCATACTTTATTAATTCTCTAAACCGTTCAACTAAATCAATTTCCAGAATAAATCAATGACAACAAGTTCAGAATTCACAAGCAACCTAGCAATTCTAACAACAGCACACAATCATCTGAGACGCTAGATCATCTCCTCTTCCCAGCCATGATTCGATGATCACATTTTCCCTTTACCTGCAACACATGGCAAAAAAAGTTGCGTGACTATTATCACAAAGACTCAGTGACGCGATCATCCCGTCTACAGGTCAATTAGATACAGACATAAACAAGAGATATAATACTAGGATGAGCATACAATCAAGCATACATGAACAACCAATCACGAACCAATGCTGAAGCACTGTGTCGATCGACATAGAGCCCCGTGTCGATCGACACACCACCATGGTGTCGATCGATAGACTGCCCGTGTCAATCGACACCAGGGTGGTGTGTCGATCGACACAACATCACAGAACCCAGAAAACGAGCCTATCCTCTCATGGCTCGAATCCATCGGATTCCGATGAGTTCCCTGCACAAATCAATCACAAAACACACGAAAACACCAAGCAAACGCATTCCATCTAATCCTTATGCCTATATAACCCACGATCACGCACTCACCTCGATTTCAGAAGGAAAAAGATGAAGAACGACGAAGAACAACCTCTGATTCGCCCTTTTCATACTCGAATCAACCCAGCAACGATCCTTCCTCGTTCCCACTAGCCTCTCAAACACACTAACAAGCTTTTAGGATGAAGAACACAAAGGAAAAATCAACAATGATCCCTTTTCTTCTCAATCCACTCACTTTCTCTCTGATTTCTGATTTTTCTCTGTTTCCTCCCCAAAAATGGCCAAGAACACGAGTGATTCCCCTTATTTATCGAACCCTAGGGTTCCTAAACCGAACCCCCAACCGAAATGATCAAAAACCAAACCTGTCGGTTCAATTATAACATGTGTCGATCGACACACTCTATTTGTGTCAATCAACGCAACACTCAAAACCCGACTTCTCATAAGTCCAAACCATGTGAGTCGATCGACACACACACCCTGTGTCGATCGACGCACCAACCAAAAATCCACTTTTTGGTTCACGGGCGTTACAATTCTCCCCCACT
Source organism: Arabis hirsuta (assembly GCA_964056655.1). Classification (NCBI taxonomy): domain Eukaryota; kingdom Viridiplantae; phylum Streptophyta; class Magnoliopsida; order Brassicales; family Brassicaceae; genus Arabis; species Arabis hirsuta. Next base: position 4,690,572 of record OZ053301.1, read on the forward strand.
AACATAGATTCGTCCTCGAATCACACAACACCGTCTCACTACGGTTAGCATCCCTAGTCCAACCGACAAGGATCACTCGAGATCACACTCGAATCACCCAACCCGTCCTACTAAGGCTAACACTTCCATCCGAAACCCGACCAACTTCGCCCGGAAACACCCAGAATGCAACGTTTATGACTCGGACTAGCTCTGCCCGATTGATAGTACAACAATCAAAGAATAAAATGCCCGACCAACCGTAGACCCAGAATTAGACCAACTGATCGTGCAATAATCAGACAAGAACATGAACGATTAAGACACTACATAAGTTCTCCAGGGTCGTCTGAACCGAGATTCAAAATACAAGTGACAACCTTAGATCAGACGTCTACATGCCCATCCACTCTCCTGACCCTTGGTCAGCACCACTCGAGATCACACCTGATCCCCAAGCTCTACCAGGCTCATACTAGCCACATTGCACCGTTTCACCACGGCTACAATCCTAACCCCACCCAGTCAGCACCACCTGAGATCCACTCCCGATCCCCAAAATTCACCCAGTCTCATACTCACGACCACACTCAGACGCTACCGCTCATAACTCATACTCATTACTCATATATAAATACACCACACCCACTCGCAGGATCGTCACCCCTTGAGCTACGTGTGCAGGGAACCCACCCGTCCCCTGGAGAGAACCACCATCCCTCAAAGTACATGTAGAGAACCCACCCGTCCCCTAGAAAGAACCACCAACTCTCGAGTATATGCTGGAAACCCACCCGTCCCCTAGAGAGAACGACTATCCCTCAAGTATGTAGGAAACCTACCCGTCTCTTGGAGCAATACTCTGAAACGTACATCATAAGTACCTGTTGACCGAAATCACCTGAAACAACCCGACCCGTTTTTTTTTTTATACATTGGGATTCGAATCAGTGTTCCCATAAACATTGATCCTCAATTCCCAATCAATTCACACATCAACCAGCGGAAAATCATAATAAATCAACCAATCAATTTCCAATAAACCAACAAACCGTTTACACCAATTAACCAATATTCAAGTCAACAATAACCGACAACCTAACCGTCTACAATTCCATAATCCAGAATCGCTAACACCCTAACAATTCCAATCAATCGAGACCCTAGGATCATCCTCTCTTCCCGGCCTTGATTCCACGATCACATCTTTTATTTACCTGCAACACATGGTTATAAGAGTTGCGTGAGTATTATCATAAATACCCAGTGAGACGGTCATCCCATCTACAGGCCAATTACTTAGATAAAGAAACGCGTGAAATACCAGGGTTATCAAACAACGATGCAAGAACAAGTAAACAACAAACTCAGAATAGCAGAGTTAGTGTCGATCGACACAACCTCTAGGTGTCGATCGACAGAATGTATGTGTCCCTCGACACGCCACCAGCAGAGTCAGTGTCGATCGACACAACCTCTAGGTGTCGATCGACAGACTGTATGTGTCGCTCGACACGCCACCATGGTGTCGCACGACACAGTGCAACACATGTCGATCGACAGAACCAATCATGTCGATCGACAGAGCACCTGCTGCTCGAAGGGTTTCGAGCCACTCATGGCCGAAACTCCACATTCCAATTCAATCTCTGCGAAACAATCAACCAAAACACCAAGAATAACCAACAAACAAACGCATCACATCCATTCCTCAACCTAAGGACCCATGGTCACGCACTCACCTGATTTCTGAAGAGGAATGAACGAAGAACGCGAAGAACCCTAAAGTTCAGCCTCAGATTTCGCCCAAAAATCGATCTCCCCTCCGGTCCAGACCCTCTCCCACGAAATCCCACCAAGAACAAGGTTTAGGATTAAGAAAACAAGGGAATTCCACAAGGAAGCCTCGAAGAACACTCAATCCTCTTCTCTCTCTCTCAAATTCTCTAGAACCTTTCTCTGATCCCAAAACGGCCAAAAAGCTGAGGAAACGTGTTTCCACTCTTTTTATACGGAACCCTAGGTTCCCGTAAACCGGCCACTCAAATCGAACCAGAAATCAAAACCCTAAGTTCCGATTTTTGACCCGTGTCGATCGACACAGCCGCCACTGTTCGATTCCTCGAGGAGACAACAACCCGTGTCGATCGACACACACACATGGTGTCGATCGACACCCACCAAACTCACATTTTTGGTTCACGGGCGTTACCATTCTCCCCCACTAACAAGGATTTGTCCCCGAATCACCAGTTACACATACCCGACCCCTGCCCCAAACCGTCATTTACGCCAGAAACCCGACCAAATTTCCCCGGAAACACAAAAATGCACCGTTATATAGTCCTAACCAGGCCTGCCCAATTGATCGTTCAACAATCAAACAAGAACATGACCGACCAACCGTAGACCCGGCGAAAGAACCAATTGATCGTGCAACAATCAGACAAGAACATGCATGACCAAGACGCTACATAAAAATCCAGAGTCGTCTGAATGAGGTCCCAGACACAAACAACAGTCCAAGATTAGATCCCAACACACTCCTGGCCCTATCCGGCCAATACCACCTAAGATCCTCAGTGATCCCCGAAGCTCATCGAGTCCCAACACATAATCACATTACAGAACGCACTGCCTGCACCCATAGTAAATGTATACATATATATATACACCCAACACTCCCAAGGTCGTCTCCCTGAGATTGAAGTGTATAACATCCAATCACCCTCCGGGCGGCCGCCTGTCAGGCTGGTCTGCTCCCCGCTGACACATCCTCGGGACACATAGTCCGTCAAACGCTCTACGGGCATGAGACACCAATTGTCCCCTGGAGGGATCTCATCTGTCTCTCGAGATATATGTATACAGGAACCCGTACTGGTTCCTAGAGAGAATCATGTTCCCTCGGTATGCACGACACCCTCTGTAACATGGCTATAAGTGTCCATTGACCCGAATCCCTTCACGTGGCTCTCATGACATTCCCTCAGTGGAATATCTAATATGACTCCTCAGCGAGCCATCTGGAACACTCGCGTTCCTGACATTCCCTCAGCGGAACATCAATATGACCCCTCAGCGAGCAATCTGGAACATCTCGTGTTCCGGGAGTCCCTGGGAAAGACAAGATCCGCAGAACCCACTTCCCAGACTCCTCTAGAAAAATAGACCAATCTCAGCTCAGTCCAAGACCTCTATTTTCCCAGCCAGCCATCCTAGCGAACGGACGTACCCCAACTACCCATAGGATTTCCGCCCCTAGAATTTCCAGCCACGGACTCGCTCTAACTCGCATAGAACGTCCATGCTGCCGGACAACTCACACAAGTGACCCTCAGCGATCACAACTTAAAGGAACTCACATCTTATAACACACGTGATCCTCACCGGTCATACCCTACAGGAACTCACATCCCATAACACCAAAGAAAAATAATAAGAACTCCCCAACCTTATTAAATCATAAAAAATGTATACTCGTTACAACGAAAACGAAAATACAACTATGGTAGCCACATGCTACTACAAAGACAGAACTAAAGAAAGAAAGACTCTTCAAGCCTCCGCTTGCTTCTCGAACCACTTCGAGTACCTAGTCTTCATCTTCACCTCCAGCTCCCAAGTCTCCTCCTCAATACCGTCGCAATCCCACACGACTCTCACCAACGGTATCCTCTTCCGGCGCAGCACCTTGACTCTCCTCTCGAGAATCCTCACAGGTCTCGCCGCCAAAGTCGTGTTGGGCTGAAGATCCTCCGGAATCCTAGCCAACACCTCCTCAGACTCATGCAGACACTTTCGCAGCATCGACACATGGAAGACTTTGTGAAAAGCCTTCATACTCTGAGGTAACTCCAGCCTATAAGCTACCGGTCCGACCCGCTCCACCACTCTGAACGATCCCATAAACCTCGGACTTACCTTGTTCTCTGAAATGGATCTGTTAGGACCCCTCAACATAGCTGCCTTGAGATACACCATGTCTCCCAGCTCGAACTCCAACTCCTTCCTCCTCTTATCGGCGTAACTCTTCTGCCGATCCTGAGCTTCCTTCATGTTCAGCTTCAAGACACGGAGCTTCTCCGTCGTCTCCTGAACGAAACTCGCACCAAACATGCTCCTCTCCCCCACTTGAGTCCAACATAGAGGTGTCCTGCACGGCCTCCCATACAACGCCTCATAAGGAGCCATACCAATACTCGCCTGATAGCTGTTGTTATAAGCAAACTCTACCAGGTTCAGATGATCCACCCAATGTCCACCATAGTCCAGCACACACATCCTTAGTAAATCCTCCAACGTCTGAATCGTCCTCTCCGACTGCCCATCTGTCTGAGGATGATATGCTGTACTCATATGCACCTTTGTGCCCATCTCAGCATGAAATTCTCCCCAGAACTCTGAAGCAAATCTCGGATCTCGGTCTGACACTATACTAGCTGGCACCCCATGCAGCCTCACAATCTCCCGCACATATTTCTTAGCCAACACCGCAGCTCCATCGGTCTTCTTGATGGCAAGAAAATGTGCCGACTTAGTCAGACGGTCCACAATTACCCAAATCGCATCATACGTTCGCGAAACCGGTAGTCCTGTCACAAAATCCATGGTAATCATGTCCCACTTCCACTCCGGAATGGGTAAACTCTGCAACAACCCGCTCGGAACCTGATGCTCAGCTTTCACCAGCTGACACACGTTGCATGCTGCAACCCAACCCGCTACATCCCTCTTCATTCCGACCCAATGGTAGTACCTCTTCAGATCCCGGTATATCTTGGTCGCTCCCGGATGAATCGATAGCATGCTCGAATGAGCCTCCCTCAGAACCTCCTGCCTGAGACTCGCATCGTTGGGCACACATACCCGACCTCTCAACAATATCGTCCCGTTCCAAGAGACCTGATATTCCGAACCTGCAACTTGAGAAGCATCAATCAACCCCTGATCCTTCCCCTGAGCTTCACGAATCCTGCTCAACAAATCTGCCTGGTTAGCTGCCTCTAACCGCAACGGCTCCTGTGAGATAACACACAACCTCAATGTGCCCAACTCACTCACCAACTCCTCCATATCATGCTCCTGGTCCGAAGCAACCCTCTTCCTACTCAACGCATCAGCAACCAGATTAGCCTTACCCGGATGGTACTCGATCTCCAGATCGTAATCAGCTACCAACTCCGTCCAGCGCCTCTGTCTCAAGTTCAGCTCTGGCTGAGTGAAGAAATACTTCAGACTCTTATGGTCTGTGAACACCTAGACCTTCCCACCGTAAAGATAAGAACGCCAAATCTTTAGGGCGAAGATCACTGCAGTTTACTCCAAGTCATGAGTAGGGTAATTGCACTCGTGCTTCCTCAACTGCCTCGAAACATAAGCAATCACCTTCCCCTGCTGCATCAGAACACAACCCAGACCAGTACCAGATGCATCCGTATACACCACATATGGCTCACCCGGATCAGGCAACGCCAAAACCGGTGTACTAGTCAGCATCTCCTTCAGCTTCCCGAAGCTCTCCTCACAATCTGCAGACTAAACAAACGGAACATCCTTCCCAGTCAACTTCGTCATCGCCTGCGCCATACCCGCAAAACCCTTGACGAACCTCTGATAATACCCAGCTAACCCAAGGAAACTCCTGATCTCCGTCGCATTCCTCGGCCTCGACCAATCTCTGATGGCCTCGATCTTAGCGGGATCCACTGAAACTCCTTCAGCAGACACAACGTGCCCCAAAAAGCCCATCTCCCGCTGCCAGAAACTACACTTACTGAGCTTCGCGTACAACTTTTGTTCTCGCAGCTTCTCCAGAACCAACCTCAGGTGAACCTCATGTTCCTTAGGAGTCCTCGAATACACCAGAATGTCGTCAATGAAGATGATAACAAACTGATCCAAGTACTCTTGGAACACCCCGTTCATCAGCCTCATGAATGCCGCTGGCGCATTCGTCAACCCAAATGCCATCACCACGAACTCGTAATATCCATACCTCGTCCTGAAAGCCGTCTTCCGTACATCGGCCTCATCTATCGGAATCTGATGGTATCCTGAAGCCAAATCGATCTTGGAGAACCAAGTAGCCCCCCGCAACTGATCCAACAACTCATCAATCCGCGGCAGAGGATACCTGTTCTTCACAGTAACTTGGTTAAGGCCCCGATAATCGATACATAACCGAAAACTACCATCCTTCTTCTTCACGAACAACACCGGTGCTCCCCACGGTGAACTACTCGACCGAATGAAACCCTTACTCAACAGATCATCCAGCTGCTTCTTCAGCTCTGCCATCTCTGCCGGAGCCATCCTGTATGGTGCCTTAGATATTGACGTAGTCCCAGGCTCCAACTCAATCGTGAAGGGATCAGACCGTGATGGCGGTAACCCCTGCAACGATTGAAACACCTCCTGGAAATCCCAAACAACCCGAACATCTGCCACTGCAACCTCCCCAACAGACTCTGGCATCATGATCGTCAACAAATACGCCTCGCAGCCCCTCTCAATCATCTGCTCGGCCTGAATCGCAGAGATCACCAAACTCCCGGAAGTCGGTCGTATACCCTGATAAACCAACCTCCCAGCCTCTCTAACCAGTCCATCCCAAGAATCACATCATACAGCTCCACTGGACTGATGACAAGATCTGCTGGCATCAACTCCCCAGCCACCAGAATGTCTACTCCACGAGCCCACCCGAAAGTAGCCAAAGTCTTCCCCCCAGCCACTCGCACTACTCCCGGCTGCTCCCCGGAATCACTCTCGATCCCACTGCTCTCCGCGCACTCCGGTGTAATGAAGCTAGTCAAAGCTCTAAAATCAAACAGTACATGAGACTCACTCCCGCCTACTACTAAGGTCCCTACACAATCATGTGCCCAAGAGCCCTAAAGTATTATCACAGATACACATATTTCCAAAACGACCGACAACCACAACATAGAAGTATTCACGAAGTTAAGAAATAAAGAGTACCTGTGATCGGTCTAGCGCTGGAGCCTCCTGTCTCCACCGAAGTGTAAGCCCGCGGAGCCGTCAACTGACGCAACGGCTGCACATCAACTGCTGCACCCTGCACTGGCTGTACAACTGCCACCGCCATCTGCAACTGTGGATACTTGGGCCTAATGTGCCCCGCCTCTCCGCACTGATAGCACACCCTAGGCGTACTCGGTGCACTAGGCGCACTGCCTACCGCCTTCTTCGGACAGCTCGCCTCCCGATGATCCACGCTACCACACACGTAGCACCCGGAACCACCCTGCCCACTGCGGCCTCTCTGACCCGATCCGGAAGTGCCCTCCCACTTCCTCTTCTGTCCCTGAGCAGGCTTACTGCCCCTGCTCGACCCCATCTGCTGCTGCGGCTTCCTCTGCGGCTGCTGCACTAGTGGACTCGCCACCACAGCCAGCTCCGCTCTCAAATCCTCCTCGATCTGAGCCGTCGTCTCCACTAAATCCGCCTTCGTGGCGAACTTACACGGTCTGCACCGTGTCCTCAACACTGGTCGAAGTCCATGCATGAACCTCCTGATCTGAGCCTCCTCGCTCCCAAACTCCCGACCAGCGTGAACTAGCAGCCTACCGAAGACCTCATCATACTCCCGCACTGAGCACTCTCCCTACGTCAACTGCAGAAACTGAGTCTCCAACCGGTCCATCGCCTCCTGCGGAAAGTACTTGGCATTAAACTCCACCAAGAAATCTGCCCAGCTCATACCAGCCTGAGCTCGTCTACTCGCCACACCTCTCCACCAGAGATGCGCGTCACCCTCCAAAAAGTGAACCGCAAGGTCCACCCTGTATCCCTCTGGACACCTCAGCGACTGGAAGTTACGCTCCAGCCTACACCTCCACATATCAGCCTCCTCAGGCTTGGCGCTTCCCGAGAAGAACCCGGTGCCAATCCTCTGCATCTGCTCCAACATCCTCAGATAGAATGTGAGCTCCTCCGCAGCCGCCACACATGGCTGCACACCAGCCGCTACCGGCTGAACCTGAACCGCTATCGGCTCACCACCAGCCACATCTGGCTGCACCACTGGAGCCTGATCCGGAGCCGGCGCCTCAACTGGCAACCTCTCCAAGATCATCCGCAGCAAACCCGCCAACTGATCCTCTCGGCCCTGAGCTCCACCACCTGCGCCAGCACCCCCTCCCGGAGCCTGCACGCCACTAGCTACACTGGCACTCGCGGTATCCACACTCAACGACCCCTGAGGCATCTGCGACGCTGCAGCCTGCTCCTACGTGCCCTCAACTGACACACTCAGATCCACTGATCCCAGGCCGCACCCACGGCCACGCCCTCTGCCACCACGGGCACCACGACCTTTGCCTCTAACACCTCTAGCCATCTCACACTGTATTACCAACAGCAGACTACTATATTAGAAAACAGAAAGTCACAAAGATCATATATACCGTGGAATCTCAATGAAGGCTCGGAGAAGATGATCCAGGATTCCAAACCCAAAAAATAATCAATTGACTAACTCACTTAATCAATCAATCAAATTCCACAAAGTACTTCACACGCAATTACTATGTTCTCCCGCCCTAGAACCGTAAGGGCTCTGATACCAAATTGAAACAACCCGACCCGTTTTTTTTTTTATATACATTGGGATTCGAATCAGTGTTCCCATAAACATTGATCCTCAATTCCCAATCAATTCACACATCAACCAGCGGAAAATCATAATAAATCAACCAATCAATTTCCAATAAACCAACAAACCGTTTACACCAATTAACCAATATTCAAGTCAACAATAACCGACAACCTAACCGTCTATAATTCCATAATCCAGAATCGCTAACACCCTAACAATTCCAATCAATCGAGACCCTAGGATCATCCTCTCTTCCCGACCTTGATTCCACGATCACATCTTTTATTTACCTGCAACACATGGTTATAAGAGTTGCGTGAGTATTATCATAAATACCCAGTGAGACGGTCATCCCATCTACAGGCCAATTACTTAGATAAAGAAACGCATGAAATACCAGGGTTATCAAACAACGATGCAAGAACAAGCAAACAACAAACTCAGAACAGCAGAGTCAGTGTCGATCGACACAACCTCTAGGTGTCGATCGACAGACTGTATGTGTCCCTCGAAACGCCACCAGCAGAGTCCGTGTCGATCGACAGACTGTATGTGTCGCTCGACACGACACCATGGTGTCGCGCGACACAGTGCAACACATGTCGATTGACAGAACCAATCATGTCAATCGACAGAGCACCTGCTGCTCGAAGGGTTTCGAGCCACTCATGGCCGAAACTCCACATTCCAATTCAATCTCTGCGAAACAATCAACCAAAACACCAAGAATAACCAACAAACAAACGCATCACATCCATTCCTCAACCTAAGGACCCATGGTCACGCACTCACCTGATTTCTGAAGAGGAATGAACGAAGAACGGGAAGAACCCTAAAGTTCAGCTTCAGATTTCGCCCAAAAATCGATCTCCACTCTGTTCTAGACCCTCTCCCACGAAATCCCAGCAAGAACAAGGTTTAGGATTGAGAAAACAAGGGAATTCCACAAGGAAGCCTCGAAGAACACTCAATCCTCTTCTCTCTCTCTCTCAAATTCTCTAGAACCTTTCTCTGATCCCAAAACGGCCAAAAAGCTGAGGAAACGTGTTTCCACTCTTTTTATACGGAACCCTAGGTTCCCGTAAACCGGCCACTCAAATCGAACCAGAAATCAAAACCCTAAGTTCCGATTTTTGACCCGTGTCGATCGACACACACACTCCTGTCGATCGACACAGCCGCCACTGTTCGATTCCTCGAGGAGACAACAACCCGTGTCGATCGACACACACACATGGTGTCGATCGACACCCACCAAACTCACATTTTTGGTTCACGGGCGATACATCACCTCTCGTGGCCTGATATATCATGGTTTTTACCCATTTTTTACCATGATATAGGTCCATTTTTATCAAGTCTTTTTGGTGTTTTCCTATTGTTTTAGAGTCTTTGTAGGTCAATGATCGATTAGAGCATAATGAGAGCTTTTGGGAGATTTTGGAGCATTGTGAAAAGAGAAGCCAAAGCGATCAACTCGGATTTAATATGTTTTGCCTTGTGTCGATCAACACAGTAGTCTGTCTCGATCGACATACACATGTCTGACGAGAAGAAGACTGCAGAGAGGTCAGAAGTTCGGCACTCGTTGGAGAACTTTCAACCAATGGATCGACCTGGAAATTTGACACAAGATAGATAATCGAGTTAGCTTCTGTTACGAAGTTATTTGAGGTTATTCCAACGGTTGTATCGAAAGTTATGCAAGTTTTAATGACGACATGTCAGTCTGCCCTTAACCGACCAGTTCTCTGAAAAAAAGGAAATTACAGTTTTTCCTATTTTGATTTGCAACAAAACTTGATTGATTTTACATTCGTGTTTGAGTTCTAGAACTGCACTTAACAAATCCTAACTGTTTTTATCCTCGTGTCGATCGACACGGACATCCTGTGTCGATCGACACAGACGTATTTCGAATCATTCCTGCGAACAACCCATTGCCTAACTCTTTTATCCAATTGATTTCTAGATCCTTGACATCATTCACTTGTTTACTTACTGTTTTTATTGCACTAATACATATTCACTTAGCATAATTTGAATTCATTAATCGATTGTGTGATTCGATTCCCTGTGGATTCGATCCCTAAGTACTACATCGATCTCTTAATTTGAGAGAGTAGCTCAGGGTAAATTTGAGCACATCATGGCCTTAACATAACATTCCCCACCCGAAATATCATCACATCCATGACCCCCACTAGGTCATCTGAAACAACCTCCACTAGGTGTTTCCTCTAGAGTCCCTATAATAGGCAAGTTTTAACCACCATAAAACCCTTATTTCAGACTCTCCCTAGGCAACAGACAAGTTCTAACACGCATAGAGCTTCCATTTCTAGCCACTCCTAGAACATGAACAAGCTCATTTCTAGCCACTCCTAGAACATGAACGAGCTCCAAGCCATATAGAAGTTTCCGTTCCTAGCCATCACATGACCACACCAGTCATAAAGTATATGAACCCGCATCTTATAAAACAACATTAATAAGAAAACCATCTTATTAAATCATAAAAATGTATAATCGTTACAACTCAAAACGAAAATACAACAAACGTAGTCACATGCTACCACAACCTAAAAACCGGAAAAGACAGCTCTCAAGCCTCCGTTTGCTTCTCGAACCACTTCGAGAACTTAGCCTTCATTTTCGCCTCTGGTTCCCAAGTCTCCTCCTCCACACTGTCACAGTCCCACATGACTCTCACTAACGGTATCCTCTTCCGGCGCAGCACCTTGACTCTCCTCTCGAGAATCTTCACAGAGTCTCGCCTCAAATGTCATGTTGGGCTGAAGGTCCTCCGGAACCCTAGCCAACACCTCCTCAGACTCATGAAGACACTTCCGCAGCATCGAAACATGGAAGACTTTGTGGAAAGCCTTCATTCTCTGAGGTAACTCCAAACGATAAGCTACCGGTCCGACCCACTCCACCACCTTGAATGGACCATAAACCTCGGACTTAGCTTATTCTCTGAAATGGATCTGTTAGGACCCCTCCACATCGCTGCCTTGAGATATACCAGATCTCCCAGCTCAAACTCCAGCTCTTTCCTTCTCCTATCGGCATAACTCTTCTGCCGATCCTGAGCCTCCTTCATATTCAGCCTCAAGACACGGATCTTCTCCCTCGTCTCCTGAACAAAGTCTGCACCAAACATGCTCATCTCTCCCACTTGAGTCCAGCATAACGGTGTCCGAAATGGCCACCCATACAGAGCCTCATATGGAGCCATCCCAATACTCGCCTGATAGTTGTTGTTGTACGCAAACTCTACCAGGTTCAGATGATCCACCCAGTGACCACCATAATCAAGCACAAACATCCTCAGCAAATCCTCCAATGTCTGAATCGTTCTCTCAGACTACCCATCTGTCTGAGGATGATAAGCTGTACTCATATGCACCTTAGTGCCCATCTCAGCCTGAAATGCCCTCCAGATCTCAGAAGTGAACCTCGGATCCCTATTTGACACAATACTCGCTGGCACCCTGTGCAGCCTCACAATCTCTCGCACATACTTCTTAGCCAAAACTGCCGCTCCATCGGTCTTCTAGATGGCCAGAAAATGGGCTGACTTGGTCAGACGATCCACAATCACCCAAATAGCATCATAGGTTCGCGACACCGGCAAACCTGTCACAAAGTCCATGGTGATCATGTCCCACTTCCACTCTGGAACAACCCGCTCGGAACCTGATGCTCAGCTTTCACCATATGACACACGTTGCATGCTGCAACCCAACTAGTGACATCCTTCTTCATCCCGACCCAGTGATAATACCGCTTCAGGTCTCGGTACATCTTAGTCGCTCCCGGATGAATAGACAAAATGCTCGAATGAGCCTCCCTTAGAATCCGCTTCCTGAGCCACACGAATCCTGCTCAGCAAATCTGCCTGGTTAGCTGCCTCTAACCCCAACGGCTCCTGTGAAATCACACATAACCTCAATGTACTGATCTCGCTCACCAGAGCCTCCATATCTTGCTCATAATCTGAAGCAACCATCTTCGGACTCAACGCATCTGCCACCAGATTAGCATTACCCGGATGGTACCCAATCTCCAGGTCATAGTCCGAAACTAACTCCAACCAGCGCCTCTGTCTCTGGTCCAACCCTCGCTGAGTGAAGAAATACTTCAGACTCTTATGGTCTGTAAATACCTACACCTTCCGCCATACAGGTAGGACCTCCAAATCTTAAGAGCAAATATCACTGCAGCCAACTCCAAATCGTGAGTAGGGTAATTGCACTCGTGCTTCCTCAACTGCCTCGAAGCATATGCAATACCCTTTCCCTGTTGCATCAGTACACATCCCAGACCAACTCCTGAAGCATCAGTATACACCACATAAGGCTCACCCGGCTCGGGTAACGCCAAAACCGGTGTAATCATCAGCATCTCCTTCAGCTTCCCGAAACTCTCCTCTCAAGCTGAAGACCACACAAAAGGGATATCCTTCCCCGTCAACTTCGTCATTGCCTGTGCCATACTCGCAAACCCCTTAATGAATCTCCGATAGTAACCCGCTAAACCGAGAAAACTCCTGATCTCCGTAGCATTCCTCGGTCTCCGCCACCCTCTGATAGCCTCAATCTTAGCCGGATCCACAGAAATTCCCTCTGCATATACTACATAGCCAAGGAAGCTCATCTCTCGCTGCCAGAAACTGCACTTACTCAACTTCGCATACAGTTTCTGCTCCCGCAGCTTCTCCAGAACTAACTGCAAATGCAACTCGTGCTCCTCGGGACTCTTCGAATACACCAGGATATCATCTATGAAGATGATCCCGAACACATCCAAATACTCTTGGAATACCCCGTTCATGAACCGCATGAACGCTGCTGGCGCATTCGTCAACCCGAACGGCATCACCACAAACTCATAATGCTCGTACCACGTCCGAAAGACCGTCTTCCTAACGTCTACCTCAATCGGAATATGATGGTATCCCGAAACCAAATCAGTCTTGGAGAACCAAGTAGCCCCTTGCAGCTGATCCAACAACTCATCAATGCGTGGAAGAGGATACATGTTCTTCACAGTGACTCGGTTAAGCCCCCGGTAATTAATACAAAACCGGAAACTCACATTCTTCTTCTTCACGAACAACACCAGTGCTCCCCACGGTGAAACACTAGGCCGGATGAAACCTTTTCCCAACATATCATCCAGCTGCTTCTTCAGCTCTGCCATCTCTGCTGGAGCCATACGGTAAGGTGTCTTGGATATCGGAGCCGTCCCCGGTTCCAACTTAATTGTAAAAGGATCCGACCGCGACGGTGGCAATCCCAACAATGACTGAAACACATCTTGGAAATCCCGAACAACCCGAATATTCCCAACCGCAACCTCTCCAACAGTCTCTGACATCACTATCGTCGCCAGATATGCCTCACAGCCCTTCTCAATCATCTGCTCGGCCTGTATTGCTGAAATCACAAGACTCTCGGAAGTCGATCTCACACCCTGAAACACCAACCTCACGGCCCCTCGCTCGAACAGCACACATCCTCGGTGACAATCCAGATAAACCCTGTACCGATCCAACCAATCCATACCCAGGATGACATCGTACAACTCCACTAGACTAATAACCAGATCTGCTGGCATCGACTCTCCTACCACCAGAACATCCACGACACGAGCCCTCCCAAAAGTAGCCAACGTCCTGCCACCAGCAACCTTAACTACTCCCGGCTGATCTCCGGAATCGCTCCGGATCCCTCTACCCTCCGCACACTCCGGAGTAATGAAGCTATTCGTAGCTCCCGAATCAAACAACATGTGGGACTCACATCCGCCCACAACTAAGGTCCCTGCACAAACCCCATGTGCTTAAAGACCCGACACCCTAACGCAGACTCACAATTCCAACAGGTTAAATTCAATCACCACAAGAATTTAAAAGAACAAGTATAAAATTATACATGTGATCGGTCTGGCGCTAGATCCGCCTGCCTCTGCCTACGCCGCAATCTGAGCCAAAGGCTGGACCGCCAATGGCTGCACTGCTGCCACCGCCATCTCATGTAGCTTAGGACACCTGTGCTTGATATGCCCCGCACCGTGCGGTGTTAACACACCGGAGCCGCCCGATCCTCTCTCCTCTTCGGATAGTTCGCCACCTTGTGGCCCATACCACCACACCCGTAGCATCTTGAACCACCTGACCTTCCTGGCTGGCTCCTGAAGTGCTCTCCCACTTCCTCTTCTGACCCTGAGCAGGCTTGCCGCCCCTGCTCGAACCCGTCTACTCCTACCTCCTCTACTGCTGCACCGGTGGACTAACCACCACACCCTGCTCTCTGAGATCCTCCTCGATCGCAGCAGCTGTCTCCACCAACTCCGCCCTCGTGGCAAACTTACTCGCCCTGCAGCGAGTCCTCAAATCAGCCCGAAGTCCCCCTAGGAACCTCCTCACCTGGACCTGCTCGCCCTCCATGCTCCTACCAGCATGCACTAGGAGTCGACTGAACTCTAAATCGAACTCCCTCACGGTCTGATCTCCCTAAGCCAGGTTCAAAAACCTCGACTCCATCCGGTCCACCATCTCCTGCAAGAAATACTTTGCATTAAACTCAGCCAAGAAATCCTCCTAGGCCGTCACGGCCTGTACCCTCCTGGCCTCAACACCCCTCCACCAGAGATGCGCGTCACCATCCAAATAGTGAACCGCCAGATCAACCCGGTATCCCTCTGGACACCTGATAGAGCGAAAGTTCCGCTCCAACCTTCGCCTCCACTCATCGGCCTCCTCAGGCTTGGCACCACCCGAGAAAAACCCGGTGCCAATCCTCTGCATATGCTCCATCATCCTCAGGTAGGATGGAAGCTCTGCCGCAACCGCCACACCCAGCTGCCCACCAGCCACTACCGGCTGAACATCAGCCACCACTAGCTACACTCCTGGAGCCTAACCCATAGCCGGTACCCCACCTGGTAACCGCTCCAGAAAACCCACCAAACGATCATCTCGGTCCTAGGCTGCACCTGCGGCAGGATCCCCACCGGGCCCCCCGCACCACCTGCAACTTCGTGATCCACACTAGTCCCACTAGCCCTCATACACTTACCGTGGAATCTCATTGAAGGCTCGTAAGAGATGATCTAGGACTCCATACCTACACAACAATCAATCAATTAACGCACATAATCAATTAAATACACCCGCCCTAGAACCATAAGGGCTCTGATACTAAACTGAAACAACCCGACCCAAAAATTTAAAATTTTTCCAATTAAAACCTGGAATTGTCATTATCACAAATGAAAACCCTCAACAGTCAATTCTCAACACGCGAAAAACAATAAACAATTAACAACCAGTAAACCATCAAACATCAATCAATAAATCTCATACTTTATTAATTCTCTAAACCGTTCAATTAAATCAATTTCCAGAATAAATCAATGACAACAAGTTCAGAATTCACTAGCAACCTAGCAATTCTAACAACAACACACAATCATCCGAGACGCTAGATCATCTCCTCTTCCCAGCCATGATTCCACGATCACATTTTCTCTTTACCTGCAACACATGGCAAAAAGAGTTGCGTGAGTATTATCACAAAGACTCAGTGACGCGGTCATCCCGTCTACGGGTCAATTAGATACAGAATAAACAAGAGATACAATACCAGGATGAGCATACAATCAAGCATACATGAACAACCAATCACGAACCAATGCTGAAGCACTGTGTCGATCGACACAACCACTAGGTGTCGATCGACATACAGGTTCATGTCGATCGACACACCACCATGGTGTCGATCGACTGACTGCTGATATGCTCAAATTTACCCTGAGCTACTCTCTCAAATTAATAGATCGTAGTAGTACTTAGGGATCGAATCCACAGGGAATCGAATAACACAATCAATCAGTGATATCGAATTTTGCTAAGTCAAAAGTGTGAATGCAGTAAAATAAACAGCAAATGTAAACAGAATGAATGATTATCAAGGTTTTAGAATTCAATTTAGATAAAGGTTAGGCCTTGGGTAATTCGCAGGAATGATTCGAAACTGACTCGTGTCGATCGACACAAAGGTATGTGTCGATCGACACAGATGCAATTAAAACGTAGGATTTTATTAAGAACCGTTCTTGAGCATAAACACTAATGTAAAATCAATCAACTGTCATTACAGAGACTATCTATGATTAGATTCCTAAATTCCAAATTTCTTTGCGAACCTAGTGAATTAAATCAAGCTTTATCATTCAGGTTTAATTGCTCACAAAATTCTTAAACCAAATTTCTTTGCGAGTAGGCAATTTTGCTCATCTAAGATTATTTCAGGTTATCAATAATACTTTCGCATCTATTAAATAACCTATGATATCCAATTTTAGTTGATCAATCCTAAAGTCAGAATTATACCAATCTAGATGAAGAACACAAAGATAAATCCTAACAGGGTTTTAATTCATTCAGATTCTCATCAAACCCTAGAACTACCCTAAACCTAACAAACAGATTACTCAGACATGATTGATGTAAACATAATCAATGAATAAATAATTTGCATAAAAGAGATAAAGTAAGTGATACAGAGGGGATAAATCGACTGAGTCTGGAAATCTGAAATCTCTTCAACTCCTCTCTCTCAATGTCTGGACTGAAAACTCGATAAAAACATGAAAACCTAACTAAAAACTATTTATACAAGTAGGAAAAATCGGACCGGGCTTTGATAAAAACGTCTGGAACTTCAAGCCCGAACATGATTTCTTAAATAAAATCTCGTGTCGATCGACATGTTTTAGTGTATCCATCGACACAACATCCATTAGAACTCTTCTTCGTCTGGCACGAGAGCTCGAGTCCGACTTGATATCTTCAGCTCTTCGTTCCTTGATGCTCCAAAAAGCTCCAAAAACTTCCATTAGGCTCCAATCGATCTTTAACCTACAAAGACACTAAAAGACTCGAGAAACACCACAAAGACTCTACAAAAAGGACTTATATCATGGTCGAAAAAGGGTAAAAACCATGATATATCAACTCCCCCAGACTTAGCATTTGCTTGCCCTCAAGCAAAAATGCACTAAGAATGTGAAAGAGGTTTGAAAACGCAGAAACTTACCTTTCTTTGGAGTACCGGACTGATCCCCTTCAACTAGTAATCCACATGATGCAGAACGTCATCCAAAATCAAACCACCATGTACTTCTCCGCAGACATTCGCAGCCTTCTAGATTCATCCACAACTTCACAGCATAATCCGTTAGTCTTCATAGCTTGGTCTCAATGTGCTCAATGCCAAGAATCTTCTAGACTCATTCCCAGACTATACTATGACAAATCAACCTATACAACACTTGGTATTCCTCCTCTCCCCCAGACTTATTTTGTTCTATGATTGTCTCATCAGGTCTCAAAGTACAGCTGGGCCTGCACGCACTTTGGGAGAGCACTACAGACCTGATGAGTTCTACGCCAACATGGCTGCCATCAAGCCTCCTACTTTCCAGAGAAGTGACTTCGAGCCAGAGGAAAAGGATGTTAACTACATCAATGGAGTTGGTAGTCAGCAAGAATATCAGAAGAACGAATTCCAGAAGCCTTTCCAGAGCAACTACCAGAGGAACTATGGTTCTTCTTCCTACCAGACTCCTCCTCCAAAGTCCTCAGATAGCAAGATGGAGTCGATGCTAGAGCAGATTCTGGAAGGACAGCAGCAGATGACAGTGAGCTTCAATGGCAAGATAGATGCCTTGTACACCGAGTTTAATGGAAAAATTGAGGCTATCAATCTCCACATGAAGAAGCTGGACACTCAGGTAGCCCAAACGGCGGAGTCAGTGAAAAGGCAAGAATGATTCCTACTGGCTAAGACTGAGACGAACCCAAGGTTGCACATCAATGCAATCACTGTGGGGTGTGAGGAAGGAGAAGTCATAGATTTGGAGACAGCAAAGCTCGTGTCGATCGACACGACTGGGCTGTGTCAATCGACACGACTGGGTTGTGTCAATCGACACGACTGGGCTGTGTCAATCGACACAAGCTATAAATTGCGAGTCTGGTTTCACAGAGAGCACCGTGTCGACCGATACAGAATCCTATCGATCGACAGAGTGTTACGCAATCGGTGATACATCGGACAGGAAGTCTCCTGTCGATCGACAAACTGCTTGTGTCGATCGACACGTGATATGCTCAAATTTGCCCTGAGCTACTCTCTCAAATTAAGAGATCGTAGTAGTAGTTAGGGATCGAATCCACATGGAATCGAATAACACAATCAATTAGTGAATTCAAATTTTGCTAAGTAAGAATGTATGAATGTAATAAACAGTAAATGTAAACAAGTAAATGGTGATAAAAGATCTAGAAATCAATTGGACAAAAGAGTTAGGCAATGAGTTGTTCGCAGGAATGATTCGAAACTGATTCGTGTCGATCGACACAGGTATCCGTGTCGATCGACACAGAGATAAAAACGTTAGGATTTTATTAAGCACGGTTCTAGAACTCAAACACGAATGTAAAACCAATCAACTTTCGTTGCAGAGATTATCTATGACTAAATCCCTAAATTCCAAATTTCTTTGCAAACTTAGTGAATAAAGACAAGCATTAAATTCAGGTTCAATTGCTCACAAAATTCATAAACCAAATTTCTTTGTGAATAAGTAATTTTGCTTATCTAAGATTATTTCAGGTTCTCAATAATACTTTCGCTTCTATTAAACAACCTATGATATCTAATTTCAATTGATCAATCCTAAAATTATAGTTAAATCAATCTAGATGAAGAACATAAAGAAAAATCCTAACAGGGTTTTAATCCTATCAATTCCTCATCAAACCATAGAAACTTCCTAAAACCTAACAAGCAAACTACTCAGACATAGATGATGAAATCATAATGAATGAAATAAATTGCATTAAAAGATAGAGTTAGAGATACAGAGGGTTTTATGCTGAAGATCTGAGAAACTCTGAAATCTCTCTGAAAAGCTCTCCCTAACAATCTCTCTTCAAATCTCAATATATAATCCAAGATTCCAACCTAAAAACCTAAATAAAAACTATAGATAAGGTCTAAAATTCGGACTGGGCTTTTCTGAAAACTTCTGAGCTTCATGGGCCCAAGAAGAAATTCTTCTCTTCTCGTCAGATATACTCGTGTCGATTGACACACAGGTCCATGTCGATCGACATATCCTTGAAAACTCGACTCTGACTTGATCACTTCAGCTCTTCTTTCCTCGATACTTCAAAATGCTCCAAAAGCTTCCATTAAGCTCCAATCGTACTTTAACCTGCAAAGACTCTAAAAAGACTCGAAAATACCAAAAAGACTCTATAAAAAAGACTTATATCATGGTCGAAAACGGGTAAAAACCATGATATATCAACTCCCCCAAACTTAGCCTTTGCTTGCCCTCAAGCAAAACATAAACCAAGAATGTGAAAGAGGTTTGAAAACACATAACTTACCTTCCTTGATGCATTGAATTGACCCTTCCAACTAGTGAACCACATAATCCAGAACCAAACAGAATAAGACCACCATGTACTTCTCTGCAGACATTAGCAACCTTCCAAATTCATCCACCACTTCGCAACATAATCCATTAGTCTTTATAGCTTGGTCTCTATGTTCTCAATGCCAAGAACCTTCTAGACTCATTCCCAGACTATACCATGACAAATCAACCTATACAACACTTGGTATTCCTCCTCTCCCCCAGACTTATTTGGTTCTCTATTCCTCTTTTTTTTTTCCTATGATTGTTGAACTCAAAGCAGTGCATAATTCACTAATGTTGTTCCTTGTTAGGAGACAGGGTTGTGACTCACTACTATTGTTCCTTGTGAGGAGACAGGCTCGTGAGATTGCTCGTCCTCTACATCCGTTTTAAGGGACTCAGACTGCTGCTTTTGAGCTCTGGGTTATCACCTCTTGAGTACAGACTCATCGGATTTTATTCCTCGTCTTATACTCAGGAGCTATCATTTCACCCCAATCCTAACACAAATGATGATGATTTTCTCTCTTTTTTTTAGATGAAAAGAGGGAGATGAGTACCATTACTTTCAACAGGGGGTTGCACTTGTCAGGTATGAATGAAGAGTCAAGCTTTATGGACATCAATCTCAAAGAAAACAGTTCAGTAGCTCTGACTTGGCAGATTATACCGGAAGTAGCAAACGTTTCCATCAACCGGTCAATCCTAGGATTTCCCATTAGTCTAAACTCTGAAACCAATCTTGGAAGAATGGTCACATGCTGGCAAAGACAATCCACTAAACCAAAAGAAGGGTTGGTCCTAACTAATTTTGACTCAATAAAACAAAAATTTGAAAAATTTGACCCAAAATAAACAAAACAAAAAGAAACACGTTAGTAGTTTCCTCCCCTAGACTTAACCAACATTGTCCCCAGTGTTGTCAAGCCTGAAGTTGGCAAAAGAAATCAAAAGAAAATTGAACTTGATTGAAATGAAATAGATTTACCAAAGTGGGGACCCTGTCGATCGACACGGGTTCTGAGGGATCGGATCGTTGTGATATCGAGAATTTTGAAAATTGAAGGCCATGTCGATCGACAGAGGGAATCCCTGTCGATCGACAGAGACCTCACTATCTCAGACTGCAAGTTTTCTGCATCACTCAACAAACACAATGTAAATCCTTAAGATGATCAAGTTCAAGCTCCTAAAAAATCCAAAGACTAACTGACTCAAAAGGAAATAAGAGATCAAACAGAAAAACTTACAAGTGGGTTGCCTCCCACTAAACGCTTGTTTTCAGTCATTAGCTCGACTGTGTCAAGGCTCAGGTGTTGGTTGGAATGGTGCAGGGAACCACGCCTGGAAAGAGCTACCAATCTCCACATGAAGAAGTTGGACACTCACGTAGCCCAAACGGCGGAGTCAGTGAAAAGGCAAGAAGGATTCCTACCGGCTAAGACTGAGACGAACCCAAGGTTGCATATCAATGCAATCACTGTGGGGGTGTGAGGAAGGAGAAGTCGCAGATTTGGAGACAGCAGAGCTCGTGTCGATCGACACGACTGGGCTGTGTCAATCGACACAAGCTCTGAATTGCGAGTCTGGTTTCACAGAGAGCACCGTGTTGACCGACATAGTGTTACGCAATCGGTGATACATCGGACAGGAAGTCTCCTGTCGATCGATAAACTGCTTGTGTCGATCGACACGTGATATGCTCAAATTTGCCCTGAGCTAGTCTCTCAAATTAAGAGATCGTAGTAGTACTTAGGGATCGAATCCATAGGGAATCGAATAACACAATCAATTAGTGAATTCAAATTTTGCTAAGTAAGAATGTATGAATGTAATAATTAGTAAATGTAAACAAGTAAATGGTGATGAAAGATCTAGAAATCAATTGGACAAAAGAGTTAGGCAATGGGTTGTTCGCAGGAATAATTCGAAACTGATTCGTGTCGATCAACACAGGTATCCGTGTCGATCGACACAGAGATAAAAACGTTAGGATTTTATTAAGCACGGTTCTAGAACTCAAACACGAATGTAAAACCAATCAACTTTTGTTGTAGAGATTATCTATGACTAAATCCCTAAATTCCAAATTTCTTTGCAAACTTAGTGAATAAAGACAAGCATTAAATTCTGGTTCAATTGCTCACAAAATTCCTAAACCAAATTTCTTTGCGAATAAGTAATTTTGCTCATCTAAGATTATTTCAGGTTATCAATAATACTTTCGCATCTATTAATCTGCCAAGTCAGAGCTACTGAACTCTTTTCTTTGAGATTGATGTCCATTGAGCTTGACTCCTCATTCATACCTGACAAGTGCAACCCCCTGTTGATAGTAATGGTATTCCTCTCCCTCTTTTCATCTAAAAAAAATCAAGAGAGAAAATCATCATCATTTGTGTTAGGATTGGGGTGAAATGATAGCTCCTGAGTATAAGACGAGGTTTAAACTCCGATGAGTCTGTACTCAAGAGGTGATCACCCAGAGCTCAAAAGCAGCAGTCTGAGTCCCTTAAAACGGATGTAGAGGACGAGCAATCTCACAAGCCTGTCTCCTCACAAGGATTAATAGTAGTGAGTCACAACCTTGTTTCCTAACAAGGAACAACATTAGTGAATTATGCACTGCTTTGAGTTCAACAATCATAGGAAAAAAAAAAGAGGAATTGAGAACCAAATAAGTCTGGGGGAGAGGAGGAATACCAAGTGTTGTATAGGTTGATTTGTCATGGTATAGTCTGGGAATGAGTCTAGAAGGTTCTTGGCATTGAGAACATTGAGACCAAGCTATGAAGACTAACGGATTATGTTACGAAGTGGTGGATCAATTTGGAAGGCTGCGAATGTCTGCAGAGAAGTACATGGTGGTCTGATTCTGGTTGGTTCTGGGTTATGTGGTTCACTAGTTCGAAGGGTCAATTCAATGCATCAAGGGAAGGTAAGTTATGTGTTTTCAAACCTCTTTCACATTCTTCGTTTATGTTTTGCTTGAGGGCAAGCAAAGGCTAAGTCTGGGGGAGTTGATATATCATGGTTTTTACCGGTTTTTGACCATGATATAAGTCATTTTTGTAGAGTCTTTTTGGTATTTTTGGAGTATTTTAGTGTCTTTGCAGGTTAAGGATCAATTGGAGCTTAATGGAAGCTTTTAGAGCATTTTGGAGTATCGAGGGAGAAAGTGCTGAGAAGATCAAGTCGAAGTCGAACAGAAGGCTCACTGTCGATCGACACTCCTATCCCTATCGATCGACAGGAGTTTTGGCGAGACAAGAAGATTTTCCAGTAGATGGCTTGTCGATTGACAGAGCTTGTTCCTGTCGATCGACACGGGCCTTTTATGAAGAAAATCAGCTTTTTCCTTCTCGGGTCTGAAGTTTCTAGAAGTTTTCCACAAGGCCCAAGCCAATTTTTGCCTCTCCTATATATAGTTTTACCTAGGTTTTTAATTCATTATCAAGTTTTTCATTGAGACTTGGAGAGAGATTGTTAGGGAGAGCTTTTCAGAGAGATTTCAGAGTTTCTCAGATCTTCAGCATAAAACCCTCTGTATCTCTAACTCTATCTTTTTAATGCAATTTATTTCATTCATGATGTTTGTTTCAATCACCATACTTGAGTAGTTTGCTTGTTAGGTTGTGGGGAATTCTAGGGTTTTGATGAGAAATTGTTAGGATTCTAAATCTGTTAGGGTTTATCTTCTGGTTCTTCATCTAGATTGTTTCTAATGCTTGATCTAGTCTGTACACCTAGAATCTAGATCTTAGGTTGTTTAATAGACATAGAAGTGTTATTTATAACTTGAACTAATCTTAGATGAGCAGAATTACCTCTTCGCAAAGGAATTTGGTTTAGGGATTCTGTGAACAATTGAACCTGAACGTTAATGCTTGCTTGGATTCAATAGATTTTCAAAGGAATTTGGAATCTAGTGATCTAGGGATAGATAGTCTCTGCAACGGAAGTTGATTGGCTTTACATTCGTGTTTGAGTTCTAGAACGGTGCCTAATCAAACCCTGACAGTAGTTTATCCTCAATTTTGATTCATAGCTGAAGAATTACCCATCACCTAGCTTTTTGTCTCATTGATTAACTTGAATTTAAAACCATCCTTGCTTTGTTTACTTGCTTGCATTACATTTACTTATTTTGACTTAACATAATTCGAATACTTGGATTGATTGTGTGATTCTTTTCCCTGTGGATTTGATCCCTAAGTACTACTTCGATCTCTTAATTTGAGAGAGTAGCTCAGGGCAAATTTGAGCATTAAGACCGCACGTCCATGCCATCACCTTGGGAAGCAAAGAGGAGGTTAAAGAAGATGAGATTTCCGTACCACACCCCGTGTCGATCGACACATGTGGCTTATGTCGATCGACACATGTGGCTTATGTCGATCGACACGGATCGGTGACACAACGGACATGAAGTCTCCTGTCAATCGACACAATGCTTGTGTCGATCGACATGCTACCCCGAACAGCCCACTTTCTTCACAATCATCGAATAGCTCAGAAGAGAGAGTGTACAAGCCTAAACTACCATTTCCAAGGAGGCAGTCTAAGCAAGAGATAGAGGATGCCCAATGCAAGGCCATTATGGAAAAGCTTGTTGTGGAGTTTCCATTGATAGGTGCTGAGAAGCTCTCTCCGGTCGTCAGAAAGTGTTTGCAGAGGATGGCTATCAAGAACTTGAGTTCTGAGCAGTTCAGTGCTATACTTTCCGTAGAAGTATGCACGTTGATTCAAGACATGACTTCAGAGGAGGTTGAAGGAGAAGACGAAGACGTTCCAGAACCTGTGTCGATCGACAGAGAGGTCTCGTGTCGATCGACACGCATTGTCTTGTTCTGCGCGCACTTTGGGAGAGCACTACAGTCTGGGCCTGCGCGCACTTTGGGAGAGCACTACAGACCTGATGAGTTCTACGCCATGTGTACAGGTTGATTGTGTTTTAGTTTCGTGGTGTTTCTAAGAGAGAAATCAAACGACTGAAGTCATGTTTGAAATCCAAATAAGACATGTGAGAGTCTCCTAGTGATTGAATCTTCTAGGTTGATTGTGTTTTAGTTTCGTGGTGTTTCTAAGAGAGAAATCAAACGACTGAAGTCATGTTTGTTATTGAGGCTAAACTAGATGTGAAACGAGGTCTAGCAACACAAACACATAGTTCTCATAAAGTAACTAGCCAACATTCACATCGTTTGTAAAGGAAAGATCGTGGTTGAGGAAACTAGATGAACAGAGTGTTACGAATAGAGGTGGGCATGACGTGGTACACATTGACAGGGGGAAGAAGCCATGACGTGTCTATCATAGCTTGGAAGCCAACGTAAAACAACTTTCAAAACAGCCAAAACGGAAAAATCAATCTAGTCGGAAACTCCTAAACGGATTCCAAACGTAATTCGAGCATGATACAACTCAAATCACTTTGCAATGAAGATCACATGGTGTATAATCAAATCTGAAATCCAAATAAGACACGTGAGAGTCTCCTAGTGATTGAATCTTCTAGGTTGATTGTGTTTTAGTTTCTTGGTGTTTCTGAGAGAGAAATCAAACGACTGAAGTCATGTTTGTTATTGAGGCTAAACTAGATGTGAAACGAGGTCTAGCAACACAAACACAATGGCGTAGAACTCATCAGGTCTAGTTCTCACAAAGTAACTAGCCAACATTCACATCGTTTGTAAAGGAAAGATCGTGGTTGAGGAAACTAGATGAACGGAGTGTTACGAATAGAGGTGGGCATGACGTGGTACACATTGACAGGGGGAAGAAGCCATGACGTGTCTATCATAGCTTGGAAGCCCACATAAAACAACTTTCAAAATAGCCAAAATGGAAAAATCAATCTAGTCGAAAACTCCTATACGGATTCCAAACGTAATTCGAGCATGATACAACTCAAATCACTTTGTAATGAAGATCACATGGTGTATAATAAAATCCAAAATCCAAAATCCAAATAAGACACATGAGAGTCTCCTAGTGATTGAATCTTCTAGGTTGATTGTGTTTTAGTTTCGTGGCTGAGAGAGAAATCGAATGAGTGAAGTCATGTTTGTTATTGAGGTCAAACTAGATGTGAAACGAGGTCTAGCAACACAAACACATAATTCTCACAAAGTTACTAGCCAACATTCACATCGTTTGTAAAGGAAAGATCGTGGTTGAGGAAACTAGATGAATGGAGTATTACGAATAGAGGTGGGCATGACGTGGTACACATTGATAGGGGGAAGAAGCCATGATGTGTCTATAATAGCTTGGAATCCAACGTAAAACAACTTTCAAAACAGCCAAAACGGAAAAATCAATGTAGTCCAAAACTCCTATACGGATTCCAAACGTAATTCGAGCATGATACAACTCAAATCACTTTGCAATGAAGATAACATGGTGTATAATCAAATCTAAAATCCAAATAAGACACGTGAGAGTCTCCTAGTGATTGAATCTTCTAGGTTGATTGTGTTTTAGTTTCGTGGAGTTTCTAAGAGAGAAATCAAACGACTGAAGTCATGTTTGTTATTGAGGCTAAACTAGATGTAAAACGAGGTCTAGCAACGCAAACACATAGTTCTCACAAAGTAACTAGCCAACATTCACATCGTTTGTAAAGGAAAGATCGTGGTTGAGGAAACTAGATGAACAGAGTGTTACGAATAGAGGTGGGCATGACGTGGTACACATTGACAGGGGGAAGAAGCCATGACGTGTCTATCATAGCTTGGTAGCCAACGTAAAACAACTTTCAAAACAGCCAAAACGGAAAAATCAATCTAGTCGAAAACTCCTATACGGATTCCAAACGTAATTCGAGCATGATACACTCAAATCACTTTGTAATGAAGATCACATGGTGTATAATAAAATCCAAAATCCAAATAAGACACATGAGAGTCTCCTAATGATTGAATCTTCTAGGTTGATTGTGTTTTAGTTTCGTGGAGTTTCTAAGAGAGAAATCAAACGACTGAAGTCATGTTTGTTATTGAGGCTAAACTAGATGTGAAATGAGGTCTAGCAACACAAACACATAGTTCTCACAAAGTTACTAGCCAACATTCACATCGTTTGTAAAGGAAAGATCGTGGTTGAGGAAACTAGATGAACGGAGTATCACGAATAGAGGTGGCCATGACGTGGTACACATTGATAGGGGGAAGAAGCCATGATGTGTCTATAATAGCTTGGAATCCAACGTAAAACAACTTTCAAAACAGCCAAAACGGAAAAATCAATGTAGTCCAAAACTCATATACGGATTCCAAACGTAATTCGAGCATGATACAACTCAAATCACTTTGCAATGAAGATAACATGGTGTATAATCAAATCTAAAATCCAAATAAGACACGTGAGAGTCTCCTAGTGATTGAATCTTCTAGGTTGATTGTGTTTTAGTTTCGTGGAGTTTCTAAGAGAGAAATCAAACGACTGAAGTCATGTTTGTTATTGAGGCTAAACTAGATGTGAAACGAGGTCTAGCAACACAAACACATAGTTCTCACAAAGTAACTAGCCAACATTCACATCGTTTGTAAAGGAAAGATCGTGGTTGAGGAAACTAGATGAACGGAGTGTTACGAATAGAGGTGGGCATGACGTGGTACACATTGACAGGGGGAAGAAGCCATGACGTGTCTATCATAGCTTGGAAGCCCACATAAAACAACTTTCAAAATAGCCAAAATGGAAAAATCAATCTAGTCGAAAACTCCTATACGGATTCCAAACGTAATTCGAGCTTGATACAACTCAAATCACTTTGTAATGAATATCACATGGTGTATAATAAAATCCAAAATCCAAAATCCAAATAAGACACATGAGAGTCTCCTAGTGATTGAATCTTCTAGGTTGATTGTGTTTTAGTTTCGTGGCTGAGAGAGAAATCGAATGAGTGAAGTCATGTTTGTTATTGAGGTCAAACTAGATGTGAAACGAGGTCTAGCAACACAAACACATAATTCTCACAAAGTTACTAGCCAACATTCACATCGTTTGTAAAGGAAAGATCGTGGTTGAGGAAACTAGATGAATGGAGTATTACGAATAGAGGTGGGCATGACGTGGTACACATTGATAGGGGGAAGAAGCCATGATGTGTCTATAATAGCTTGGAATCCAACGTAAAACAACTTTCAAAACAGCCAAAACGGAAAAATCAATGTAGTCCAAAACTCCTATACGGATTCCAAACGTAATTCGAGCATGATACAACTCAAATCACTTTGCAATGAAGATAACATGGTGTATAATCAAATCTAAAATCCAAATAAGACACGTGAGAGTCTCCTAGTGATTGAATCTTCTAGGTTGATTGTGTTTTAGTTTCGTGGAGTTTCTAAGAGAGAAATCAAACGACTGAAGTCATGTTTGTTATTGAGGCTAAACTAGATGTAAAACGAGGTCTAGCAACGCAAACACATAGTTCTCACAAAGTAACTAGCCAACATTCACATCGTTTGTAAAGGAAAGATCGTGGTTGAGGAAACTAGATGAACAGAGTGTTACGAATAGAGGTGGGCATGACGTGGTACACATTGACAGGGGGAAGAAGCCATGACGTGTCTATCATAGCTTGGTAGCCAACGTAAAACAACTTTCAAAACAGCCAAAACGGAAAAATCAATCTAGTCGAAAACTCCTATACGGATTCCAAACGTAATTCGAGCATGATACACTCAAATCACTTTGTAATGAAGATCACATGGTGTATAATAAAATCCAAAATCCAAATAAGACACATGAGAGTCTCCTAATGATTGAATCTTCTAGGTTGATTGTGTTTTAGTTTCGTGGAGTTTCTAAGAGAGAAATCAAACGACTGAAGTCATGTTTGTTATTGAGGCTAAACTAGATGTGAAATGAGGTCTAGCAACACAAACACATAGTTCTCACAAAGTTACTAGCCAACATTCACATCGTTTGTAAAGGAAAGATCGTGGTTGAGGAAACTAGATGAACGGAGTATCACGAATAGAGGTGGCCATGACGTGGTACACATTGATAGGGGGAAGAAGCCATGATGTGTCTATAATAGCTTGGAATCCAACGTAAAACAACTTTCAAAACAGCCAAAACGGAAAAATCAATGTAGTCCAAAACTCATATACGGATTCCAAACGTAATTCGAGCATGATACAACTCAAATCACTTTGCAATGAAGATAACATGGTGTATAATCAAATCTAAAATCCAAATAAGACACGTGAGAGTCTCCTAGTGATTGAATCTTCTAGGTTGATTGTGTTTTAGTTTCGTGGAGTTTCTAAGAGAGAAATCAAACGACTGAAGTCATGTTTGTTATTGAGGCTAAACTAGATGTGAAACGAGGTCTAGCAACACAAACACATAGTTCTCACAAAGTAACTAGCCAACATTCACATCGTTTGTAAAGGAAAGATCGTGGTTGAGGAAACTAGATGAACGGAGTGTTACGAATAGAGGTGGGCATGACGTGGTACACATTGACAGGGGGAAGAAGCCATGACGTGTCTATCATAGCTTGGAAGCCCACATAAAACAACTTTCAAAATAGCCAAAATGGAAAAATCAATCTAGTCGAAAACTCCTATACGGATTCCAAACGTAATTCGAGCTTGATACAACTCAAATCACTTTGTAATGAATATCACATGGTGTATAATAAAATCCAAAATCCAAAATCCAAATAAGACACATGAGAGTCTCCTAGTGATTGAATCTTCTAGGTTGATTGTGTTTTAGTTTCGTGGCTGAGAGAGAAATCGAATGAGTGAAGTCATGTTTGTTATTGAGGTCAAACTAGATGTGAAACGAGGTCTAGCAACACAAACACATAATTCTCACAAAGTTACTAGCCAACATTCACATCGTTTGTAAAGGAAAGATCGTGGTTGAGGAAACTAGATGAATGGAGTATTACGAATAGAGGTGGGCATGACGTGGTACACATTGATAGGGGGAAGAAGCCATGATGTGTCTATAATAGCTTGGAATCCAACGTAAAACAACTTTCAAAACAGCCAAAACGGAAAAATCAATGTAGTCCAAAACTCCTATACGGATTCCAAACGTAATTCGAGCATGATACAACTCAAATCACTTTGCAATGAAGATAACATGGTGTATAATCAAATCTAAAATCCAAATAAGACACGTGAGAGTCTCCTAGTGATTGAATCTTCTAGGTTGATTGTGTTTTAGTTTCGTGGAGTTTCTAAGAGAGAAATCAAACGACTGAAGTCATGTTTGTTATTGAGGCTAAACTAGATGTAAAACGAGGTCTAGCAACGCAAACACATAGTTCTCACAAAGTAACTAGCCAACATTCACATCGTTTGTAAAGGAAAGATCGTGGTTGAGGAAACT
Source organism: Arabis hirsuta (assembly GCA_964056655.1). Classification (NCBI taxonomy): domain Eukaryota; kingdom Viridiplantae; phylum Streptophyta; class Magnoliopsida; order Brassicales; family Brassicaceae; genus Arabis; species Arabis hirsuta. Next base: position 4,721,044 of record OZ053301.1, read on the forward strand.
AGATGAACAGAGTGTTACGAATAGAGGTGGGCATGACGTGGTACACATTGACAGGGGGAAGAAGCCATGACGTGTCTATCATAGCTTGGTAGCCAACGTAAAACAACTTTCAAAACAGCCAAAACAGAAAAATCAATCTAGTCGAAAACTCCTATACGGATTCCAAACGTAATTCGAGCATGATACACTCAAATCACTTTGTAATGAAGATCACATGGTGTATAATAAAATCCAAAATCCAAATAAGACACATGAGAGTCTCCTAATGATTGAATCTTCTAGGTTGATTGTGTTTTAGTTTCGTGGAGTTTCTAAGAGAGAAATCAAACGACTGAAGTCATGTTTGTTATTGAGGCTAAACTAGATGTGAAATGAGGTCTAGCAACACAAACACATAGTTCTCACAAAGTTACTAGCCAACATTCACATCGTTTGTAAAGGAAAGATCGTGGTTGAGGAAACTAGATGAACGGAGTATCACGAATAGAGGTGGCCATGACGTGGTACACATTGATAGGGGGAAGAAGCCATGATGTGTCTATAATAGCTTGGAATCCAACGTAAAACAACTTTCAAAACAGCCAAAACGGAAAAATCAATGTAGTCCAAAACTCATATACGGATTCCAAACGTAATTCGAGCATGATACAACTCAAATCACTTTGCAATGAAGATAACATGGTGTATAATCAAATCTAAAATCCAAATAAGACACGTGAGAGTCTCCTAGTGATTGAATCTTCTAGGTTGATTGTGTTTTAGTTTCGTGGAGTTTCTAAGAGAGAAATCAAACGACTGAAGTCATGTTTGTTATTGAGGCTAAACTAGATGTGAAACGAGGTCTAGCAACACAAACACATAGTTCTCACAAAGTAACTAGCCAACATTCACATCGTTTGTAAAGGAAAGATCGTGGTTGAGGAAACTAGATGAACAAAGTGTTACGAATAGAGGTGGGCATGACGTGGTACACATTGATAGGGGGAAGAAGCCATGACGTGTCTATCATAGCTCGGAAGCCCACGTAAAACAACTTTCAAAATAGCCAAAATGGAAAAATCAATCTAGTCGAAAACTCCTATACGGATTCCAAATGTAATTCGAGCATGATACAACTCAAATCACTTTGTAATGAAGATCACATGGTGTATAATAAAATCCAAAATCCAAAATCCAAATAAGACACATGAGAGTCTCCTAGTGATTGAATCTTCTAGGTTGATTGTGTTTTAGTTTCGTGGCTGAGAGAGAAATCGAATGAGTGAAGTCATGTTTGTTATTGAGGTCAAACTAGATGTGAAACGAGGTCTAGCAACACAAACACATAATTCTCACAAAGTTACTAGCCAACATTCACATCGTTTGTAAAGGAAAGATCGTGGTTGAGGAAACTAGATGAATGGAGTATTACGAATAGAGGTGGGCATGACGTGGTACACATTGATAGGGGGAAGAAGCCATGATGTGTCTATAATAGCTTGGAATCCAACGTAAAACAACTTTCAAACAGCCAAAACGGAAAAATCAATGTAGTCCAAAACTCCTATACGGATTCCAAACGTAATTCGAGCATGATACAACTCAAATCACTTTGCAATGAAGATAACATGGTGTATAATCAAATCTAAAATCCAAATAAGACACGTGAGAGTCTCCTAGTGATTGAATCTTCTAGGTTGATTGTGTTTTAGTTTCGTGGAGTTTCTAAGAGAGAAATCAAACGACTGAAGTCATGTTTGTTATTGAGGCTAAACTAGATGTGAAACGAGGTCTAGCAACACAAACACATAGTTCTCACAAAGTAACTAGCCAACATTCACATCGTTTGTAAAGGAAAGATCGTGGTTGAGGAAACTAGATGAATGGAGTATTACGAATAGAGGTGGGCATGACGTGGTACACATTGATAGGGGGAAGAAGCCATGATGTGTCTATAATAGCTTGGAATCCAACGTAAAACAACTTTCAAAACAGCCAAAACGGAAAAATCAATGTAGTCCAAAACTCCTATACGGATTCCAAACGTAATTCGAGCATGATACAACTCAAATCACTTTGCAATAAAGATAACATGGTGTATAATCAAATCTAAAATCCAAATAAGACACGTGAGAGTCTCCTAGTGATTGAATCTTCTAGGTTGATTGTGTTTTAGTTTCGTGGAGTTTCTAAGAGAGAAATCAAACGACTGAAGTCATGTTTGTTATTGAGGCTAAACTAGATGTGAAACGAGGTCTAGCAACACAAACACATAGTTCTCACAAAGTAACTAGCCAACATTCACATCGTTTGTAAAGGAAAGATCGTGGTTGAGGAAACTAGATGAACATAGTGTTACGAATAGAGGTGGGCATGACGTGGTACACATTGATAGGGGGAAGAAGCCATGACGTGTCTATCATAGCTCAGAAGCCCACGTAAAACAACTTTCAAAATAGCCAAAATGGAAAAATCAATCTAGTCGAAAACTCCTATACGGATTCCAAACGTAATTCGAGCATGATACAACTCAAATCACTTTGTAATGAAGATCACATGGTGTATAATAAAATCCAAAATCCAAAATCCAAATAAGACACATGAGAGTCTCCTAGTGATTGAATCTTCTAGGTTGATTGTGTTTTAGTTTCGTGGCTGAGAGAGAAATCGAATGAGTGAAGTCATGTTTGTTATTGAGGTCAAACTAGATGTGAAACGAGGTCTAGCAACACAAACACATAATTCTCACAAAGTTACTAGCCAACATTCACATCGTTTGTAAAGGAAAGATCGTGGTTGAGGAAACTAGATGAATGGAGTATTACGAATAGAGGTGGGCATGACGTGGTACACATTGATAGGGGGAAGAAGCCATGATGTGTCTATAATAGCTTGGAATCCAACGTAAAACAACTTTCAAAACAGCCAAAACGGAAAAATCAATGTAGTCCAAAACTCCTATACGGATTCCAAACGTAATTCGAGCATGATACAACTCAAATCACTTTGCAATGAAGATAACATGGTGTATAATCAAATCTAAAATCCAAATAAGACACGTGAGAGTCTCCTAGTGATTGAATCTTCTAGGTTGATTGTGTTTTAGTTTCGTGGAGTTTCTAAGAGAGAAATCAAACGACTGAAGTCATGTTTGTTATTGAGGCTAAACTAGATGTGAAACGAGGTCTAGCAACACAAACACATAGTTCTCACAAAGTAACTAGCCAACATTCACATCGTTTGTAAAGGAAAGATCGTGGTTGAGGAAACTAGATGAACAAAGTGTTACGAATAGAGGTGGGCATGACGTGGTACACATTGATAGGGGGAAGAAGCCATGACGTGTCTATCATAGCTCAGAAGCCCACGTAAAACAACTTTCAAAATAGCCAAAATGGAAAAATCAATCTAGTCGAAAACTCCTATACGGATTCCAAACGTAATTCGAGCATGATACAACTCAAATCACTTTGCAATGAAGATAACATGGTGTATAATCAAATCTAAAATCCAAATAAGACACGTGAGAGTCTCCTAGTGATTGAATCTTCTAGGTTGATTGTGTTTTAGTTTCGTGGAGTTTCTAAGAGAGAAATCAAACGACTGAAGTCATGTTTGTTATTGAGGCTAAACTAGATGTGAAACGAGGTCTAGCAACACAAACACATAGTTCTCACAAAGTAACTAGCCAACATTCACATCGTTTGTAAAGGAAAGATCGTGGTTGAGGAAACTAGATGAACAAAGTGTTACGAATAGAGGTGGGCATGACGTGGTACACATTGACAGGGGGAAGAAGCCATGACGTGTCTATCATAGCTTGGTAGCCAACGTAAAAAAACTTTCAAAACAGCCAAAACGGAAAAATCAATCTAGTCGAAAACTCCTATACGGATTCCAAACGTAATTCGAGCATGATACACTCAAATCACTTTGTAATGAAGATCACATGGTGTATAATAAAATCCAAAATCCAAATAAGACACATGAGAGTCTCCTAATGATTGAATCTTCTAGGTTGATTGTGTTTTAGTTTCGTGGAGTTTCTAAGAGAGAAATCAAACGACTGAAGTCATGTTTGTTATTGAGGCTAAACTAGATGTGAAATGAGGTCTAGCAACACAAACACATAGTTCTCACAAAGTTATTAGCCAACATTCACATCGTTTGTAAAGGAAAGATCGTGGTTGAGGAAACTAGATGAACGGAGTATCACGAATAGAGGTGGCCATGACGTGGTACACATTGATAGGGGGAAGAAGCCATGATGTGTCTATAATAGCTTGGAATCCAACGTAAAACAACTTTCAAAACAGCCAAAACGGAAAAATCAATGTAGTCCAAAACTCCTATACGGATTCCAAACGTAATTCGAGCATGATACAACTCAAATCACTTTGCAATGAAGATAACGTGGTGTATAATCAAATCTAAAATCCAAATAAGACACGTGAGAGTCTCCTAGTGATTGAATCTTCTAGGTTGATTGTGTTTTAGTTTCGTGGAGTTTCTAAGAGAGAAATCAAACGACTGAAGTCATGTTTGTTATTGAGGCTAAACTAGATGTGAAACGAGGTCTAGCAACACAAACACATAGTTCTCACAAAGTAACTAGCCAACATTCACATCGTTTGTAAAGGAAAGATCGTGGTTGAGGAAACTAGATGAACAAAGTGTTACGAATAGAGGTGGGCATGACGTGGTACACATTGATAGGGGGAAGAAGCCATGATGTGTCTATAATAGCTTGGAATCCAACGTAAAACAACTTTCAAAACAGCCAAAACGGAAAAATCAATGTAGTCCAAAACTCCTATACGGATTCCAAACGTAATTCGAGCATGATACACTCAAATCACTTTGCAATGAAGATAACATGGTGTATAATCAAATCTAAAATCCAAATAAGACACGTGAGAGTCTCCTAGTGATTGAATCTTCTAGGTTGATTGTGTTTTAGTTTCGTGGAGTTTCTAAGAGAGAAATCAAAGCACTGAAGTCATGTTTGTTATTGAGGCTATACTAGATGTAAAACGAGGTCTAGCAACGCAAACACATAGTTCTCACAAAGTAACTAGCCAACATTCACATCGTTTGTAAAGGAAAGATCGTGGTTGAGGAAACTAGATGAACAGAGTGTTACGAATAGAGGTGGGCATGACGTGGTACACATTGACAGGGGGAAGAAGCCATGACGTGTCTATCATAGCTTGGTAGCCAACGTAAAACAACTTTCAAAACAGCCAAAACGGAAAAATCAATCTAGTCGAAAACTCCGATACGGATTCCAAACGTAATTCGAGCATGATACACTCAAATCACTTTGTAATGAAGATCACATGGTGTATAATAAAATCCAAAATCCAAATAAGACACATGAGAGTCTCCTAATGATTGAATCTTCTAGGTTGATTGTGTTTTAGTTTCGTGGAGTTTCTAAGAGAGAAATCAAACGACTGAAGTCATGTTTGTTATTGAGGCTAAACTAGATGTGAAATGAGGTCTAGCAACACAAACACATAGTTCTCACAAAGTTACTAGCCAACATTCACATCGTTTGTAAAGGAAAGATCGTGGTTGAGGAAACTAGATGAACGGAGTATCACGAATAGAGGTGGCCATGACGTGGTACACATTGATAGGGGGAAGAAGCCATGATGTGTCTATAATAGCTTGGAATCCAACGTAAAACAACTTTCAAAACAGCCAAAACGGAAAAATCAATGTAGTCCAAAACTCCTATACGGATTCCAAACGTAATTCGAGCATGATACAACTCAAATCACTTTGCAATGAAGATAACATGGTGTATAATCAAATCTAAAATCCAAATAAGACACGTGAGAGTCTCCTAGTGATTGAATCTTCTAGGTTGATTGTGTTTTAGTTTCGTGGAGTTTCTAAGAGAGAAATCAAACGACTGAAGTCATGTTTGTTATTGAGGCTAAACTAGATGTGAAACGAGGTCTAGCAACACAAACACATAGTTCTCACAAAGTAACTAGCCAACATTCACATCGTTTGTAAAGGAAAGATCGTGGTTGAGGAAACTAGATGAACAAAGTGTTACGAATAGAGGTGGGCATGACGTGGTACACATTGATAGGGGGAAGAAGCCATGACGTGTCTATCATAGCTCGGAAGCCCACGTAAAACAACTTTCAAAATAGCCAAAATGGAAAAATCAATCAAGTCGAAAACTCCTATACGGATTCCAAACGTAATTCGAGCATGATACAACTCAAATCACTTTGTAATGAAGATCACATGGTGTATAATAAAATCCAAAATCCAAAATCCAAATAAGACACATGAGAGTCTCCTAGTGATTGAATCTTCTAGGTTGATTGTGTTTTAGTTTCGTGGCTGAGAGAGAAATCGAATGAGTGAAGTCATGTTTGTTATTGAGGTCAAACTAGATGTGAAACGAGGTCTAGCAACACAAACACATAATTCTCACAAAGTTACTAGCCAACATTCACATCGTTTGTAAAGGAAAGATCGTGGTTGAGGAAACTAGATGAATGGAGTATTACGAATAGAGGTGGGCATGACGTGGTACACATTGATAGGGGGAAGAAGCCATGATGTGTCTATAATAGCTTGGAATCCAACGTAAAACAACTTTCAAACAGCCAAAACGGAAAAATCAATGTAGTCCAAAACTCCTATACGGATTCCAAACGTAATTCGAGCATGATACAACTCAAATCACTTTGCAATGAAGATAACATGGTGTATAATCAAATCTAAAATCCAAATAAGACACGTGAGAGTCTCCTAGTGATTGAATCTTCTAGGTTGATTGTGTTTTAGTTTCGTGGAGTTTCTAAGAGAGAAATCAAACGACTGAAGTCATGTTTGTTATTGAGGCTAAACTAGATGTGAAACGAGGTCTAGCAACACAAACACATAGTTCTCACAAAGTAACTAGCCAACATTCACATCGTTTGTAAAGGAAAGATCGTGGTTGAGGAAACTAGATGAACAAAGTGTTACGAATAGAGGTGGGCATGACGTGGTACACATTGATAGGGGGAAGAAGCCATGACGTGTCTATCATAGCTCGGAAGCCCACGTAAAACAACTTTCAAAATAGCCAAAATGGAAAAATCAATCTAGTCGAAAACTCCTATACGGATTCCAAACGTAATTCGAGCATGATACAACTCAAATCACTTTGTAATGAAGATCACATGGTGTATAATAAAATCCAAAATCCAAAATCCAAATAAGACACATGAGAGTCTCCTAGTGATTGAATCTTCTAGGTTGATTGTGTTTTAGTTTCGTGGCTGAGAGAGAAATCGAATGAGTGAAGTCATGTTTGTTATTGAGGTCAAACTAGATGTGAAACGAGGTCTAGCAACACAAACACATAATTCTCACAAAGTTACTAGCCAACATTCACATCGTTTGTAAAGGAAAGATCGTGGTTGAGGAAACTAGATGAATGGAGTATTACGAATAGAGGTGGGCATGACGTGGTACACATTGATAGGGGGAAGAAGCCATGATGTGTCTATAATAGCTTGGAATCCAACGTAAAACAACTTTCAAAACAGCCAAAACGGAAAAATCAATGTAGTCCAAAACTCCTATACGGATTCCAAACGTAATTCGAGCATGATACAACTCAAATCACTTTGCAATGAAGATAACATGGTGTATAATCAAATCTAAAATCCAAATAAGACACGTGAGAGTCTCCTAGTGATTGAATCTTCTAGGTTGATTGTGTTTTAGTTTCGTGGAGTTTCTAAGAGAGAAATCAAACGACTGAAGTCATGTTTGTTATTGAGGCTAAACTAGATGTGAAACGAGGTCTAGCAACACAAACACATAGTTCTCACAAAGTAACTAGCCAACATTCACATCGTTTGTAAAGGAAAGATCGTGGTTGAGGAAACTAGATGAACAAAGTGTTACGAATAGAGGTGGGCATGACGTGGTACACATTGATAGGGGGAAGAAGCCATGACGTGTCTATCATTGCTCGGAAGCCCACGTAAAACAACTTTCAAAATAGCCAAAATGGAAAAATCAATCTAGTCGAAAACTCCTATACGGATTCCAAACGTAATTCGAGCATGATACAACTCAAATCACTTTGTAATGAAGATCACATGGTGTATAATAAAATCCAAAATCCAAATAAGACACATGAGAGTCTCCTAGTGATTGAATCTTCTAGGTTGATTGTGTTTTAGTTTCGTGGAGTTTCTAAGAGAGAAATCAAACGACTGAAGTCATGTTTGTTATTGAGGCTAAAGTAGATGTGAAATGAGGTCTAGCAACACAAACACATAGTTCTCACAAAGTTACTAGCCAACATTCACATCGTTTGTAAAGGAAATATCGTGGTTGAGGAAACTAGATGAACGGAGTATCACGAATAGAGGTGGCCATGACGTGGTACACATTGATAGGGGGAAGAAGCCATGATGTGTCTATAATAGCTTGGAATCCAACGTAAAACAACTTTCAAAACAGCCAAAACGGAAAAATCAATGTAGTCCAAAACTCCTATACGGATTCCAAACGTAATTCGAGCATGATACAACTCAAATCACTTTGTAATGAAGATAACATGGTGTATAATCAAATCTAAAATCCAAATAAGACACGTGAGAGTCTCCTAGTGATTGAATCTTCTAGGTTGATTGTGTTTTAGTTTCGTGGAGTTTCTAAGAGAGAAATCAAACGACTGAAGTCATGTTTGTTATTGAGGCTAAACTAGATGTGAAACGAGGTCTAGCAACACAAACACATAGTTCTCACAAAGTAACTAGCCAACATTCACATCGTTTGTAAAGGAAAGATCGTGGTTGAGGAAACTAGATGAACAAAGTGTTACGAATAGAGGTGGGCATGACGTGGTACACATTGATAGGGGGAAGAAGCCATGACGTGTCTATCATTGCTCGGAAGCCCACGTAAAACAACTTTCAAAATAGCCAAAATGGAAAAATCAATCTAGTCGAAAACTCCTATACGGATTCCAAACGTAATTCGAGCATGATACAACTCAAATCACTTTGTAATGAAGATCACATGGTGTATAATAAAATCCAAAATCCAAATAAGACACATGAGAGTCTCCTAGTGATTGAATCTTCTAGGTTGATTGTGTTTTAGTTTCGTGGAGTTTCTAAGAGAGAAATCAAACGACTGAAGTCATGTTTGTTATTGAGGCTAAAGTAGATGTGAAATGAGGTCTAGCAACACAAACACATAGTTCTCACAAAGTTACTAGCCAACATTCACATCGTTTGTAAAGGAAATATCGTGGTTGAGGAAACTAGATGAACGGAGTATCACGAATAGAGGTGGCCATGACGTGGTACACATTGATAGGGGGAAGAAGCCATGATGTGTCTATAATAGCTTGGAATCCAACGTAAAACAACTTTCAAAACAGCCAAAACGGAAAAATCAATGTAGTCAAAAACTCCTATACGGATTCCAAACGTAATTCGAGCATGATACAACTCAAATCACTTTGTAATGAAGATAACATGGTGTATAATCAAATCTAAAATCCAAATAAGACACGTGAGAGTCTCCTAGTGATTGAATCTTCTAGGTTGATTGTGTTTTAGTTTCGTGGAGTTTCTAAGAGAGAAATCAAACGACTGAAGTCATGTTTGTTATTGAGGCTAAACTAGATGTGAAACGAGGTCTAGCAACACAAACACATAGTTCTCACAAAGTAACTAGCCAACATTCACATCGTTTGTAAAGGAAAGATCGTGGTTGAGGAAACTAGATGAACAAAGTGTTACGAATAGAGGTGGGCATGACGTGGTACACATTGATAGGGGGAAGAAGCCATGACGTGTCTATCATTGCTCGGAAGCCCACGTAAAACAACTTTCAAAATAGCCAAAATGGAAAAATCAATCTAGTCGAAAACTCCTATACGGATTCCAAACGTAATTCGAGCATGATACAACTCAAATCACTTTGTAATGAAGATCACATGGTGTATAATAAAATCCAAAATCCAAATAAGACACATGAGAGTCTCCTAGTGATTGAATCTTCTAGGTTGATTGTGTTTTAGTTTCGTGGAGTTTCTAAGAGAGAAATCAAACGACTGAAGTCATGTTTGTTATTGAGGCTAAACTAGATGTGAAATGAGGTCTAGCAACACAAACACATAGTTCTCACAAAGTTACTAGCCAACATTCACATCGTTTGTAAAGGAAATATCGTGGTTGAGGAAACTAGATGAACGGAGTATCACGAATAGAGGTGGCCATGACGTGGTACACATTGATAGGGGGAAGAAGCCATGATGTGTCTATAATAGCTTGGAATCCAACGTAAAACAACTTTCAAAACAGCCAAAACGGAAAAATCAATGTAGTCCAAAACTCCTATACGGATTCCAAACGTAATTCGAGCATGATACAACTCAAATCACTTTGCAATAAAGATAACATGGTGTATAATCAAATCTAAAATCCAAATAAGACACGTGAGAGTCTCCTAGTGATTGAATCTTCTAGGTTGATTGTGTTTTAGTTTCGTGGAGTTTCTAAGAGAGAAATCAAACGACTGAAGTCATGTTTGTTATTGAGGCTAAACTAGATGTAAAACGAGGTCTAGCAACGCAAACACATAGTTCTCACAAAGTAACTAGCCAACATTCACATTGTTTGTAAAGGAAAGATCGTGGTTGAGGAAACTAGATGAACAGAGTGTTACGAATAGAGGTGGGCATGACGTGGTACACATTGACAGGGGGAAGAAGCCATGACGTGTCTATCATAGCTTTGTAGCCAACGTAAAACAACTTTCAAAACAGCCAAAACGGAAAAATCAATCTAGTCGAAAACTCCTATACGGATTCCAAACGTAATTCGAGCATGATACACTCAAATCACTTTGTAATGAAGATCACATGGTGTATAATAAAATCCAAAATCCAAATAAGACACATGAGAGTCTCCTAGTGATTGAATCTTCTAGGTTGATTGTGTTTTAGTTTCGTGGAGTTTCTAAGAGAGAAATCAAACGACTGAAGTCATGTTTGTTATTGAGGCTAAACTAGATGTGAAATGAGGTCTAGCAACACAAACACATAGTTCTCACAAAGTTACTAGCCAACATTCACATCGTTTGTAAAGGAAAGATCGTGGTTTAGGAAACTAGATGAACGGAGTATCACGAATAGAGGTGGCCATGACGTGGTACACATTGATAGGGGGAAGAAGCCATGATGTGTCTATAATAGCTTGGAATCCAACGTAAAACAACTTTCAAAACAGCCAAAACGGAAAAATCAATGTAGTCCAAAACTCCTATACGGATTTCAAACGTAATTCGAGCATGATACAACTCAAATCACTTTGCAATGAAGATAACATGGTGTATAATCAAATCTAAAATCCAAATAAGACACGTGAGAGTCTCCTAGTGATTGAATCTTCTAGGTTGATTGTGTTTTAGTTTCGTGGAGTTTCTAAGAAAGAAATCAAACGACTGAAGTCATGTTTGTTATTGAGGCTAAACTAGATGTGAAACGAGGTCTAGCAACGCAAACACATAGTTCTCACAAAGTAACTAGCCAACATTCACATCGTTTGTAAAGGAAAGATCGTGGTTGAGGAAACTAGATGAACAGAGTGTTACGAATAGAGGTGGGCATGACGTGGTACACATTGACAGGGGGAAGAAGCCATGACGTGTCTATCATAGCTTGGAAGCCAACGTAAAACAACTTTCAAAACAGCGAAAACGGAAAAATCAATCTAGTCGAAAACTCCTATACGGATTCCAAACGTAATTCGAGCATGATACAACTCAAATCACTTTGCAATGAAGATAACATGGTGTATCATCAAATCTGAAATCCAAATAAGACACGTGAGAGTCTCCTAGTGATTGAATCTTCTAGGTTGATTGTGTTTTAGTTTCGTGGAGTTTCTAAGAGAGAAATCAAACGACTGAAGTCATGTTTGTTATTGAGGCTAAACTAGATGTGAAATGAGGTCTAGCAACACAAACACATAGTTCTCACAAAGTTACTAGCCAACATTCACATCGTTTGTAAAGGAAAGATCGTGGTTGAGGAAACTAGATGAACGGAGTATCACGAATAGAGGTGGCCATGACGTGGTACACATTGATAGGGGGAAGAAGCCATGATGTGTCTATAATAGCTTGGAATCCAATGTAAAACAACTTTCAAAACAGCCAAAACGGAAAAATCAATGTAGTCCAAAACTCCTATACGGATTCCAAACGTAATTCGAGCATGATACAACTCAAATCACTTTGCAATGAAGATAACATGGTGTATAATCAAATCTAAAATCCAAATAAGACACGTGAGAGTCTCCTAGTGATTGAATCTTCTAGGTTGATTGTGTTTTAGTTTCGTGGAGTTTCTAAGAGAGAAATCAAACGACTGAAGTCATGTTTGTTATTGAGGCTAAACTAGATGTGAAACGAGGTCTAGCAACACAAACACATAGTTCTTACAAAGTAACTAGCCAACATTCACATCGTTTGTAAAGGAAAGATCGTGGTTGAGGAAACTAGATGAACAAAGTGTTACGAATAGAGGTGGGCATGACGTGGTACACATTGACAGGGGGAAGAAGCCATGACGTGTCTATCATAGCTCGGAAGCCCACGTAAAACAACTTTCAAAATAGCCAAAATGGAAAAATCAATCTAGTCGAAAACTCCTATACGGATTCCAAACGTAATTCGAGCATGATACAACTCAAATCACTTTGCAATGAAGATAACATGGTGTATAATCAAATCTAAAATCCAAATAAGACACGTGAGAGTCTCCTAGTGATTGAATCTTCTAGGTTGATTGTGTTTTAGTTTCGTGGAGTTTCTAAGAGAGAAATCAAACGACTGAAGTCATGTTTGTTATTGAGGCTAAACTAGATGTGAAACGAGGTCTAGCAACATAAACACATAGTTCTCACAAAGTAACTAGCCAACATTCACATCTTTTGTAAAGGAAAGATCGTGGTTGAGGAAACTAGATGAACAAAGTGTTACGAATAGAGGTGGGCATGACGTGGTACACATTGACAGGGGGAAGAAGCCATGACGTGTCTATCATAGCTTGGTAGCCAACGTAAAACAACTTTCAAAACAGCCAAAACGGAAAAATCAATCTAGTCGAAAACTCCTATACGGATTCCAAACGTAATTCGAGCATGATACACTCAAATCACTTTGTAATGAAGATCACATGGTGTATAATAAAATCCAAAATCCAAATAAGACACATGAGAGTCTCCTAATGATTGAATCTTCTAGGTTGATTGTGTTTTAGTTTCGTGGAGTTTCTAAGAGAGAAATCAAACGACTGAAGTCATGTTTGTTATTGAGGCTAAACTAGATGTGAAATGAGGTCTAGCAACACAAACACATAGTTCTCACAAAGTTACTAGCCAACATTCACATCGTTTGTAAAGGAAAGATCGTGGTTTAGGAAACTAGATGAACGGAGTATCACGAATAGAGGTGGCCATGACGTGGTACACATTGATAGGGGGAAGAAGCCATGATGTGTCTATAATAGCTTGGAATCCAACGTAAAACAACTTTCAAAACAGCCAAAACGGAAAAATCAACGTAGTCCAAAACTCCTATACGGATTCCAAACGTAATTCGAGCATGATACAACTCAAATCACTTTGCAATGAAGATAACATGGTGTATAATCAAATCTAAAATCCAAATAAGACACGTGAGAGTCTCCTAGTGATTGAATCTTCTAGGTTGATTGTGTTTTAGTTTCGTGGAGTTTCTAAGAGAGAAATCAAACGACTGAAGTCATGTTTGTTATTGAGGCTAAACTAGATGTGAAACGAGGTCTAGCAACACAAACACATAGTTCTTACAAAGTAACTAGCCAACATTCACATCGTTTGTAAAGGAAAGATCGTGGTTGAGGAAACTAGATGAACAAAGTGTTACGAATAGAGGTGGGCATGACGTGGTACACATTGACACGGGGACGAAGCCATAATGTGTCTATCATAGCTCGGAAGCCCACGTAAAACAACTTTCAAAATAGCCAAAATGGAAAAATCAATCTAGTCGAAAACTCCTATACGGATTCCAAACGTAATTCGAGCATGATACAACTCAAATCACTTTGTAATGAAGATCACATGGTGTATAATAAAATCCAAAATCCAAAATCCAAATAAGACACATGAGAGTCTCCTAGTGATTGAATCTTCTAGGTTGATTGTGTTTTAGTTTCGTGGCTGAGAGAGAAATCGAATGAGTGAAGTCATGTTTGTTATTGAGGTCAAACTAGATGTGAAACGAGGTCTAGCAACACAAACACATAATTCTCACAAAGTTACTAGCCAACATTCACATCGTTTGTAAAGGAAAGATCGTGGTTGAGGAAACTAGATGAATGGAGTATTACGAATAGAGGTGGGCATGACGTGGTACACATTGATAGGGGGAAGAAGCCATGATGTGTCTATAATAGCTTGGAATCCAACGTAAAACAACTTTCAAAACAGCCAAAACGGAAAAATCAATGTAGTCCAAAACTCCTATACGGATTCCAAACGTAATTCGAGCATGATACAACTCAAATCACTTTGCAATGAAGATAACATGGTGTATAATCAAATCTAAAATCCAAATAAGACACGTGAGAGTCTCCTAGTGATTGAATCTTCTAGGTTGATTGTGTTTTAGTTTCGTGGAGTTTCTAAGAGAGAAATCAAACGACTGAAGTCATGTTTGTTATTGAGGCTAAACTAGATGTAAAACGAGGTCTAGCAACGCAAACACATAGTTCTCACAAAGTAACTAGCCAACATTCACATTGTTTGTAAAGGAAAGATCGTGGTTGAGGAAACTAGATGAACAGAGTGTTACGAATAGAGGTGGGCATGACGTGGTACACATTGACAGGGGGAAGAAGCCATGACGTGTCTATCATAGCTTTGTAGCCAACGTAAAACAACTTTCAAAACAGCCAAAACGGAAAAATCAATCTAGTCGAAAACTCCTATACGGATTCCAAACGTAATTCGAGCATGATACACTCAAATCACTTTGTAATGAAGATCACATGGTGTATAATAAAATCCAAAATCCAAATAAGACACATGTGAGTCTCCTAGTGATTGAATCTTCTAGGTTGATTGTGTTTTAGTTTCGTGGAGTTTCTAAGAGAGAAATCAAACGACTGAAGTCATGTTTGTTATTGAGGCTAAACTAGATGTGAAATGAGGTCTAGCAACACAAACACATAGTTCTCACAAAGTTACTAGCCAACATTCACATCGTTTGTAAAGGAAAGATCGTGGTTTAGGAAACTAGATGAACGGAGTATCACGAATAGAGGTGGCCATGACGTGGTACACATTGATAGGGGGAAGAAGCCATGATGTGTCTATAATAGCTTGGAATCCAACGTAAAACAACTTTCAAAACAGCCAAAACGGAAAAATCAATGTAGTCCAAAACTCCTATACGGATTTCAAACGTAATTCGAGCATGATACAACTCAAATCACTTTGCAATGAAGATAACATGGTGTATAATCAAATCTAAAATCCAAATAAGACACGTGAGAGTCTCCTAGTGATTGAATCTTCTAGGTTGATTGTGTTTTAGTTTCGTGGAGTTTCTAAGAAAGAAATCAAACGACTGAAGTCATGTTTGTTATTGAGGCTAAACTAGATGTGAAACGAGGTCTAGCAACGCAAACACATAGTTCTCACAAAGTAACTAGCCAACATTCACATCGTTTGTAAAGGAAAGATCGTGGTTGAGGAAACTAGATGAACAGAGTGTTACGAATAGAGGTGGGCATGACGTGGTACACATTGACGGGGGAAGAAGCCATGACGTGTCTATCATAGCTTGGAAGCCAACGTAAAACAACTTTCAAAACAGCGAAAACGGAAAAATCAATCTAGTCGAAAACTCCTATACGGATTCCAAACGTAATTCGAGCATGATACAACTCAAATCACTTTGCAATGAAGATAACATGGTGTATCATCAAATCTGAAATCCAAATAAGACACGTGAGAGTCTCCTAGTGATTGAATCTTCTAGGTTGATTGTGTTTTAGTTTCGTGGAGTTTCTAAGAGAGAAATCAAACGACTGAAGTCATGTTTGTTATTGAGGCTAAACTAGATGTGAAATGAGGTCTAGCAACACAAACACATAGTTCTCACAAAGTTACTAGCCAACATTCACATCGTTTGTAAAGGAAAGATCGTGGTTGAGGAAACTAGATGAACGGAGTATCACGAATAGAGGTGGCCATGACGTGGTACACATTGATAGGGGGAAGAAGCCATGATGTGTCTATAATAGCTTGGAATCCAATGTAAAACAACTTTCAAAACAGCCAAAACGGAAAAATCAATGTAGTCCAAAACTCCTATACGGATTCCAAACGTAATTCGAGCATGATACAACTCAAATCACTTTGCAATGAAGATAACATGGTGTATAATCAAATCTAAAATCCAAATAAGACACGTGAGAGTCTCCTAGTGATTGAATCTTCTAGGTTGATTGTGTTTTAGTTTCGTGGAGTTTCTAAGAGAGAAATCAAACGACTGAAGTCATGTTTGTTATTGAGGCTAAACTAGATGTGAAACGAGGTCTAGCAACACAAACACATAGTTCTTACAAAGTAACTAGCCAACATTCACATCGTTTGTAAAGGAAAGATCGTGGTTGAGGAAACTAGATGAACAAAGTGTTACGAATAGAGGTGGGCATGACGTGGTACACATTGACAGGGGGAAGAAGCCATGACGTGTCTATCATAGCTCGGAAGCCCACGTAAAACAACTTTCAAAATAGCCAAAATGGAAAAATCAATCTAGTCGAAAACTCCTATACGGATTCCAAACGTAATTCGAGCATGATACAACTCAAATCACTTTGCAATGAAGATAACATGGTGTATAATCAAATCTAAAATCCAAATAAGACACGTGAGAGTCTCCTAGTGATTGAATCTTCTAGGTTGATTGTGTTTTAGTTTCGTGGAGTTTCTAAGAGAGAAATCAAACGACTGAAGTCATGTTTGTTATTGAGGCTAAACTAGATGTGAAACGAGGTCTAGCAACATAAACACATAGTTCTCACAAAGTAACTAGCCAACATTCACATCGTTTGTAAAGGAAAGATCGTGGTTGAGGAAACTAGATGAACAAAGTGTTACGAATAGAGGTGGGCATGACGTGGTACACATTGACAGGGGGAAGAAGCCATGACGTGTCTATCATAGCTTGGTAGCCAACGTAAAACAACTTTCAAAACAGCCAAAACGGAAAAATCAATCTAGTCGAAAACTCCTATACGGATTCCAAACGTAATTCGAGCATGATACACTCAAATCACTTTGTAATGAAGATCACATGGTGTATAATAAAATCCAAAATCCAAATAAGACACATGAGAGTCTCCTAATGATTGAATCTTCTAGGTTGATTGTGTTTTAGTTTCGTGGAGTTTCTAAGAGAGAAATCAAACGACTGAAGTCATGTTTGTTATTGAGGCTAAACTAGATGTGAAATGAGGTCTAGCAACACAAACACATAGTTCTCACAAAGTTACTAGCCAACATTCACATCGTTTGTAAAGGAAAGATCGTGGTTTAGGAAACTAGATGAACGGAGTATCACGAATAGAGGTGGCCATGACGTGGTACACATTGATAGGGGGAAGAAGCCATGATGTGTCTATAATAGCTTGGAATCCAACGTAAAACAACTTTCAAAACAGCCAAAACGGAAAAATCAATGTAGTCCAAAACTCCTATACGGATTCCAAACGTAATTCGAGCATGATACAACTCAAATCACTTTGCAATGAAGATAACATGGTGTATAATCAAATCTAAAATCCAAATAAGACACGTGAGAGTCTCCTAGTGATTGAATCTTCTAGGTTGATTGTGTTTTAGTTTCGTGGAGTTTCTAAGAGAGAAATCAAACGACTGAAGTCATGTTTGTTATTGAGGCTAAACTAGATGTGAAACGAGGTCTAGCAACACAAACACATAGTTCTTACAAAGTAACTAGCCAACATTCACATCGTTTGTAAAGGAAAGATCGTGGTTGAGGAAACTAGATGAACAAAGTGTTACGAATAGAGGTGGGCATGACGTGGTACACATTGACACGGGGACGAAGCCATAATGTGTCTATCATAGCTCGGAAGCCCACGTAAAACAACTTTCAAAATAGCCAAAATGGAAAAATCAATCTAGTCGAAAACTCCTATACGGATTCCAAACGTAATTCGAGCATGATACAACTCAAATCACTTTGTAATGAAGATCACATGGTGTATAATAAAATCCAAAATCCAAAATCCAAATAAGACACATGAGAGTCTCCTAGTGATTGAATCTTCTAGGTTGATTGTGTTTTAGTTTCGTGGCTGAGAGAGAAATCGAATGAGTGAAGTCATGTTTGTTATTGAGGTCAAACTAGATGTGAAACGAGGTCTAGCAACACAAACACATAATTCTCACAAAGTTACTAGCCAACATTCACATCGTTTGTAAAGGAAAGATCGTGGTTGAGGAAACTAGATGAATGGAGTATTACGAATAGAGGTGGGCATGACGTGGTACACATTGATAGGGGGAAGAAGCCATGATGTGTCTATAATAGCTTGGAATCCAACGTAAAACAACTTTCAAAACAGCCAAAACGGAAAAATCAATGTAGTCCAAAACTCCTATACGGATTCCAAACGTAATTCGAGCATGATACAACTCAAATCACTTTGCAATGAAGATAACATGGTGTATAATCAAATCTAAAATCCAAATAAGACACGTGAGAGTCTCCTAGTGATTGAATCTTCTAGGTTGATTGTGTTTTAGTTTCGTGGAGTTTCTAAGAGAGAAATCAAACGACTGAAGTCATGTTTGTTATTGAGGCTAAACTAGATGTGAAACGAGGTCTAGCAACACAAACACATTGTTCTCACAAAGTAACTAGCCAACATTCACATCGTTTGTAAAGGAAAGATCGTGGTTGAGGAAACTAGATGAACAAAGTGTTACGAATAGAGGTGGGCATGACGTGGTACACATTGATAGGGGGAAGAAGCCATGACGTGTCTATCATTGCTCGGAAGCCCACGTAAAACAACTTTCAAAATAGCCAAAATGGAAAAATCAATCTAGTCGAAAACTCCTATACGGATTCCAAACGTAATTCGAGCATGATACAACTCAAATCACTTTGTAATGAAGATCACATGGTGTATAAAAAAATCCAAAATCCAAATAAGACACATGAGAGTCTCCTAGTGATTGAATCTTCTAGGTTGATTGTGTTTTAGTTTCGTGGAGTTTCTAAGAGAGAAATCAAACGACTGAAGTCATGTTTGTTATTGAGGCTAAACTAGATGTGAAATGAGGTCTAGCAACACAAACACATAGTTCTCACAAAGTTACTAGCCAACATTCACATCGTTTGTAAAGGAAATATCGTGGTTGAGGAAACTAGATGAACGGAGTATCACGAATAGAGGTGGCCATGACGTGGTACACATTGATAGGGGGAAGAAGCCATGATGTGTCTATAATAGCTTGGAATCCAACGTAAAACAACTTTCAAAACAGCCAAAACGGAAAAATCAATGTAGTCCAAAACTCCTATACGGATTCCAAACGTAATTCGAGCATGATACAACTCAAATCACTTTGCAATGAAGATAACATGGTGTATAATCAAATCTAAAATCCAAATAAGACACGTGAGAGTCTCCTAGTGATTGAATCTTCTAGGTTGATTGTGTTTTAGTTTCGTGGAGTTTCTAAGAGAGAAATCAAACGACTGAAGTCATGTTTGTTATTGAGGCTAAACTAGATGTAAAACGAGGTCTAGCAACGCAAACACATAGTTCTCACAAAGTAACTAGCCAACATTCACATTGTTTGTAAAGGAAAGATCGTGGTTGAGGAAACTAGATGAACAGAGTGTTACGAATAGAGGTGGGCATGACGTTTTACACATTGACAGGGGGAAGAAGCCATGACGTGTCTATCATAGCTTTGTAGCCAACGTAAAACAACTTTCAAAACAGCCAAAACGGAAAAATCAATCTAGTCGAAAACTCCTATACGGATTCCAAACGTAATTCGAGCATGATACACTCAAATCACTTTGTAATGAAGATCACATGGTGTATAATAAAATCCAAAATCCAAATAAGACACATGAGAGTCTCCTAGTGATTGAATCTTCTAGGTTGATTGTGTTTTAGTTTCGTGGAGTTTCTAAGAGAGAAATCAAACGACTGAAGTCATGTTTGTTATTGAGGCTAAACTAGATGTGAAATGAGGTCTAGCAACACAAACACATAGTTCTCACAAAGTTACTAGCCAACATTCACATCGTTTGTAAAGGAAAGATCGTGGTTGAGGAAACTAGATGAACGGAGTATCACGAATAGAGGTGGCCATGACGTGGTACACATTGATAGGGGGAAGAAGCCATGATGTGTCTATAATAGCTTGGAATCCAACGTAAAACAACTTTCAAAACAGCCAAAACGGAAAAATCAATGTAGTCCAAAACTCCTATACGGATTTCAAACGTAATTCGAGCATGATACAACTCAAATCACTTTGCAATGAAGATAACATGGTGTATAATCAAATCTAAAATCCAAATAAGACACGTGAGAGTCTCCTAGTGATTGAATCTTCTAGGTTGATTGTGTTTTAGTTTCGTGGAGTTTCTAAGAAAGAAATCAAACGACTGAAGTCATGTTTGTTATTGAGGCTAAACTAGATGTGAAACGAGGTCTAGCAACGCAAACACATAGTTCTCACAAAGTAACTAGCCAACATTCACATCGTTTGTAAAGGAAAGATCGTGGTTGAGGAAACTAGATGAACAGAGTGTTACGAATAGAGGTGGGCATGACGTGGTACACATTGACAGGGGGAAGAAGCCATGACGTGTCTATCATAGCTTGGAAGCCAACGTAAAACAACTTTCAAAACAGCGAAAACGGAAAAATCAATCTAGTCGAAAACTCCTATACGGATTCCAAACGTAATTCGAGCATGATACAACTCAAATCACTTTGCAATGAAGATAACATGGTGTATCATCAAATCTGAAATCCAAATAAGACACGTGAGAGTCTCCTAGTGATTGAATCTTCTAGGTTGATTGTGTTTTAGTTTCGTGGAGTTTCTAAGAGAGAAATCAAACGACTGAAGTCATGTTTGTTATTGAGGCTAAACTAGATGTGAAATGAGGTCTAGCAACACAAACACATAGTTCTCACAAAGTTACTAGCCAACATTCACATCGTTTGTAAAGGAAAGATCGTGGTTGAGGAAACTAGATGAACGGAGTATCACGAATAGAGGTGGCCATGACGTGGTACACATTGATAGGGGGAAGAAGCCATGATGTGTCTATAATAGCTTGGAATCCAATGTAAAACAACTTTCAAAACAGCCAAAACGGAAAAATCAATGTAGTCCAAAACTCCTATACGGATTCCAAACGTAATTCGAGCATGATACAACTCAAATCACTTTGCAATGAAGATAACATGGTGTATAATCAAATCTAAAATCCAAATAAGGCACGTGAGAGTCTCCTAGTGATTGAATCTTCTAGGTTGATTGTGTTTTAGTTTCGTGGAGTTTCTAAGAGAGAAATCAAACGACTGAAGTCATGTTTGTTATTGAGGCTAAACTAGATGTGAAACGAGGTCTAGCAACACAAACACATAGTTCTCACAAAGTAACTAGCCAACATTCACATCGTTTGTAAAGGAAAGATCGTGGTTGAGGAAACTAGATGAACAAAGTGTTACGAATAGAGGTGGGCATGACGTGGTACACATTGACAGGGGGAAGAAGCCATGACGTGTCTATCATAGCTCGGAAGCCCACGTAAAACAACTTTCAAAATAGCCAAAATGGAAAAATCAATCTAGTCGAAAACTCCTATACGGATTCCAAACGTAATTCGAGCATGATACAACTCAAATCACTTTGTAATGAAGATCACATGGTGTATAATAAAATCCAAAATCCAAAATCCAAATAAGACACATGAGAGTCTCCTAGTGATTGAATCTTCTAGGTTGATTGTGTTTTAGTTTCGTGGCTGAGAGAGAAATCGAATGAGTGAAGTCATGTTTGTTATTGAGGTCAAACTAGATGTGAAACGAGGTCTAGCAACACAAACACATAATTCTCACAAAGTTACTAGCCAACATTCACATCGTTTGTAAAGGAAAGATCGTGGTTGAGGAATTTAGATGAATGGAGTATTACGAATAGAGGTGGGCATGACGTGGTACACATTGATAGGGGGAAGAAGCCATGATGTGTCTATAATAGCTTGGAATCCAACGTAAAACAACTTTCAAAACAGCCAAAACGGAAAAATCAATGTAGTCCAAAACTCCTATACGGATTCCAAACGTAATTCGAGCATGATACAACTCAAATCACTTTGCAATGAAGATAACATGGTGTATAATCAAATCTAAAATCCAAATAAGACACGTGAGAGTCTCCTAGTGATTGAATCTTCTAGGTTGATTGTGTTTTAGTTTCGTGGAGTTTCTAAGAGAGAAATCAAACGACTGAAGTCATGTTTGTTATTGAGGCTAA
This sequence comes from Arabis hirsuta, assembly GCA_964056655.1. Classification (NCBI taxonomy): domain Eukaryota; kingdom Viridiplantae; phylum Streptophyta; class Magnoliopsida; order Brassicales; family Brassicaceae; genus Arabis; species Arabis hirsuta. Next base: position 4,743,678 of record OZ053301.1, read on the forward strand.
ACTAGATGTGAAACGAGGTCTAGCAACACAAACACATAGTTCTCACAAAGTAACTAGCCAACATTCACATCGTTTGTAAAGGAAAGATCGTGGTTGAGGAAACTAGATGAACAGAGTGTTACGAATAGAGGTGGGCATGACGTGGTACACATTGACAGGGGGAAGAAGCCATGACGTGTCTATCATAGCTTGGAAGCCAACGTAAAACAACTTTCAAAACAGCCAAATCGGAAAAATCAATCTAGTCGAAAACTCCTATACGGATTCCAAACGTAATTCGAGCATGATACAACTCAAATCACTTTGCAATGAAGATAACATGGTGTATATTCAAATCTGAAATCCAAATAAGACATGTGAGAGTCTCCTAGTGGTTGAATCTTCTAGGTTGATTGTGTTTTAGTTTCGTGGAGTTTCTAAGAGAGAAATCAAACGACTGAAGTCATGTTTGTTATTGAGGCTAAACTAGATGTGAAATGAGATCTAGCAACACAAACACATAGTTCTCACAAAGTTACTAGCCAACATTCACATCGTTTGTAAAGGAAAGATCGTGGTTGAGGAAACTAGATGAACGGAGTGTTACGAATAGATGTGGGCATGACGTGGTACACATTGACACGGGGACGAAGCCATAACGTGTCTATCATAGCTTGGAAGCCAACGTAAAAGAACTTTCAAAATAGCCAAAACGGAAAAATCAATCTAGTCCAAAACTGCTATACGGATTCCAAACGTAATTCGAGCATGATACAACTCAAATCACTTTGCAATGAAGATCACATGGTGTATAATCAAATCTGAAATCTAAATAAGACACGTGAGAGTCTCCTAGTGATTGAATCTTCTAGGTTGATTGTGTTTTAGTTTCGTGGCTGAGAGAGAAATCGAATGAGTGAAGTCATGTTTGTTATTGAGGTCAAACTAGATGTGAAACGAGGTCTAGCAACACAAACACATAATTCTCACAAAGTTACTAGCCAACATTCACATCGTTTGTAAAGGAAAGATCGTGGTTGAGGAATTTAGATGAATGGAGTATTACGAATAGAGGTGGGCATGACGTGGTACACATTGATAGGGGGAAGAAGCCATGATGTGTCTATAATAGCTTGGAATCCAACGTAAAACAACTTTCAAAACAGCCAAAACGGAAAAATCAATGTAGTCCAAAACTCCTATACGGATTCCAAACGTAATTCGAGCATGATACAACTCAAATCACTTTGCAATGAAGATAACATGGTGTATAATCAAATCTAAAATCCAAATAAGACACGTGAGAGTCTCCTAGTGATTGAATCTTCTAGGTTGATTGTGTTTTAGTTTCGTGGAGTTTCTAAGAGAGAAATCAAACGACTGAAGTCATGTTTGTTATTGAGGCTAAACTAGATGTGAAACGAGGTCTAGCAACACAAACACATAGTTCTCACAAAGTAACTAGCCAACATTCACATCGTTTGTAAAGGAAAGATCGTGGTTGAGGAAACTAGATGAACAGAGTGTTACGAATAGAGGTGGGCATGACGTGGTACACATTGACAGGGGGAAGAAGCCATGACGTGTCTATCATAGCTTGGAAGCCAACGTAAAACAACTTTCAAAACAGCCAAATCGGAAAAATCAATCTAGTCGAAAACTCCTATACGGATTCCAAACGTAATTCGAGCATGATACAACTCAAATCACTTTGCAATGAAGATAACATGGTGTATATTCAAATCTGAAATCCAAATAAGACATGTGAGAGTCTCCTAGTGGTTGAATCTTCTAGGTTGATTGTGTTTTAGTTTCGTGGAGTTTCTAAGAGAGAAATCAAACGACTGAAGTCATGTTTGTTATTGAGGCTAAACTAGATGTGAAATGAGATCTAGCAACACAAACACATAGTTCTCACAAAGTTACTAGCCAACATTCACATCGTTTGTAAAGGAAAGATCGTGGTTGAGGAAACTAGATGAACGGAGTGTTACGAATAGATGTGGGCATGACGTGGTACACATTGACACGGGGACGAAGCCATAACGTGTCTATCATAGCTTGGAAGCCAACGTAAAAGAACTTTCAAAATAGCCAAAACGGAAAAATCAATCTAGTCCAAAACTGCTATACGGATTCCAAACGTAATTCGAGCATGATACAACTCAAATCACTTTGCAATGAAGATCACATGGTGTATAATCAAATCTGAAATCTAAATAAGACACGTGAGAGTCTCCTAGTGATTGAATCTTCTAGGTTGATTGTGTTTTAGTTTCGTGGTGTTTCTGAGAGAGAAATCAAACGACTGAAGTCATGTTTGTTATTGAGGCTAAACTAGATGTGAAACGAGGTCTAGCAACACAAACACATAGTTCTCACAAAGTAACTAGCCAACATTCACATCGTTTGTAAAGGAAAGATCGTGGTTGAGGAAACTAGATGAACGGAGTGTTACGAATAGAGGTGGGCATGACGTGGTACACATTGACAGGGGGACGAAGCCATGACGTGTCTATCATAGCTCGGAAGCCCACGTAAAAGAACTTTCAAAATAGCCAAAACGGAAAAATCAATCTAGTCCAAAACTGCTATACGGATTCCAAACGTAATTCGAGCATGATACAACTCAAATCACTTTGCAATGAAGATAACATGGTGTATAATCAAATCTGAAATCCAAATAAGACACGTGAGAGTCTCCTAGTGATTGAATCTTCTAGGTTGATTGTGTTTTAGTTTCGTGGAGTTTCTAAGAGAGAAATCAAACGACTGAAGTCATGTTTGTTATTGAGGCTAAACTAGATGTGAAACGAGGTCTAGCAACACAAACACATAGTTCTCACAAAGTAACTAGCCAACATTCACATCGTTTGTAAAGGAAAGATCGTGGTTGAGGAAACTAGATGAACAGAGTGTTACGAATAGAGGTGGGCATGACGTGGTACACATTGACAGGGGGAAGAAGCCATGACGTGTCTATCATAGCTTGGAAGCCAACGTAAAACAACTTTCAAAACAGCCAAATCGGAAAAATCAATCTAGTCGAAAACTCCTATACGGATTCCAAACGTAATTCGAGCATGATACAACTCAAATCACTTTGCAATGAAGATAACATGGTGTATATTCAAATCTGAAATCCAAATAAGACATGTGAGAGTCTCCTAGTGGTTGAATCTTCTAGGTTGATTGTGTTTTAGTTTCGTGGAGTTTCTAAGAGAGAAATCAAACGACTGAAGTCATGTTTGTTATTGAGGCTAAACTAGATGTGAAATGAGGTCTAGCAACACAAACACATAGTTCTCACAAAGTTACTAGCCAACATTCACATCGTTTGTAAAGGAAAGATCGTGGTTGAGGAAACTAGATGAACGGAGTGTTACGAATAGATGTGGGCATGACGTGGTACACATTGACACGGGGACGAAGCCATAACGTGTCTATCATAGCTTGGAAGCCAACGTAAAAGAACTTTCAAAATAGCCAAAACGGAAAAATCAATCTAGTCCAAAACTGCTATACGGATTCCAAACGTAATTCGAGCATGATACAACTCAAATCACTTTGCAATGAAGATCACATGGTGTATAATCAAATCTGAAATCTAAATAAGACACGTGAGAGTCTCCTAGTGATTGAATCTTCTAGGTTGATTGTGTTTTAGTTTCGTGGTGTTTCTGAGAGAGAAATCAAACGACTGAAGTCATGTTTGTTATTGAGGCTAAACTAGATGTGAAACGAGGTCTAGCAACACAAACACATAGTTCTCACAAAGTAACTAGCCAACATTCACATCGTTTGTAAAGGAAAGATCGTGGTTGAGGAAACTAGATGAACGGAGTGTTACGAATAGAGGTGGGCATGACGTGGTACACATTGACAGGGGGAAGAAGCCATGACGTGTCTATCAGAGCTCGGAAGCCCACGTAAAACAACTTTCAAAATAGCCAAAATGGAAAAATCAATCTAGTCGAAAACTCCTATACGGATTCCAAGCGTAATTCGAGCATGATACAACTCAAATCACTTTGTAATGAAGATCACATGGTGTATAATAAAATCCTAAATCCAAAATCCAAATAAGACACATGAGAGTCTCCTAGTGATTGAATCTTCTAGGTTGATTGTGTTTTAGTTTCGTGGCTGAGAGAGAAATCGAATGAGTGAAGTCATGTTTGTTATTGAGGTCAAACTAGATGTGAAATGAGGTCTAGCAACACAAACACATAATTCTCACAAAGTTACTAGCCAACATTCACATCGTTTGTAAAGGAAAGATCGTGGTTGAGGAAACTAGATGAACGGAGTGTTACGAATAGAGGTGGGCATGACGTGGTACACATTGACAGGGGGAAGAAGCCATGACGTGTCTATCATAGCTCGGAAGCCCACGTAAAACAACTTTCAAAATAGCCAAAATGGAAAAATCAATCTAGTCGAAAACTCCTATACGGATTCCAAGCGTAATTCGAGCATGATACAACTCAAATCACTTTGTAATGAAGATCACATGGTGTATAATAAAATCCTAAATCCAAAATCCAAATAAGACACATGAGAGTCTCCTAGTGATTGAATCTTCTAGGTTGATTGTGTTTTAGTTTCGTGGCTGAGAGAGAAATCGAATGAGTGAAGTCATGTTTGTTATTGAGGTCAAACTAGATGTGAAATGAGGTCTAGCAACACAAACACATAATTCTCACAAAGTTACTAGCCAACATTCACATCGTTTGTAAAGGAAAGATCGTGGTTGAGGAAACTAGATGAACGGAGTGTTACAAATAGATGTGGGCATGACGTGGTACACATTGACACGGGGACGAAGCCATAATGTGTCTATCATAGCTTGGAAGCCAACGTAAAAGAACATTCAAAATAGCCAAAACAGAAAAATCAATCTAGTCCAAAACTGCTATACGGATTCCAAACGTAATTCGAGCATGATACAACTCAAATCACTTTGCAATGAAGATCACATGGTGTATAATCAAATCTGAAATCTAAATAAGACACGTGAGAGTCTCCTAGTGATAGAATCTTCTAGGTTGATTATGTTTTAGTTTCGTGGAGTTTCTGAGAGAGAAATCAAACGACTGAAGTCATTTTTGTTATTGAGGCTAAACTAGATGTGAAACGAGGTCTAGCAACACAAACACATAGTGCTTAAAAAATTACTAGCCAACATTAACATCGTTTGTAAAGGAAAGATCGTGGTTGAGGAAACTAGATGAACGGAGTGTTACGAATAGATGTGGGCATGACGTGGTACACATTGACACGGGGACGAAGCCATAACGTGTCTATCATAGCTTGGAAGCCAACGTAAAAGAACTTTCAAAATAGCCAAAACGGAAAAATCAATCTAGTCCAAAACTGCTATACGGATTCCAAACGTAATTCGAGCATGATACAACTCAAATCACTTTGCAATGAAGATCACATGGTGTATAATCAAATCTGAAATCTAAATAAGACACGTGAGAGTCTCCTAGTGATTGAATCTTCTAGGTTGATTGTGTTTTAGTTTCGTGGTGTTTCTGAGAGAGAGAAATCAAACGACTGAAGTCATGTTTGTTATTGAGGCTAAACTAGATGTGAAACGAGGTCTAGCAACACAAACACATAGTTCTCACAAAGTAACTAGCCAACATTCACATCGTTTGTAAAGGAAAGATCGTGGTTGAGGAAACTAGATGAACGGAGTGTTACGAATAGAGGTGGGCATGACGTGGTACACATTGACAGGGGGAAGAAGCCATGACGTGTCTATCATAGCTCGGAAGCCCACGTAAAACAACTTTCAAAATAGCCAAAATGGAAAAATCAATCTAGTCGAAAACTCCTATACGGATTCCAAACGTAATTCGAGCATGATACAACTCAAATCACTTTGTAATGAAGATCACATGGTGTATAATAAAATCCTAAATCCAAAATCCAAATAAGACACATGAGAGTCTCCTAGTGATTGAATCTTCTAGGTTGATTGTGTTTTAGTTTCGTGGCTGAGAGAGAAATCGAATGAGTGAAGTCATGTTTGTTATTGAGGTCAAACTAGATGTGAAATGAGGTCTAGCAACACAAACACATAATTCTCACAAAGTTACTAGCCAACATTCACATCGTTTGTAAAGGAAAGATCGTGGTTGAGGAAACTAGATGAATGGAGTATTACGAATAGAGGTGGGCATGACGTGGTACACATTGATAGGGGGAAGAAGCCATGATGTGTCTATAATAGCTTGGAATCCAACGTAAAACAACTTTTAAAACAGCCAAAACGGAAAAATCAATCTAGTCCAAAACTCCTATACGGATTCCAAACGTAATTTCGAGCATGATACAACTCAAATCACTTTGCAATGAAGATCACATGGTATATAATCAAATCTGAAATCCAAATAAGACATGTGAGAGTCTCCTAGTGATTGAATCTTCTAGGTTGATTGTGTTTTAGTTTCGTGGAGTTTCTAAGAGAAAAATCAAATGACTAAAGTCATGTTTGTTATTGAGGCTAAACTATATGTGAAATGAGGTCTAGCAACACAAACACATAGTTCTCACAAAGTTACTAGCCAACATTCACATCGTTTGTAAAGGAAAGATCGTGGTTGAGGAAACTAGATGAACGGAGTGTTACAAATAGATGTGGGCATGACGTGGTACACATTGACACGGGGACGAAGCCATAATGTGTCTATCATAGCTTGGAAGCCAACGTAAAAGAACTTTCAAAATAGGCAAAACGGAAAAATCAATCTAGTCCAAAACTGCTATACGGATTCCAAACGTAATTCGAGCATGATACAACTCAAATCACTTTGCAATGAAGATCACATGGTGTATAATCAAATCTGAAATCCAAATAAGACATGTGAGAGTCTCCTAGTGATTGAATCTTCTAGGTTGATTGTGTTTTAGTTTCGTGGAGTTTCTAAGAGAGAAATGAAATGACTGAAGTCATGTTTGTTATTGAGGCTAAGCTAGATGTGAAACGAGGTCTAGCAACGCAAACATATAGTTCTCACAAAGTTACTAGCCAACATTCACATCGTTTGTAAAGGAAAGATCGTGGTTGAGGAAACTAGATGAACGAAGTGTTACGAATAGAGGTGGGCATGACGTAGTACACATTGACAGGGGGAAGAAGCCATGACGTGTCTATCATAGCTTGGAAGCCAACGTAAACCAACTTTCAAAACAGCCAAAACGGAAAAATCAATCTAGTCGAAAACTCCTATACGGATTCCAAACGTAATTCGAGCATTATACACTCAAATCACTTTGTAATGAAGATCACATGGTGTATAATAAAATCCAAAATCCAAATAAGACACATGAGAGTCTCCTAGTGATTGAATCTTCTAGGTTGATTGTGTTTTAGTTTCGTGGCTGAGAGAGAAATCAAATGAGTGAAGTCACGTTTGTTATTGAGGTCACACTAGATGTGAAACGAGGTCTAGCAACACAAACACATAATTCTCACAAAGTTACTAGCCAACATTCACATCGTTTGTAAAGGAATGATTGTGGTTGAGGAAACTAGATGAACGGAGTATTACGAATAGAGGTGGGCATGACGTGGTACACATTGATAGGGGGAAGAAGCCATGATGTGTCTATAATAGCTTGGAATCCAACGTAAACCAACTTTCAAAACAGCCAAAACGAAAAAATCAATCTAGTCCGAAACTCCTATGCGGATTCCAAACGTAATTCGAGCATGATACAACTCAAATCACTTTGTAATGAAGATGACATGGTGTATAATCAAATCCAAAGTCCAAATAAGACACATGAGAGTCTCTTAGTGATTGAATCTTCTAGGTTGATTGTGTTTTAGTTTCGTGGCTGACAGAGAAATCGAATGAGTGAAGTCATGTTTGTTATTGAGGCTAAACTAGATGTGAAACGAGGTCTAGCAACACAAACACATAATTCTCACAAAGTTACTAGCCAACATTCACATCGTTTGTAAAGGAATGATTGTGGTTGAGGAAACTAGATGAACGGAGTATTACGAATAGAGGTGGGCATGACGTGGTACACATTGATAGGGGGAAGAAGCCATGATGTGTCTATAATAGCTTGGAATCCAACGTAAACCAACTTTCAAAACAGCCAAAACGAAAAAATCAATCTAGTCCGAAACTCCTATGCGGATTCCAAACGTAATTCGAGCATGATACACTCAAATCACTTTGTAATGAAGATCACATGGTGTATAATAAAATCCAAAATCCAAATAAGACACATGAGAGTCTCCTAGTGATTGAATCTTCTAGGTTGATTGTGTTTTAGTTTCGTGGCTGAGAGAGAAATCAAATGAGTGAAGTCACGTTTGTTATTGAGGTCACACTAGATGTGAAACGAGGTCTAGCAACACAAACACATAATTCTCACAAAGTTACTAGCCAACATTCACATCGTTTGTAAAGGAATGATTGTGGTTGAGGAAACTAGATGAACGGAGTATTACGAATAGAGGTGGGCATGACGTGGTACACATTGATAGGGGGAAGAAGCCATGATGTGTCTATAATAGCTTGGAATCCAACGTAAACCAACTTTCAAAACAGCCAAAACGAAAAAATCAATCTAGTCCGAAACTCCTATGCGGATTCCAAACGTAATTCGAGCATGATACACTCAAATCACTTTGTAATGAAGATCACATGGTGTATAATAAAATCCAAAATCCAAATAAGACACATGAGAGTCTCCTAGTGATTGAATCTTCTAGGTTGATTGTGTTTTAGTTTCGTGGCTGAGAGAGAAATCAAATGAGTGAAGTCACGTTTGTTATTGAGGTCACACTAGATGTGAAACGAGGTCTAGCAACGCAAACACATAGTTCTCACAAAGTTACTATCCAACTTTCACATCGTTTGTAAAGGAAAGATCGTGGTTGAGGAAACTAGACGAACGGAGTTTTACGAATAGAGGTGGGTATGACGTGGTACACATTGACATGGAGACGAAGCCATCACGTGTCTATCATAGCTTGGAAGCCAACGTAAAAGAATTTTCAAATTAGCTAAAACGGAAAAATCAATCTAGTCCGAAACTCCTATGCGGATTCCAAACGTAATTTGAGCATGATACAACTCAAATCACTTTGTAATGAAGATGACATGGTGTATAATCAAATCCAAAGTCCAAATAAGACACATGAGAGTCTCCTAGTGATTGAATCTTCTAGGTTGATTGTGTTTTAGTTTCGTGGCTGAGAGAGAAATCAAATGAGTGAAGTCACGTTTGTTATTGAGGTCACACTAGATGTGAAACGAGGTCTAGCAACACAAACACATAATTCTCACAAAGTTACTAGCCAACATTCACATCGTTTGTAAAGGAATGATTGTGGTTGAGGAAACTAGATGAACGGAGTATTACGAATAGAGGTGGGCATGACGTGGTACACATTGATAGGGGGAAGAAGCCATGATGTGTCTATAATAGCTTGGAATCCAACGTAAACCAACTTTCAAAACAGCCAAAACGAAAAAATCAATCTAGTCCGAAACTCCTATGCGGATTCCAAACGTAATTCGAGCATGATACACTCAAATCACTTTGTAATGAAGATCACATGGTGTATAATAAAATCCAAAATCCAAATAAGACACATGAGAGTCTCCTAGTGATTGAATCTTCTAGGTTGATTGTGTTTTAGTTTCGTGGCTGAGAGAGAAATCAAATGAGTGAAGTCACGTTTGTTATTGAGGTCACACTAGATGTGAAACGAGGTCTAGCAACGCAAACACATAGTTCTCACAAAGTTACTATCCAACTTTCACATCGTTTGTAAAGGAAAGATCGTGGTTGAGGAAACTAGACGAACGGAGTTTTACGAATAGAGGTGGGTATGACGTGGTACACATTGACATGGAGACGAAGCCATCACGTGTCTATCATAGCTTGGAAGCCAACGTAAAAGAATTTTCAAATTAGCTAAAACGGAAAAATCAATCTAGTCCGAAACTCCTATGCGGATTCCAAACGTAATTTGAGCATGATACAACTCAAATCACTTTGTAATGAAGATGACATGGTGTATAATCAAATCCAAAGTCCAAATAAGACACATGAGAGTCTCTTAGTGATTGAATCTTCTAGGTTGATTGTGTTTTAGTTTCGTGGCTGACAGAGAAATCGAATGAGTGAAGTCATGTTTGTTATTGAGGCTAAACTAGATGTGAAACGAGGTCTAGCAACACAAACACATAGTTCTCACAAAGTTACTAGCCAACATTCACATCGTTTGTAAAGGAAAGATCGTGGTTGAGGAAACTAGATGAACGGAGTGTTACGAATAGAGGTGGGCATGACGTGGTACACATTGATAGGGGGAAGAAGCCATGATGTGTCTATAATAGCTTGGAATCCAACGTAAAACAACTTTCAAAACAGCCAAAACGGAAAAATCAATCTAGTCGAAAACTTCTATACGGATTCCAAATGTAATTCGAGCATCATACAACTCAAATCACTTTGTAATGAAGATCACATGGTGTATAATCAAATCTGAAATCCAAATAAGACATGTGAGAGTCTCCTAGTGATTGAATCTTCTAGGTTGATTGTGTTTTAGTTTCGTGGAGTTTCTAAGAGAGAAATCAAATGACTGAAGTCATGTTTGTTGTGGAGGCTAAACTAGATGTGAAACGAGGTCTAGCAACGCAAACACATAGTTCTCACAAAGTTACTATCCAACATTCACATCGTTTGTAAAGGAAAGATCGTGGTTGAGGAAACTAGACGAACGGAGTTTTACGAATAGAGGTGGGCATGACGTGGTACACATTGATAGGGGGAAGAAGCCATGATGTGTCTATAATAGCTTGGAATCCAACGTAAACCAACTTTCAAAACAGCCAAAACGGAAAAATCAATCTAGTCCAAAACTCCAATACGGATTCCAAACGTAATTCGAGCATGATACAACTCAAATCACTTTGCAATGAAGATAACATGGTGTATAATCAAATCTAAAATCCAAATAAGACACGTGAGAGTCTCCTAGTGATTGAATCTTCTAGGTTGATTGTGTTTTAGTTTCGTGGAGTTTCTAAGAGAGAAATCAAACGACTGAAGTCATGTTTGTTATTGAGGCTAAACTAGATGTGAAACGAGGTCTAGCAACACAAACACATAATTCTCACAAAGTTACTAGCCAACATTCACATCGTTTGTAAAGGAAAGATCGTGGTTGAGGAAACTAGATGAACGGAGTGTTACGAATAGATGTGGGCATGACGTGGTACACATTGACACGGGGACGAAGCCATAACGTGTCTATCATAGCTTGGAAGCCAACGTAAAAGAACTTTCAAAATAGCCAAAACGGAAAAATCAATCTAGTCCAAAACTGCTATACGGATTCCAAACGTAATTCGAGCATGATACAACTCAAATCACTTTGCAATGAAGATCACATGGTGTATAATCAAATCTGAAATCCAAATAAGACATGTGAGAGTCTCCTAGTGATTGAATCTTCTAGGTTGATTGTGTTTTAGTTTCGTGGAGTTTCTAAGAGAGAAATGAAATGACTGAAGTCATGTTTGTTATTGAGGCTAAGCTAGATGTGAAACGAGGTCTAGCAACGCAAACATATAGTTCTCACAAAGTTACTAGCCAACATTCACATCGTTTGTAAAGGAAAGATCGTGGTTGAGGAAACTAGATGAACGAAGTGTTACGAATAGAGGTGGGCATGACGTAGTACACATTGACAGGGGGAAGAAGCCATGACGTGTCTATCATAGCTTGGAAGCCAACGTAAACCAACTTTCAAAACAGCCAAAACGGAAAAATCAATCTAGTCGAAAACTCCTATACGGATTCCAAACGTAATTCGAGCATGATACACTCAAATCACTTTGTAATGAAGATCACATGGTGTATAATAAAATCCAAAATCCAAATAAGACACATGAGAGTCTCCTAGTGATTGAATCTTCTAGGTTGATTGTGTTTTAGTTTCGTGGCTGAGAGAGAAATCAAATGAGTGAAGTCACGTTTGTTATTGAGGTCACACTAGATGTGAAACGAGGTCTAGCAAAACAAACACATAATTCTCACAAAGTTACTAGCCAACATTCACATCGTTTGTAAAGGAAAGATCGTGGTTGAGGAAACTAGATGAACGGAGTATTACGAATAGAGGTGGGCATGACGTGGTACACATTAATAGGGGGAAGAATCCATGATGTGTCTATCATAGCTTGGAAGCCAACGTAAAACAACTTTCAAAACAGCCAAAACGGAAAAATCAATCTAGTCGAAAACTCCTATACGGATTCCAAATGTAATTCGAGCATGATACAACTGAAATCACTTTGCAATGAAGATCACATGGTGTATAATCAAATCTGAAATCCAAATAAGACATGTGAGAATCTCCTAGTGATTGAATCTTCTAGGTCGATTGTGTTTTAGTTTCATGGAGTTTCTAAGAGAGAAATCAAATGACTGAAGTCATGTTTGTTATGGAGGCTAAACTAGATGTGAAACGAGGTCTAGCAACGCAAACACATAGTTCTCACAAAGTTACTATCCAACTTTCACATCGTTTGTAAAGGAAAGATCGTGGTTGAGGAAACTAGACGAACGGAGTTTTACGAATAGAGGTGGGTATGACGTGGTACACATTGACATGGAGACGAAGCCATCACGTGTCTATCATAGCTTGGAAGCCAACGTAAAAGAATTTTCAAATTAGCTAAAACGGAAAAATCAATCTAGTCTGAAACTCCTATGCGGATTCCAAACGTAATTTGAGCATGATACAACTCAAATCACTTTGTAATGAAGATGACATGGTGTATAATCAAATCCAAAGTCCAAATAAGACACATGAGAGTCTCTTAGTGATTGAATCTTCTAGGTTGATTGTGTTTTAGTTTCGTGGCTGACAGAGAAATCGAATGAGTGAAGTCATGTTTGTTATTGAGGCTAAACTAGATGTGAAACGAGGTCTAGCAACACAAACACATAGTTCTCACAAAGTTACTAGCCAACATTCACATCGTTTGTAAAGGAAAGATCGTGGTTGAGGAAACTAGATGAACGGAGTGTTACGAATAGAGGTGGGCATGACGTGGTACACATTGATAGGGGGAAGAAGCCATGATGTGTCCATAATAGCTTGGAATCCAACGTAAAACAACTTTCAAAACAGCCAAAACGGAAAAATCAATCTAGTCGAAAACTTCTATACGGATTCCAAATGTAATTCGAGCATCATACAACTCAAATCACTTTGTAATGAAGATCACATGGTGTATAATCAAATCTGAAATCCAAATAAGACATGTGAGAGTCTCCTAGTGATTGAATCTTCTAGGTTGATTGTGTTTTAGTTTCGTGGAGTTTCTAAGAGAGAAATCAAATGACTAAAGTCATGTTTGTTATTGAGGCTAAACTAGATGTGAAAGGAGGTCTAGCAACACAAACACATAGTTCTCACAAAGTAACTAGCCAACATTCACATCGTTTGTAAAGGAAAGATCGTGGTTGAGGAAACTAGATGAACGGAGTGTTACGAATAGAGGTGGGCATGACGTGGTACACATTGACAGGGGGAAGAAGCCATGATGTGTCTATCATAGCTTGGAAGCCAACGTAAAACAACTTTCAAAACAGCCAAAACAGAAAAATCAATCTAGTCGAAAACTCCTATACGGATTCCAAACGTAATTCGAGCATGATACACTCAAATCACTTTGTAATGAAGATCACATGGTGTATAATAAAATCCAAAATCCAAATAAGACACATGAGAGTCTCCTAGTGATTGAATCTTCTAGGTTGATTGTGTTTTAGTTTCGTGGCTGAGAGAGAAATCGAATGAGTGAAGTCACGTTTGTTATTGAGGTCACACTAGATGTGAAACGAGGTCTAGCAACACAAACACATAATTCTCACAAAGTTACTAGCCAACATTCACATCGTTTGTAAAGGAAAGATCGTGGTTGAGGAAACTAGATGAACGGAGTATTACGAATAGAGGTGGGCATGACGTGGTACACATTAATAGGGGGAAGAATCCATGATGTGTCTATAATAGCTTGGAATCCAACGTAAACCAACTTTCAAAACAGCCAAAACGGAAAAATTAATCTAGTCCAAAACTCCTATACGAATTCTAAACGTAATTCGAGCATGATACAACTCAAATCACTTTGCAATGAAGATAACATGGTGTATAATCAAATCTGAAATCCAAATAAGACATGTGAGAGTCTCCTAGTGATTGAATCTTCTAGGTTGATTGTGTTTTAGTTTCGTGGAGTTTCTAAGAGAGAAATCAAACGACTGAAGTCATGTTTGTTATTGAGGCTAAACTAGATGTGAAATAAGGTCTAGCAACACAAACACATAGTTCTCACAAAGTTACTAGCCAACATTCACATCGTTTGTAAAGGAAAGATCATGGTTGAGGAAACTAGATGTACGGAGTGTTACGAATAGATGTGGGCATGACGTGGTACACATTGACACGGGGACGAAGCCATAACGTGTCTATCATAGCTTGGAAGCCAACGTAAAAGAACTTTCAAAATAGCCAAAACGGAAAAATCAATCTAGTCCGAAACTCCTATGCAGATTCCAAACGTAATTCGAGCATGATACAACTCAAATCACTTTGCAATGAAGATCACATGGTGTATAATCAAATCTGAAATCCAAATAAGACATCTGATAGTCTCCTAGTGATTGAATCTTCTAGGTTGATTGTGTTTTAGTTTCGTGGTGTTTCTAAGAGAGCAATCAAATGACTGAAGTCATGTTTGTTATTGAGGCTAAACTAGATGTGAAACGAGGTCTAGCAACACAAACACATAGTTCTCACAAAGTAACTAGCCAACATTCACATCATTTGTAAAGGAAAGATCGTGGTTAACGAATATAGATGAACGGAGTGTTACGAATAGAGGTGGGCATGACGTGGTACACATTGACAGGAGGAAGAAGCCATGACGTGTCTATCATAGCTTCGAAGCCAACGTAAAACAACTTTCAAAACAGCCAAAACAGAAAAATCAATCTAGTCGAAAACTCCTACACGGATTCCAAACGTAATTCGAGCATGATACAACTCAAATCACTTTGTAATGAAGATCACATGGTGTATAATCAAATCTGAAATCCAAATAAGACATGTGAGAGTCTCCTAGTGATTGAATCTTCTAGGTTGATTGTGTTTTAGTTTCGTGGCTGAGAGAGAAATGAAATGACTGAAGTCATGTTTGTTATTGAGGCTAAACTAGATGTGAAACGAGGTCTAGCAACGCAAACACATAGTTCTCACAAAGTTACTAGCCAACATTCACATCGTTTGTAAAGGAAAGATCGTGGTTGAGGAAACTAGATGAACGGAGTGTTACGAATAGAGGTGGGCATGACGTGGTACACATTGACAGGGGGAAGAAGCCATGACGTGTCTATCATAGCTTGGAAGCCAACGTAAAACAACTTTCAAAACAGCCAAAACGGAAAAATCAATCTAGTCCAAAACTGCTATACGGATTCCAAACGTAATTCGAGCATGATACAACTCAAATCACTTTGCAATGAAGATCACATGGTGTATAATCAAATCTGAAATCCAAATAAGACATGTGAGAATCTCCTAGTGATTGAATCTTCTAGGTCGATTGTGTTTTAGTTTCATGGAGTTTCTAAGAGAGAAATCAAATGACTGAAGTCATGTTTGTTATGGAGGCTAAACTAGATGTGAAACGAGGTCTAGCAACGCAAACACATAGTTCTCACAAAGTTACTATCCAACTTTCACATCGTTTGTAAAGGAAAGATCGTGGTTGAGGAAACTAGACGAACAGAGTTTTACGAATAGAGGTGGGTATGACGTGGTACACATTGACATGGAGACGAAGCCATCACGTGTCTATCATAGCTTGGAAGCCAACGTAAAAGAATTTTCAAATTAGCTAAAACGGAAAAATCAATCTAGTCCGAAACTCCTATGCGGATTCCAAACGTAATTCGAGCATGATACAACTCAAATCACTTTGTAATGAAGATGACATGGTGTATAATCAAATCCAAAGTCCAAATAAGACACATGAGAGTCTCTTAGTGATTGAATCTTCTAGGTTGATTGTGTTTTAGTTTCGTGGCCGACAGAGAAATCGAATGAGTGAAGTCATGTTTGTTATTGAGGCTAAACTAGATGTGAAACGAGGTCTAGCAACACAAACACATAGTTCTCACAAAGTTACTAGCCAACATTCACATCGTTTGTAAAGGAAAGATCGTGGTTGAGGAAACTAGATGAACGGAGTGTTACGAATAGAGGTGGGCATGACGTGGTACACATTGATAGGGGGAAGAAGCCATGATGTGTCTATAATAGCTTGGAATCCAACGTAAAACAACTTTCAAAACAGCCAAAACGGAAAAATCAATCTAGTCGAAAACTTCTATACGGATTCCAAATGTAATTCGAGCATCATACAACTCAAATCACTTTGTAATGAAGATCACATGGTGTATAATCAAATCTGAAATCCAAATAAGACATGTGAGAGTCTCCTAGTGATTGAATCTTCTAGGTTGATTGTGTTTTAGTTTCGTGGAGTTTCTAAGAGAGAAATCAAATGACTAAAGTCATGTTTGTTATTGAGGCTAAACTAGATGTGAAAGGAGGTCTAGCAACACAAACACATAGTTCTCACAAAGTAACTAGCCAACATTCACATCGTTTGTAAAGGAAAGATCGTGGTTGAGGAAACTAGATGAACGGAGTGTTACGAATAGAGGTGGGCATGACGTGGTACACATTGACAGGGGGAAGAAGCCATGATGTGTCTATCATAGCTTGGAAGCCAACGTAAAACAACTTTCAAAACAGCCAAAACAGAAAAATCAATCTAGTCGAAAACTCCTATACGGATTCCAAACGTAATTCGAGCATGATACACTCAAATCACTTTGTAATGAAGATCACATGGTGTATAATAAAATCCAAAATCCAAATAAGACACATGAGAGTCTCCTAGTGATTGAATCTTCTAGGTTGATTGTGTTTTAGTTTCGTGGCTGAGAGAGAAATCGAATGAGTGAAGTCACGTTTGTTATTGAGGTCACACTAGATGTGAAACGAGGTCTAGCAACACAAACACATAATTCTCACAAAGTTACTAGCCAACATTCACATCGTTTGTAAAGGAAAGATCGTGGTTGAGGAAACTAGATGAACGGAGTATTACGAATAGAGGTGGGCATGACGTGGTACACATTAATAGGGGGAAGAATCCATGATGTGTCTATAATAGCTTGGAATCCAACGTAAACCAACTTTCAAAACAGCCAAAACGGAAAAATTAATCTAGTCCAAAACTGCTATACGGATTCCAAACGTAATTCGAGCATGATACAACTCAAAT
The DNA here is from genome assembly GCA_964056655.1 of Arabis hirsuta. NCBI lineage: Eukaryota > Viridiplantae > Streptophyta > Magnoliopsida > Brassicales > Brassicaceae > Arabis > Arabis hirsuta. Next base: position 4,761,077 of record OZ053301.1, read on the forward strand.
CACTTTGCAATGAAGATCACATGGTGTATAATCAAATCTGAAATCCAAATAAGACATGTGAGAATCTCCTAGTGATTGAATCTTCTAGGTCGATTGTGTTTTAGTTTCATGGAGTTTCTAAGAGAGAAATCAAATGACTGAAGTCATGTTTGTTATGGAGGCTAAACTAGATGTGAAACGAGGTCTAGCAACGCAAACACATAGTTCTCACAAAGTTACTATCCAACTTTCACATCGTTTGTAAAGGAAAGATCGTGGTTGAGGAAACTAGACGAACAGAGTTTTACGAATAGAGGTGGGTATGACGTGGTACACATTGACATGGAGACGAAGCCATCACGTGTCTATCATAGCTTGGAAGCCAACGTAAAAGAATTTTCAAATTAGCTAAAACGGAAAAATCAATCTAGTCCGAAACTCCTATGCGGATTCCAAACGTAATTCGAGCATGATACAACTCAAATCACTTTGTAATGAAGATGACATGGTGTATAATCAAATCCAAAGTCCAAATAAGACACATGAGAGTCTCTTAGTGATTGAATCTTCTAGGTTGATTGTGTTTTAGTTTCGTGGCCGACAGAGAAATCGAATGAGTGAAGTCATGTTTGTTATTGAGGCTAAACTAGATGTGAAACGAGGTCTAGCAACACAAACACATAGTTCTCACAAAGTTACTAGCCAACATTCACATCGTTTGTAAAGGAAAGATCGTGGTTGAGGAAACTAGATGAACGGAGTGTTACGAATAGAGGTGGGCATGACGTGGTACACATTGATAGGGGGAAGAAGCCATGATGTGTCTATAATAGCTTGGAATCCAACGTAAAACAACTTTCAAAACAGCCAAAACGGAAAAATCAATCTAGTCGAAAACTTCTATACGGATTCCAAATGTAATTCGAGCATCATACAACTCAAATCACTTTGTAATGAAGATCACATGGTGTATAATCAAATCTGAAATCCAAATAAGACATGTGAGAGTCTCCTAGTGATTGAATCTTCTAGGTTGATTGTGTTTTAGTTTCGTGGAGTTTCTAAGAGAGAAATCAAATGACTAAAGTCATGTTTGTTATTGAGGCTAAACTAGATGTGAAAGGAGGTCTAGCAACACAAACACATAGTTCTCACAAAGTAACTAGCCAACATTCACATCGTTTGTAAAGGAAAGATCGTGGTTGAGGAAACTAGATGAACGGAGTGTTACGAATAGAGGTGGGCATGACGTGGTACACATTGACAGGGGGAAGAAGCCATGATGTGTCTATCATAGCTTGGAAGCCAACGTAAAACAACTTTCAAAACAGCCAAAACAGAAAAATCAATCTAGTCGAAAACTCCTATACGGATTCCAAACGTAATTCGAGCATGATACACTCAAATCACTTTGTAATGAAGATCACATGGTGTATAATAAAATCCAAAATCCAAATAAGACACATGAGAGTCTCCTAGTGATTGAATCTTCTAGGTTGATTGTGTTTTAGTTTCGTGGCTGAGAGAGAAATCGAATGAGTGAAGTCACGTTTGTTATTGAGGTCACACTAGATGTGAAACGAGGTCTAGCAACACAAACACATAATTCTCACAAAGTTACTAGCCAACATTCACATCGTTTGTAAAGGAAAGATCGTGGTTGAGGAAACTAGATGAACGGAGTATTACGAATAGAGGTGGGCATGACGTGGTACACATTAATAGGGGGAAGAATCCATGATGTGTCTATAATAGCTTGGAATCCAACGTAAACCAACTTTCAAAACAGCCAAAACGGAAAAATTAATCTAGTCCAAAACTCCTATACGAATTCTAAACGTAATTCGAGCATGATACAACTCAAATCACTTTGCAATGAAGATAACATGGTGTATAATCAAATCTGAAATCCAAATAAGACATGTGAGAGTCTCCTAGTGATTGAATCTTCTAGGTTGATTGTGTTTTAGTTTCGTGGAGTTTCTAAGAGAGAAATCAAACGACTGAAGTCATGTTTGTTATTGAGGCTAAACTAGATGTGAAATGAGGTCTAGCAACACAAACACATAGTTCTCACAAAGTTACTAGCCAACATTCACATCGTTTGTAAAGGAAAGATCATGGTTGAGGAAACTAGATGTACGGAGTGTTACGAATAGATGTGGGCATGACGTGGTACACATTGACACGGGGACGAAGCCATAACGTGTCTATCATAGCTTGGAAGCCAACGTAAAAGAACTTTCAAAATAGCCAAAACGGAAAAATCAATCTAGTCCGAAACTCCTATGCAGATTCCAAACGTAATTCGAGCATGATACAACTCAAATCACTTTGCAATGAAGATCACATGGTGTATAATCAAATCTGAAATCCAAATAAGACATCTGATAGTCTCCTAGTGATTGAATCTTCTAGGTTGATTGTGTTTTAGTTTCGTGGTGTTTCTAAGAGAGCAATCAAATGACTGAAGTCATGTTTGTTATTGAGGCTAAACTAGATGTGAAACGAGGTCTAGCAACACAAACACATAGTTCTCACAAAGTAACTAGCCAACATTCACATCGTTTGTAAAGGAAAGATCGTGGTTAACGAATATAGATGAACGGAGTGTTACGAATAGAGGTGGGCATGACGTGGTACACATTGACAGGAGGAAGAAGCCATGACGTGTCTATCATAGCTTCGAAGCCAATGTAAAACAACTTTCAAAACAGCCAAAACAGAAAAATCAATCTAGTCGAAAACTCCTACACGGATTCCAAACGTAATTCGAGCATGATACAACTCAAATCACTTTGTAATGAAGATCACATGGTGTATAATCAAATCTGAAATCCAAATAAGACATGTGAGAGTCTCCTAGTGATTGAATCTTCTAGGTTGATTGTGTTTTAGTTTCGTGGCTGAGAGAGAAATGAAATGACTGAAGTCATGTTTGTTATTGAGGCTAAACTAGATGTGAAACGAGGTCTAGCAACGCAAACACATAGTTCTCACAAAGTTACTAGCCAACATTCACATCGTTTGTAAAGGAAAGATCTTGGTTGAGGAAACTAGATGAACGGAGTGTTACGAATAGAGGTGGGCATGACGTGGTACACATTGACAGGGGGAAGAAGCCATGACGTGTCTATCATAGCTTGGAAGCCAACGTAAAACAACTTTCAAAACAGCCAAAACGGAAAAATCAATCTAGTCCAAAACTGCTATACGGATTCCAAACGTAATTCGAGCATGATACAACTCAAATCACTTTGCAATGAAGATCACATGGTGTATAATCAAATCTGAAATCCAAATAAGACATGTGAGAGTCTCCTAGTGATTGAATCTTCTAGGTTGATTGTGTTTTAGTTTCGTGGAGTTTCTAAGAGAGAAATGAAATGACTGAAGTCATGTTTGTTATTGAGGCTAAGCTAGATGTGAAACGAGGTCTAGCAACGCAAACACATAGTTCTCACAAAGTTACTAGCCAACATTCACATCGTTTGTAAAGGAAAGATCGTGGTTGAGGAAACTAGATGAACGAAGTGGTACGAATAGAGGTGGGCATGACGTAGTATACATTGACAGGGGGAAGAAGCCATGACGTGTCTATCATAGCTTGGAAGCCAACGTAAAAGAACTTTCAAAATAGCCAAAACGGAAAAATCAATCTAGTCCGAAACTCCTATGCAGATTCCAAACGTAATTCGAGCATGATACAACTCAAATCACTTTGCAATGAAGATCACATGGTGTATAATCAAATCTGAAATCCAAATAAGACATCTGATAGTCTCCTAGTGATTGAATCTTCTAGGTTGATTGTGTTTTAGTTTCGTGGTGTTTCTAAGAGAGCAATCAAATGACTGAAGTCATGTTTGTTATTGAGGCTAAACTAGATGTGAAACGAGGTCTAGCAACACAAACACATAGTTCTCACAAAGTAACTAGCCAACATTCACATCGTTTGTAAAGGAAAGATCGTGGTTAACGAATATAGATGAACGGAGTGTTACGAATAGAGGTGGGCATGACGTGGTACACATTGACAGGAGGAAGAAGCCATGACGTGTCTATCATAGCTTCGAAGCCAACGTAAAACAACTTTCAAAACAGCCAAAACAGAAAAATCAATCTAGTCGAAAACTCCTACACGGATTCCAAACGTAATTCGAGCATGATACAACTCAAATCACTTTGTAATGAAGATCACATGGTGTATAATCAAATCTGAAATCCAAATAAGACATGTGAGAGTCTCCTAGTGATTGAATCTTCTAGGTTGATTGTGTTTTAGTTTCGTGGCTGAGAGAGAAATGAAATGACTGAAGTCATGTTTGTTATTGAGGCTAAACTAGATGTGAAACGAGGTCTAGCAACGCAAACACATAGTTCTCACAAAGTTACTAGCCAACATTCACATCGTTTGTAAAGGAAAGATCTTGGTTGAGGAAACTAGATGAACGGAGTGTTACGAATAGAGGTGGGCATGACGTGGTACACATTGACAGGGGGAAGAAGCCATGACGTGTCTATCATAGCTTGGAAGCCAACGTAAAACAACTTTCAAAACAGCCAAAACGGAAAAATCAATCTAGTCCAAAACTGCTATACGGATTCCAAACGTAATTCGAGCATGATACAACTCAAATCACTTTGCAATGAAGATCACATGGTGTATAATCAAATCTGAAATCCAAATAAGACATGTGAGAGTCTCCTAGTGATTGAATCTTCTAGGTTGATTGTGTTTTAGTTTCGTGGAGTTTCTAAGAGAGAAATGAAATGACTGAAGTCATGTTTGTTATTGAGGCTAAGCTAGATGTGAAACGAGGTCTAGCAACGCAAACACATAGTTCTCACAAAGTTACTAGCCAACATTCACATCGTTTGTAAAGGAAAGATCGTGGTTGAGGAAACTAGATGAACGAAGTGGTACGAATAGAGGTGGGCATGACGTAGTATACATTGACAGGGGGAAGAAGCCATGACGTGTCTATCATAGCTTGGAAGCCAACGTAAAACAACTTTCAAAACAGCCAAAACGGAAAAATCAATCTAGTCGAAAACTCCTATACGGATTCCAAATGTAATTCGAGCATAATACAACTCAAATCACTTTGCAATGAAGATCACATGGTGTATAATCAAATCTGAAATCCAAATAAGACATGTGAGAATCTCCTAGTGATTGAATCTTCTAGGTTGATTGTGTTTTAGTTTTGTGGAGTTTCTAAGAGAGAAATCAAATGACTGAAGTCATGTTTGTTATGGAGGCTAAACTAGATGTGAAACGAGGTCTAGCAACGCAAACACATAGTTCTCACAAAGTTACTAGCCAACATTCACATCGTTTGTAAAGGAAAGATCGTGGTTGAGGAAACTAGACGAACGGAGTTTTACGAATAGAGGTGGGCATGATGTGGTACACATTGACACGGAGACGAAGCCATCACGTGTCTATCATAGCTTGGAAGCCAACGTAAAAGAACTTTCAAATTAGCCAAAACGGAAAAATCAATCTAGTCCGAAACTCCTATGCAGATTCCAAACGTAATTCGAGCATGATACAACTCAAATCACTTTGTAATGAAGATGACATGGTGTATAATCAAATCCAAAATCCAAATAAGACACATGAGAGTCTCCTAGTGATTGAATCTTCTAGGTTGATTGTGTTTTAGTTTCGTGGCTGACAGAGAAATCGAATGAGTGAAGTCATGTTTGTTATTGAGGCTAAACTAGATGTGAAACGAGGTCTAGCAACACAAACACATAGTTCTCACAAAGTTACTAGCCAACATTCACATCGTTTGTAAAGGAAAGATCGTGGTTGAGGAAACTAGATGAACGGAGTGTTACGAATAGAGGTGGGCATGACGTGGTACACATTGATAGGGGGAAGAAGCCATGATGCATCTATAATAGCTTGGAATCCAACGTAAAACAACTTTAAAAACAGCCAAAACGGAAAAATCGATCTAGTCCAAAACTCCTATACGGATTCCAAACGTAATTCGAGCATGATACAACTCAAATCACTTTGCAATGAAGATCACATGGTGTATAATCAAATCTGAAATTCAAATAAGACATGTGAGAGTCTCCTAGTGATTGAATCTTCTAGGTTGATTGTGTTTTAGTTTCGTGGTGTTTCTAAGAGAGCAATCAAATGACTAAAGTCATGTTTGTTATTGAGGCTAAACTAGATGTGAAACGAGGTCTAGCAACACAAACACATAGTTCTCACAAAGTAACTAGCCAACATTCACATCGTTTGTAAAGGAAAGATCGTGGTTGAGGAAACTAGATGAACGGAGTGTTACGAATAGAGGTGGGCATGACTTGGTACACATTGACAGGGGGAAGAAGCCATGACGTGTCTATCATAGCTTGGAAACCAACGTAAAACAACTTTCAAAACAGCCAAAACGGAAAAATCAATCTAGTCAAAAACTCCTATACGGATTCCAAATGTAATTCGAGCATGATACAACTCAAATCACTTTGCAATGAAGATCACATGGTGTATAATCAAATCTGAAATCCAAATAAGACATGTGAGAGTCTCCTAGTGATTGAATCTTCTAGGTTGATTGTGTTTTAGTTTCATGGAGTTTCTAAGAGAGTAATCAAATGACTGAAGTCATGTTTGTTATTGAGGCTAAACTAGATGTGAAACGAGGTCTAGCAATGATCTGCTCAAATTTACCCTGAGCTACTCTCTCAAATTAAGAGATCGATGTAGTACTTAGGGATCGAATCCACAGGGAAAAGAATCACGCAATCAATTAAAGAGTTCGAATTAGGCTAAGCAAAAATGTGTGAATGAAATAAAATAGCAAACAAGTAAATAGTGATAAATGATCTAGGAAATCAAAGAGACAAAAGCTAGGTGATGGGTAATTCTTCAGGTATGATTCGAAATTGAGTCGTGTCGATCGACACAGGTATCCGTGTCGATCGACACAAAGATAAAAAACGTTAGGGTTTGTTAAGTACCGTTCTAGAACATAAACACTAATGTAAAGCCAATCAACTGTCGTTGCAGAGACTATCTATGATTAGATTCCTAAATCCCAAATTTCTTTGCGAACCTAGAGAATTAAATCAAGCTTTATAGTTCAGGTTTAATTGCTCACAGAATTCCTAAACCAAATTTCTTTGCGAAGAGGCAATTCTGCTCATCTAAGACTAGTTCAAGTTATTAATAACACTTTCGTGTCTATTAAACAACCTAAGATCTAAATTCTAGGTGTACGGGCTAGATCTAGTATTGGAAACAATCTAGATGAAAAACCAGAAGATAAACCCTAACAGATTTTCAGTCCTAACAATTTCTCATCAAAACCCTAGAATTCCCCACAACCTAACAAGCAAACTACTCAGACATAGATGCAGTAAACATTATGAATGATATCAATTGCATAAAAGATAGAGTTAGAGATACAGAGGGTTTTATGCTGAAGATCTGAGAAACTCTGAAATCTCTCTGGAAAACTCTCCCTCTCTCCAGTCTCAATAAAATCCAAGATGTCCAACATAAAAACCTAAGTAAAACTATATATACAAGTAGGCAAAATCGGACTGGGCCTTTCTGGAAACTTCTGGGTTTCATGGGCCCAAGAGGAAATTCTTCTCTTCTCGTCAGATATACTCGTGTCGATCGACACACATGTCCATGTCGATCGACACATGCTTGAAAACTCGACTCCGACTTGATAACTTCAGCTCTTCTTTCCTCGATGTTCCAAAATACTTCAAAAGCTCCCAATATGCTCCAATCGATCATTGACCTACAAGGACTCTAAAACAATAGGAAAATACCAAACAGACTCTATAAAAAGGACTTATATCATGGTTGAAAATGGGTAAAAACCATGATATATCAACTCCCCCAGACTTAGCCTTTGCTTGCCCTCAAGCAAAACATAAACCAAGAATGTGAAAGAGATTTGAAAACACAGAAACTTACTTTCCCTTGGAGCAATGAATTGACCCTTCCAACTAGTGAACCACATAATCCAGAACCAACCGGAATCAGACCACCATGTACTTCTCTGCAGACATTCGCAGCCTTCCAAATTCATCCACCACTTCACAGCATAATCCGTTAGTCTTCATAGCTTGGTCTCAATGTTCTCAGTGCCAAATGCCTTCTAGACTCATTCCCAGACTATACCATGACAAATCAACCTATACAACACTCGGTATTCCTCCTCTCTCCCAGACTTATTTGGTTCTCTATTCCTATTGTTTCATGATTGCTGAACTCAAAGAAGTGCATATTTCACTAATGTTGTTCCTTGTTAGGAGACAGGCTCGTGACTCACTACTATTGTTCCTTGTTAGGAGACAGGCTCGTGAGATTGCTCGTCTTCTTCATCCGTTTTACGGGACTCAGACTGCTGCTTTTGAGCTGGGTGATCACCTCTTGAGTATAGACTCACTGGATTTTATTCCTCGTCTTATACTCAGGAGCTATCATTTCACCCCAATCCTAACATAAATGATATATATTTTTTTTTTCTAAGGGAATAGAGGGAGAGGAGTACCATCACTTTAAAAAAAAAGTTGCACTTGTCAGGTATGAATGAGGAGTCAAGCTCTATGGACATCAATCCCAAAGAAAAACCGTGCAGTAGCTCTGACTTGGCGGATTATACTGGAAGTAGCAGACGTCTCCAGTCAACTGGTCAATCCTAGGATTTTCCATTAGTCTAACTTTAAAACTGATCCTGGAAAAATGGTCACATGCTGGCAAAGACAATCCACTAAACCAAAAGAAGGGTTGTTCCTAACTAATTTTGACTCAATAAAAACAAAAATTTGACTCAAAATAAACCAAAACAAATGAAAACACGTTAGTAGTTTCCTCCCCCAGACTTAACCAACACTGTCCCCAGTGTTGTCAAGCCTGAAGCTGGCAAAAGAAATCAAAGGAAAATTTGAACTTGATTGAAATGAACGAGATTTACCAAAGTGGGAACCCTGTCGATCGACACAAGCATGTCATGTCGATCGACACAGGTTCTGAGGGATCGAATCGTTGTGATGTCGAGAATTTTGAAAATTGAAGGCCATGTCGATCGACACACAGGTCCGTATCGATCGGCAGAAACCTTACTGTCGCAGACTGCAAGTTTTCTGCATCACTCAACAAACATGATCAAAGAAGAAAACACACAATGCAAATCCTTAAGATGATCAAGTTCAAGCTCCTAAGAAATCCATAGACTAACTGACTGAAAAGAAAATAAGATATAAAATAGAAAAACTTACAAGTGGGTTGCCTCCCACTTAGCGCTTGTTTTCAGTCATTAGCTCGACTGTGTCAGGCTCAGGTCTTTCGTGGAATGGTGCAGGGAGAAACACCTGGAAAGAGCTTTCTAGTGTTCTGCAGCATCTCCTGGATCACTTCCTCTCCTTTCTCCCTTAACTCCATAGGGATGAAAATTCTGAACTTGGAGAATGGTGTGGAAGTCTTCTTGCTTTTTGCCTTAGCTGGTTTGGATCCTCCATCAGGTCTCTAGAGTGGTGCACACAGGATCTTCTTTTTTTCTTACAGTGGCCTCTCTCCAGTGATGACAGTCAAACAGGAGATATCTTTGTCATGGACTGCAGGGTAGTAGACATCCTTGTTGATTTTGGAGAAAGAGATCCGCTCATTAGGAAAATCAACGAATGCTCCCACAGTGGCAAAGAAGGCTCGCCCAAGAATCAATGGTCTGTTGCTTCCCTTTCTTGACTCTATAACGTGAAAGTCTGTAGGAATAAGACAATCTCCCACTTGCAGCATCAAATCAGCAATGAATCCTTTCGAAGTTGTGGGAGTCCCGTCAGCTAGCAAGATAGACATCCTTGAAGGTTGAAGATCCACAATCCCTAGCTTCCTTTCAAAATCCTCAGAGATAACATTCACATTAGCCCAGTGTCACACAGAGAGTTCTTGAATTGCGTACCTTTGATAGAGCAGGGAATCACAAACGTTCCACGACTTGAAACCTTGGGTAGCTTGCTCAATGAGGGTTGAGTAGGTTCTTCTGGGGTCATGTCCTGAATCAATGCGCATACTTCTACAGAAAGTATCGCACTAAACTGCTCTGAACTCAAGTTCTTTATAACCATCCTCTGCAAGCACTTCCTGACCACCGTAGAGAGCTTCTCAGTACCTATCAGTGGAAAGTCCACAACAAGCTTTTCCATGATGGCCTTGCATTGGGCATCCTCCATCTCTTGCTTAGACTTCCTCCTTGGAAAGGGTAGCTTAGGCCTGTAGACCCTCTCTTCTGAACTATCCGATGATTCTGAAGAAAGTGGGCTGTTCTGGGTAGCATGTCGATCGACACTAGCAGTTTGTCGATCGACAGGAGACTTCCTGTCCGATATATCATCAATTGCCTTATACGCTGTCGATCGACACTTACCAGTCGTGTCGATCGACACAAGCTCTGCTGTCTCCAAATCAGCGACTTCTCCTTCCTTACACCCCACAGTGATTGCATTGATATGCAACCTTGGGTTAGTCTCAGTCTTAGCCGGTAGGAAACCTTCTTGCCTTTTTACCGACTCCGCTGTTTGGGCTACCTGAGTGTCCAGCTTCTTCATGTGGAGATTGATAGCCTCAATTTTGCCATTCAGATCTTGGTACATAGCATCCATCTTCCCATTAAAGCTCACGGTCATCTTCTGTTGACCTTCTAGAATCTGCTCCAACATGGATTTCATCTCACTGCTCTCTGTTGTCTGAGGAGGAGGTGTCTGGTAGGAAGAAGAACCATAGTTCCTTTGGTAGTTCCCGTTAAAACCTCTGTTACCCTGCTGATTCCCAAACCTCTGACCCTGAAAACCCACTCCACCAACGAAGTTGCAATCCTTTTCAGCCTGTGTCGATCGACACAATCCTTCCATGTCGATCGACATGGGTTCTGGCTCGAAGGTCTCAACTTCTTTAGCAAACTGCACTGACTTCTTCCCCGTTAGCAAGTTGTGCATAGAATCCAATTTGGCATTAACCGCAGCAATCTGACTTCCATCCATGTTCCCATTGAGCTTCTTCCTTTCAAAATCTGCATTCTTGGTACTATTGCTAGAAGCCAAGTTGTCGATGAGAATCAGAGCATCTTCCGGATATCGGGTGTTGAAATTCCCATTGATAGCTGAATCGAGGGCCACCTGATACCTCCAGTCAATCCCTCTGAAGAATATACCCAGCAGCTGAACATTACTAAACCCGTGATGAGGACAATCTCTCTAGTAAGCCTTGAATCGCACCCAAGAATCCTTGAATGCCTCAGTAGGACCCTGCTTGAAAGTAGAGATCTTGGTCCTCAGATCCTCTGATCTCGCCTCATCGAAGAAGTTGTTGAGGAAAGCATTCTTGGTGTCCTCCCAAGTAGTCAGCGAGCCCGGCTCTAGCTGCTTCAGCCAGTAAGATGCTTCTCCGCTAAGGGAGTATGGGAACAGCTTGCAGAAGAGATAGTCGCTTAAAACACCATTAGCCTTGATGCTAGATGCTAGGTCGTCGAACCTCTCAATGTGATCCATGGGGTGTTCAGAAGATAGGCCATGGAATGGGTGCTGAGCAACTAGTGAGAAGTAGGCTGGCTTTAGCTCAAAATCGCTCCTCTGGAACGCAGGAGGGCGAATCGCAGCCCTGTTGGCATAGAACTCGTCAGGCCTGTTGTACTCTCCCAGAGTGCGCCCACGCCCAGCTGGCTCATGGTGCTGTACAACTTGCTGTTCCTCTAAAATCACAGCCCCATTCTCATCCAGTCTCTGACCCTGAGCGTTGCGTCTGCGACCCTCAGTGTCCTGCAAGACCCCATCTTCCCCTCTGATAAGCACTAGCGGATTAACCATCCTGAAACACACAAAACAAAACAAAGAAAAGAAAAAGTAAGTAAAATAAACAAAAATAAAAGCTTAGACAAAATTCTACTAACAATAATCGAATGGTGAAATCCAATCCCCGGCAACGGCGCCAAAATTTGATCTGCTCAAATTTACCCTGAGCTACTCTCTCAAATTAAGAGATCGATGTAGTACTTAGGGATCGAATCCACAGGGAAAAGAATCACGCAATCAATTAAAGAGTTCGAATTAGGCTAAGCAAGAATGTGTGAATGAAATAAAATAGCAAACAAGTAAATAGTGATAAATGATCTAGGAAATCAAAGAGACAAAAGCTAGGTGATGGGTAATTCTTCAGGTATGATTCGAAATTGAGTCGTGTCGATCGACACAGGTATCCGTGTCGATCGACACAAAGATAAAAAACGTTAGGGTTTGTTAAGTACCGTTCTAGAACATAAACACTAATGTAAAGCCAATCAACTGTCGTTGCAGAGACTATCTATGATTAGATTCCTAAATCCCAAATTTCTTTGCGAACCTAGAGAATTAAATCAAGCTTTATAGTTCAGGTTTAATTGCTCACAGAATTCCTAAACCAAATTTCTTTGCGAAGAGGCAATTCTGCTCATCTAAGACTAGTTCAAGTTATTAATAACACTTTCGTGTCTATTAAACAACCTAAGATCTAAATTCTAGGTGTACGGGCTAGATCTAGTATTGGAAACAATCTAGATGAAAAACCAGAAGATAAACCCTAACAGATTTTCAGTCCTAACAATTTCTCATCAAAACCCTAGAATTCCCCACAACCTAACAAGCAAACTACTCAGACATAGATGCAGTAAACATTATGAATGATATCAATTGCATAAAAGATAGAGTTAGAGATACAGAGGGTTTTATGCTGAAGATCTGAGAAACTCTGAAATCTCTCTGGAAAACTCTCCCTCTCTCCAGTCTCAATAAAATCCAAGATGTCCAACATAAAAACCTAAGTAAAACTATATATACAAGTAGGCAAAATCGGACTGGGCCTTTCTGGAAACTTCTGGGTTTCATGGGCCCAAGAGGAAATTCTTCTCTTATCGTCAGATATACTCGTGTCGATCGACACACATATCCATGTCGATCGACACATGCTTGAAAACTCGACTCCGACTTGATAACTTCAGCTCTTCTTTCCTCGATGTTCCAAAATACTCCAAAAGCTCCCAATATGCTCCTATCGATCATTGACCTACAAGGACTCTAAAACAATAGGAAAATACCAAACAGACTCTATAAAAAGGACTTATATCATGGTTGAAAATGGGTAAAAACCATGATATATCAAGCAACGCAAACACATAGTTCTCACAAAGTTACTAGCCAACATTCACATCGTTTGTAAAGGAAAGATCGTGGTTGAGGAAACTAGACGAACGGAGTTTGGTATTTACGAAAAGAGGTGGGCATGACGTGGTACACATTGACACGGGGGAAGAAGCCATGACGTGTCTATCATAGCTTGGAAGCCAACGTAAAACAACTTTCAAAACAGCCAAAACGGAAAAATCAATCTAGTCGAAAACTCCTATACGGATTCGAAACGTAATTCGAGCATGATACAACTCAAATCACTTTGTAATGAAGATCACATGGTGTAAAATAAAATCCAAAATCCAAATAAGACATGTGAGAGTCTCCTAGTGATTGAATCTTCTAGGTTGATTGTGTTTATTGAATCTTCTAGGTTGATTGTGTTTTAGTTTCGTGGCTGAGAGAGAAATCGAATGAGTGAAGTCATGTTTGTTATTGAGGTCAAACTAGATGTGAAACGAGGTCTAGCAACACAAACACATACTTCTCACAAAGTTACTAGCCAACATTCACTTCGTTTGTAAAGGAAAGATCGTGGTTGAGGAAACTAGATGAACGGAGTATTACGAATAGAGGTGGGCATGACGTGGTACACATTGATAGGGGGAAGAAGCCATGATGTATCTATAATAGCTTGGAATCCAACGTAAAACAACTTTCAAAACAGCCAAAACGGAAAAATCAATCTAGTCCAAAACTCCTATACGGATTCCAAACGTAATTCGAGCATGATACAACTCAAATCACTTTGCAATGAAGATAACATGGTGTTTAATCAAATCTGAAATCCAAATAAGACATGTGAGAGTCTCCTAGTGATTGAATCTTCTAGGTTGATTGTGTTTTAGTTTCGTGGAGTTTCTAAGAGATAAATCAAACGACTGAAGTCATGTTTGTTATTGAGGCTAAACTAGATGTGAAATGAGGTCTAGCAACACAAACACATAGTTCTCACAAAGTTACTAGCCAACATTCACATCGTTTGTAAAGGAAAGATCGTGGTAAAGGAAACTAGATGAACGGAGTGTTACGAATAGATGTGGGCATGACGTGGTACACATTGACACGGGGATGAAGCCATAACGTGTCTATCATAGCTTGGAAGCCAACGCAAAAGAACTTTCAAAATAGCCAAAACAGAAAAATCAATCTAGTCCAAAACTGCTATACGGATTCCAAACGTAATTCGAGCATGATACAACTCAAATCACTTTGCAATGAAGATCACATGGTGTATAATCAAATCTGAAATCTAAATAAGACACGTGAGAGTCTCCTAGTGATTGAATCTTCTAGGTTGATTGTGTTTTAGTTTCGTGGTGTTTCTGAGAGAGAAATCAAACGACTGAAGTCATGTTTGTTATTGAGGCTAAACTAGATGTGAAACGAGGTCTAGCAACACAAACACATAGTTCTCATAAAGTTACTAGCCAACATTCACATCGTTTGTAAAAGAAAGAACGTGGTTGAGGAAACTAGATGAACAGAGTGTTACGAATAGAGGTGGGCATGACGTGGTACACATTGACAGGGGGAAGAAGCCATGACGTGTCTATCATAGCTTGGAAGCCAACTTAAAACAACTTTCAAAATAGCCAAAACGGAAAAATCAATCTAGTCGAAAACTCCTATACGGATTCCAAACGTAATTCGAGCATGATACAACTCAAATCACTTTGTAATGAAGATCACATGGTGTATAATCAAATCCAATATCCAAATAAGACACATGAGAGTCTCCTAGTGACTGAATCTTCTAGGTTGATTGTGTTTTAGTTTCGTGGAGTTTCTGAGAGAGAAATCAAACGACTGAAGTCATTTTTGTTATTGAAGCTAAACTAGATGTGAAACGAGGTCTAGCAACACAAACACATAGTTCTCATAAAGTTACTAGCCAACATTCACATCGTTTGTAAAAGAAAGATCGTGGTTGAGGAAACTAGATGAACAGAGTGTTACGAATAGAGGTGGGCATGACGTGGTACACATTGACAGGGGGAAGAAGCCATGACGTGTCTATCATAGCTTGGAAGCCAACTTAAAACAACTTTCAAAATAGCCAAAACGGAAAAATCAATCTAGTCGAAAACTCCTATACGGATTCCAAACGTAATTCGAGCATGATACAACTCAAATCACTTTGTAATGAAGATCACATGGTGTTTAATCAAATCCAATATCCAAATAAGACACATGAGAGTCTCCTAGTGATTGAATCTTCTAGGTTGATTGTGTTTTAGTTTCGTGGAGTTTCTAAGAGAGAAATCAAATGACTGAAGTCATGTTTGTTATTGACGCTAAACTAGATGTGAAACGAGGTCTAGCAACACAAACACATAGTTCTCATAAAGTTACTAGCCAACATTCACATCGTTTGTAAAAGAAAGATCGTGGTTGAGGAAACTAGATGAACAGAGTGTTACGAATAGAGGTGGGCATGACGTGGTACACATTGACAGGGGGAAGAAGCCATGACGTGTCTATCATAGCTTGGAAGCCAACTTAAAACAACTTTCAAAATAGCCAAAACGGAAAAATCAATCTTGTCGAAAACTCCTATACGGATTCCAAACGTAATTCGAGCATGATACAACTCAAATCACTTTGTAATGAAGATCACATGGTGTATAATCAAATCTGAAATCCAAATAAGACATGTGAGAGTCTCCTAGTGATTGAATCTTCTAGGTTGATTGTGTTTTAGTTTCGTGGAGTTTCTAAGAGAGAAATGAAATTACTGAAGTCATGTTTGTTATTGAGGCTAAACTAGATGTGAAACGAGGTCTAGCAACGCAAACACATAGTTCTCACAAAGTTACTATCCAACATTCACATCGTTTGTAAAGGAAAGATCGTGGTTGAGGAAACTAGACGAACAGAGTTTTACGAATAGAGGTGGGTATGACGTGGTACACATTGACACGGAGACGAAGCCATCACGTGTCTATCATAGCTTGGAAGCCAACGTAAAAGAACTTTCAAATTAGCCAAAACGGAAAAATCAATCTCGTCCGAAACTCCTATGCGGATTCCAAACGTAATTCGAGCATGATACAAGTCAAATCACTTTGTAATGAAGATGACATGGTGTATAATCAAATCCAAAGTCCAAATAAGACACATGAGAGTCTCTTAGTGATTGAATCTTCTAGGTTGATTGTGTTTTAGTTTCGTGGCTGACAGAGAAATCGAATGAGTGAAGTCATGTTTGTTATTGAGGCTAAACTAGATGTGAAATGAGGTCTAGCAACACAAACACATAGTTCTCAAAAAGTTACTAGCCAACATTCACATCGTTTGTAAAGGAAAGATCGTGGTTGAGGAAACTAGATGAACGGAGTGTTACGAATAGAGGTGGGCATGACGTGGTACACATTAATAGGGGGAAGAAGCCATGATGTGTCTATAATAGCTTGGAATCCAACGTAAAACAACTTTCAAAACAGCCAAAACAGAAAAATCAATCTAGTCCAAAACTCCTATACGGATTCGAAACGTAATTCAAGCATGATACAACTCAAATCACTTTGCAATGAAGATCACATGGTGTATAATCAAATCTGAAATCCAAATAAGACATGTGAGAGTCTCCTAGTGATTGAATCTTCTAGGTTGATTGTGTTTTAGTTTCGTGGTGTTTCTAAGAGAGCAATCAAATGACTAAAGTCATGTTTGTTATTGAGGCTAAACTAGATGTGAAACGAGGTCTAGCAACACAAACACATAGTTCTCACAAAGTAACTAGCCAACATTCTCATCGTTTGTAAAGGAAAGATCGTGGTTGAGGAAACTATATGAACGGAGTGTTACGAATAGAGGTGGGCATGACGTGGTACACATTGACAGGGGGAAGAAGCCATGAAGTGTCTATCATAGCTTGGAAGCCAACGTAAAACAACTTTCAAAACAGCCAAAACGGAAAAATCAATCTAGTCGAAAACTCCTATACGGATTCCAAATGTAATTCGAGCATGATAAAACTCAAATCACTTTGCAATGAAGATCACATGGTGTATAATCAAATCTGAAATCCAAATAAGATATGTGAGAGTCTCCTAGTGATTGAATCTTCTAGGTTGATAGTGTTTTAGTTTCGTGGAGTTTCTAAGAGAGAAATGAAATGACTGAAGTCATGTTTGTTATTGAGGCTAAACTAGATGTGAAACGAGGTCTAGCAACGCAAACACATAGTTCTCACAAAGTTACTAGCCAACATTCACATCGTTTGTAAAGGAAAGATCGTGGTTGAGGAAACTAGATGAACGGAGTCTTACGAATAGAGGTGGGCATGACGTGGTACACATTGACAGGGGGAAGAAGCCATGACGTGTCTATCATAGCTTGGAAGCCAACGTAAAACAACTTTCAAAACAGCCAAAACGGAAAAATCAATCTAGTCGAAAACTCCTATACGGATTCCAAATGTAATTCGAGCATGATACAACTCAAATCACTTTGCAATGAAGATCACATGGTGTATAATCAAATCTGAAATCCAAATAAGACATGTGAGAGTCTCCTAGTGATTGAATCTTCTAGGTTGATTGTGTTTTAGTTTCGTGGAGTTTCTAAGAGAGAAATGAAATGACTGAAGTCATGTTTGTTATTGAGGCTAAACTAGATGTGAAACGAGGTCTAGCAACACAAACACATAGTTCTCACAAAGTTACTAGCCAACATTCACATCGTTTGTAAAGGAAAGATCGTGGTTGAGGAAACTAGACGAACGGAGATTTACGAATAGAGGTGGGCATGACGTGGTACACATTGACACGGAGACGAAGCCATCACGTGTCTATCATAGCTTGGAAGCCAACGTAAAAGAACCTTCAAATTAGCCAAAACGGAAAAATCAATCTAGTCCGAAACTCCTATGCAGATTCCAAACGTAATTCGAGCACGATACAACTCAAATCACTTTGTAATGAAGATGACATGGTGTATAATCAAATCCAAAATCCAAATAAGACACATGAGAGTCTCCTAGTGATTGAATCTTCTAGGTTGATTGTGTTTTAGTTTCGTGGCTGACAGAGAAATCGAATGAGTGAAGTCATGTTTGTTATTGAGGCTAAACTAGATGTGAAACGAGGTCTAGCAACACAAACACATAGTTCTCACAAAGTTACTAGCCAACATTCACATCGTTTGTAAAGGAAAGATCGTGGTTGAGGAAACTAGATGAACGGAGTCTTACGAATAGAGGTGGGCATGACGTGGTACACATTGATAGGGGGAAGAAGCCATGATGTGTCTATTATAGCTTGGAATCCAACGTAAAACAACTTTCAAAACAGCCAAAACGGAAAAATCAATCTAGTCCAAAACTCATATACGGATTCCAAACGTAATTCGAGCATGATACAACTCAAATCACTTTGCAATGAAGATCACATGGTGTATAATCAAATCTGAAATCCAAATAAGACATGTGAGAGTCTCCTAGTGATTGAATCTTCTAGGTTGATTGTGTTTTAGTTTCGTGGTGTTTCTAAGAGAGCAATCAAATGACTAAAGTCATGTTTGTTATTGAGGCTAAACTAGATGTGAAACGAGGTCTAGCAACACAAACACATAGTTCTCACAAAGTAACTAGCCAACATTCACATCGTTTGTAAAGGAAAGATCGTGGTTGAGGAAACTAGATGAACGGAGTGTTACGAATAGAGGTGAGCATGACGTGGCACACATTGACAGGGGGAAGAAGCCATGACGTGTCTATCATAGCGTGGAAGCCAACGTAAAACAACTTTCAAAACAGCCAAAACGGAAAAATCAATCTAGTCAAAAACTCCTATACGGATTCCAAATGTAATTCGAGCATGATACAACTCAAATCACTTTGCAATGAAGATCACATGGTGTATAATCAAATCTGAAATCCAAATAAGACATGTGAGAGTCTCCTAGTGATTGAATCTTCTAGGTTGATTGTGTTTTAGTTTCATGGAGTTTCTAAGAGAGTAATCAAATGACTGAAGTCATGTTTGTTATTCAGGCTAAACTAGATGTGAAACGAGGTATAGCAACGCAAACCCATAGTTCTCACAAAGTTACTAGCCAACATTCACATCGTTTGTAAAGGAAAGTTCGTGGTTGAGGAAACTAGACGAACGGAGTTTTACGAAAAGAGGTGGGCATGACGTGGTACACATTGACACGGGGGAAGAAGCCATGACGTGTCTATCATAGCTTGGAAGCCAACGTAAAACAACTTTCAAAACAGCCAAAACGGAAAAATCAATCTAGTCGAAAACTCCTATACGGATTCCAAACATAATTCGAGCATGATACAACTCAAATCACTTTGTAATGAAGATCACATGGTGTAAAATAAAATCCAAAATCCAAATAAGACATGTGAGAGTCTCCTAGTGATTGAATCTTCTAGGTTGATTGAGTGAAGTCATGTTTGTTATTGAGGCTAAACTAGATGTGAAACAAGGTCTAGCAACACAAACACATAGTTCTCACAAAGTTACTAGCCAACATTCACATCGTTTGTAAAAGAAAGATCGTGGTTGAGGAAACTAGATGAACAGAGTGTTACGAATAGAGATGGGCATGACGTGGTACACATTGATAGGGGGAAGAAGCCATGACGTGTCTATCATAGCTTGGAAGCCAACTTAAAACAACTTTCAAAATAGCCAAAACGGAAAAATCAATCTAGTCGAAAACTCCTATACGGATTCCAAACGTAATTCGAGCATGATACAACTCAAATCACTTTGTAATGAAGATCACATGGTGTATAATCAAATCCAATATCCAAATAAGACACATGAGAGTCTCCTAGTGACTGAATCTTCTAGGTTGATTGTGTTTTAGTTTCGTGGAGTTTATGAGAGAGAAGTCAAACGACTGAAGTCATTTTTGTTATTGAAGCTAAACTAGATGTGAAACGAGGTCTAGCAACACAAACACATAGTTCTCATAAAGTTACTAGCCAACATTCACATCGTTTGTAAAAGAAAGATCGTGGTTGAGGAAACTAGATGAACAGAGTGTTACGAATAGAGGTGGGCATGACGTGGTACACATTGACAGGGGGAAGAAGCCATGACGTGTCTATCATAGCTTGGAAGCCAACTTAAAACAACTTTCAAAATAGCCAAAACGGAAAAATCAATCTAGTCGAAAACTCCTATACGGATTCCAAACGTAATTCGAGCATGATACAACTCAAATCACTTTGTAATGAAGATCACATGGTGTTTAATCAAATCCAATATCCAAATAAGACACATGAGAGTCTCCTAGTGATTGAATCTTCTAGGTTGATTGTGTTTTAGTTTCGTGGAGTTTCTAAGAGAGAAATCAAATGACTGAAGTCATGTTTGTTATTGACGCTAAACTAGATGTGAAACGAGGTCTAGCAACACAAACACATAGTTCTCATAAAGTTACTAGCCAACATTCACATCGTTTGTAAAAGAAAGATCGTGGTTGAGGAAACTAGATGAACAGAGTGTTACGAATAGAGGTGGGCATGACGTGGTACACATTGACAGGGGGAAGAAGCCATGACGTGTCTATCATAGCTTGGAAGCCAACTTAAAACAACTTTCAAAATAGCCAAAACGGAAAAATCAATCTAGTCGAAAACTCCTATACGGATTCCAAACGTAATTCGAGCATGATACAACTCAAATCACTTTGTAATGAAGATCACATGGTGTATAATCAAATCCAATATCCAAATAAGACACATGAGAGTCTCCTAGTGACTGAATCTTCTAGGTTGATTGTGTTTTCGTTTCGTGGAGTTTCTGAGAGAGAAATCAAACGACTGAAGTCATTTTTGTTATTGAAGCTAAACTACATGTGAAACGAGGTCTAGCAACACAAACACATAGTGCTCAAAAAGTTACTAGCCAACATTAACATCGTTTGTAAAGGAAAGATCGCGGTTGAGGAAACTAGATGAACGGAGTATTACGAATAGAGGTGGGCATGACGTGGTATACATTGATAGGGGAAGAAGCCATGATGTGTCTATAATAGCTTGGAATCCAACGTAAAACAACTTTCAAAATAGCCAAAACGGAAAAATTAATCTAGTCCAAAACTCCTATACGGATTCCAAACATAATTCGAGCATGATACAACTCAAATCACTTTGCAATGAAGATCACATGGTGTATAATCAAATCTGAAATCCAAATAAGACATGTGAGAGTCTCCTAGTGATTGAATCTTCTAGGTTGATTGTGTTTTAGTTTCGTGGAGTTTCTAAGAGTGAAATCAAATGACTGAAGTCATGTTTGTTATTGACGCTAAACTAGATGTGAAACGAGGTCTAGCAACACAAACACATAGTTCTCATAAAGTTACTAGCCAACATTCACATCGTTTGTAAAAGAAAGATCGTGGTTGAGGAAACTAGATGAACAGAGTGTTACGAATAGAGGTGGGCATGACGTGGTACACATTGACAGGGGGAAGAAGCCATGACGTGTCTATCATAGCTTGGAAGCCAACTTAAAACAACTTTCAAAATAGCCAAAACGGAAAAATCAATCTAGTCGAAAACTCCTATACGGATTCCAAACGTAATTCGAGCATGATACAACTCAAATCACTTTGTAATGAAGATCACATGGTGTATAATCAAATCCAATATCCAAATAAGACACATGAGAGTCTCCTAGTGACTGAATCTTCTAGGTTGATTGTGTTTTCGTTTCGTGGAGTTTCTGAGAGAGAAATCAAACGACTGAAGTCATTTTTGTTATTGAAGCTAAACTACATGTGAAACGAGGTCTAGCAACACAAACACATAGTGCTCAAAAAGTTACTAGCCAACATTAACATCGTTTGTAAAGGAAAGATCGCGGTTGAGGAAACTAGATGAACGGAGTATTACGAATAGAGGTGGGCATGACGTGGTATACATTGATAGGGGAAGAAGCCATGATGTGTCTATAATAGCTTGGAATCCAACGTAAAACAACTTTCAAAATAGCCAAAACGGAAAAATTAATCTAGTCCAAAACTCCTATACGGATTCCAAACATAATTCGAGCATGATACAACTCAAATCACTTTGCAATGAAGATCACATGGTGTATAATCAAATCTGAAATCCAAATAAGACATGTGAGAGTCTCCTAGTGATTGAATCTTCTAGGTTGATTGTGTTTTAGTTTCGTGGAGTTTCTAAGAGTGAAATCAAACGACTGAAGTCATGTTTGTTATTGAGGCTAAACTAGATGTGAAACGAGGTCTAGCAACGCAAACACATAGTTCTCACAAATTTAGTAGCCAACATTCACATCGTTTGTAAAGGAAAGATCGTGGTTGAGGAAACTAGACGAACGGAGTTTTACGAAAAGAGGTGGGCATGACGTGGTACACATTGTCACGGAGACGAAGCCATCACGTGTCTATCATAGCTTGGAAGCCAACGTAAAAGAACTTTCAAATTAGCAAAAACGGAAAAATCAATCTAGTCCGAAACTCCTATGCGGATTCCAAACGTAATTCGAGCATGATACAACTCAAATCACTTTGTAATGAAGCTGACATGGTGTATAATCAAATCTGAAATCCAAATAAGACATGTGAGAGTCCCCTAGTGATTGAATCTTCTAGGTTGATTGTGTTATAGTTTCGTGGAGTTTCTAAGAGAGAAATCAAATGACTGAAGTCATGTTTGTTATTGAGGCTAAATTAGATGTGAAACGAAGTCTAGCAACGCAAACACATAGTTCTCATAAAGTTACTAGCCAACATTCACATCGTTTGTAAAGGAAAGATTGTGGTTGAGGAAACTAGATGAACGGAGTGTTACGAATAGAGGTGGGCATGACGTGGTACACATTGATAGGGGGAAGAAGCCATGATGTGTCTATAATAGCTTGGAATCCAACGTAAAACAACTTTCAAAACAGCCAAAATGGAAAAATCAATCTAGTCCAAAACTCCTATACGGATTCGAAACGTAATTTGAGCATGATACAACTCAAATCACTTTGCAATGAAGATCACATGGTGTATAATCAAATCTGAAATCCAAATAAGACATGTGAGAGTCTCCTAGTGATTGAATCTTCTAGGTTGATTGTGTTTTAGTTTCGTGGAGTTTCTAAGAGAGAAATCAAATGACTGAAGTCATGTTTGTTATTGAGGCTAAACTAGATGTGAAACGAGGTCTAACAACGCAAATACATAGTTGTCACAAAGTTACTAGCCAACATTCACATCGTTTGTAAAGGAAAGATCGTGGTTGAGGAAACTAGACGAACGGAGTTTTACGAAAAGAGGTGGGCATGACATGGTACACATTGACACGAAGACGAAGCCATCACGTGTCTATCATAGCTTGGAAGCCAACGTAAAAGAACTTTCAAATTAGCCAAAACGGAAAAATCAATCTAGTCCGAAACTCCTATGCGGATTCCAAACGTAATTCGAGCATGATACAACTTAAATCAGTTTGTAATGAAGATCACATGGTGTATAATTAAATCCAAAATCCAAATAAGACACATGAGAGTCTCCTAGTGATTGAATCTTCTAGGTTGATTGTGTTTTAGTTTCGTGGCTGACAGAGAAATCGAATGAGTGAAGTCATGTTTGTTATTGAGGCTAAACTAGATGTGAAACGAGGTCTAGCAACACAAACACATAGTTCTCATAAAGTTACTAGCAACAATTCACATCGTTTGTAAAGGAAATATCGTGGTTGAGGAAACTAGATGAACGGAGTGTTACGAATAGGGGTGGGCATGACGTGGTACACATTGATAGGGGGAAGAAGCCATGATGTGTCTATAATAGCTTGGAATCCAACGTAAAACAACTTTCAAAACAGCCAAAACGGAAAAATCAATCTAGTCCAAAACTCGTATACGGATTCCAAACGTAATTCGAGCATGATACAACTCAAATCACTTTGCAATTTAGATCACATGGTGTATAAGCAAATCTGAAATCCAAATAAGACATGTGAGAGTCTCCTAGTGATTGAATCTTCTAGGTTGATTGTGTTTTAGTTTCATGGAGTTTCTAAGAGAGTAATCAAATGACTGAAGTCATGTTTGTTATTCAGGCTAAACTAGATGTGAAACGAGGTATAGCAACGCAAACCCATAGTTCTCACAAAGTTACTAGCCAACATTCACATCGTTTGTAAAGGAAAGTTCGTGGTTGAGGAAACTAGACGAACGGAGTTTTACGAAAAGAGGTGGGCATGACGTGGTACACATTGACACGGGGGAAGAAGCCATGACGTGTCTATCATAGCTTGGAAGCCAACGTAAAACAACTTTCAAAACAGCCAAAACGGAAAAATCAATCTAGTCGAAAACTCCTATACGGATTCCAAACATAATTCGAGCATGATACAACTCAAATCACTTTGTAATGAAGATCACATGGTGTAAAATAAAATCCAAAATCCAAATAAGACATGTGAGAGTCTCCTAGTGATTGAATCTTCTAGGTTGATTGTGTTTATTGAATCTTCTAGGTTGATTGTGTTTTGGTTTCGTGGCTGAGAGAGAAATCGAATGAGTGAAGTCATGTTTGTTATTGAGGTCAAACTAGATGTGAAACGAGGTCTAGCAACACAAACACATACTTCTCACAAAGTTACTAGCCAACATTCACTTCGTTTGTAAAGGAAAGATCGTGGTTGAGGAAACTAGATGAACGGAGTATTACGAATAGAGGTGGGCATGACGTGGTACACATTGATAGGGGGAAGAAGCCATGATGTATCTATAATAGCTTGGAATCCAACGTAAAACAACTTTCAAAACAGCCAAAACGGAAAAATCAATCTAGTCCAAAACTCCTATACGGATTCCAAACGTAATTCGAGCATGATACAACTCAAATCACTTTGCAATGAAGATAACATGGTGTTTAATCAAATCTGAAATCCAAATAAGACATGTGAGAGTCTCCTAGTGATTTAATCTTCTAGGTTGATTGTGTTTTAGTTTCGTGGAGTTTCTAAGAGATAAATCAAACGACTGAAGTCATGTTTGTTATTGAGGCTAAACTAGATGTGAAATGAGGTCTAGCAACACAAACACATAGTTCTCACAAAGTTACTAGCCAACATTCACATCGTTTGTAAAGGAAAGATCGTGGTAAAGGAAACTAGATGAACGGAGTGTTACGAATAGATGTGGGCATGACGTGGTACACATTGACACGGGGATGAAGCCATAACGTGTCTATCATAGCTTGGAAGCCAACGCAAAAGAACTTTCAAAATAGCCAAAACAGAAAAATCAATCTAGTCCAAAACTGCTATACGGATTCCAAACGTAATTCGAGCATGATACAACTCAAATCACTTTGCAATGAAGATCACATGGTGTATAATCAAATCTGAAATCTAAATAAGACACGTGAGAGTCTCCTAGTGATTGAATCTTCTAGGTTGATTGTGTTTTAGTTTCGTGGTGTTTCTGAGAGAGAAATCAAACGACTGAAGTCATGTTTGTTATTGAGGCTAAACTAGATGTGAAACGAGGTCTAGCAACACAAACACATAGTTCTCACAAAGTTACTAGCCAACATTCACATCGTTTGTAAAAGAAAGATCGTGGTTGAGGAAACTAGATGAACAGAGTGTTACGAATAGAGGTGGGCATGACGTGGTACACATTGACAGGGGGAAGAAGCCATGACGTGTCTATCATAGCTTGGAAGCCAACTTAAAACAACTTTCAAAATAGCCAAAACGGAAAAATCAATCTAGTCGAAAACTCCTATACGGATTCCAAACGTAATTCGAGCATGATACAACTCAAATCACTTTGCAATGAAGATCACATGGTGTATAATCAAATCTGAAATCTAAATAAGACACGTGAGAGTCTCCTAGTGATTGAATCTTCTAGGTTGATTGTGTTTTAGTTTCGTGGCTGACAGAGAAATCGAATGAGTGAAGTCATGTTTGTTATTGAGGCTAAACTAGATGTGAAACAAGGTCTAGCAACACAAACACATAGTTCTCACAAAGTTACTAGCCAACATTCACATCGTTTGTAAAAGAAAGATCGTGGTTGAGGAAACTAGATGAACAGAGTGTTACGAATAGAGGTGGGCATGACGTGGTACACATTGATAGGGGGAAGAAGCCATGACGTGTCTATCATAGCTTGGAAGCCAACTTAAAACAACTTTCAAAATAGCCAAAACGGAAAAATCAATCTAGTCGAAAACTCCTATACGGATTCCAAACGTAATTCGAGCATGATACAACTCAAATCACTTTGTAATGAAGATCACATGGTGTATAATCAAATCCAATATCCAAATAAGACACATGAGAGTCTCCTAGTGACTGAATCTTCTAGGTTGATTGTGTTTTAGTTTCGTGGAGTTTATGAGAGAGAAGTCAAACGACTGAAGTCATTTTTGTTATTGAAGCTAAACTAGATGTGAAACGAGGTCTAGCAACACAAACACATAGTTCTCATAAAGTTACTAGCCAACATTCACATCGTTTGTAAAAGAAAGATCGTGGTTGAGGAAACTAGATGAACAGAGTGTTACGAATAGAGGTGGGCATGACGTGGTACACATTGACAGGGGGAAGAAGCCATGACGTGTCTATCATAGCTTGGAAGCCAACTTAAAACAACTTTCAAAATAGCCAAAACGGAAAAATCAATCTAGTCGAAAACTCCTATACGGATTCCAAACGTAATTCGAGCATGATACAACTCAAATCACTTTGTAATGAAGATCACATGGTGTTTAATCAAATCCAATATCCAAATAAGACACATGAGAGTCTCCTAGTGATTGAATCTTCTAGGTTGATTGTGTTTTAGTTTCGTGGAGTTTCTAAGAGAGAAATCAAATGACTGAAGTCATGTTTGTTATTGACGCTAAACTAGATGTGAAACGAGGTCTAGCAACACAAACACATAGTTCTCATAAAGTTACTAGCCAACATTCACATCGTTTGTAAAAGAAAGATCGTGGTTGAGGAAACTAGATGAACAGAGTGTTACGAATAGAGGTGGGCATGACGTGGTACACATTGACAGGGGGAAGAAGCCATGACGTGTCTATCATAGCTTGGAAGCCAACTTAAAACAACTTTCAAAATAGCCAAAACGGAAAAATCAATCTAGTCGAAAACTCCTATACGGATTCCAAACGTAATTCGAGCATGATACAACTCAAATCACTTTGTAATGAAGATCACATGGTGTATAATCAAATCCAATATCCAAATAAGACACATGAGAGTCTCCTAGTGACTGAATCTTCTAGGTTGATTGTGTTTTCGTTTCGTGGAGTTTCTGAGAGAGAAATCAAACGACTGAAGTCATTTTTGTTATTGAAGCTAAACTACATGTGAAACGAGGTCTAGCAACACAAACACATAGTGCTCAAAAAGTTACTAGCCAACATTAACATCGTTTGTAAAGGAAAGATCGCGGTTGAGGAAACTAGATGAACGGAGTATTACGAATAGAGGTGGGCATGACGTGGTATACATTGATAGGGGAAGAAGCCATGATGTGTCTATAATAGCTTGGAATCCAACGTAAAACAACTTTCAAAATAGCCAAAACGGAAAAATTAATCTAGTCCAAAACTCCTATACGGATTCCAAACATAATTCGAGCATGATACAACTCAAATCACTTTGCAATGAAGATCACATGGTGTATAATCAAATCTGAAATCCAAATAAGACATGTGAGAGTCTCCTAGTGATTGAATCTTCTAGGTTGATTGTGTTTTAGTTTCGTGGAGTTTCTAAGAGTGAAATCAAACGACTGAAGTCATGTTTGTTATTGAAGCTAAACTAGATGTGAAACGAGGTCTAGCAACGCAAACACATAGTTCTCACAAATTTAGTAGCCAACATTCACATCGTTTGTAAAGGAAAGATCGTGGTTGAGGAAACTAGACGAACGGAGTTTTACGAAAAGAGGTGGGCATGACGTGGTACACATTGTCACGGAGACGAAGCCATCACGTGTCTATCATAGCTTGGAAGCCAACGTAAAAGAACTTTCAAATTAGCAAAAACGGAAAAATCAATCTAGTCCGAAACTCCTATGCGGATTCCAAACGTAATTCGAGCATGATACAACTCAAATCACTTTGTAATGAAGCTGACATGGTGTATAATCAAATCTGAAATCCAAATAAGACATGTGAGAGTCCCCTAGTGATTGAATCTTCTAGGTTGATTGTGTTATAGTTTCGTGGAGTTTCTAAGAGAGAAATCAAATGACTGAAGTCATGTTTGTTATTGAGGCTAAATTAGATGTGAAACGAAGTCTAGCAACGCAAACACATAGTTCTCATAAAGTTACTAGCCAACATTCACATCGTTTGTAAAGGAAAGATTGTGGTTGAGGAAACTAGATGAACGGAGTGTTACGAATAGAGGTGGGCATGACGTGGTACACATTGATAGGGGGAAGAAGCCATGATGTGTCTATAATAGCTTGGAATCCAACGTAAAACAACTTTCAAAACAGCCAAAATGGAAAAATCAATCTAGTCCAAAACTCCTATACGGATTCGAAACGTAATTTGAGCATGATACAACTCAAATCACTTTGCAATGAAGATCACATGGTGTATAATCAAATCTGAAATCCAAATAAGACATGTGAGAGTCTCCTAGTGATTGAATCTTCTAGGTTGATTGTGTTTTAGTTTCGTGGAGTTTCTAAGAGAGAAATCAAATGACTGAAGTCATGTTTGTTATTGAGGCTAAACTAGATGTGAAACGAGGTCTAACAACGCAAATACATAGTTGTCACAAAGTTACTAGCCAACATTCACATCGTTTGTAAAGGAAAGATCGTGGTTGAGGAAACTAGACGAACGGAGTTTTACGAAAAGAGGTGGGCATGACATGGTACACATTGACACGAAGACGAAGCCATCACGTGTCTATCATAGCTTGGAAGCCAACGTAAAAGAACTTTCAAATTAGCCAAAACGGAAAAATCAATCTAGTCCGAAACTCCTATGCGGATTCCAAACGTAATTCGAGCATGATACAACTTAAATCAGTTTGTAATGAAGATCACATGGTGTATAATTAAATCCAAAATCCAAATAAGACACATGAGAGTCTCCTAGTGATTGAATCTTCTAGGTTGATTGTGTTTTAGTTTCGTGGCTGACAGAGAAATCGAATGAGTGAAGTCATGTTTGTTATTGAGGCTAAACTAGATGTGAAACGAGGTCTAGCAACACAAACACATAGTTCTCATAAAGTTACTAGCAACAATTCACATCGTTTGTAAAGGAAATATCGTGGTTGAGGAAACTAGATGAACGGAGTGTTACGAATAGGGGTGGGCATGACGTGGTACACATTGATAGGGGGAAGAAGCCATGATGTGTCTATAATAGCTTGGAATCCAACGTAAAACAACTTTCAAAACAGCCAAAACGGAAAAATCAATCTAGTCCAAAACTCGTATACGGATTCCAAACGTAATTCGAGCATGATACAACTCAAATCACTTTGCAATTTAGATCACATGGTGTATAAGCAAATCTGAAATCCAAATAAGACATGTGAGAGTCTCCTAGTGATTGAATCTTCTAGGTTGATTGTGTTTTAGTTTCGTGGAGTTTCTAAGAGAGAAATCAAATGACTGAAGTCATGTTTGTTATTGAGGCTAAAATAGATGTGAAACGAGGTCTAGCAACGCAAACACATAGTTCTCACAAAGTTACTAGCCAACATTCACATCGTTTGTAAAGGAAAGATCGTGGTTGAGGAAACTAGACGAACGTAGTTTTACGAAAAGAGGTGGGCATGACGTGGTACACATTGACACGGAGACGAAGCCATCACGTGTCTATCATAGCTTGGAAGCCAACGTAAAAGAACTTTCAAATTAGCCAAAACGGAAAAATCAATCTAGTCCGAAACTCCTATGCGGATTCCAAATGTAATTCGAGCATGATACAACTCAAATCACTTTGTAATGAAGTTCACATGGTGTATAATCAAATCTGAAATCCAAATAAGACATGTGAGAGTCCCCTAGTGATTGAATCTTCTAGGTTGATTGTGTTTTAGTTTCGTGGAGTTTCTAAGAGAGAAATCAAATGACTGAAGTCATGTTTGTTATTGAGGCTAAACTAGATGTGAAACGAGGTCTAGCAACGCAAACACATAGTTCTCATAAAGTTACTAGCCAACATTCACATCGTTTGTAAAGGAAAGATCGTGGTTGAGGAAACTAGACGAACGGAGTTTTACGAAAAGAGGTGGGCATGACATGGTACACATTGACACGGAGACGAAGCCATCACGTGTCTATCATAGCTTGGAAGCCAACGTAAAAGAACTTTCAAATTAGCCAAAACGGAAAAATCAATCTAGTCCGAAACTCCTATGCGGATTCCAAACGTAATTCGAGCATGATACAACTCAAATCACTTTGTAATGAAGTTCACATGGTGTATAATCAAATCTGAAATCCAAATAAGACATGTGAGAGTCCCCTAGTGATTGAATCTTCTAGGTTGATTGTGTTTTAGTTTCGTGGTGTTTCTAAGAGAGAAATCAAATGACTGAAGTCATGTTTGTTATTGAGGCTAAACTAGATGTGAAACGAGGTCTAGCAACGCAAACACATAGTTCTCACAAAGTTACTAGCCAACATTCACATCGTTTGTAAAGGAAAAATTGTGGTTGAGGAAAGTAGACGAACGGAGTTTTACGAAAAGAGGTGGGCATGACGTGAAACACATTGACACGGAGACGAAGCCATCACGTGTCTATCATAGCTTGGAAGCCAACGTAAAAGAACTTTCAAATTAGCCAAAACGGAAAAATCAATCTAGTCCGAAACTCCTATGCAGATTCCAAACGTAATTCGAGCACGATACAACTCAAATCACTTTGTAATGAAGATCACATGGTGTATAATCAAATCCAAAATCCAAATAAGACACATGAGAGTCTCCTAGTGATTGAATCTTCTAGGTTGATTGTGTTTTAGTTTCGTGGCTGACAGAGAAATCGAATGAGTGAAGTCATGTTTGTTATTTAGGCTAAACTAGATGTGAAACGAGGTCTAGCAACGCAAACACATAGTTCTCACAAAGTTACTAGCCAACATTCACATCGTTTGTAAAGGAAAGATTGTGGTTGAGGAAACGAGATGAACGGAGTGTTACGAATAGAGGTGGGCATGACGTGGTACACATTGATAGGGGGAAGAAGCCATGATGTGTCTATAATAGCTTGGAATCCAACGTAAAACAACTTTCAAAACAGCCAAAATGGAAAAATCAATCTAGTCCAAAACTCCTATACGGATTCGAAACGTAATTTGAGCATGATACAACTCAAATCACTTTGCAATGAAGATCACATGGTGTATAATCAAATCTGAAATCCAAATAAGACATGTGAGAGTCTCCTAGTGATTGAATTCTCTAGGTTGATTGTGTTTTAGTTTCGTGGAGTTTCTAAGAGAGAAATCAAATGACTGAAGTCATGTTTGTTATTGAGGCTAAACTAGATGTGAAACGAGGTCTAGCAACGCAAACAGATAGTTCTCACAAAGTTACTAGCCAACATTCACATCGTTTGTAAAGGAAAGATCGTGGTTGAGGAAACTAGACGAACGTAGTTTTACGAAAAGAGGTGGGCATGACGTGGTACACATTGACACGGAGACGAAGCCATCACGTGTCTATCATAGCTTGGAAGCCAACGTAAAAGAACTTTCAAATTAGCCAAAACGGAAAAATCAATCTAGTCCGAAACTCCTATGCGGATTCCAAACGTAATTCGAGCATGATACAACTTAAATCAGTTTGTAATGAAGATCACATGGTGTATAATCAAATCCAAAATCCAAATAAGACACATGAGAGTCTCCTAGTGATTGAATCTTCTAGGTTGATTGTGTTTTAGTTTCGTGGCTGACAGAGAAATCGAATGAGTGAAGTCATGTTTGTTATTTAGGCTAAACTAGATGTGAAACGAGGTCTAGCAACGCAAACACATAGTTCTCACAAAGTTACTAGCCAACATTCACATCGTTTGTAAAGGAAAGATTGTGGTTGAGGAAACTAGATGAACGGAGTGTTACGAATAGAGGTGGGCATGACGTGGTACACATTGATAGGGGGAAGAAGCCATGATGTGTCTATAATAGCTTGGAATCCAACGTAAAACAACTTTCAAAACAGCCAAAATGGAAAAATCAATCTAGTCCAAAACTCCTATACGGATTCGAAACGTAATTTGAGCATGATACAACTCAAATCACTTTGCAATGAAGATCACATGGTGTATAATCAAATCTGAAATCCAAATAAGACATGTGAGAGTCTCCTAGTGATTGAATTCTCTAGGTTGATTGTGTTTTAGTTTCGTGGAGTTTCTAAGAGAGAAATCAAATGACTGAAGTCATGTTTGTTATTGAGGCTAAACTAGATGTGAAACGAGGTCTAGCAACGCAAACACATAGTTCTCATAAAGTTACTAGCCAACATTCACATCGTTTGTAAAGGAAAGATCGTGGTTGAGGAAACTAGACGAACGGAGTTTTACGAAAAGAGGTGGGCATGACATGGTACACATTGACACGGAGACGAAGCCATCACGTGTCTATCATAGCTTGGAAGCCAACGTAAAAGAACTTTCAAATTAGCCAAAACGGAAAAATCAATCTAGTCCGAAACTCCTATGCGGATTCCAAACGTAATTCGAGCATGATACAACTCAAATCACTTTGTAATGAAGTTCACATGGTGTATAATCAAATCTGAAATCCAAATAAGACATGTGAGAGTCCCCTAGTGATTGAATCTTCTAGGTTGATTGTGTTTTAGTTTCGTGGTGTTTCTAAGAGAGAAATCAAATGACTGAAGTCATGTTTGTTATTGAGGCTAAACTAGATGTGAAACGAGGTCTAGCAACGCAAACACATAGTTCTCACAAAGTTACTAGCCAACATTCACATCGTTTGTAAAGGAAAAATTGTGGTTGAGGAAACTAGACGAACGGAGTTTTACGAAAAGAGGTGGGCATGACGTGGTACACATTGATAGGGGGAAGAAGCCATGATGTGTCTATAATAGCTTGGAATCCAACGTAAAACAACTTTCAAAACAGCCAAAATGGAAAAATCAATCTAGTCCAAAACTCCTATACGGATTCGAAACGTAATTTGAGCATGATACAACTCAAATCACTTTGCAATGAAGATCACATGGTGTATAATCAAATCTGAAATCCAAATAAGACATGTGAGAGTCTCCTAGTGATTGAATCTTCTAGGTTGATTGTGTTTTAGTTTCGTGGAGTTTCTAAGAGAGAAATCAAATGACTGAAGTCATGTTTGTTATTGAGGCTAAACTAGATGTGAAACGAGGTCTAGCAAAGCAAATACATAGTTGTCACAAAGTTACTAGCCAACATTCACATCGTTTGTAAAGGAAAGATCGTCGTTGAGGAAACTAGACGAACGGAGTTTTACGAAAAGAGGTGGGCATGACGTGGTACACATTGACACGGAGACGAAGCCATCACGTGTCTATCATAGCTTGGAAGCCAACGTAAAAGAACTTTCAAATTAGCCAAAACGGAAAAATCAATCTAGTCCGAAACTCCTATGCGGATTCCAAACGTAATTCGAGCATGATACAACTTAAATCAGTTTGTAATGAAGATCACATGGTGTATAATCAAATCCAAAATCCAAATAAGACACATGAGAGTCTCCTAGTGATTGAATCTTCTAGGTTGATTGTGTTTTAGTTTCATGGCTGACAGAGAAATCGAATGAGTGAAGTCATGTTTGTTATTTAGGCTAAACTAGATGTGAAACGAGGTCTAGCAACGCAAACACATAGTTCTCACAAAGTTACTAGCCAACATTCACATCGTTTGTAAAAGAAATATCGTGGTTGAGGAAACTAGATGAACGGAGTGTTACGAATAAAGGTGGGCATGACGTGGTACACATTGATAGGGGGAAGAAGCCATGATGTGTCTATAATAGCTTGGAATCCAACATAAAACAACTTTCAAAACAGCCAAAATGGAAAAATCAATCTAGTCCAAAACTCCTATACGGATTCCAAACGTAATTCGAGCATGATACAACTCAAATCACTTTGCAATGAAGATCACATAGTGTATAATCAAATCTGAAATCCAAATAAGACATGTGAGAGTCCCCTAGTGATTGAATCTTCTAGGTTGATTGTGTTTTAGTTTCGTGGTGTTTCTAAGAGAGAAATCAAATGACTGAAGTCATGTTTGTTATTGAGGCTAAACTAGATGTGAAACGAGGTCTAGCAACGCAAACACATAGTTCTCACAAAGTTACTAGCCAACATTCACATCGTTTGTAAAGGAAAAATTGTGGTTGAGGAAACTAGACGAACGGAGTTTTACGAAAAGAGGTGGGCATGACGTGGTACACATTGACACGGAGACGAAGCCATCACGTGTCTATCATAGCTTGGAAGCTAACGTAAAAGAACTTTCAAATTAGCCAAAACGGAAAAATCAATCTAGTCCGAAACTCCTATGCAGATTCCAAACGTAATTCGAGCATGATACAACTCAAATCACTTTGTAATGAAGATCACATGGTGTATAATCAAATCCAAAATCCAAATAAGACACATGAGAGTCTCCTAGTGATTGAATCTTCTAGGTTGATTGTGTTTTAGTTTCATGGCTGACAGAGAAATCGAATGAGTGAAGTCATGTTTGTTATTGAGGCTAAACTAGATGTGAAACGAGGTCTAGCAACACAAACACATAGTTCTCATAAAGTTACTAGCCAACATTCACATCATTTGTAAAGGAAATATCGTGGTTGAGGAAACTAGATGAACGGAGTGTTACGAATAAAGGTGGGCATGACGTGGTACACATTGATAGGGGGAAGAAGCCATGATGTGTCTATAATAGCTTGGAATCCAACGTAAAACAACTTTCAAAACAGCCAAAACGGAAAAATCAATCTAGTTCAAAACTCCTATACGGATTCCAAACGTAATTCGAGCATGATACAACTCAAATCACTTTGCAATGAAGATCACATGGTGTATAATCAAATCTGAAATCCAAATAAGACATGTGAGAGTCTCCTAGTGATTGAATCTTCTAGGTTGATTGTGTTTTAGTTTCGTGGAGTTTCTAAGAGAGAAATCAAATGACTGAAGTCATGTTTGTTATTGAGGCTAAACTAGATGTGAAACGAGGTCTAGCAACACAAACACATAGTTCTCACAAAGTTACTAGCCAACATTCACATCGTTTGTAAAGGAAAGATCGTGGTTGAGGAAACTAGACGAACGTAGTTTTACGAAAAGAGGTGGGCATGACGTGGTACACATTGACACGGAGACGAAGCCATCACGTGTCTATCATAGCTTGGAAGCCAACGTAAAAGAACTTTCAAATTAGCCAAAACGGAAAAATCAATCTAGTCTGAAACTCCTATGCGGATTCCAAATGTAATTCGAGCATGATACAACTCAAATCAGTTTGTAATGAAGTTCACATGGTGTATAATCAAATCTGAAATCCAAATAAGACATGTGAGAGTCCCCTAGTGATTGAATCTTCTAGGTTGATTGTGTTTTAGTTTCGTGGAGTTTCTAAGAGAGAAATCAAATGACTGAAGTCATGTTTGTTATTGAGGCTAAACTAGATGTGAAACGAGGTCTAGCAACGCAAACACATAGTTCTCATAAAGTTACTAGCCAACATTCACATCGTTTGTAAAGGAAATATCGTGGTTGAGGAAACTAGATGAACGGAGTGTTACGAATAAAGGTGGGCATGACGTGGTACACATTGATAGGGGGAAGAAGCCATGATGTGTCTATAAAAGCTTGGAATCCAACGTAAAACAACTTTCAAAACAGCCAAAACGGAAAAATCAATCTAGTTCAAAACTCCTATACGGATTCCAAACGTAATTCGAGCATGATACAACTCAAATCACTTTGCAATGAAGATCACATGGTGTACAATCAAATCTGAAATCCAAATAAGACATGTGAGAGTCTCCTAGTGATTGAATCTTCTAGGTTGGTTGTGTTTTAGTTTCGTGGAGTTTCTAAGAGAGAAATCAAATGACTGAAGTCATGTTTGTTATTGAGGCTAAACTAGATGTGAAACGAGGTCTAGCAACACAAACACATAGTTCTCACAAAGTTACTAGCCAACATTCACATCGTTTGTAAAGGAAAGATCGTGGTTGAGGAAACTAGACGAACGTAGTTTTACGAAAAGAGGTGGGCATGACGTGGTACACATTGACACGGAGACGAAGCCATCACGTGTCTATCATAGCTTGGAAGCCAACGTAAAAGAACTTTCAAATTAGCCAAAACGGAAAAATCAATCTAGTCTGAAACTCCTATGCGGATTCCAAATGTAATTCGAGCATGATACAACTCAAATCAGTTTGTAATGAAGTTCACATGGTGTATAATCAAATCTGAAATCCAAATAAGACATGTGAGAGTCCCCTAGTGATTGAATCTTCTAGGTTGATTGTGTTTTAGTTTCGTGGAGTTTCTATGAGAGAAATCAAATGACTGAAGTCATGTTTGTTATTGAGGCTAAACTAGATGTGAAACGAGGTCTAGCAACGCAAACACATAGTTCTCATAAAGTTACTAGCCAACATTCACATCGTTTCTAAAGGAAAGATCGTGGTTGAGGAAACTAGACGAACGGAGTTTTACGAAAAGAGGTGGGCATGACATGGTACACATTGACACGGAGACGAAGCCATCACGTGTCTATCATAGCTTGGAAGCCAACGTAAAAGAACTTTGAAATTAGCCAAAACGGAAAAATCAATCTAGTCCGAAACTCCTATGCGGATTCCTAACGTAATTCGAGCCTGATACAACTCTAATCACTTTGTAATGAAGTTCACATGGTGTATAATCAAATCTGAAATCCAAATAAGACATGTGAGAGTCCCCTAGTGATTGAATCTTCTAGGTTGATTGTGTTTTAGTTTCGTGGAGTTTCTAAGAGAGAAATCAAATGACTGAAGTCATGTTTGTTATTGAGGCTAAACTAGATGTGAAACGAGGTCTAGCAACGCAAACACATAGTTCTCACAAAGTTACTAGCCAACATTCACATCGTTTGTAAAGGAAAGATCGTGGTTGAGGAAACTAGACGAACGGAGTTTTACGAAAAGAGGTGGGCATGACGTGGTACACATTGACACGGAGACGAAGCCATCACGTGTCTATCATAGCTTGGAAGCCAACGTAAAAGAACTTTCAAATTAGCCAAAATGGAAAAATCAATCTAGTCCGAAACTCCTATGCAGATTCCAAACGTAATTCGAGCATGATACAACTCAAATCACTTTGTAATGAAGATCACATGGTGTATAATCAAATCCAAAATCCAAATAAGACACATGAGAGTCTCCTAGTGATTGAATCTTCTAGGTTGATTGTGTTTTAGTTTCGTGGCTGACAGAGAAATCGAATGAGTGAAGTCATGTTTGTTATTGAGGCTAAACTAGATGTGAAACGAGGTCTAGCAACGCAAACACATAGTTCTCACAAAGTACTAGCCAACATTCACATCGTTTGTAAAGGAAAGATCGTGGTTGAGGAAACTAGATGAACGGAGTGTTACGAATAGAGGTGGGCATGACGTGGTACACCTTGATAGGGGGAAGAAGCCATGATGTGTCTATAATAGCTTGGAATCCAACGTAAAACAACTTTCAAAAGAGCCAAAACGGAAAAATCAATCTAGTCCAAAACTCCTATACGGATTCCAAACGTAATTCGAGCATGATACAACTCAAATCACTTTGCAATGAAGATCACATGGTGTATAATCAAATCTGAAATCCAAATAAGACATGTGAGAGTCTCCTAGCGATTGAATCTTCTAGGTTGATTGTGTTTTAGTTTCGTGGAGTTTCTAAGAGAGAAATCAAATGACTGAAGTCATGTTTGTTATTGAGGCTAAATTAGATGTGAAACGAGGTCTAGCAACGCAAACACATAGTTCTCATAAAGTTACTAGCCAACATTCACATCGTTTGTAAAGGAAAGATTGTGGTTGAGGAAACTAGACGAACGGAGTTTTACGAAAAGAGGTGGGTATGACGTGGTACACATTGACACGGAGACGAAGCCATCACGTGTCTATCATAGCTTGGAAGCCAACGTAAAAAAACTTTCAAATTAGCCAAAACAGAAAAATCAATCTAGTCCGAAACTCCTATGCGGATTCCAAATGTAATTCGAGCATGATACAACTTAAATTAGTTTGTAATGAAGATCACATGGTGTATAATCAAATCCAAAATCCAAATAAGACACATGAGAGTCTCCTAGTGATTGAATCTTCTAGGTTGATTGTGTTTTAGTTTCGTGGCTGACTGAGAAATCGAATGAGTGAAGTCATGTTTGTTATTGAGGCTAAACTAGATGTGAAACGAGGTCTAGCAACACAAACACATAGTTCTCACAAAGTTACTAGCCAACATTCAAATCGTTTGTAAAGGAAAGATCGTGGTTGAGGAAACTAGATGAACGGAGTGTTACGAATAGAGGTGGGCATGACGTGGTACACATTGATAGGGGGAAGAAGCCATGATGTGTCTATAAAAGCTTGGAATCCAACGTAAAACAACTTTCAAAACAGCCAAAACGGAAAAATCAATCTAGTCCAAAACTCCTATACGGATTCCAAACGTAATTCGAGCATGATACAACTCAAATCACTTTGCAATGAAGATCACATGGTGTATAATCAAATCTGAAATCCAAATAAGACATGTGAGAGTCCCCTAGTGATTGAATCTTCTAGGTTGATTGTGTTTTAGTTTCGTGGAGTTTCTAAGAGAGAAATCAAATGACTGAAGTCATGTTTGTTATTGAGGCTAAACTAGATGTGAAACGAGGTCTAGCAACGCAAACACATAGTTCTCACAAAGTTACTAGCCAACATTCACATCGTTTGTAAAGGAAAGATCGTGGTTGAGGAAACTAGACGAACGTAGTTTTACGAAAAGAGGTGGGCATGACGTGGTACACATTGACACGGAGACAAAGCCATCACGTGTCTATCATAGCTTGGAAGCCAACGTAAAAGAACTTTCAAATTAGCCAAAACGGAAAAATCAATCTAGTCCGAAACTCCTATGCGGATTCCAAATGTTAATTCGAGCATGATACAACTCAAATCACTTTGTAATGAAGTTCACATGGTGTATAATCAAATCTGAAATCCAAATATGACATGTGAGAGTCCCCTAGTGATTGAATCTTCTAGGTTGATTGTGTTTTAGTTTCGTGGAGTTTCTAAGAGAGAAATCAAATGACTGAAGTCATGTTTGTTATTGAGGCTAAACTAGATGTGAAACGAGGTCTAGCAACGCAAACACATAGTTCTCATAAAGTTACTAGCCAACATTCACATCGTTTGTAAAGGAAAGATCGTGGTTGAGGAAACTAGACGAACGGAGTTTTACGAAAAGAGGTGGGCATGACATGGTACACATTGACACGGAGACGAAGCCATCACGTGTCTATCATAGCTTGGAAGCCAACGTAAAAGAACTTTCAAATTAGCCAAAACGGAAAAATCAATCTAATCCGAAACTCCTATGCGGATTCCAAACGTAATTTGAGCATGATACAACTCAAATCACTTTGTAATGAAGTTCACATGGTGTATAATCAAATCTGAAATCCAAATAAGACATGTGAGAGTCCCCTAGTGATTGAATCTTCTAGGTTGATTGTGTTTTAGTTTCGTGGAGTTTCTAAGAGAGAAATCAAATGACTGAAGTCATGTTTGTTATTGAGGCTAAACTAGATGTGAAACGAGGTCTAGCAACGCAAACACATAGTTCTCACAAAGTTACTAGCCAACATTCACATCGTTTGTAAAGGAAAAATTGTGGTTGAGGAAACTAGACGAACGGAGTTTTACGAAAAGAGGTGGGCATGACGTGGTACACATTGACACGGAGACGAAGCCATCACGTGTCTATCATAGCTTGGAAGCCAACGTAAAAGAACTTTCAAATTAGCCAAAACGGAAAAATCAATCTAGTCCGAAACTCCTATGCAGATTCCAAACGTAATTCGAGCATGATACAACTCAAATCACTTTGTAATGAAGATCACATGGTGTATAATCAAATCCAAAATCCAAATAAGACACATGAGAGTCTCCTAGTGATTGAATCTTCTAGGTTGATTGTGTTTTAGTTTCGTGGCTGACAGAGAAATCGAATGAGTGAAGTCATGTTTGTTATTTGGGCTAAACTAGATGTGAAACGAGGTCTAGCAACGCAAACACATAGTTCTCACAAAGTTACTAGCCAACATTCACATCGTTTGTAAAGGAAAGATTGTGGTTGAGGAAACTAGATGAACGGAGTGTTACGAATAGAGGTGGGCATGACGTGGTACACATTGATAGGGGGAAGAAGCCATGATGTGTCTATAATATCTTGGAATCCAACGTAAAACAACTTTCAAAACAGCCAAAATGGAAAAATCAATCTAGTCCAAAACTCCTATACGGATTCGAAACGTAAT
The DNA here is from genome assembly GCA_964056655.1 of Arabis hirsuta. Taxonomy (NCBI): domain Eukaryota; kingdom Viridiplantae; phylum Streptophyta; class Magnoliopsida; order Brassicales; family Brassicaceae; genus Arabis; species Arabis hirsuta. Next base: position 4,801,814 of record OZ053301.1, read on the forward strand.
TTGAGCATGATACAACTCAAATCACTTTGCAATGAAGATCACATGGTGTATAATCAAATCTGAAATCCAAATAAGACATGTGAGAGTCTCCTAGTGATTGAATCTTCTAGGTTGATTGTGTTTTAGTTTCGTGGAGTTTCTAAGAGAGAAATCAAATGACTGAAGTCATGTTTGTTATTGAGGCTAAACAAGATGTGAAACGAGGTCTAGCAAAGCAAATACATAGTTGTCACAAAGTTACTAGCCAACATTCACATCGTTTGTAAAGGAAAGATCGTGGTTGAGGAAACTAGACGAACGGAGTTTTACGAAAAGAGGTGGGCATGACGTGGTACACATTGACACGGAGACGAAGCCATCACGTGTCTATCATACCTGGAAGCCAACGTAAAAGAACTTTCAAATTAGCCAAAACGGAAAAATCAATCTAGTCTGAAACTCCTATGCGGATTCCAAACGTAATTCGAGCATGATACAACTTAAATCAGTTTGTAATGAAGATCACATGGTGTATAATCAAATCCAAAATCCAAATAAGACACATGAGAGTCTCCTAGTGATTGAATCTTCTAGGTTGATTGTGTTTTAGTTTCATGGCTGACAGAGAAATCGAATGAGTGAAGTCATGTTTGTTATTGAGGCTAAACTAGATGTGAAACGAGGTCTAGCAACACAAACACATAGTTCTCATAAAGTTACTAGCCAACATTCACATCGTTTGTAAAGGAAATATCGTGGTTGAGGAAACTAGATGAACGGAGTGTTACGAATAAAGGTGGGCATGACGTGGTACACATTGATAGGGGGAAGAAGCCATGATGTGTCTATAATAGCTTGGAATCCAACGTAAAACAACTTTCAAAACAGCCAAAACGGAAAAATCAATCTAGTTCAAAACTCCTATACGGATTCCAAACGTAATTCGAGCATGATACAACTCAAATCACTTTGCAATGAAGATCACATGGTGTATAATCAAATCTGAAATCCAAATAAGACATGTGAGAGTCTCCTAGTGATTGAATCTTCTAGGTTGATTGTGTTTTAGTTTCGTGGAGTTTCTAAGAGAGAAATCAAATGACTGAAGTCATGTTTGTTATTGAGGCTAAACTAGATGTGAAACGAGGTCTAGCAACACAAACACATAGTTCTCACAAAGTTACTAGCCAACATTCACATCGTTTGTAAAGGAAAGATCGTGGTTGAGGAAACTAGACGAACGTAGTTTTACGAAAAGAGGTGGGCATGACGTGGTACACATTGACACGGAGACGAAGCCATCACGTGTCTATCATAGCTTGGAAGCCAACGTAAAAGAACTTTCAAATTAGCCAAAACGGAAAAATCAATCTAGTCCGAAATTCCTATGCGGATTCCAAATGTAATTCGAGCATGATACAACTCAAATCACTTTGTAATGAAGTTCACATGGTGTATAATCAAATCTGAAATCCAAATAAGACATGTGAGAGTCCCCTAGTGATTGAATCCTCTAGGTTGATTGTGTTTTAGTTTCGTGGAGTTTCTAAGAGAGAAATCAAATGACTGAAGTCATGTTTGTTATTGAGGCTAAACTAGATGTGAAACGAGGTCTAGCAACGCAAACACATAGTTCTCATAAAGTTACTAGCCAACATTCACATCGTTTGTAAAGGAAAGATCGTGGTTGAGGAAACTAGACGAACGGAGTTTTACGAAAAGAGGTGGGCATGACATGGTACACATTGACACGGAGACGAAGCCATCACGTGTCTATCATAGCTTGGAAGCCAACGTAAAAGAACTTTCAAATTAGCCAAAACGGAAAAATCAATCTAATCCGAAACTCCTATGCGGATTCCAAACGTAATTTGAGCATGATACAACTCAAATCACTTTGTAATGAAGTTCACATGGTGTATAATCAAATCTGAAATCCAAATAAGACATGTGAGAGTCCCCTAGTGATTGAATCTTCTAGGTTGATTGTGTTTTAGTTTCGTGGAGTTTCTAAGAGAGAAATCAAATGACTGAAGTCATGTTTGTTATTGAGGCTAAACTAGATGTGAAACGAGGTCTAGCAACGCAAACACATAGTTCTCACAAAGTTACTAGCCAACATTCACATCGTTTGTAAAGGAAAAATTGTGGTTGAGGAAACTAGACGAACGGAGTTTTACGAAAAGAGGTGGGCATGACGTGGTACACATTGACACGGAGACGAAGCCATCACGTGTCTATCATAGCTTGGAAGCCAACGTAAAAGAACTTTCAAATTAGCCAAAACGGAAAAATCAATCTAGTCCGAAACTCCAATGCAGATTCCAAACGTAATTCGAGCATGATACAACTCAAATCACTTTGTAATGAAGATCACATGGTGTATAATCAAATCCAAAATCCAAATAAGACACATGAGAGTCTCCTAGTGATTGAATCTTCTAGGTTGATTGTGTTTTAGTTTCGTGGCTGACAGAGAAATCGAATGAGTGAAGTCATGTTTGTTATTTGGGCTAAACTAGATGTGAAACGAGGTCTAGCAACGCAAACACATAGTTCTCACAAAGTTACTAGCCAACATTCACATCGTTTGTAAAGGAAATATTGTGGTTGAGGAAACTAGATGAACGGAGTGTTACGAATAGAGGTGGGCATGACGTGGTACACATTGATAGGGGGAAGAAGCCATGATGTGTCTATAATATCTTGGAATCCAACGTAAAACAACTTTCAAAACAGCCAAAATGGAAAAATCAATCTAGTCCAAAACTCCTATACGGATTCGAAACGTAATTTGAGCATGATACAACTCAAATCACTTTGCAATGAAGATCACATGGTGTATAATCAAATCTGAAATCCAAATAAGACATGTGAGAGTCTCCTAGTGATTGAATCTTCTAGGTTGATTGTGTTTTAGTTTCGTGGAGTTTCTAAGAGAGAAATCAAATGACTGAAGTCATGTTTGTTATTGAGGCTAAACAAGATGTGAAACGAGGTCTAGCAAAGCAAATACATAGTTGTCACAAAGTTACTAGCCAACATTCACATCGTTTGTAAAGGAAAGATCGTGGTTGAGGAAACTAGACGAACGGAGTTTTACGAAAAGAGGTGGGCATGACGTGGTACACATTGACACGGAGACGAAGCCATCACGTGTCTATCATACCTGGAAGCCAACGTAAAAGAACTTTCAAATTAGCCAAAACGGAAAAATCAATCTAGTCTGAAACTCCTATGCGGATTCCAAACGTAATTCGAGCATGATACAACTTAAATCAGTTTGTAATGAAGATCACATGGTGTATAATCAAATCCAAAATCCAAATAAGACACATGAGAGTCTCCTAGTGATTGAATCTTCTAGGTTGATTGTGTTTTAGTTTCATGGCTGACAGAGAAATCGAATGAGTGAAGTCATGTTTGTTATTGAGGCTAAACTAGATGTGAAACGAGGTCTAGCAACACAAACACATAGTTCTCATAAAGTTACTAGCCAACATTCACATCGTTTGTAAAGGAAATATCGTGGTTGAGGAAACTAGATGAACGGAGTGTTACGAATAAAGGTGGGCATGACGTGGTACACATTGATAGGGGGAAGAAGCCATGATGTGTCTATAATAGCTTGGAATCCAACGTAAAACAACTTTCAAAACAGCCAAAACGGAAAAATCATTCTAGTTCAAAACTCCTATACGGATTCCAAACGTAATTCGAGCATGATACAACTCAAATCACTTTGCAATGAAGATCACATGGTGTATAATCAAATCTGAAATCCAAATAAGACATGTGAGAGTCTCCTAGTGATTGAATCTTCTAGGTTGATTGTGTTTTAGTTTCGTGGAGTTTCTAAGAGAGAAATCAAATGACTGAAGTCATGTTTGTTATTGAGGCTAAACTAGATGTGAAACGAGGTCTAGCAACACAAACACATAGTTCTCACAAAGTTACTAGCCAACATTCACATCGTTTGTAAAGGAAAGATCGTGGTTGAGGAAACTAGACGAACGTAGTTTTACGAAAAGAGGTGGGCATGACGTGGTACACATTGACACGGAGACGAAGCCATCACGTGTCTATCATAGCTTGGAAGCCAACGTAAAAGAACTTTCAAATTAGCCAAAACGGAAAAATCAATCTAGTCCAAAACTCCTATACAAATTCCAAACGTAATTCGAGCATGATACAACTCAAATCACTTTGCAATGAAGATCACATGATGTATAATCAAATCTGAAATCCAAATAAGACATGTGAGAGTCTCCTAGTGATTGAATCTTCTAGGTTGATTGTGTTTTAGTTTCGTGGAGTTTCTAAGAGAGAAATCAAATGACTGAAGTCATGTTTGTTATTGAGGCTAAACTAGATGTGAAACGAGGTCTAGCAACACAAACACATAGTTCTCACAAAGTTACTAGCCAACATTCACATCGTTTGTAAAGGAAAGATTGTGGTTGAGGAAACTAGACGAACGTAGTTTTACGAAAAGAGGTGGGCATGACGTGGTACACATTGACACGGAGACGAAGCCATCACGTGTCTATCATAGCTTGGAAGCCAACGTAAAAGAACTTTCAAATTAGCCAAAACGGAAAAATCAATCTAGTCTGAAACTCCTATGCGGATTCCAAATGTAATTCGAGCATGATACAACTCAAATCAGTTTGTAATGAAGTTCACATGGTGTATAATCAAATCTGAAATCCAAATAAGACATGTGAGAGTCCCCTAGTGATTGAATCTTCTAGGTTGATTGTGTTTTAGTTTCGTGGAGTTTCTAAGAGAGAAATCAAATGACTGAAGTCATGTTTGTTATTGAGGCTAAACTAGATGTGAAACGAGGTCTAGCAACGCAAACACATAGTTCTCACAAAGTTACTAGCCAACATTCACATCGTTTGTAAAGGAAAGATCGTGGTTGAGGAAACTAGACGAACGGAGTTTTACGAAAAGAGGTGGGCATGACGTGGTACACATTGACACGGAGACGAAGCCATCACGTGTCTATCATAGCTTGGAAGCCAACGTAAAAGAACTTTCAAATTAGCCAAAACGGAAAAATCAATCTAGTCCGAAACTCCTATGCGGATTCCAAACGTAATTCGAGCATGATACAACTCAAATCACTTTGTAATGAAGATCACATGGTGTATAATCAAATCCAAAATCCAAATAAGACACATGAGAGTCTCCTAGTGATTGAATCTTCTAGGTTGATTGTGTTTTAGTTTCGTGGCTGACAGAGAAATCGAATGAGTGAAGTCATGTTTGTTATTGAGGCTAAACTAGATGTGAAACGAGGTCTAGCAACACAAACACATAGTTCTCACAAAGTTACTAGCCAACATTCACATCGTTTGTAAAGGAAAGATCGTGGTTGAGGAAACTAGATGAACGGAGTGTTACTAATAGAGGTGGGCATGACGTGGTACACCTTGATAGGGGGAAGAAGCCATGATGTGTCTATAATAGCTTGGAATCCAACGTAAAACAACTTTCAAAAGAGCCAAAACGGAAAAATCAATCTAGTCCAAAACTCCTATACGGATTCCAAACGTAATTCGAGCATGACACAACTCAAATCACTTTGCAATGAAGATCACATGGTGTATAATCAAATCTGAAATCCAAATAAGACATGTGAGAGTCTCCTAGTGATTGAATCTTCTAGGTTGATTGTGTTTTAGTTTCGTGGAGTTTCTAAGAGAGAAATCAAATGACTGAAGTCATGTTTGTTATTGAGGCTAAATTAGATGTGAAACGAGGTCTAGCAACGCAAACACATAGTTCTCATAAAGTTACTAGCCAACATTCACATCGTTTGTAAAGGAAAGATTATGGTTGAGGAAACTAGACGAACGGAGTTTTACGAAAAGAGGTGGGTATGACGTGGTACACATTGACACGGAGACGAAGCCATCACGTGTCTATAATAGCTTGGAAGCCAACGTAAAAAAACTTTCAAATTAGCCAAAACGGAAAAATCAATCTAGTCCGAAACTCCTATGCGGATTCCAAATGTAATTCGAGCATGATACAACTTAAATTAGTTTGTAATGAAGATCACATGGTGTATAATCAAATCCAAAATCCAAATAAGACACATGAGAGTCTCCTAGTGATTGAATCTTCTAGGTTGATTGTGTTTTAGTTTCGTGGCTGACAGAGAAATCGAATGAGTGAAGTCATGTTTGTTATTGAGGCTAAACTAGATGTGAAACGAGGTCTAGCAACACAAACACATAGTTCTCACAAAGTTACAAGCCAACATTCACATCGTTTGTAAAGGAAAGATCGTGGTTGAGGAAACTAGATGAACGGAGTGTTACGAATAGAGGTGGGCATGACGTGGTACACATTGATAGGGGGAAGAAGCCATGATGTGTCTATAAAAGCTTGGAATCCAACGTAAAACAACTTTCAAAACAGCCAAAACGGAAAAATCAATCTAGTCCGAAACTCCTATGCAGATTCCAAACGTAATTCGAGCATGATACAACTCAAATCACTTTGCAATGAAGATCACATGGTGTATAATCAAATCTGAAATCCAAATAAGACATGTGAGAGTCTCCTAGTGATTGAATCTTCTAGGTTGATTGTGTTTTAGTTTCGTGGAGTTTCTAAGAGAGAAATCAAATGACTGAAGTCATGTTTGTTATTGAGGCTAAACTAGATGTGAAACGAGGTCTAGCAACACAAACGCATAGTTCTCACAAAGTTACTAGCCAACATTCACATCGTTTGTAAAGGAAAGATCATGGTTGAGGAAACTAGACGAACGTAGTTTTACGAAATGAGGTGGGCATGACGTGGTACACATTGACACGGAGACGAAGCCATCACGTGTCTATCATACCTGGAAGCCAACGTAAAAGAACTTTCAAATTAGCCAAAACGGAAAAATCAATCTAGTCTGAAACTCCTATGCGGATTCCAAACGTAATTCGAGCATGATACAACTCAAATCACTTTGTAATGAAGATCACATGGTGTATAATCAAATCCAAAATCCAAATAAGACACATGAGAGTCTCCTAGTGATTGAATCTTCTAGGTTGATTGTGTATTAGTTTCGTGGCTGACAGAGAAATCGAATGAGTGAAGTCATGTTTGTTATTGAGGCTAAACTAGATGTGAAACGAGGTCTAGCAACACAAACACATAGTTCTCACAAAGTTACTAGCCAACATTCACATCGTTTGTAAAGGAAAGATCGTGGTTGAGGAAACTAGATGAACGGAGTGTTATGAATAGAGGTGGGCATGACGTGGTACACCTTGATAGGGGGAAGAAGCCATGATGTGTCTATAATAGCTTGGAATCCAACGTAAAACAACTTTCAAAAGAGCCAAAACGGAAAAATCAATCTAGTCCGAAACTCCTATGCGGATTCCAAACGTAATTCGAGCATGATACAACTTAAATCAGTTTGTAATGAAGATCACATGGTGTATAATCAAATCCAAAATCCAAATAAGACACATGAGAGTCTCCTAGTGATTGAATCTTCTAGGTTGATTGTGTTTTAGTTTCGTGGCTGACAGAGAAATCGAATGAGTGAAGTTATGTTTGTTATTGAGGCTAAACTAGATGTGAAACGAGGTCTAGCAACACAAACACATAGTTCTCATAAAGTTACTAGCCAACATTCACATCGTTTGTAAAGGAAATATCGTGGTTGAGGAAACTAGATGAACGGAGTGTTACGAATAAAGGTGGGCATGACGTGGTACACATTGATAGGGGGAAGAAGCCATGATGTGTCTATAATAGCTTGGAATCCAACGTAAAACAACTTTCAAAAGAGCCAAAACGGAAAAATCAATCTAGTCCGAAACTCCTATGCGGATTCCAAACGTAATTCGAGCATGATACAACTTAAATCAGTTTGTAATGAAGATCACATGGTGTATAATCAAATCCAAAATCCAAATAAGACACATGAGAGTCTCCTAGTGATTGAATCTTCTAGGTTGATTGTGTTTTAGTTTCGTGGCTGACAGAGAAATCGAATGAGTGAAGTCATGTTTGTTATTGAGGCTAAACTAGATCTGAAACGAGGTCTAGCAACACAAACACATAGTTCTCATAAAGTTACTAGCCAACATTCACATCGTTTGTAAAGGAAATATCGTGGTTGAGGAAACTAGATGAACGGAGTGTTACGAATAAAGGTGGGCATGACGTGGTACACATTGATAGGGGGAAGAAGCCATGATGTGTCTATAATAGCTTGGAATCCAACGTAAAACAACTTTCAAAACAGCCAAAACGGAAAAATCAATCTAGTTCAAAACTCCTATACGGATTCCAAACGTAATTCGAGCATGATACAACTCAAATCACTTTGCAATGAAGATCACATGGTGTATAATCAAATCTGAAATCCAAATAAGACATGTGAGAGTCTCCTAGTGATTGAATCTTCTAGGTTGATTGTGTTTTAGTTTCGTGGAGTTTCTAAGAGAGAAATCAAATGACTGAAGTCATGTTTGTTATTGAGGCTAAACTAGATGTGAAACGAGGTCTAGCAACACAAACACATAGTTCTCACAAAGTTACTAGCCAACATTCACATCGTTTGTAAAGGAAAGATCGTGGTTGAGGAAACTAGACGAACGTAGTTTTACGAAAAGAGGTGGGCATGACGTGGTACACATTGACACGGAGACGAAGCCATCACGTGTCTATCATAGCTTGGAAGCCAACGTAAAAGAACTTTCAAATTAGCCAAAACGGAAAAATCAATCTAGTCCAAAACTCCTATACAGATTCCAAACGTAATTCGAGCATGATACAACTCAAATCACTTTGCAATGAAGATCACATGATGTATAATCAAATCTGAAATCCAAATAAGACATGTGAGAGTCTCCTAGTGATTGAATCTTCTAGGTTGATTGTGTTTTAGTTTCGTGGAGTTTCTAAGAGAGAAATCAAATGACTGAAGTCATGTTTGTTATTGAGGCTAAACTAGATGTGAAACGAGGTCTAGCAACACAAACACATAGTTCTCACAAAGTTACTAGCCAACATTCACATCGTTTGTAAAGGAAAGATTGTGGTTGAGGAAACTAGACGAACGTAGTTTTACGAAAAGAGGTGGGCATGACGTGGTACACATTGACACGGAGACGAAGCCATCACGTGTCTATCATAGCTTGGAAGCCAACGTAAAAGAACTTTCAAATTAGCCAAAACGGAAAAATCAATCTAGTCTGAAACTCCTATGCGGATTCCAAATGTAATTCGAGCATGATACAACTCAAATCAGTTTGTAATGAAGTTCACATGGTGTATAATCAAATCTGAAATCCAAATAAGACATGTGAGAGTCCCCTAGTGATTGAATCTTCTAGGTTGATTGTGTTTTAGTTTCGTGGAGTTTCTAAGAGAGAAATCGAATGAGTGAAGTCATGTTTGTTATTGAGGCTAAACTAGATGTGAAACGAGGTCTAGCAACACAAACACATAGTTCTCACAAAGTTACTAGCCAACATTCACATCGTTTGTAAAGGAAAGATCGTGGTTGAGGAAACTAGATGAACGGAGTGTTACTAATAGAGGTGGGCATGACGTGGTACACCTTGATAGGGGGAAGAAGCCATGATGTGTCTATAATAGCTTGGAATCCAACGTAAAACAACTTTCAAAAGAGCCAAAACGGAAAAATCAATCTAGTCCAAAACTCCTATACGGATTCCAAACGTAATTCGAGCATGACACAACTCAAATCACTTTGCAATGAAGATCACATGGTGTATAATCAAATCTGAAATCCAAATAAGACATGTGAGAGTCTCCTAGTGATTGAATCTTCTAGGTTGATTGTGTTTTAGTTTCGTGGAGTTTCTAAGAGAGAAATCAAATGACTGAAGTCATGTTTGTTATTGAGGCTAAATTAGATGTGAAACGAGGTCTAGCAACGCAAACACATAGTTCTCATAAAGTTACTAGCCAACATTCACATCGTTTGTAAAGGAAAGATTATGGTTGAGGAAACTAGACGAACGGAGTTTTACGAAAAGAGGTGGGTATGACGTGGTACACATTGACACGGAGACGAAGCCATCACGTGTCTATAATAGCTTGGAAGCCAACGTAAAAAAACTTTCAAATTAGCCAAAACGGAAAAATCAATCTAGTCCGAAACTCCTATGCGGATTCCAAATGTAATTCGAGCATGATACAACTTAAATTAGTTTGTAATGAAGATCACATGGTGTATAATCAAATCCAAAATCCAAATAAGACACATGAGAGTCTCCTAGTGATTGAATCTTCTAGGTTGATTGTGTTTTAGTTTCGTGGCTGACAGAGAAATCGAATGAGTGAAGTCATGTTTGTTATTGAGGCTAAACTAGATGTGAAACGAGGTCTAGCAACACAAACACATAGTTCTCACAAAGTTACAAGCCAACATTCACATCGTTTGTAAAGGAAAGATCGTGGTTGAGGAAACTAGATGAACGGAGTGTTACGAATAGAGGTGGGCATGACGTGGTACACATTGATAGGGGGAAGAAGCCATGATGTGTCTATAAAAGCTTGGAATCCAACGTAAAACAACTTTCAAAACAGCCAAAACGGAAAAATCAATCTAGTCCGAAACTCCTATGCAGATTCCAAACGTAATTCGAGCATGATACAACTCAAATCACTTTGCAATGAAGATCACATGGTGTATAATCAAATCTGAAATCCAAATAAGACATGTGAGAGTCTCCTAGTGATTGAATCTTCTAGGTTGATTGTGTTTTAGTTTCGTGGAGTTTCTAAGAGAGAAATCAAATGACTGAAGTCATGTTTGTTATTGAGGCTAAACTAGATGTGAAACGAGGTCTAGCAACACAAACGCATAGTTCTCACAAAGTTACTAGCCAACATTCACATCGTTTGTAAAGGAAAGATCATGGTTGAGGAAACTAGACGAACGTAGTTTTACGAAATGAGGTGGGCATGACGTGGTACACATTGACACGGAGACGAAGCCATCACGTGTCTATCATACCTGGAAGCCAACGTAAAAGAACTTTCAAATTAGCCAAAACGGAAAAATCAATCTAGTCTGAAACTCCTATGCGGATTCCAAACGTAATTCGAGCATGATACAACTCAAATCACTTTGTAATGAAGATCACATGGTGTATAATCAAATCCAAAATCCAAATAAGACACATGAGAGTCTCCTAGTGATTGAATCTTCTAGGTTGATTGTGTATTAGTTTCGTGGCTGACAGAGAAATCGAATGAGTGAAGTCATGTTTGTTATTGAGGCTAAACTAGATGTGAAACGAGGTCTAGCAACACAAACACATAGTTCTCACAAAGTTACTAGCCAACATTCACATCGTTTGTAAAGGAAAGATCGTGGTTGAGGAAACTAGATGAACGGAGTGTTATGAATAGAGGTGGGCATGACGTGGTACACCTTGATAGGGGGAAGAAGCCATGATGTGTCTATAATAGCTTGGAATCCAACGTAAAACAACTTTCAAAAGAGCCAAAACGGAAAAATCAATCTAGTCCGAAACTCCTATGCGGATTCCAAACGTAATTCGAGCATGATACAACTTAAATCAGTTTGTAATGAAGATCACATGGTGTATAATCAAATCCAAAATCCAAATAAGACACATGAGAGTCTCCTAGTGATTGAATCTTCTAGGTTGATTGTGTTTTAGTTTCGTGGCTGACAGAGAAATCGAATGAGTGAAGTTATGTTTGTTATTGAGGCTAAACTAGATGTGAAACGAGGTCTAGCAACACAAACACATAGTTCTCATAAAGTTACTAGCCAACATTCACATCGTTTGTAAAGGAAATATCGTGGTTGAGGAAACTAGATGAACGGAGTGTTACGAATAAAGGTGGGCATGACGTGGTACACATTGATAGGGGGAAGAAGCCATGATGTGTCTATAATAGCTTGGAATCCAACGTAAAACAACTTTCAAAAGAGCCAAAACGGAAAAATCAATCTAGTCCGAAACTCCTATGCGGATTCCAAACGTAATTCGAGCATGATACAACTTAAATCAGTTTGTAATGAAGATCACATGGTGTATAATCAAATCCAAAATCCAAATAAGACACATGAGAGTCTCCTAGTGATTGAATCTTCTAGGTTGATTGTGTTTTAGTTTCGTGGCTGACAGAGAAATCGAATGAGTGAAGTCATGTTTGTTATTGAGGCTAAACTAGATCTGAAACGAGGTCTAGCAACACAAACACATAGTTCTCATAAAGTTACTAGCCAACATTCACATCGTTTGTAAAGGAAATATCGTGGTTGAGGAAACTAGATGAACGGAGTGTTACGAATAAAGGTGGGCATGACGTGGTACACATTGATAGGGGGAAGAAGCCATGATGTGTCTATAATAGCTTGGAATCCAACGTAAAACAACTTTCAAAACAGCCAAAACGGAAAAATCAATCTAGTTCAAAACTCCTATACGGATTCCAAACGTAATTCGAGCATGACACAACTCAAATCACTTTGCAATGAAGATCACATGGTGTATAATCAAATCTGAAATCCAAATAAGACATGTGAGAGTCTCCTAGTGATTGAATCTTCTAGGTTGATTGTGTTTTAGTTTCGTGGAGTTTCTAAGAGAGAAATCAAATGACTGAAGTCATGTTTGTTATTGAGGCTAAACTAGATGTGAAACGAGGTCTAGCAACGCAAACACATAGTTCTCACAAAGTTACTAGCCAACATTCACATCGTTTGTAAAGGAAAGATCGTGGTTGAGGAAACTAGACGAACGTAGTTTTACGAAAAGAGGTGGGCATGACGTGGTACACATTGACACGGAGACGAAGCCATCACGTGTCTATCATAGCTTGGAAGCCAACGTAAAAGAACTTTCAAATTAGCCAAAACGGAAAAATCAATCTAGTCCGAAACTCCTATGCGGATTCCAAATGTAATTCGAGCATGATACAACTCAAATCACTTTGTAATGAAGTTCACATGGTGTATAATCAAATCTGAAATCCAAATAAGACATGTGAGAGTCCCCTAGTGATTGAATCTTCTAGGTTGATTGTGTTTTAGTTTCGTGGAGTTTCTAAGAGAGAAATCAAATGACTGAAGTCATGTTTGTTATTAAGGCTAAACTAGATGTGAAACGAGGTCTAGCAACGCAAACACATAGTTCTCATAAAGTTACTAGCCAACATTCACATCGTTTGTAAAGGAAAGATCGTGGTTGAGGAAACTAGACGAACGGAGTTTTACGAAAAGAGGTGGGCATGACATGGTACACATTGACACGGAGACGAAGCCATCACGTGTCTATCATAGCTTGGAAGCCAACGTAAAAGAACTTTCAAATTAGTCAAAACGGAAAAATCAATCTAGTCCGAAACTCCTATGCGGATTCCAAACGTAATTCGAGCATGATACAACTCAAATCACTTTGTAATGAAGATCACATGGTGTATAATCAAATCCAAAATCCAAATAAGACACATGAGAGTCTCCTAGTGATTGAATCTTCTAGGTTGATTGTGTTTTAGTTTCGTGGCTGACAGAGAAATCGAATGAGTGAAGTCATGTTTGTTATTGAGGCTAAACTAGATGTGAAACGAGGTCTAGCAACACAAACACATAGTTCTCACAAAGTTACTAGCTAACATTCACATCGTTTGTAAAGGAAAGATCATGGTTGAGGAAACTAGACGAACGTAGTTTTACGAAAAGAGGTGGGCATGACGTGGTACACGTTGACACGGAGACGAAGCCATCACGTGTCTATCAAACCTGGAAGCCAACGTAAAAGAACTTTCAAATTAGCCAAAACGGAAAAATCAATCTAGTCTGAAACTCCTATGCGGATTCCAAACGTAATTCGAGCATGATACAACTCAAATCACTTTGTAATGAAGATCACATGGTGTATAATCAAATCCAAAATCCAAATAAGACACATGAGAGTCTCCTAGTGATTGAATCTTCTAGGTTGATTGTGTATTAGTTTCGTGGCTGACAGAGAAATCGAATGAGTGAAGTCATGTTTGTTATTGAGGCTAAACTAGATGTGAAACGAGGTCTAGCAACACAAACACATAGTTCTCACAAAGTTACTAGCCAACATTCACATCGTTTGTAAAGGAAAGATCGTGGTTGAGGAAACTAGATGAACGGAGTGTTACGAATAGAGGTGGGCATGACGTGGTACACCTTGATAGGGGGAAGAAGCCATGATGTGTCTATAATAGCTTGGAATCCAACGTAAAACAACTTTCAAAAGAGCCAAAACGTAAAAATCAATCTAGTCCGAAACTCCTATGCGGATTCCAAACGTAATTCGAGCATGATACAACTTAAATCAGTTTGTAATGAAGATCACATGGTGTATAATCAAATCCAAAATCCAAATAAGACACATGAGAGTCTCCTAGTGATTGAATCTTCTAGGTTGATTGTGTTTTAGTTTCGTGGAGTTTCTAAGAGAGAAATCAAATGACTGAAGTCAAGTTTGTTATTGAGGCTAAATTAGATGTGAAACGAGGTCTAGCAACGCAAACACATAGTTCTCATAAAGTTACTAGCCAACATTCACATCGTTTGTAAAGGAAAGATTGTGGTTGAGGAAACTAGACGAACGGAGTTTTACGAAAAGAGGTGGGCATGACGTGGTACACATTGACACGGAGACGAAGCCATCACGTGTCTATCATAGCTTGGAAGCCAACGTAAAAAAACTTTCAAATTAGCCAAAACGGAAAAATCAATCTAGTCCGAAACTCCTATGCGGATTCCAAATGTAATTCGAGCATGATACAACTTAAATCAGTTTGTAATGAAGATCACATGGTGTATAATCAAATCCAAAATCCAAATAAGACACGTGAGAGTCTCATAGTGATTGAATCTTCTAGGTTGATTGTGTTTTAGTTTCGTGGCTGACAGAGAAATCGAATGAGTGAAGTCATGTTTGTTATTGAGGCTAAACTAGATGTGAAACGAGGTCTAGCAACACAAACACATAGTTCTCACAAAGTTACTAGCCAACATTCACATCGTTTGTAAAGGAAAGATCGTGGTTGAGGAAACTAGATGAACGGAGTGTTACGAATAGAGGTGGGCATGACGTGGTACACATTGATAGGGGGAAGAAGCCATGATGTGTCTATAAAAGCTTGGAATCCAACGTAAAACAACTTTCAAAACAGCCAAAACGGAAAAATCAATCTAGTCCAAAACTCCTATACAGATTCCAAACGTAATTCGAGCATGATACAACTCAAATCACTTTGCAATGAAGATCACATGATGTATAATCAAATCTGAAATCCAAATAAGACATGTGAGAGTCTCCTAGTGATTGAATCTTCTAGGTTGATTGTGTTTTAGTTTCGTGGAGTTTCTAAGAGAGAAATCAAATGACTGAAGTCATGTTTGTTATTGAGGCTAAACTAGATGTGAAACGAGGTCTAGCAACACAAACACATAGTTCTCACAAAGTTACTAGCCAACATTCACATCGTTTGTAAAGGAAAGATCATGGTTGAGGAAACTAGACGAACGTAGTTTTACGAAAAGAGGTGGGCATGACGTGGTACACATTAACACGGAGACGAAGCCATCACGTGTCTATCATAGCTTGGAAGCCAACGTAAAAGAACTTTCAAATTAGCCAAAACGGAAAAATCAATCTAGTCCGAAACTCCTATGCGGATTCCAAACGTAATTCGAGCATGATACAACTCAAATCACTTTGTAATGAAGTTCACATGGTGTATAATCAAATCTGAAATCCAAATAAGACATGTGAGAGTCCCCTAGTGATTGAATCTTCTAGGTTGATTGTGTATTAGTTTCGTGGCTGACAGAGAAATCGAATGAGTGAAGTCATGTTTGTTATTGAGGCTAAACTAGATGTGAAACGAGGTCTAGCAACACAAACACATAGTTCTCACAAAGTTACTAGCCAACATTCACATCGTTTGTAAAGGAAAGATCGTGGTTGAGGAAACTAGATGAACAGAGTGTTACGAATAGAGGTGGGCATGACGTGGTACACCTTGATAGGGGGAAGAAGCCATGATGTGTCTATAATAGCTTGGAATCCAACGTAAAACAACTTTCAAAAGAGCCAAAACGGAAAAATCAATCTAGTCCAAAACTCCTATACGGATTCCAAACGTAATTCGAGCATGATACAACTCAAATCACTTTGCAATGAAGATCACATGGTGTATAATCAAATCTGAAATCCAAATAAGACATGTGAGAGTCTCCTAGTGATTGAATCTTCTAGGTTGATTGTGTTTTAGTTTCGTGGAGTTTCTAAGAGAGAAATCAAATGACTGAAGTCATGTTTGTTATTGAGGCTAAATTAGATGTGAAACGAGGTCTAGCAACGCAAACACATAGTTCTCATAAAGTTACTAGCCAACATTCACATCGTTTGTAAAGGAAAGATTGTGGTTGAGGAAACTAGACGAACGGAGTTTTACGAAAAGAGGTGGGCATGACGTGGTACACATTGACACGGAGACGAAGCCATCACGTGTCTATCATAGCTTGGAAGCCAACGTAAAAAAACTTTCAAATTAGCCAAAACGGAAAAATCAATCTAGTCCGAAACTCCAATGCGGATTCCAAATGTAATTCGAGCATGATACAACTTAAATCACTTTGTAATGAAGATCACATGGTGTATAATCAAATCCAAAATCCAAATAAGACACATGAGAGTCTCCTAGTGATTGAATCTTCTAGGTTGATTGTGTTTTAGTTTCGTGGCTGACAGAGAAATCGAATGAGTGAAGTCATATTTGTTATTGAGGCTAAACTAGATGTGAAACGAGGTCTAGCAACACAAACACATAGTTCTCACAAAGTACTAGCCAACATTCACATCATTTGTAAAGGAAAGATCGTGGTTGAGGAAACTAGATGAACGGAGTGTTACGAATAGAGGTGGGCATGACGTGGTACACATTGACACAGGGACGAAGCCATAACGTGTCTATAAAATCTTGGAATCCAACGTAAAAGAACTTTCAAAACAGCCAAAACGGAAAAATCAATCTAGTCCGAAACTCCTATGCGGATTCCAAACGTAATTCGAGCATGATACAACTCAAATCACTTTGTAATGAAGTTCACATGGTGTATAATCAAATCTGAAATCCAAATAAGACATGTGAGAGTCTCCTAGTGATTGAATCTTCTAAGTTGATTGTGTTTTAGTTTCGTGGAGTTTCTAAGAGAGAAATCAAATGACTGAAGTCATGTTTGTTATTGAGGCTAAACTAGATGTGAAACGAGGTCTAGCAACGCAAACACATAGTTCTCACAAAGTTACTAGCCAACATTCACATCGTTTGTAAAGGAAAGATTGTGGTTGAGGAAACTAGATGAACGGAGTGTTACGAAAAGAGGTGGGCATGACGTGGTACACCTTGATAGAGGGAAGAAGCCATGATGTGTCTATAATAGCTTGGAATCCAACGTAAAACAACTTTTAAAACAGCCAAAACGGAAAAATTAATCTAGTCTGAAACTCCTATGCGAATTCCAAACGTAATTCGAGCATGATACAACTCAAATCACTTTGTAATGAAGATCACATGGTGTATAATCAAATCCAAAATCCAAATAAGACACATGAGAGTCTCCTAGTGATTGAATCTTCTAGGTTGATTGTGTATTAGTTTCGTGGCTGACAGAGAAATCGAATGAGTGAAGTCATGTTTGTTATTGAGGCTAAACTAGATGTGAAACGAGGTCTAGCAACACAAACACATAGTTCTCACAAAGTACTAGCCAACATTCACATCATTTGTAAAGGAAAGATCGTGGTTGAGGAAACTAGATGAACAGAGTGTTACGGATAGAGGTGGGCATGACGTGGTACACATTGACACAGGGACGAAGCCATAACGTGTCTATCATAGCTTGGAAGCCAACGTAAAATAACTTTCAAAACTGCCAAAACGGAAAAATCAATCTAGTCCGAAACTCCTATGCGGATTCCAAACGTAATTCGAGCATGATACAACTCAAATCACTTTGTAATGAAGTTCACATGGTGTATAATCAAATCTGAAATCCAAATAAGACATGTGAGAGTCCCCTAGTGATTGAATCTTCTAGGTTGATTGTGTTTTAGTTTCGTGCAATTTCCAAGAGAGAAATCAAATGACTGAAGTCATGTTTGTTATTGAGGCTAAACTAGATGTGAAACGAGGTCTAGCAACGCAAACACATAGTTCTCACAAAGTTACTAGCCAACATTCACATCGTTTGTAAAGGAAAGATCGTGGTTGAGGAAACTAGACGAACGTAGTTTTACGAAAAGAGGTGGGCATGACGTGGTACACATTGACACGGAGACGAAGCCATCACGTGTCTATCATAGCCTGGAAGCCAACGTAAAAGAACTTTCAAATTAGCCAAAACGGAAAAAATCAATCTAGTCTGAAACTCCTATGCGAATTCCAAACGTAATTCGAGCATGATACAACTCAAATCACTTTGTAATGAAGATCACATGGTGTATACTCAAATCCAAAATCCAAATAAGACACATGAGGGTCTCCTAGTGATTGAATCTTCTAGGTTGATTGTGTATTAGTTTCGTGGCTGACAGAGAAATCGAATGAGTGAAGTCATGTTTGTTATTGAGGCTAAACTAGATGTGAAACGAGGTCTAGCAACACAAACACATAGTTCTCACAAAGTACTAGCCAACATTCACATCATTTGTAAAGGAAAGATCGTGGTTGAGGAAACTAGATGAACGGAGTGTTACGAATAGAGGTGGGCATGACGTGGTACACATTGACACAGGGACGAAGCCATAACGTGTCTATCATAGCTTGGAAGCCAACGTAAAAGAACTTTCAAAACAGCCAAAACGGAAAAATCAATCTAGTCCGAAACTCCTATGCGGATTCCAAACGTAATTCGAGCATGATACAACTCAAATCACTTTGTAATGAAGTTCACATGGTGTATAATCAAATCTGAAATCCAAATAAGACATGTGAGAGTCCCCTAGTGATTGAATCTTCTAGGTTGATTGTGTTTTAGTTTCGTGCAATTTCCAAGAGAGAAATCAAATGACTGAAGTCATGTTTGTTATTGAGGCTAAACTAGATGTGAAACGAGGTCTAGCAACGCAAACACATAGTTCTCACAAAGTTACTAGCCAACATTCACATCGTTTGTAAAGGAAAGATCGTGGTTGAGGAAACTAGACGAACGGAGTTTTACGAAAAGAGGTGGGCATGACATGGTACACATTGACACGGAGACGAAGCCATCACGTGTCTATCATAGCTTGGAAGCCAAAGTAAAAGAACTTTCAAATTAGCCAAAACGGAAAAATCAATCTAGTCCGAAACTCCTATGCGGATTCCAAACGTAATTCGAGCATGATACAACTTAAATCAGTTTGTAATGAAGATCACATGGTGTATAATCAAATCCAAAATCCAAATAAGACACATGAGAGTCTCCTAGTGATTGAATCTTCTAGGTTGATTGTGTTTTAATTTCGTGGCTGACAGAGAAATCGAATGAGTGAAGTCATGTTTGTTATTGAGGCTAAACTAGATGTGAAACGAGGTCTAGCAACACAAACACATAGTTCTCACAAAGTACTAGCCAACATTCACATCATTTGTAAAGGAAAGATCGTGGTTGAGGAAACTAGATGAACGGAGTGTTACGAATAGAGGTGGGCATGACGTGGTACACATTGACACAGGGACGAAGCCATAACGTGTCTATCATAGCTTGGAAGCCAACGTAAAAGAACTTTCAAAACAGCCAAAACGGAAAAATCAATCTAGTCCGAAACTCCTATGCGGATTCCAAACGTAATTCGAGCATGATACAACTCAAATCACTTTGTAATGAAGTTCACATGGTGTATAATCAAATCTGAAATCCAAATAAGACATGTGAGAGTCCCCTAGTGATTGAATCTTCTAGGTTGATTGTGTTTTAGTTTCGTGGAGTTTCTAAGAGAGAAATCAAATGACTGAAGTCATGTTTGTTATTGAGGCTAAACTAGATGTGAAACGAGGTCTAGCAACGCAAACACATAGTTCTCACAAAGTTACTAGCCAACATTCACATCGTTTGTAAAGGAAAGATCGTGGTTGAGGAAACTAGACGAACGGAGTTTTATGAAAAGAGGTGGGCATGACGTGGTACACATTGACACGGAGATGAAGCCATCACGTGTCTATCATAGCTTGGAAGCCAACGTAAAAGAACTTTCAAATTAGCCAAAACGGAAAAATCAATCTAGTCCGAAACTCCTATGCGGATTCCAAACGTAATTCGAGCATGATACAACTCAAATCACTTTGTAATGAAGTTCACATGGTGTATAATCAAATCTGAAATCCAAATAAGACATGTGAGAGTCCCCTAGTGATTGAATCTTCTAGGTTGATTGTGTTTTAGTTTCGTGGAGTTTCTATGAGAGAAATCGAATGACTGAAGTCATGTTTGTTATTGAGGCTAAACTAGATGTGAAACGAGGTCTAGCAACGCAAACACATAGTTCTCACAAAGTTACTAGCCAACATTCACATCGTTTGTAAAGGAAAGATCGTGGTTGAGGAAACTAGACGAACGGAGTTTTACGAAAAGAGGTGGGCATGACGTGGTACACATTGACACGGAGACGAAGCCATCACGTGTCTATCATAGCTTGGAAGCCAACGTAAAAGAACTTTCAAATTAGCCAAAATGGAAAATCAATCTAGTCCGAAACTCCTATACGGATTCCAAACGTAATTCGAGCATGATACAACTCAAATCACTTTGTAATGAAGATCACATGGTGTATAATCAAATCCAAAATCCAAATAAGACACATGAGAGTCTCCTAGTGATTGAATCTTCTAGGTTGATTGTGTTTTAGTTTCGTGGCTGACAGAGAAATCGAATGAGTGAAGTCATGTTTGTTATTGAGGCTAAACTAGATGTGAAACGAGGTCTAGCAACACAAACACATAGTTCTCACAAAGTTACTAGCCAACATTCACATCGTTTGTAAAGTAAAGATCGTGGTTGAGGAAACTAGATGAACGGAGTGTTACGAAAAGAGGTGGGCATGACGTGGTACACCTTGATAGGGGGAAGAAGCCATGATGTGTCTATAATAGCTTGGAATCCAACGTAAAACAACTTTCAAAACAGCCAAAACGGAAAAATCAACCTAGTCCAAAACTCCTATACGGATTCCAAACGTAATTCGAGCATGATACAACTCAAATCACTTTGCAATGAAGATCACATGGTGTATAATCAAATCCAAAATCCAAATAAGACACATGAGAGTCACCTAGTGATTGAATCTTCTAGGTTGATTGTGTATTAGTTTCGTGGCTGACAGAGAAATCGAATGAGTGAAGTCATGTTTGTTATTGAGGCTAAACTAGATGTGAAACGAGGTCTAGCAACACAAACACATAGTTCTCACAAAGTTACTGGCCAACATTCACATCGTTTGTAAAGGAAAGATCGTGGTTGAGGAAACTAGATGAACGGAGTGTTACGAATAGAGGTGGGCATGACGTGGTACACCTAGATAGGGGGAAGAAGCCATGATGTGTCTATAATAGCTTGGAATCCAACGTAAAACAACTTTCAAAACAGCCAAAACGGAAAAATCAATCTAGTCCGAAACTCCTATGCGGATTCCAAACGTAATTCGAGCATGATACAACTCAAATCACTTTGTAATGAAGATCACATGGTGTATAATCAAATCTGAAATCCAAATAAGATATGTGAGAGTCTCCTAGTGATTGAATCTTCTAGGTTGATTGTGTTTTAGTTTCGTGGAGTTTCTAAGAGAGAAATCTAATGAGTGAAGTCATGTTTGTTATTGAGGCTAAACTAGATGTGAAACGAGGTCTAGCAACGCAAACACATAGTTCTCACAAAGTTACTAGCCAACATTCACATCGTTTGTAAAGGAAAGATCGTGGTTGAGGAAACTAGACGAACAGAGTTTTACGAAAAGAGGTGGGCATGACGTGGTACACATTGACACGGAGACGAAGCCATCACGTGTCTATCATAGCTTGGAAGCCAACGTAAAAGAACTTTCAAATTAGCCAAAACGGAAAAATCAATCTAGTCCAAAACTCCTATGCGGATTCCAAACATAATTCGAGCATGATACAACTCAAATCACTTTGTAATGAAGATCACATGGTGTATAATCAAATCCAAAATCCAAATAAGACACATGAGAGTCTCCTAGTGATTGAATCTTCTAGGTTGATTGTGTATTAGTTTCGTGGCTGACAGAGAAATCGAATGAGTGAAGTCATATATTTGTTATTGAGGCTAAACTAGATGTGAAACGAGGTCTAGCAACATAAACACATAGTTCTCACAAAGTTACTACCAACATTCACATCGTTTGTAAAGGAAAGATCTTGGTTGAGGAAACTAGATGAACGGAGTGTTACGAATAGAGGTGGGCATGATGTAGTACACATTGATAGGGGGAAGAAGCCATGACGTGTCTATAATAGTTTGGAATCCAACGTAAAACAACTTTCAAAACAGCCAAAACGGAAAAATCAATCTAGTCCAAAACTCCTATACGGATTCCAAACGTAATTCGAGCATGATACAACTCAAATCACTTTGTAATGAAGATCACATGGTGTATAATCAAATCTGAAATCCAAATAAGACATGTGAGAGTCTCCTAGTGATTGAATCTTCTAGGTTGATTGTGTTTTAGTTTCGTGGAGTTTCTAAGAGAGAAATCAAATGACTGAAGTCATGTTTGTTATTGAGGCTAAATTAGATGTGAAACGAGGTCTAGCAACGCAAACACATAGTTCTCATAAAGTTACTAGCCAACATTCACATCGTTTGTAAAGGAAAGATTGTGGTTGAGGAAACTAGACGAACGGAGTTTTACGAAAAGAGGTGGGCATGACGTGGTACACATTGACACGGAGACGAAGCCATCATGTGTCTATCATAGCTTGGAAGCCAACGTAAAAAAACTTTCAAATTAGCCAAAACGAAAAAATCAATCTAGTCCGAAACTCCTATGCGGATTCCAAATGTAATTCGAGCATGATACAACTCAAATCAGTTTGTAGTGAAGATCACATGGTGTATAATCAAATCCAAAATCCAAATGAGACATGAGAGTCTCCTAGTGATTGAATCTTCTAGGTTGATTGTGTTTTAGTTTCGTGGCTGACAGAGAAATCGAATGAGTGAAGTCATGTTTGTTATTGAGGCTAAACTAGATGTGAAACGAGGTCTAGCAACACAAACACATAGTTCTCACAAAGTTACTACCAACATTCACATCGTTTGTAAGGGAAAGATCGTGGTTGAGGAAACTAGATGAACGGAGTGTTACGAATAGAGGTGGGCATGACGTGGTACACATTGATAGGGGGAAGAAGCCATGATGTGTCTATGATAGCTTGGAATCCAACGTAAAACAACTTTCAAAACAGCCAAAACAGAAAAATCAATCTAGTCCAAAACTCCTATACAGATTCCAAACGTAATTCGAGCATGATACAACTCAAATCACTTTGCAATGAAGATCACATGGTGTATAATCAAATCTGAAATCCAAATAAGACATGTGAGAGTCTCCTAGTGATTGAATCTTCTAGGTTGATTGTGTTTTAGTTTCGTGGAGTTTATAAGAGAGAAATCAAATGACTGAAGTCATGTTTGTTATTGAGGCTAAACTAGATGTGAAACGAGGTCTAGCAACACAAACACATAGTTCTCACAAAGTTACTAGCCAACATTCACATCGTTTGTAAAGGAAAGATCATGGTTGAGGAAACTAGACGAACGTAGTTTTACGAAAAGAGGTGGGCATGACGTGGTACACATTGACACGGAGACGAAGCCATCACGTGTCTATCATAGCCTGGAAGCCAACATAAAAGAACTTTCAAATTAGCCAAAACGGAAAAATCAATCTAGTCTGAAACTCCTATGCGGATTCCAAATGTAATTCGAGCATGATACAACTCAAATCACTTTGTAATGAAGATCACATGGTGTATAATCAAATCCAAAATCCAAATAAGACACATGAGAGTCTCCTAGTGATTGAATCTTCTAGGTTGATTGTGTATTAGTTTTGTGGCTGACAGAGAAATCGAATGAGTGAAGTCATGTTTGTTATTGAGGCTAAACTAGATGTGAAATGAGGTCTAGCAACACAAACACATAGTTCTCACAAAGTACTAGCCAACATTCACATCATTTGTAAAGGAAAGATCGTGGTTGAGGAAACTAGATGAACGGAGTGTTACGAATAGAGGTGGGCATGACGTGGTACACATTGACACAGGGACGAATCCATAACGTGTCTATCATAGCTTGGAAGCCAACGTAAAAGAACTTTCAAAACAGCCAAAACGGAAAAATCAATCTAGTCCGAAACTCCTATGCGGATTCCAAACGTAATTCGAGCATGATACAACTCAAATCACTTTGTAATGAAGTTCACATGGTGTATAATCAAATCTGAAATCCAAATAAGACATGTGAGAGTCCCCTAGTGATTGAATCTTCTAGGTTGATTGTGTTTTAGTTTCGTGGAGTTTCTAAGAGAGAAATCAAATGACTGAAGTCATGTTTGTTATTGAGGCTAAACTAGATGTGAAACGAGGTCTAGCAACGCAAACACAGAGTTCTCACAATGTTACTAGCCAACATTCACATCGTTTGTAAAGGAAAGATCGTGGTTGAGGAAACTAGACAAACGGAGTTTTACGAAAAGAGGTGGGCATGACGTGGTACACATTGACACGGAGACGAAGCCATCACGTGTCTATCATAGCTTGGAAGCCAACGTAAAAGAACTTTCAAATTAGCCAAAACGGAAAAATCAATCTAGTCCGAAACTCCTATGCGGATTCCAAACGTAATTCGAGCATGATACAACTCAAATCACTTTGTAATGAAGTTCACATGGTGTATAATCAAATCTGAAATCCAAATAAGACATGTGAGAGTCCCCTAGTGATTGAATCTTCTAGGTTGATTGTGTTTTAGTTTCGTGGAGTTTCTAAGAGAGAAATCAAATGACTGAAGTCATGTTTGTTATTGAGGCTAAACTAGATGTGAAACGAGGTCTAGCAACGCAAACACATAGTTCTCACAAAGTTACTAGCCAACATTCACATCGTTTGTAAAGGAAAGATCGTGGTTGAGGAAACTAGACAAACGGAGTTTTACGAAAAGAGGTGGGCATGACGTGGTACACATTGACACGGAGACGAAGCCATCACGTGTCTATCATAGCTTGGAAGCCAACGTAAAAGAACTTTCAAATTAGCCAAAACGGAAAAATCAATCTAGTCCGAAACTCCTATGCGGATTCCAAACGTAATTCGAGCATGATACAACTCAAATCACTTTGTAATGAAGTTCACATGGTGTATAATCAAATCTGAAATCCAAATAAGACATGTGAGAGTCCCCTAGTGATTGAATCTTCTAGGTTGATTGTGTTTTAGTTTCGTGGAGTTTCTAAGAGAGAAATCAAATGACTGAAGTCATGTTTGTTATTGAGGCTAAACTAGATGTGAAACGAGGTCTAGCAACGCAAACACATAGTTCTCACAAAGTTACTAGCCAACATTCACATCGTTTGTAAAGGAAAGATCGTGGTTGAGGAAACTAGACGAACGGAGTTTTACGAAAAGAGGTGGGCATGACGTGGTACACATTAACATGGAGACGAAGCCATCACGTGTCTATCATAGCTTGGAAGTCAACGTAAAAGAACTTTTAAATTAGCCAAAACAGAAAAATCAATCTAGTCCAAAACTCCTATGCGGATTCCAAACGTAATTTGAGCATGATACAACTCAAATCACTTTGCAATGAAGATCACATGGTGTATAATCAAATCCAAAATCCAAATAAGACACATGAGAGTCTCCTAGTGATTGAATCTTCTAGGTTGATTGTGTTTTAGTATCGTGGCTGAGAGAGAAATCGAATGAGTGAAGTCATATATTTGTTATGGAGCTAAACTAGATGTTAAACGAGGTCTAGCAACATAAACACATAGTTCTCACAAAGTTACTAGCCAATATTCACATCGTTTGTAAAGGAAAGATCGTGGTTGAGGAAACCAGATGAACTGAGTGTTACGAATAGAGGTGGGCATGACGTGGTACACATTGATAGGGGGAAGAAGCCATGATGTGTCTATAATAGCTTGGAATCCAACGTAAAACAACTTTCAAAACAGCCAAAACGGAAAAATCAATCTAGTCCAAAACTCCTATACAGATTCCAAACGTAATTCGAGCATGATACAACTCAAATCACTTTGCAATGAAGTTCACATGGTGTATAATCAAATCTGAAATCCAAATAAGACATGTGAGAGTCTCCTAGTGATTGAATCTTCTAGGTTGATTGTGTTTTAGTTTCGTGGAGTTTCTAAGAGAGAAATCAAATGACTGAAGTCATGTTTGTTATTGAGGCTAAACTAGATGTGAAACGAGGTCTAGCAACACAAACACATAGTTCTCACAAAGTTACTAGCCAACATTCACATCGTTTGTAAAGGAAAGATCATGGTTGAGGAAACTAGACGAACGTAGTTTTACGAAAAGAGGTGGCCATGTCGTGGTACACATTGACACGGAGACGAAGCCATCATGTGTCTATCATAGCCTGGAAGCCAACGTAAAAGAACTTTCAAATTAGCCAAAACGGAAAAATCAATCTAGTCTGAAACTCCTATGCAGATTCCAAACGTAATTCGAGCATGATACAACTCAAATCACTTTGTAATGAAGATCACATGGTGTATAATCAAATCCAAAATCCAAATAAGACACATGAGAGTCTCCTAGTGATTGAATCTTCTAGGTTGATTGTGTATTAGTTTCGTGGCTGACAGAGAAATCGAATGAGTGAAATCATGTTTGTTATTGAGGCTAAACTAGATGTGAAACGAGGTCTAGCAACACAAACACATAGTTCTCACAAAGTACTAGCCAACATTCACATCATTTGTAAAGGAAATATCGTGGTTGAGGAAACTAGATGAACGGAGTGTTACGAATAGAGGTGGGCATGACGTGGTACACATTGACACAGGGACGAAGCCATAACGTGTCTATCATAGCTTGGAAGCCAACGTAAAAGAACTTTCAAAACAGCCAAAACGGAAAAATCAATCTAGTCCGAAACTCCTATGCGGATTCCAAATGTAATTCGAGCATGATACAACTCAAATCACTTTGTAATGAAGTTCACATGGTGTATAATCAAATCTGAAATCCAAATAAGACATGTGAGAGTCTCCTAGTGATTGAATCTTCTAGGTTGATTGTGTTTTAGTTTCGTGGAGTTTCTAAGAGAGAAATCAAATGACTGAAGTCATGTTTGTTATTGAGGCTAAACTAGATGTGAAACGAGGTCTAGCAACACAAACACATAGTTCTCACAAAGTTACTAGCCAACATTCACATCGTTTGTAAAGGAAAGATCATGGTTGAGGAAACTAGACGAACGTAGTTTTACGAAAAGAGGTGGGCATGACGTGGTACACATTGACACGGAGACGAAGCCATCATGTGTCTATCATAGCCTGGAAGCCAACGTAAAAGAACTTTCAAATTAGCCAAAACGGAAGAATCAATCTAGTCTGAAACTCCTATGCGGATTCCAAACGTAATTCGAGCATGATACAACTCAAATCACTTTGTAATGAAGATCATATGGTGTATAATCAAATCCAAAATCCAAATAAGACACATGAGAGTCTCCTAGTGATTGAATCTTCTAGGTTGATTGTGTATTAGTTTCGTGGCTGACAGAGAAATCGAATGAGTGAAGTCATGTTTGTTATTGAGGCTAAACTAGATGTGAAACGAGGTCTAGCAACACAAACACATAGTTCTCACAAAGTACTAGCCAACATTCACATCATTTGTAAAGGAAAGATCGTGGTTGAGGAAACTAGATGAATGGAGTGTTACGAATAGAGGTGGGCATGACGTGGTACACATTGACACAGGGACGAAGCCATAACGTGTCTATCATAGCTTGGAAGCCAACGTAAAAGAACTTTCAAAATAGCCAAAACAGAAAAATCAATCTAGTCCGAAACTCCTATGCGGATTCCAAACGTAATTCGAGCATGATACAACTCAAATCACTTTGTAATGAAGTTCACATGGTGTATAATCAAATCTGAAATCCAAATAAGACATGTGAGAGTCCCCTAGTGATTGAATCTTCTAGGTTGATTGTGTTTTAGTTTCGTGGAGTTTCTAAGAGAGAAATCAAATGACTGAAGTCATGTTTGTTATTGAGGCTAAACTAGATGTGAAACGAGGTCTAGCAACGCAAACACATAGTTCTCACAAAGTTACTAGCCAACATTCACATCGTTTGTAAAGGAAAGATCGTGGTTGAGGAAACTAGACGAACGGAGTTTTACGAAAAGAGGTGGGCATGAAGTGGTACACATTGACACGGAGACGAAGCCATCACGTGTCTACCATAGCTTGGAAGCCAACGTAAAAGAACTTTCAAATTAGCCAAAACGGAAAAATCAATCTAGTCTGAAACTCCTATACGGATTCCAAACGTAATTCGAGCATGATACAACTCAAATCACTTTGTAATGAAGATCACATGGTGTATAATCAAATCCAAAATCCAAATAAGACACATGAGAGTCTCCTAGTGATTGAATTTTCTAGGTTGATTGTGTTTTAGTTTCGTGGAGTTTCTAAAAGAGAAATCAAATGACTGAAGTCATGTTTGTTATTGAGGCTAAACTAGATGTGAAACGAGGTCTAGCAACATAAACACACAGTTCTCACAAAGTTACTAGCCAACATTCACATCGTTTGTAAAGGAAAGATCGTGGTTGAGGAAACTAGACGAACGGAGTTTTACGAAAAGAGGTGGGCATGACGTGGTACACATTGACACGGAGACGAAGCCATCACGTGTCTATCATAGCTTGGAAGCCAACGTAAAAGAACTTTCAAATTAGCCAAAACGGAAAAATCAATCTAGTCCGAAACTCCTATGCGGATTCCAAACGTAATTCGAGCATGATACAACTTAAATCAGTTTGTAATGAAGATCACATGGTGTATAATCAAATCCAAAATCCAAATAAGACACATGAGAGTCTCCTAGTGATTGAATCTTCTAGGTTGATTGTGTTTTAGTTTCGTGGCTGACAGAGAAATCGAATGAGTGAAGTCATGTTTGTTATTGAGGCTAAACTAGATGTGAAACAGGGTCTAGCAACACAAACACATAGTTCTCACAAAGTACTAGCCAACATTCACATCATTTGTAAAGGAAAGATCGTGGTTGAGGAAACTAGATGAACGGAGTGTTACGAATAGAGGTAGGCATGACGTGGTACACATTGACAAAGGGACGAAGCCATAACGTGTCTATCATAGCTTGGAAGCCAACGTAAAACAACTTTCAAAACAGCCAAAACGGAAAAATCAATCTAGTCCAAAACTCCTATGCGGATTCCAAACGTAATTCGAGCATGATACAACTCAAATCACTTTGTAATGAAGTTCACATGGTGTATAATCAAATCTGAAATCCAAATAAGACATGTGAGAGTCCCCTAGTGATTGAATCTTCTAGGTTGATTGTGTTTTAGTTTCGTGGAGTTTCTAAGAGAGAAATCAAATGACTGAAGTCATGTTTGTTATTGAGGCTAAACTAGATGTGAAACGAGGTCTAGCAACGCAAACACATAGTTCTCACAATGTTACTAGCCAACATTCACATCGTTTGTAAAGGAAAGATCGTGGTTGAGGAAACTAGACAAACGGAGTTTTACGAAAAGAGGTGGGCATGACGTGGTACACATTGACACGGAGACGAAGCCATCACGTGTCTATCATAGCTTGGAAGCCAACGTAAAAGAACTTTCAAATTAGCCAAAACGGAAAAATCAATCTAGTCCAAAACTCCTATACGGATTCCAAAAGTAATTCGAGCATGATACAACTCAAATCACTTTGTAATGAAGTTCACATGGTGTATAATCAAATCTGAAATCCAAATAAGACATGTGAGAGTCCCCTAGTGATTGAATCTTCTAGGTTGATTGTGTTTTAGTTTCGTGCAGTTTCTAAGAGAGAAATCAAATGACTGAAGTCATGTTTGTGATTGAGGCTAAACTAGATGTGAAACGAGGTCTAGCAACGCAAACACATAGTTCTCACAAAGTTACTAGCTAACATTCACATCGTTTGTAAAGGAAAGATCGTGGTTGAGGAAACTAGACGAACGGAGTTTTACGAAAAGAGGTGGGCATGACGTGGTACACATTGACACGGAGACGAAGCCATCACGTGTCTATCATAGCTTGGAAGCCAACGTAAAAGAATTTTCAAATTAGCCAAAACGGAAAAATCAATCTAGTACGAAACTCCTATACGGATTCCAAACGTAATTCGAGCATGATACAACTCAAATCACTTTGTAATGAATATCACATGGTGTATAATCAAATCCAAAATCCAAATAAGACACATGAGAGTCTCCTAGTGATTGAATCTTCTAGGTTGATTGTGTTTTAGTTTCGTGGCTGACAGAGAAATCGAATGAGTGAAGTCATGTTTGTTATTGAGGCTAAACTAGATGTGAAACGAGGTCTAGCAACACAAACACATAGTTCTCACAAAGTTACTAGCCAACATTCACATCGTTTGTAAAGGAAAGATCGTGGTTGAGGAAACTAGATGAATGGAGTGTTACGAAAAGAGGTGGGCATGACGTAGTACACATTGATAGGGGAAGAAGCCATGACGTGTCTATAATAGTTTGGAATCCAACGTAAAACAACTTTCAAAACAGCCAAAACGGAAAAATCAATCGAGTCCAAAACTCCTATACGGATTCCAAACGTAATTCGAGCATGATACAACTCAAATCACTTTGTAATGAAGTTCACATGGTGTATAATCAAATCTGAAATCCAAATAAGACATGTGAGAGTCCCCTAGTGATTGAATCTTCTAGGTTGATTGTGTTTTAGTTTTGTGGAGTTTCTAAGAGAGAAATCAAATGACTGAAGTCATGTTTGTTATTGAGGCTAAACTAGATGTGAAACGAGGTCTAGCAACGCAAACACATAGTTCTCACAAAGTTACTAGCCAACATTCACATCGTTTGTAAAGGAAAGATCGTGGTTGAGGAAACTAGACGAACGGAGTTTTACGAAAAGAGGTGGGCATGACGTGGTACACATTGATAGGTGGAAGAAGCCATGACGTGTCTATAATAGTTTGGAATCCAACGTAAAACAACTTTCAAAACAACCAAAACGGAAAAATCAATCTAGTCCAAAACTCCTATACGAATTCGAAACGTAATTCGAGCATGATACAACTCAAATCACTTTGCAATGAAGATCACATGGTGTATAATCAAATCCAAAATCCAAATAAGACACGTGAGAGTCTCATAGTGATTGAATCTTCTAGGTTGATTGTGTTTTAGTTTCGTGGAGTTTCTAAGAGAGAAATCAAATGACTGAAGTCATGTTTGTTATTGTGGCTAAACTAGATGTGAAACGAGGTCTAGCAACACAAACACATAGTTCTCACAAAGTTACTAGCCAACATTCACATCGTTTGTAAAGGAAAGATCATGGTTGAGGAAACTAGACGAACGTAGTTTTACGAAAAGAGGAGGGCATGACGTGGTACACATTGACACGGAGACGAAGCCATCACGTGTCTATCATAGCCTGGAAGCCAACGTAAAAGAACTTCCAAATTAGCCAAAACGGAAAAATCAATCTAATCCGAAACTCCTATGCGGATTCCAAACGTAATTCGAGCATGATACAACTCAAATCACTTTGTAATGAAGTTCACATGGTGTATAATCAAATCTGAAATCCAAATAAGACATGTGAGAGTCCCCTAGTGATTGAATCTTCTAGGTTGATTGTGTTTTAGTTTCGTGGAGTTTCTAAGAGAGAAATCAAATGACTGAAGTCTTGTTTGTTATTGAGGCTAAACTAGATGTGAAACGAGGTCTAGCAACGCAAACACATAGTTCTCACAAAGTTACTAGCCAACATTCACATCGTTTGTAAAGGAAAGATCATGGTTGAGGAAACTAGACGAACAGAGTTTTACGAAAAGAGGTGGGCATGACGTGGTACACATTGACACGGAGACGAAGCCATCACGTGTCTATCATAGCTTGGAAGCCAACGTAAAAGAACTTTCAAATTAGCCAAAACGGAAAAATCAATCTAGTACGAAACTCCTATACGGATTCCAAACGTAATTCGAGCATGATACAACTCAAATCACTTTGTAATGAAGATCACATGGTGTATAATCAAATCCAAAATCCAAATAAGACACATGAGAGTCTCCTAGTGATTGAATCTTCTAGGTTGATTGTGTTTTAGTTTCGTGGCTGACAGAGAAATCGAATGAGTGAAGTCATGTTTGTTATTGAGGCTAAACTAGATGTGAAACGAGGTCTAGCAACACAAACACATAGTTCTCACAAAGTTACTAGCCAACATTCACATCGTTTGTAAAGGAAAGATCGTGGTTGAGGAAACTAGATGAATGGAGTGTTACGAAAAGAGGTGGGCATGACGTGGTACACCTTGATAGGGGGAAGAAGCCATGATGTGTCTATAATAGCTTGGAATCCAACGTAAAACAACTTTCAAAACAGCCAAAACAGAAAAATCAATCTAGTCCGAAACTCCTATGCGGATTCCAAACGTAATTCGAGCATGATACAACTCAAATCACTTTGTAATGAAGTTCACATGGTGTATAATCAAATCTGAAATCCAAATAAGACATGTGAGAGTCCCCTAGTGATTGAATCTTCTAGGTTGATTGTGTTTTAGTTTCGTGGAGTTTCTAAGAGAGAAATCAAATGACTGAAGTCATGTTTGTTATTGAGGCTAAACTAGATGTGAAACGAGGTCTAGCAACGCAAACACATAGTTCTCACAAAGTTACTAGCCAACATTCACATCGTTTGTAAAGGAAAGATCGTGGTTGAGGAAACTAGACGAACGGAGTTTTACGAAAAGAGGTGGGCATGACGTGGTACACATTGACACGGAGACGAAGCCATCACGTGTCTATCATAGCTTGGAAGCCAACGTAAAAGAACTTTCAAATTAGCCAAAACGGAAAAATCAATCTAGTACGAAACTCCTATACGGATTCCAAACGTAATTCGAGCATGATACAACTCCAATCACTTTGTAATGAAGATCACATGGTGTATAATCAAATCCAAAATCCAAATAAGACACATGAGAGTCTCCTAGTGATTGAATCTTCTAGGTTGATTGTGTTTTAGTTTCGTGGCTAACAGAGAAATCGAATGAGTGAAGTCATGTTTGTTATTGAGGCTAAACTAGATGTGAAACGAGGTCTAGCAACACAAACACATAGTTCTCTGATATACTCTATTTTTACCATGTTTTAACCCTTGTTTTGTAGGGTTTTATCGAGTCTTTCTCCTTTGTATCGAGTCTTTTCAGGTCTAAAAGCAGCTGGAATGAAGAATTGGAGATTGCTTGGGGGTTTTCTGGAAAAAGAAGGAAAACACGATCTTTTGGAGGTTTTGGAGCCGAAAAAGAGCACCTGCTCTCCGTAACGAATGACCTGCTCCCCAGAAGATTTACTTTGAAGATTCTCATTAAAAGAGAATATTCATCTAGAAGATTTACCCTAGACTCACCTTGGATTCACCCAGCCGCCGCAGCCTTTAAAAAAGGAAATACTTGGAGATAAAAAGACATCTCCCTTTTTACTCAAAAACACGTTTGGATCAAAGAATTAGAGAGAGAGATTTTGCTTCTTTTGCTTTGGGATTTCAAGTCTTGGTCTTCCTTGTGACAGAAGTTTTCTCAAACCTTAACTCTTTTATTTATTCTATGAATTCTCTTATCCCCATCGTCATGTTTTGTGTGATTATGTGCGAGTAGTTACTTTTGTTAGATTAGGGTTTTCAAAGGGAATTTAGAGATTCATGAACTAAGCATAGATAGGATCATATATATATTTGATATCTTCATCTAAGTTGAACTTAAAGCTTAGGCTAGATTGATCACCTAGTTTTCGATCCTAGGTTGAATTTACTCATCAAAAGTGTAGTGAATTGCTTGAAAGAATTTAGATGGGCGTGTTGATCCTTAGCCAACGACAGTTGAAGTTAAGGCAACTCGTGAACTTATCAATCTTAATCGCTAATGCTTGTTAATTTCTTTAGGCTCAAACGACAGTTTAGGGTGCTAGATTAATTGATAAAGTTGTTGATATCACGAAAGTGGATCCTCATAAAATCGTGATTGTGTTCTAGATTGGTGCTTGAATTTATATACTGAATAACTGCTTGGTTCTTGATGATCTTTCCCTGAGATAATTACCCTAGTCTAACGCCTTCACCATATTTGTTTACAACCGAATTTTATTTTGTTTTGCTATTTTACTTCGTGACACTTAAAACCAAACCACATTCACTTAGCTAGAATTGTGTTGAAAAGAATTAAAGTGTATTGCCGGTCCCTGAACGAACCTAAAGCTATATCTACATCGGATTAGTTAATTGGGATTTGAGTTCTTAAAAGGGGTAAAAACCCTATTATCAAATTGGCGCCGTTGCCGCGGGGACCGACTTCGATACCTTTAATTTTAAAATACGTTTCTAGACTAAGTATTAATTCGTTCTTTTTGTTTCTCTTGCTTGTGTTTCAGGTGCATGAAACCAAAGTCTACCCGAAAGAGTCAGCAAACACCTCTCGTGTACCTGAATAACTTGGAACTTGCGAGACTAGAACGAACCAACCGAAAGACACAGTCCAAATCAGTCGACATGGGCGACCAAACGGACATTGACATGGTAGCCGAGATGAAGAGGCTACAAGATCAGATGGCTCAGCTGCAGCAGCAGCAAAACCGTAACCAACAGCAAGAACGTGCCATCGGGGATATGGACAATCCCCATGCCTTCTATAGGAACCGAGCTGCAATCGTTCCTCCTGGTGTTTTAAGGAACGACTACGAGATCAAGCCTCAGATGATCACGCTGGTCAAACAGCATTTGTTCCATGGATTGCCTGCTGAAATCCCGATGGACCATATAGAGAATTTCGAGGAGATTTGCTCCACGACAAGCTCTAATGGGATGAACCCGGATTTCTTAAAGTGCAAAATTTTCCCCTTCTCACTCGCGGACAAGGCTTCACGGTGGCTTAAGTCCTTACCGGCTGGATCTATCACGACTTGGCCACAGTGTAGGGCAGCATTTCTGGATCACTTTTACACCAAGGCCAAAACCGCGGGCTTGAGAAACAAGATCTCCACGTTCCAGCAACATAACGGAGAATCTTTCTATGAGGCATGGGAGAGGTTTAAGGAGTATAAGCGAGAGTGTCCACATCACGGATTCACCGATGAGAACTTGCTGGGTATCTTCTACGACGGTGTTGATTGGGACTACCGTAATACCTTGAATGCTGCTAGTAATGGTGACTTCATGACCCAAACGAAAGATAGTGCTTACAAGCTCATCGAGAACCTAGCTGCAAGCTCAAGCAACAAGTCTCATGAATACGATCGGACTACGAAATCCAATGGAACGGATTCTCGTAAGATTGATGACCTAACGACTAAGGTCAACTTGCTGCTCAAAGGGAACCAAAGGATGGTTCACTTTGCCGATGAGAGCGGAGAAGCACTAGCTGAGGATATGACCGATGGAGGAGATTTTGATCAGGAGGAGGTGAGCTATGTGAACGGGCAGGGGTATGTCCGAAACCAGGGGTTCAACCAAAACTACAGGAACCATCCGAATTTCTCCTACAGGAGCACGAATGTAGAGAACCCGCAGGATCAGGTCTACCCACAGCAAACCGGTTATCAGAACCAAAAGCCTCAGGATCAGGGTTTCCAGAAGATGGCACCTCAGGGTTTTCAAGGTAAGACATTCGTTCAGTTTCAAGGACAAACGCCTCGGTATAACAACTTTCAAGCTCCTGCGAGCTCAGGTGGTACTTCTCAGGATGAGCTTAAGAGTATGATGCAACAGTTGATGGAAAATCAGAAGAAGACCGCTGCTGAGATGAACACTAAGGTAGACTCCATGTACTCGGACCTCAACGGTAGACTTGAAGCCGTGACTAACCATGTGAAGAAGCTTGATACGCAAGTGGCTCAAACCGCTGAGGCAATCAAGAGCCCACAAGGAGTGCTGCCAGGGAAGCCTATTGCAAACCCCAGAGAGTATGTGAATGCAATCACGCTGCGAAGTGGAAGAACCCTTCCACCGGTTGTAAAGGCAGCAGCTGAGAGCTGCCCAGAAGAGTCTGACGAGCACCCGCTCCAACAGGGAGCGCCTGCTCCAGCAGAGAAACAGGATGAACCAGTTGCTGGACCGTCTTCACCTGTACTCGAACCGAATAAGCTGGTTAATCAGGTTCGGCCCCGTGTCTACAAACCCCCAGTACCTTACCCAGTACCTCCAAGGAAATCACAGAAGGATTTAGAGGAAGCAAAGTGTAAGGAGATGTTGGATCAACTTACGGTAAAGCTTACATTGACCGATGCTATCCAGATGATGCCGGCTATGAAAAAATACGTTAAGGGTTTGATTACCGGTAAGGGGTCATCGGAGCAGGGTACCACGTTGGTGACTAAGGATTGTAGTGCTGTGATGCAAAATAAGATACTTAAGAAGCTAGATGATCCCGGGAAATTTGTGCTGGCCGTTCAGATTGGTTCTATGTGTTTCAAGTATTCCTTATGTGATTTGGGATCAAGCGTGAACCTCATGCCCTATTCGGTTGCAAGGAAACTTGGTTATACTAACTTTAAACCAACCCGTATTTCTTTGGTTTTTGCTGACAGGTCGGTGAAGCTACCCGTGGGGATTCTAGAGGACTTACATGTCAAGATTGGCAACACGTTGATTCCAGCTGACTTTGTGGTGCTGGAACTTGATGAAGAACCAAAGGATCCCTTGATTTTGGGACGTCCTTTTTTGCGCACAGCTGGTGCGATTATCGATGTGAAGAATGGCGTAATTGGTCTCCAGCTGGGAGACATTATCATGGAGTTTGAAATGGATAAACTGCTCAAGAAGCCAACCATCGATGGGCAAACCTTTGCTATTGAGGGAAACCTAGAGGTCTCGGAGGAGGAGATTGAAGAAATCCTAACCGATGATCCGCTTGATGTGGTGTTAACCAAAGTCGAAAGTGAACATGGTTACTTGAGTGAGGAAGCAGTCAAGATAGCCGGTATATTGAATTCGGGTCAGATGGAAAAATCTATCGGGTTTTTGAATCTCAAACCGGATGATGCTGATGGAGCACCTGCTCCAGACGAGGGAACCCCAGCTCCTGGAAACACTGTTGACAGCCCTTGAAGCGAGCTGAAGGCTCCTAAACTCGAGCTCAAAACCCTTCCTGCCGGGCTAAGGTACGCGTTTCTAGGCCCTGACTCTACTTATCCCGTGATCATTAATGCTGAGTTGAATAATGTGGAAACTGCCTTACTTTTGTGTGAACTGAGAAAGTATAGGAAGGCTTTAGGTTATTCGCTAGATGATATCCCTGGAATTTCACCTGAGCTTTGCATGCATAGAATACACCTAGAAGATGAGTCTAAGAATTCCATTGAGCATCAGAGGAGGTTAAACCCGAATCTGAAGGATGTAGTGAAAAAGGAAATTATGAAACTTCTAGAAGCAGGTGTAATATATGCGATATCGGATAGTAAGTGGGTTAGCCCTGTTCACGTAGTGCCTAAGAAAGGCGGAATAACTGTGATCACTAATGAGAAAAATGAATTGATACCTACTAGGACAGTCACTGGCCATAGGATGTGTATTGATTATAGAAAGCTGAATGCCGCCACTCGGAAAGATCATTTTCCCCTACCGTTTATTGACCAAATGCTTGAGAGATTGGCTAACCATCCATATTACTGCTTTTTAGATGGTTATTCAGGTTTCTTTCAGATTCCTATCCACCCGGATGATCAGGAGAAAACGACATTCACATGTCCATACGGCACATTTGCTTATCGCAGAATGCCGTTTGGTTTGTGTAATGCCCCTGCGACTTTTCAAAGGTGCATGATGTCGATTTTTACTGATTTAATTGAGGACATAATGGAAGTTTTCATGGACGATTTCTCCGTCTATGGAAGCTCTTTCTCCGTGTGTTTGTCAAATCTGTGCAGGGTATTGCAGCGATGTGAGGAGAAGCATCCCGTGCTTAATTGGGAAAAATGCCATTTCATGGTTCGAGACGGCATTGTTTTGGGCCATCGGATCTCCGAAAAATGTATAGAGGTCGACCGGGCAAAGGTTGAGGTTATGATGAGTTTGCAACCGCCGGATTCAATCAAGGGAATAAGGAGTTTCCTAGGTCATGCTGGATTTTACCGCCGGTTCATCAAGGATTTTTCGAAGATAGCAAGGCCGCTTACTCAACTCTTGTGTAAGGAGACCAAGTTTGAGTTTGATGCAGCATGCCTTGAAGCTTTTCACACGATAAAGGGAGCTCTGGTAAGTGCACCCATTGTCCAACCACCGGACTGGGACCTCCCTTTTGAAGTGATGACGGATGCAAGTGATTATGCCGTTGGTGCTGTTTTGGGACAGCGGAAAGACAAGAAGCTCCACGTGATATACTATGCAAGCCGAACACTGGATGAAGCTCAATGCCGATACGCTACGACTGAAAAGGAACTTCTAGCAGTTGTGTTCGCCTTTGAGAAGTTTAGAACTTATCTTGTCGGTTCCAAGGTCATTATGCAAACCGACCACGCAGCTTTGAAGTATTTGCTCACCAAAAAGGATGCTAAGCCGAGACTCTTAAGGTGGATCCTTCTGCTCCAGGAATTCGATCTTCAGATTATTGATAGAAAAGGGACAGAGAACGGAGTTGCTGACCACCTATCACGTATGAGAGTTGATTATGAGGTACCTCTTGATGATTCACTTCCAGTTGAACACGTTTATGCAGTTGGAGTCTGTTTGCAGGAGCAGTCGGTTCAGACAGGAGCACATGCTCTTGGAGCCTCTTGCAAGGCTATTTCAAGGGAAGTTGCTCCGAGTTTTCCTTGGTTTGGAGAAATAGCAAACTACCTAGCTGCTGACCAAGAACCGGTTGATTTTGTGGGTGATAAGAAGAGAAAGTTTCTCCGTGATATAAGAAGGTATTTTTGGGACGAGCCTTTCCTCTACAAGCAGTGTTCGGATGGTATCTTTCGGAGGTGTGTACCGGATGAAGAGATTCCCGGAATTCTCTTCAAAACAGTCTCTAAGGCACTACAAGATGGGTATTGGTGGCCGACTATGTTCAAGGATGCGCAGAATTTCATATCACGCTGTGACACATGCCAATGGCAAGGCAACATCTCTAGAAGGAATGAGATGCCTCAACACTTTATTCTGGAAGTTGAAGTGTTTAACGTATGGGGAATAGACTTTATGGGACCTTTTCCATCATCCTACGGAAACAAGTATATCTTGGTGGCTGTTGATTACGTTTCCAAGTGGGTGGAGGCTATTGCGTCCCCAACAAATGACTCCCGCGTTGTGGTGAAGATGTTTAAGTCTATCATATTCCCTAGGTTTGGAGTGCCACGAGTGGTCATAAGTGATGGAGGCACCCACTTCATCAACAAGGTCTTTGAAGGGTTGTTGAAGAAGAATGGTGTGACGCACAAGGTAGCAACACCATATCATCCACAAACCAGCGGTCAAGTTGAGGTTTCCAACAGGGAAATCAAGAGTATCTTGCAGAAGACCGTGGGAGTATCTAGGAAGGACTGGTCCTACAAATTGGACGATGCGTTGTGGGCTTACCGAACTGCGTACAAGACTCCGCTAGGTACGACTCCTTTTCACCTAGTCTACGGGAAGAGCTGTCATCTACCGGTTGAGCTCGAATACAAAGCAGCATGGGCGGTTAAGTTAATAAATTATGACATCAAACCGGCGTTTGAAAGGAGGTCCATGCAGCTTCACGAGCTAGAAGAGATTAGGCACTTAGCTTATGAGAGTTCTAAGATTTACAAGGAAAGAACGAAGCGGTATCATGACAAGAGGATTCTCAACCGTGCCTTCCAACCAAACGATAAGGTACTTCTCCACAACTCTCGTCTTAGACTTTTCCCTGGAAAATTGAGATCCAGGTGGTCCGGGCCCTTCGTCATCAAGGAGGTCCGTTCTTATGGAGCTGTGGTGTTGCTGGACACCAACGGAGCCGAGTTCGTGGTCAATGGACAGCGGCTCAAGCCGTATCTTGGCGAAACAATCCAAGCCGAAGGTGGATACATCCCCTTAGGCGATGCACCGAAAGCCTAAACGGCTAACCAAGTCAAGCTAATGACTTTAACCAAGCGCTGGGTGGGAGGCAACCCACCGGTACGTTTTCTAACTTTGTAAATTTGATTTCTTTTTCTACTAACTTTGTTTTCAGTTTTGAGTTTTCTACAAGATACTGGAGCACCAGCTCCCGTATAGCTGTCTTGGAGCACCTGCTCCTGAGTGTGGTAATTGATCGATCCTTTCAGTGATCGATCGCTTCGTGAGCGTTGTTCATCAAACTGCACACTGGTACCGGAGCACCTGCTCCTGCATGCGAGATGCCCGCTCTCCTGGGTATATTTAATTTTCGAATTTCGAATTTTAAATACGCCCACCAACAGGTAAATCAAAGAGAATATTTGCTGGGTCCGAGTATCTATCCAAAAGAGGGAATAAACTTTAAATCAGTATATTTTCCTATTTTATGGGGAAATTAACTGATTTACTGGGACCCACATATTGAACCTTCCCCTATATACTCGCGCCCAACATCTCTCTCTTTCTTCCCCACGATTTCTCTCTTTCCATTAAAACACTTCAAGCTTTCTCATCAACACAAATTTGTGAAATCTTCACGGATCTGTGCGGTTTTTAGCTCTATTCCACTCGAATTTTCACCCTCTTTCCGAATATCAACTTCGTTTTTGAAGATTCACAAGGTATGAACTCGAAATTCCTCTTTTTCAGTCCGAATTTTCCGAAGAACAAAGGTGAAATCGATGGTCAAATCTTGTTTAAATCTTCATGGGTTTGCTTTGAACTTGTTTCTTTGCTTATTTCGTTGCCCTAGATTTTGAATTTGGTTTGAAATTGTTGATCAAATTAAAAACCCCAATTTTGAGAAGAAAAGCTTGAATTTTCGGAATATGGCGTGATATTTACCTTGGAGATTAGCATTGTTAGATGTGGAAATTGTAGGGAATGGTTGTTTTAGCACGAAATTATCATTGTCTCTAGTCCGAAATTGATAAAATACTTTTGGAGGCTTATGGTATATTTTTGTGTTGATGTTGAGAATGGGATTTATGCATGTCTTGTTTGGCTTGTTCTTTATGGTCATTGCAGGATGACAGGACCAAGGACTTCGATCGGTAACCCCAAGAGCAAATCCGCCAAGAACAAAGGCATGGCCCTTTCGGTTACTACGACACACCCGTGGCCTAGACCCGAGGGTACCAAGTTCTCATTACCCGATGATACTCTCCCCGTTCACTCCGACAACGCGTGGGACCAATCCGATGCGTTCTACTACAACAACTGGATGGAGATCACTATTGAGCCAACACGCTTCGTTTGCGCAAGCACTTTGAAAAGCTTGGGCCTTCATAAGGGTGTGACTGACATCCTCCTCCACAACCAACTTCTCGAATTGGGTTCTCACCCCGAAGTGCTTTACCCCGACTTGGTTCGACAATGCTTGGCTTCAGCTCAGTTGATATACGCCAACCCCAGGAAGCCGGTTGCCTCCGAAGGGGTGCTCTCTTTCTTCCTCAACGGAAAGAAGCATTCCATTACCATCAAGGAGCTTTGTGATCTTTACGGGTTTGATTCCACTCCGACGGTAGTCAAGATGCCTGCCCGTCTCACTGTTTGCAATGCCTTTTGGAACTTCATCGCTAATGGCCCTTACTACTCACGGAAAGCGGCCCAATCCTCCATACGCAACCCATCTCTCCGGATCGCCGCCAAGGCAATCTCCATCCTCTTGTTTGCTCGGGAGGATACTAGTAAGGTGCGGGTGGATGAATTACTTTTTCTCTATAACTCGGTAAAGGAAACCATCGCACATGAGCAGGGGCTGAGTTGTTCGTTGGAGCTGGATGTTAACTTGGGAGCAGTCTTCGCGGAGGTCATCGCTGAGAAGAGGACCAAGGCTGGTCCGGGTAAGACGGAGAAGATAGGGAGTCTCTTGACCCGCTTATTCGAGTACTTGGGTCATGACTTGAGCACTGCCCACTGCAATGAGGATGTCCGTGTCATGGACATCTCTTTCCTCATTAACTGCCAAATCATGACCGACACCAACATCTACCGTTTCACTGGACGCGATGACCGTACTTTGTTTTGCAGGTTGCCTCAGCCTACTCTGACCGAGCTTGATGTTGCAGCTAATGTTGGGTTCACTCCTGGAACTGCCTATCTCTGTTCTGAAGCAGGCGATCCTATCTTCCCTGAGAGCACCACAGCTGGAGCAGCTACTCCGGGCGATCTCCTCAGCGACGAGGAGCTGGAGGACTTAGAGGAGCAGATAACCAAAGCGCAGCAATCAAAGGCCCATTGGCGTCGACCTTACCAGAGTGAGCTCACGCTCCGGGATATCTCTGACAACCCATCGGACCAGGAGTACCGTAGCTGGGTGGTGGACTCCACCAAGAAGAACAACGGGCTGTTGCGTCGTATCCTTCACATGCTCCAGAAGAGTTGCTCCGGCCCTGCTGCCACTGCTACTATGCCATCTACATCTGCCCCGCCTGCTGCTACTACATCTGCACCACCAGCAACTGCTCCATCTTCCTCTGGCCGTCAGACAAGATCCGCCAAGCGCCAGCGAGCAACTTCTCCAGCAGACGTTGATACCGAGAGCGACTAGTCTCTCTCTTTCTTTCCCTTTCCGCTAAGACAATTTTTCTTCTTGCCCTTTTTCTTTTCTTTTTATTCAGACTTCTTTCTTTTCCTCTTTCCTCACTTATTTTCACACCGGGTCGGTGTGAAGTAAGTCTGGGGGGAGATGCTACTGATGTCGTTTATTTTGGATGTTTGCTTTCTTATGTCCTTTTGAGTCGGTTTTTCCTTGTTTGATTTTATCGAGTCAAGACTTTTTAGTTGGGAATTAGGACTTTATTTTATGATGATTTCTGAACCACTTGTGCTATTAACTCTCTTTCTAGTGACCATTTCTTCAGAATGCGGATTACAAGGAACAGCTGGAACACTTCAATGCACCATCTTCCAGGTTTCATATTGACCAAAAATTTTCTCGCTATTGACACTAGATTAGGGAAACGAATCATATTCAGGACTTCTTTTTCCTTTTACCACTCTTGTTGTTCCTGAATAGCTAGCTCATTTTTAGCTAGTACCCTCCTTTAACCTTACCTCTTTTCAAGCCCCTGCTTTCTTGTTACTTCATTGTCATATGTGCAGCATATGTGCAAAAGGGCCGGAGAGAGTTGGGTCGACACAGCCTCTAGATCACTCGTTCCGAAGGACAGAGCACCTGCTCTTGTTTATGAGGTTTTGTGGAAAGAAGGAGTGGAAGGAACATCATCGAGATTCACTTGGGTATGTACGTTACATCATATATTTTCGTGTTTGAGAGACATATCTGTGTAATAAAAATCCTCTTCATCATCCCAAAAAAAAAAAAAAAAAAAAAAAAAAAAAAAAAAAAATCTGATGATGAAGAGTGAAAATCTGTAAAATAAATGTCTCTCAAGCACAGCTAGTGTATCCAAGGTGGATAGTGCTTTTGTGAAAGGAAGAAAGAAAGGAGGATGGAATGAGTGATTTAGAGAATGTGGAGCATCAAATAGACCCGCTCTCTCTTGCAATTTTGTGCGATATCCTGCATCCTCTACAAGCGCCGGGTAACCCTTAAACACTTTAAACACTTTTAACTCCACCTTAAATGGCCTATACCCTTTAGCATCGTCTACCCTAAGTAGTGTTTTTAGCGAGACCCTCACGCAACTTTGAATGCGTTGAGTTTGTGTTTGGGAAATGGAACTTGGTCGAGAAGTATGTTGAGGTTGTTTTCGGTGAAGCTTT
Source organism: Arabis hirsuta (assembly GCA_964056655.1). NCBI lineage: Eukaryota > Viridiplantae > Streptophyta > Magnoliopsida > Brassicales > Brassicaceae > Arabis > Arabis hirsuta. The sequence continues at coordinate 4,845,972 of OZ053301.1, forward strand.
GTTGTTCGTAATCTGGATTATGTGGTCTGCAGATTGAAAGCCAAAGGTACGGTTCACTGAGGATAAAATAGTTCCCACGTTTTCAAACCTTTTTCCTTTACTTAGTTTTGAGTTTGTTTGAGGACAAACAAAGATCTAAGTCTGGGGGAATTGATATACTCTATTTTTACCATGTTTTAACCCTTGTTTTGTAGGGTTTTATCGAGTCTTTCTCCTTTGTATCGAGTCTTTTCAGGTCTAAAAGCAGCTGGAATGAAGAATTGGAGATTGCTTGGGGGTTTTCTGGAAAAAGAAGGAAAACACGATCTTTTGGAGGTTTTGGAGCCGAAAAAGAGCACCTGCTCTCCGTAACGAATGACCTGCTCCCCAGAAGATTTACTTTGAAGATTCTCATTAAAAGAGAATATTCATCTAGAAGATTTACCCTAGACTCACCTTGGATTCACCCAGCCGCCGCAGCCTTTAAAAAAGGAAATACTTGGAGATAAAAAGACATCTCCCTTTTTACTCAAAAACACGTTTGGATCAAAGAATTAGAGAGAGATTTTGCTTCTTTTGCTTTGGGATTTCAAGTCTTGTTCTTCCTTGTGACAGAAGTTTTCTCAAACCTTAACTCTTTTATTTATTCTATGAGTTCTCTTATCCCCATCGTCATGTTTTGTGTGATTATGTGCGAGTAGTTACTTTTGTTAGATTAGGGTTTTCAAAGGGAATTTAGAGATTCATGAACTAAGCATAGATAGGATCATATATATATTTGATATCTTCATCTAAGTTGAACTTAAAGCTTAGGCTAGATTGATCACCTAGTTTTCGATCCTAGGTTGAATTTACTCATCAAAAGTGTAGTGAATTGCTTGAAAGAATTTAGATGGGCGTGTTGATCCTTAGCCAACGACAGTTGAAGTTAAGGCAACTCGTGAACTTATCAATCTTAATCGCTAATGCTTGTTAATTTCTTTAGGCTCAAACGACAGTTTAGGGTGCTAGATTAATTGATAAAGTTGTTGATATCACGAAAGTGGATCCTCATAAAATCGTGATTGTGTTCTAGATTGGTGCTTGAATTTATATCCTGAATAACTGCTTGGTTCTTGATGATCTTTCCCTGAGATAATTACCCTAGTCTAACGCCTTCACCATATTTGTTTACAACCGAATTTTATTTTGTTTTGCTATTTTACTTCGTGACACTTAAAACCAAACCACATTCACTTAGCTAGAATTGTGTTGAAAAGAATTAAAGTGTATTGCCGGTCCCTGAACGAACCTAAAGCTATATCTACATCGGATTAGTTAATTGGGATTTGAGTTCTTAAAAGGGGTAAAAACCCTATTATCAAATTGGCGCCGTTGCCGCGGGGACCTACTTCGATACCTTTAATTTTAAAATACGTTTCTAGACTAAGTATTAATTCGTTCTTTTTGTTTCTCTTGCTTGTGTTTCAGGTGCATGAAACCAAAGTCTACCCGAAAGAGTCGGCAAACACCTCTCGTGTACCTGAATAACTTGGAACTTGCGAGACTAGAACGAACCAACCGAAAGACACAGTCCAAATCAGTCGACATGGGCGACCAAACGGACATTGACATGGTAGCCGAGATGAAGAGGCTACAAGATCAGATGGCTCAGCTGCAGCAGCAGCAAAACCGTAACCAACAGCAAGAACGTGCCATCGGGGATATGGACAATCCCCATGCCTTCTATAGGAACCGAGCTGCAATCGTTCCTCCTGGTGTTTTAAGGAACGACTACGAGATCAAGCCTCAGATGATCACGCTGGTCAAACAGCATTTGTTCCATGGATTGCCTGCTGAAATCCCGATGGACCATATAGAGAATTTCGAGGAGATTTGCTCCACGACAAGCTCTAATGGGATGAACCCGGATTTCTTAAAGTGCAAACTTTTCCCCTTCTCACTCGCGGACAAGGCTTCACGGTGGCTTAAGTCCTTACCGGCTGGATCTATCACGACTTGGCCACAGTGTAGGGCAGCATTTCTGGATCACTTTTACACCAAGGCCAAAACCGCGGGCTTGAGAAACAAGATCTCTACGTTCCAGCAACATAACGGAGAATCTTTCTATGAGGCATGGGAGAGGTTTAAGGAGTATAAGCGAGAGTGTCCACATCACGGATTCACCGATGAGAACTTGCTGGGTATCTTCTACGACGGTGTTGATTGGGACTACCGTAATACCTTGAATGCTGCTAGTAATGGTGACTTCATGACCCAAACGAAAGATAGTGCTTACAAGCTCATCGAGAACCTAGCTGCAAGCTCAAGCAACAAGTCTCATGAATACGATCGGACTACGAAATCCAATGGAACGGATTCTCGTAAGATTGATGACCTAACGACTAAGGTCAACTTGCTACTCAAAGGGAACCAAAGGATGGTTCACTTTGCCGATGAGAGCGGAGAAGCACTAGCTGAGGATATGACCGATGGAGGAGATTTTGATCAGGAGGAGGTGAGCTATGTGAACGGGCAGGGGTATGTCCGAAACCAGGGGTTCAACCAAAACTACAGGAACCATCCGAATTTCTCCTACAGGAGCACGAATGTAGAGAACCCGCAGGATCAGGTCTACCCACAGCAAACCGGTTATCAGAACCAAAAGCCTCAGGATCAGGGTTTCCAGAAGACGGCACCTCAGGGTTTTCAAGGTAAGACATTCGTTCAGTTTCAAGGACAAAAGCCTCGGTATAACAACTTTCAAGCTCCTGCGAGCTCAGGTGGTACTTCTCAGGATGAGCTTAAGAGTATGATGCAACAGTTGATGGAAAATCAGAAGAAGACCGCTGCTGAGATGAACACTAAGGTAGACTCCATGTACTCGGACCTCAACGGTAGACTTGAAGCCGTGACTAACCATGTGAAGAAGCTTGATACGCAAGTGGCTCAAACCGCTGAGGCAATCAAGAGCCCACAAGGAGTGCTGCCAGGGAAGCCTATTGCAAACCCCAGAGAGTATGTGAATGCAATCACGCTGCGAAGTGGAAGAACCCTTCCACCGGTTGTAAAGGCAGCAGCTGAGAGCTGCCCAGAAGAGTCTGACGAGCACCCGCTCCAACAGGGAGCGCCTGTTGGCAACACGTTGATTCCAGCTGACTTTGTGGTGCTGGAACTTGATGAAGAACCAAAGGATCCCTTGATTTTGGGACGTCCTTTTTTGCGCACAGCTGGTGCGATTATCGATGTGAAGAATGGCGTAATTGGTCTCCAGCTGGGAGACATTATCATGGAGTTTGAAATGGATAAACTGCTCAAGAAGCCAACCATCGATGGGCAAACCTTTGCTATTGAGGGAAACCTAGAGGTCTCGGAGGAGGAGATTGAAGAAATCCTAACCGATGATCCGCTTGATGTGGTGTTAACCAAAGTCGAAAGTGAACATGGTTACTTGAGTGAGGAAGCAGTCAAGATAGCCGGTATATTGAATTCGGGTTAGATGGAAAAATCTATCGGGTTTTTGAATCTCAAACCGGATGATGCTGATGGAGCACCTGCTCCAGACGAGGGAACCCCAGCTCCTGGAAACACTGTTGACAGCCCTTGAAGCGAGCTGAAGGCTCCTAAACTCGAGCTCAAAACCCTTCCTGCCGGGCTAAGGTACGCGTTTCTAGGCCCTGACTCTACTTATCCCGTGATCATTAATGCTGAGTTGAATAATGTGGAAACTGCCTTACTTTTGTGTGAACTGAGAAAGTATAGGAAGGCTTTAGGTTATTCGCTAGATGATATCCCTGGAATTTCACCTGAGCTTTGCATGCATAGAATACACCTAGAAGATGAGTCTAAGAATTCCATTGAGCATCAGAGGAGGTTAAACCCGAATCTGAAGGATGTAGTGAAAAAGGAAATTATGAAACTTCTAGAAGCAGGTGTAATATATGCGATATCGGATAGTAAGTGGGTTAGCCCTGTTCACGTAGTGCCTAAGAAAGGCGGAATAACTGTGATCACTAATGAGAAAAATGAATTGATACCTACTAGGACAGTCACTGGCCATAGGATGTGTATTGATTATAGAAAGCTGAATGCCGCCACTCGGAAAGATCATTTTCCCCTACCGTTTATTGACCAAATGCTTGAGAGATTGGCTAACCATCCATATTACTGCTTTTTAGATGGTTATTCAGGTTTCTTTCAGATTCCTATCCACCCGGATGATCAGGAGAAAACGACATTCACATGTCCATACGGCACATTTGCTTATCGCAGAATGCCGTTTGGTTTGTGTAATGCCCCTGCGACTTTTCAAAGGTGCATGATGTCGATTTTTACTGATTTAATTGAGGACATAATGGAAGTTTTCATAGACGATTTCTCCGTCTATGGAAGCTCTTTCTCCGTGTGTTTGTCAAATCTGTGCAGGGTATTGCAGCGATGTGAGGAGAAGCATCCCGTGCTTAATTGGGAAAAATGCCATTTCATGGTTCGAGACGGCATTGTTTTGGGCCATCGGATCTCCGAAAAATGTATAGAGGTCGACCGGGCAAAGGTTGAGGTTATGATGAGTTTGCAACCGCCGGATTCAATCAAGGGAATAAGGAGTTTCCTAGGTCATGCTGGATTTTACCGCCGGTTCATCAAGGATTTTTCGAAGATAGCAAGGCCGCTTACTCAACTCTTGTGTAAGGAGACCAAGTTTGAGTTTGATGCAGCATGCCTTGAAGCTTTTCACACGATAAAGAGAGCTCTGGTAAGTGCACCCATTGTCCAACCACCGGACTGGGACCTCCCTTTTGAAGTGATGACGGATGCAAGTGATTATGCCGTTGGTGCTGTTTTGGGACAACGGAAAGACAAGAAGCTCCACGTGATATACTATGCAAGCCGAACACTGGATGAAGCTCAATGCCGATACGCTACGACTGAAAAGGAACTTCTAGCAGTTGTGTTCGCCTTTGAGAAGTTTAGAACTTATCTTGTCGGTTCCAAGGTCATTGTGCAAACCGACCACGCAGCTTTGAAGTATTTGCTCACCAAAAAGGATGCTAAGCCGAGACTCTTAAGGTGGATCCTTCTGCTCCAGGAATTCGATCTTCAGATTATTGATAGAAAAGGGACAGAGAACGGAGTTGCTGACCACCTATCACGTATGAGAGTTGATTATGAGGTACCTCTTGATGATTCACTTCCAGTTGAACACGTTTATGCAGTTGGAGTCTGTTTGCAGGAGCAGTCGGTTCAGACAGGAGCACATGCTCTTGGAGCCTCTTGCAAGGCTATTTCAAGGGAAGTTGCTCCGAGTTTTCCTTGGTTTGGAGAAATAGCAAACTACCTAGCTGCTGACCAAGAACCGGTTGATTTTGTGGGTGATAAGAAGAGAAAGTTTCTCCGTGATATAAGAAGGTATTTTTGGGACGAGCCTTTCCTCTACAAGCAGTGTTCGGATGGTATCTTTCGGAGGTGTGTACCGGATGAAGAGATTCCCGGAATTCTCTTCAAAACAGTCTCTAAGGCACTACAAGATGGGTATTGGTGGCCGACTATGTTCAAGGATGCGCAGAATTTCATATCACGCTGTGACACATGCCAATGGCAAGGCAACATCTCTAGAAGGAATGAGATGCCTCAACACTTTATTCTGGAAGTTGAAGTGTTTAACGTATGGGGAATAGACTTTATGGGACCTTTTCCATCATCCTACGGAAACAAGTATATCTTGGTGGCTGTTGATTACGTTTCCAAGTGGGTGGAGGCTATTGCGTCCCCAACAAATGACTCCCGCGTTGTGGTGAAGATGTTTAAGTCTATCATATTCCCTAGGTTTGGAGTGCCACGAGTGGTCATAAGTGATGGAGGCACCCACTTCATCAACAAGGTCTTTGAAGGGTTGTTGAAGAAGAATGGTGTGACGCACAAGGTAGCAACACCATATCATCCACAAACCAGCGGTCAAGTTGAGGTTTCCAACAGGGAAATCAAGAGTATCTTGCAGAAGACCGTGGGAGTATCTAGGAAGGACTGGTCCTACAAATTGGACGATGCGTTGTGGGCTTACCGAACTGCGTACAAGACTCCGCTAGGTACGACTCCTTTTCACCTAGTCTACGGGAAGAGCTGTCATCTACCGGTTGAGCTCGAATACAAAGCAGCATGGGCGGTTAAGTTAATAAATTATGACATCAAACCGGCGTTTGAAAGGAGGTCCATGCAGCTTCACGAGCTAGAAGAGATTAGGCACTTAGCTTATGAGAGTTCTAAGATTTACAAGGAAAGAACGAAGCGGTATCATGACAAGAGGATTCTCAACCGTGCCTTCCAACCAAACGATAAGGTACTTCTCCACAACTCTCGTCTTAGACTTTTCCCTGGAAAATTGAGATCCAGGTGGTCCGGGCCCTTCGTCATCAAGGAGGTCCGTTCTTATGGAGCTGTGGTGTTGCTGGACACCAACGGAGCCGAGTTCGTGGTCAATGGACAGCGGCTCAAGCCGTATCTTGGCGAAACAATCCAAGCCGAAGGTGGATACATCCCCTTAGGCGATGCACCGAAAGCCTAAACGGCTAACCAAGTCAAGCTAATGACTTTAACCAAGCGCTGGGTGGGAGGCAACCCACCGGTACGTTTTCTAACTTTGTAAATTTGATTTCTTTTTCTACTAACTTTGTTTTCAGTTTTGAGTTTTCTACAAGATACTGGAGCACCAGCTCCCGTATAGCTGTCTTGGAGCACCTGCTCCTGAGTGTGGTAATTGATCGATCCTTTCAGTGATCGATCGCTTCGTGAGCGTTGTTCATCAAACTGCACACTGGTACCGGAGCACCTGCTCCTGCATGCGAGATGCCCGCTCTCCTGGGTATATTTAATTTTCGAATTTCGAATTTTAAATACGCCCACCAACAGGTAAATCAAAGAGAATATTTGCTGGGTCCGAGTATCTATCCAAAAGAGGGAATAAACTTTAAATCAGTATATTTTCCTATTTTATGGGGAAATTAACTGATTTACTGGGACCCACATATTGAACCTTCCCCTATATACTCGCGCCCAACATCTCTCTCTTTCTTCCCCACGATTTCTCTCTTTCCATTAAAACACTTCAAGCTTTCTCATCAACACAAATTTGTGAAATCTTCACGGATCTGTGCGGTTTTTAGCTCTCAATGGCTTCCATTCTCACAATGTTACTAGCCAACATTCACATCGTTTGTAAAGGAAAGATCGTGGTTGAGGAAACTAGACAAACGGAGTTTTACGAAAAGAGGTGGGCATGACGTGGTACACATTGACACGGAGACGAAGCCATCACGTGTCTATCATAGCTTGGAAGCCAACGTAAAAGAACTTTCAAATTAGCCAAAACGGAAAAATCAATCTAGTCCAAAACTCCTATGCGGATTCCAAACGTAATTCGAGCATGATACAACTCAAATCACTTTGTAATGAAGTTCACATGGTGTATAATCAAATCTGAAATCCAAATAAGACATGTGAGAGTCCCCTAGTGATTGAATCTTCTAGGTTGATTGTGTTTTAGTTTCGTGGAGTTTCTAAGAGAGAAATCAAATGACTGAAGTCATGTTTGTTATTGAGGCTAAACTAGATGTGAAACGAGGTCTAGCAACGCAAACACATAGTTCTCACAAAGTTACTAGCTAACATTCACATCGTTTGTAAAGGAAAGTTCGTGGTTGAGGAAACTAGACGAACGGAGTTTTACGAAAAGAGGTGGGCATGACGTGGTACACATTGACACGGAGACGAAGCCATCACGTGTCTATCATAGCTTGGAAGCCAACGTAAAAGAACTTTCAAATTAGCCAAAACGGAAAAATCAATCTAGTACGAAACTCCTATACGGATTCCAAACGTAATTCGAGCATGATACAACTCAAATCACTTTGTAATGAAGATCACATGGTGTATAATCAAATCCAAAATCCAAATAAGACACATGAGAGTCTCCTAGTGATTGAATCTTCTAGGTTGATTGTGTTTTAGTTTCGTGGCTGACAGAGAAATCGAATGAGTGAAGTCATGTTTGTTATTGAGGCTAAACTAGATGTGAAACGAGGTCTAGCAACACAAACACATAGTTCTCACAAAGTTACTAGCCAACATTCACATCGTTTGTAAAGGAAAGATCGTGGTTGAGGAAACTAGATGAATGGAGTGTTACGAAAAGAGGTGGGCATGACGTAGTACACATTGATAGGGGGAAGAAGCCATGACGTGTCTATAATAGTTTGGAATCCAACGTAAAACAACTTTCAAAACAGCCAAAACGGAAAAATCAATCGAGTCCAAAACTCCTATACGGATTCCAAACGTAATTCGAGCATGATACAACTCAAATCACTTTGTAATGAAGTTCACATGGTGTATAATCAAATCTGAAATCCAAATAAGACATGTGAGAGTCTCCTAGTGATTGAATCTTCTAGGTTGATTGTGTTTTAGTTTCGTGGAGTTTCTAAGAGAGAAATCAAATGACTGAAGTCATGTTTGTTATTGAGGCTAAACTAGATGTGAAACGAGGTCTAGCAACGCAAAAACATAGTTCTCACAAAGTTACTAGCCAACATTCACATCGTTTGTAAAGGAAAGATCGTGGTTGAGGAAACTAGACGAACATAGTTTTACGAAAAGAGGTGGGCATGACGTGGTACACATTGACACGGAGACGAAGCCATCACGTGTCTATCATAGCTTGGAAGCCAACGTAAAAGAACTTTCAAATTAGCCAAAACAGAAAAATCAATCTAGTCCGAAACTCCTATGCGGATTCCAAACGTAATTTGAGCATGATACAACTCAAATCACTTTGTAATGAAGTTCACATGGTGTATAATCAAATCTGAAATCCAAATAAGACATGTGAGAGTCCCCTAGTGGTTGAATCTTCTAGGTTGATTGTGTTTTAGTTTTGTGGAGTTTCTAAGAGAGAAATCAAATGACTGATGTCATGTTTGTTATTGAGGCTAAACTAGATGTGAAACGAGGTCTAGCAACGCAAACACATAGTTCTCACAAAGTTACTAGCCAACATTCACATCGTTTGTAAAGGAAAGATCGTGGTTGAGGAAACTAGACGAACGGAGTTTTACGAAAAGAGGTGGGCATGACGTGGTACACATTGATAGGTGGAAGAAGCCATGACGTGTCTATAATAGTTTGGAATCCAACGTAAAACAACTTTCAAAACAACCAAAACGGAAAAATCAATCTAGGTCAAAACTCCTATACGAATTCCAAACGTAATTCGAGCATGATACAACTCAAATCACTTTGCAATGAAGATCACATGGTGTATAATCAAATCCAAAATCCAAATAAGACACGTGAGAGTCTCATAGTGATTGAATCTTCTAGGTTGATTGTGTTTTAGTTTCGTGGAGTTTCTAAGAGAGAAATCAAATGACTGAAGTCATGTTTGTTATTGTGGCTAAACTAGATGTGAAACGAGGTCTAGCAACACAAACACATAGTTCTCACAAAGTTACTAGCCAACATTCACATCGTTTGTAAAGGAAAGATCATGGTTGAGGAAACTAGACGAACGTAGTTTTACGAAAAGAGGTGGGCATGACGTGGTACACATTGACAAGGAGACGAAGCCATCACGTGTCTATCATAGCTTGGAAGCCAACGTAAAAGAACTTTCAAATTAGCCAAAACGGAAAAATCAATCTAGTCCGAAACTCCTATGCGGATTCCAAACGTAATTTGAGCATGATACAACTCAAATCACTTTGTAATGAAGTTCACATGGTGTATAATCAAATCTGAAATCCAAATAAGACATGTGAGAGTCCCCTAGTGATTGAATCTTCTAGGTTGATTGTGTTTTAGTTTTGTGGAGTTTCTAAGAGAGAAATCAAATGACTGAAGTCATGTTTGTTATTGAGGCTAAACTAGATGTGAAACGAGGTCTAGCAACGCAAACACATAGTTCTCACAAAGTTACTAGCCAACATTCACATCGTTTGTAAAGGAAAGATCGTGGTTGAGGAAACTAGACGAACGGAGTTTTACGAAAAGAGGTGGGCATGACGTGGTACACATTGATAGGTGGAAGAAGCCATGACGTGTCTATAATAGTTTGGAATCCAACGTAAAACAACTTTCAAAACAACCAAAACGGAAAAATCAATCTAGTCCAAAACTCCTATACGAATTCCAAACGTAATTCGAGCATGATACAACTCAAATCACTTTGCAATGAAGATCACATGGTGTATAATCAAATCCAAAATCCAAATAAGACACGTGAGAGTCTCATAGTGATTGAATCTTCTAGGTTGATTGTGTTTTAGTTTCGTGGAGTTTCTAAGAGAGAAATCAAATGACTGAAGTCATGTTTGTTATTGTGGCTAAACTAGATGTGAAACGAGGTCTAGCAACACAAACACATAGTTCTCACAAAGTTACTAGCCAACATTCACATCGTTTGTAAAGGAAAGATCATGGTTGAGGAAACTAGACGAACGTAGTTTTACGAAAAGAGGTGGGCATGACGTGGTACACATTGACACGGAGACGAAGCCATCACGTGTCTATCATAGCTTGGAAGCCAACGTAAAAGAACTTTCAAATTAGCCAAAACGGAAAAATCAATCTAGTCCGAAACTCCTATGCGGATTCCAAACGTAATTTGAGCATGATACAACTCAAATCACTTTGTAATGAAGTTCACATGGTGTATAATCAAATCTGAAATCCAAATAAGACATGTGAGAGTCCCCTAGTGATTGAATCTTCTAGGTTGATTGTGTTTTAGTTTTGTGGAGTTTCTAAGAGAGAAATCAAATGACTGAAGTCATGTTTGTTATTGAGGCTAAACTAGATGTGAAACGAGGTCTAGCAACGCAAACACATAGTTCTCACAAAGTTACTAGCCAACATTCACATCGTTTGTAAAGGAAAGATCGTGGTTGAGGAAACTAGACGAACGGAGTTTTACGAAAAGAGGTGGGCATGACGTGGTACACATTGATAGGTGGAAGAAGCCATGACGTGTCTATAATAGTTTGGAATCCAACGTAAAACAACTTTCAAAACAACCAAAACGGAAAAATCAATCTAGTCCAAAACTCCTATACGAATTCCAAACGTAATTCGAGCATGATACAACTCAAATCACTTTGCAATGAAGATCACATGGTGTATAATCAAATCCAAAATCCAAATAAGACACGTGAGAGTCTCATAGTGATTGAATCTTCTAGGTTGATTGTGTTTTAGTTTCGTGGAGTTTCTAAGAGAGAAATCAAATGACTGAAGTCATGTTTGTTATTGTGGCTAAACTAGATGTGAAACGAGGTCTAGCAACACAAACACATAGTTCTCACAAAGTTACTAGCCAACATTCACATCGTTTGTAAAGGAAAGATCATGGTTGAGGAAACTAGACGAACGTAGTTTTACGAAAAGAGGTGGGCATGACGTGGTACACATTGACACGGAGACGAAGCCATCACGTGTCTATCATAGCCTGGAAGCCAACGTAAAAGAACTTTCAAATTAGCCAAAACGGAAAAATCAATCTAATCCGAAACTCCTATGCGGATTCCAAACGTAATTCGAGCATGATACAACTCAAATCACTTTGTAATGAAGTTCACATGGTGTATAATCAAATCTGAAATCCAAATAAGACATGTGAGAGTCCCCTAGTGATTGAATCTTCTAGGTTGATTGTGTTTTAGTTTCGTGGAGTTTCTAAGAGAGAAATCAAATGACTGAAGTCATGTTTGTTATTGAGGCTAAACTAGATGTGAAACGAGGTCTAGCAACGCAAACACATAGTTCTCACAAAGTTACTAGCCAACATTCACATCGTTTGTAAAGGAAAGATCGTGGTTGAGGAAACTAGACGAACGGAGTTTTACGAAAAGAGGTGGGCATGACGTGGTACACATTGACACGGAGTCGAAGCCATCACGTGTCTATCATAGCTTGGAAGCCAACGTAAAAGAACTTTCAAATTAGCCAAAACGGAAAAATCAATCTAGTACGAAACTCCTATACGGATTCCAAACGTAATTCGAGCATGATACAACTCAAATCACTTTGTAATGAAGATCACATGGTGTATAATCAAATCCAAAATCCAAATAAGACACATGAGAGTCTCCTAGTGATTGAATCTTCTAGGTTGATTGTGTTTTAGTTTCGTGGCTAACAGAGAAATCGAATGAGTGAAGTCATGTTTGTTATTGAGGCTAAACTAGATGTGAAACGAGGTCTAGCAACACAAACACATAGTTCTCACAAAAATACTAGCCAACATTCACATCGTTTGTAAAGGAAAGATCGTGGTTGAGGAAACTAGATGAATGGAGTGTTACGAAAAGAGGTGGGCATGACGTGGTACACCTTGATAGGGGGAAGAAGCCATGATGTGTCTATAATAGCTTGGAATCCAACGTAAAACAACTTTCAAAACAGCCAAAACGGAAAAATCAATCTAGTCCGAAACTCCTATGCGGATTCCAAACGTAATTCGAGCATGATACAACTCAAATCACTTTGTAATGAAGTTCACATGGTGTATAATCAAATCTGAAATCCAAATAAGACATGTGAGAGTCCCCTAGTGATTGAATCTTCTAGGTTGATTGTGTTTTAGTTTCGTGGAGTTTCTAAGAGAGAAATCAAATGACTGAAGTCATGTTTGTTATTGAGGCTAAACTAGATGTGAAACGAGGTCTAGCTACGCAAACACATAGTTCTCACAAAGTTACTAGCCAACATTCACATCGTTTGTAAAGGAAAGATCGTGGTTGAGGAAACTAGACGAACGGAGTTTTACGAAAAGAGGTGGGCATGACGTGGTACACATTGACACGGAGACGAAGCCATCACATGTCTATCATAGCTTGGAAGCCAACGTAAAAGAACTTTCAAATTAGCCAAAACGGAAAATCAATCTAATCCGAAACTCCTATGCGGATTCCAAACGTAATTCGAGCATGATACAACTCAAATCACTTTGTAATGAAGATCACATGGTGTATAATCAAATCCAAAATCCAAATAAGACACATGAGAGTCTCCTAGTGATTGAATCTTCTAGGTTGATTGTGTTTTAGTATCGTGGCTGAGAGAGAAATCGAATGAGTGAAGTCATATATTTGTTATTGAGGCTAAACTAGATGTGAAACGAGGTCTAGCAACATAAACACATAGTTCTCACAAAGTTACTAGCCAACATTCACATCGTTTGTAAAGGAAAGATCGTGGGGAAACTAGATGAACAGAGTTTTACGAAAAGAGGTGGGCATGACGTGGTACACATTGACACGGAGACGAAGCCATCACGTGTCTATCATAGCTTGGAAGCCAACGTAAAAGAACTTTCAAATTAGTCAAAACGGAAAAATCAATCTAGTTCGAAACTCCTATGCGGATTCCAAACGTAATTCGAGCAGGATACAACTCAAATCACTTTGCAATGAAAATCACATGGTGTATAATCAAATCTGAAATCCAAATAAGACATGTGAGAGTCTCGTAGTGATTGAATCATCTAGGTTGATTGTTTTTTAGTTTCGTGGAGTTTCTAAGAGAGAAATCAAATGACTGAAGTCATGTTTGTTATTGAGGCTAAACTAGATGTGAAACGAGGTCTAGCAACGCAAACACATAGTTCTCACAAAGTTACTAGCCAACATTCACATCGTTTGTAAAGGAAAGATCGTGGTTGAGGAAACTAGACGAACGGAGTTTTACGAAAAGAGGTGGGCATGACGTGGTACACATTGACACGGAGATGAAGCCATCACGTGTCTACCATAGCTTGGAAGCCAACGTAAAAGAACTTTCAATTTAGCCAAAACGGAAAATCAATCTAGTCCGAAACTCCTATGCGGATTCCAAACGTAATTCGAGCATGATACAACTCAAATCACTTTGTAATGAATATCACATGGTGTATAATCAAATCTGAAATCCAAATAAGACATGTGATAGTCCCCTAGTGATTGAATCTTCTAGGTTGATTGTGTTTTAGTTTCGTGGAGTTTCTAAGAGAGAAATCAAATGACTGAAGTCATGTTTGTTATTGAGGCTAAACTAGATGTGAAACGAGGTCTAGCAACGCAAACACATAGTTCTCACAAAGTTACTAGCCAACATTCACATCGTTTGTAAAGGAAAGATCGTGGTTGAGGAAACTAGACGAACGGAGTTTTACGAAAAGAGGTGGGCATGACGTGGTACACATTGACACGGAGACGAAGCCATCACGTGTCTATCATAGCTTGGAAGCCAACGTAAAAGAACTTTCAAATTAGCCAAAACGGAAAAATCAATCTAGTACGAAACTCCTATACGGATTCCAAACGTAATTCGAGCATGATACAACTCAAATCACTTTGTAATGAAGATCACATGGTGTATAATCAAATCCAAAATCCAAATAAGACACATGAGAGTCTCCTAGTGATTGAATCTTCTAGATTGATTGTGTTTTAGTTTCGTGGCTAACAGAGAAATCGAATGAGTGAAGTCATGTTTGTTATTGAGGCTAAACTAGATGTGAAACGAGGTCTAGCAACACAAACACATAGTTCTCACAAAGTTACTAGCCAACATTCACATCGTTTGTAAAGGAAAGATCGTGGTTGAGGAAACTAGATGAATGGAGTGTTACGAAAAGAGGTGGGCATGACGTGGTACACCTTGACACGGAGATGAAGCCATCACGTGTCTACCATAGCTTGGAATCCAACGTAAAACAACTTTCAAAACTGCCAAAACGGAAAAATCAATCTAGTCCGAAACTCCTATGCGGATTCCAAACGTAATTCGAGCATGATACAACTCAAATCACTTTGTAATGAAGTTCACATGGTGTATAATCAAATCTGAAATCCAAATAAGACATGTGAGAGTCCCCTAGTGATTGAATCTTCTAGGTTGATTGTGTTTTAGTTTCGTGGAGTTTCTAAGAGAGAAATCAAATGACTGAAGTCATGTTTGTTATTGAGGCTAAACTAGATGTGAAACGAGGTCTAGCAACGCAAACACATAGTTCTCACAAAGTTACTAGCCAACATTCACATCGTTTGTAAAGGAAAGATCGTGGTTGAGGAAACTAGACGAACGGAGTTTTACGAAAAGAGGTGGGCATGACGTGGTACACATTGACACGGAGACGAAGCCATCACATGTCTATCATAGCTTGGAAGCCAACGTAAAAGAACTTTCAAATTAGCCAAAACAGAAAATCAATCTAATCCGAAACTCCTATGCGGATTCCAAACGTAATTCGAGCATGATACAACTCAAATCACTTTGTAATGAAGATCACATGGTGTATAATCAAATCCAAAATCCAAATAAGACACATGAGAGTCTCCTAGTGATTGAATCTTCTAGGTTGATTGTGTTTTAGTATCGTGGCTGAGAGAGAAATCGAATGAGTGAAGTCATATATTTGTTATTGAGGCTAAACTAGATGTGAAACGAGGTCTAGCAACATAAACACATAGTTCTCACAAAGTTACTAGCCAACATTCACATCGTTTGTAAAGGAAAGATCGTGGGGAAACTAGATGAACAGAGTTTTACGAAAAGAGGTGGGCATGACGTGGTACACATTGACACGGAGACGAAGCCATCACGTGTCTATCATAGCTTGGAAGCCAACGTAAAAGAACTTTCAAATTAGCCAAAACGGAAAAATCAATCTAGTCCGAAACTCCTATGCGGATTCCAAACGTAATTCGAGCATGATACTACTCAAATCACTTTGCAATGAAGATCACATGGTGTATAATCAAATCTGAAATCCAAATAAGACATGTGAGAGTCTCCTAGTGATTGAATCATCTAGGTTGATTGTGTTTTAGTTTCGTGGAGTTTCTAAGAGAGAAATCAAATGACTGAAGTCATGTTTGTTATTGAGGCTAAACTATATGTGAAACGAGGTCTAGCAACGCAAACACATAGTTCTCACAAAGTTACTAGCCAACATTCACATCGTTTGTAAAGGAAAGATCGTGGTTGAGGAAACTAGACGAACGGAGTTTTACGAAAAGAGGTGGGCATGACGTGGTACACATTGACACGGAGACGAAGCCATCACGTGTCTATCATATCTTGGAAGCCAACGTAAAAGAACTTTCAAATTAGCCAAAACGGAAAAATCAATCTAGTCCGAAACTCCTATACGGATTCCAAACGTAATTCGAGCATGATACAACTCAAATCACTTTGTAATGAAGATCACATGGTGTATAATCAAATCCAAAATCCAAATAAGACACATGAAAGTCTCCTAGTGATTGAATCTTCTAGGTTGATTGTGTTTTAGTTTTGTGGCTGACAGAGAAATCGAATGAGTGAAGTCATGTTTGTTATTGAGGCTAAACTAGATGTGAAACGAGGTCTAGCAACACAAACACATAGTTCTCACAAAGTTACTAGCCAACATTCACATCGTTTGTAAAGGAAAGATCGTGGTTGAGGAAACTAGATGAACGGAGTGTTACGAAAAGAGGTGGGCATGACGTGGTACACCTTGATAGGGGGAACAAGCCATGATGTATCTATAATAGCTTGGAATCCAACGTAAAACAACTTTCAAAACAGCCAAAACGGAAAAATCAATCTAGTCCAAAACTCCTATACGGATTCCAAACGTAATTCGAGCATGATACAACTCAAATCACTTTGCAATGAAGATCACATGGTGTATAATCAAATCTGAAATCCAAATAAGACATGTGAGAGTCCCCTAGTGATTGAATCTTCTAGGTTGATTGTGTTTTAGTTTCGTGGAGTTTCTAAGAGAGAAATCAAATGACTGAAGTCATGTTTGTTATTGAGGCTAAACTAGATGTGAAACGAGGTCTAGCAACGCAAACACATAGTTCTCACAAAGTTACTAGCCAACATTCACATCGTTTGTAAAGGAAAGATCGTGGTTGAGGAAACTAGACGAACGGAGTTTTACGAAAAGAGGTGGGCATGACGTGGTACACATTGACACGGAGACGAAGCCATCACGTGTCTACCATAGCTTGGAAGCCAACGTAAAAGAACTTTCAACTTAGCCAAAACGGAAAAATCAATCTAGTCTGAAACTCCTAAACGGATTCCAAACGTAATTCGAGCATGATACAACTCAAATCACTTTGTAATGAAGATCACATGGTGTATAATCAAATCCAAAATCCAAATAAGACACATGAGAGTCTCCTAGTGATTGAATCTTCTAGGTTGATTGTGTTTTAGTTTCGTGGCTGACAGAGAAATTGAATGAGTGAAGTCATGTTTGTTATTGAGGCTAAACTAGATGTGAAACGAGGTCTAGCAACACAAACACATAGTTCTCACAAAGTTACTAGCCAACATTCACATCGTTTGTAAAGGAAAGATCGTGGTTGAGGAAACTAGATGAACGGAGTGTTACGAAAAGAGGTGGGCATGACGTGGTACACCTTGATAGGGGGAAGAAGCCATGATGTGTCTATAATAGCTTGGAATCCAACGTAAAACAACTTTCAAAACAGCCAAAACGGAAAAATCAATCTAGTCCAAAACTCCTATACGGATTCCAAACGTAATTCGAGCATGATACAACTCAAATCACTTTGCAATGAAGATCACATGGTGTATAATCAAATCTGAAATCCAAATAAGACATGTGAGAGTCCCCTAGTGATTGAATCTTCTAGGTTGATTGTGTTTTAGTTTCGTGGAGTTTCTAAGAGAGAAATCAAATGACTGAAGTCATGTTTGTTATTGAGGCTAAACTAGATGTGCAACGAGGTCTAGCAACGCAAACACATAGTTCTCACAAAGTTACTAGCCAACATTCACATCGTTTGTAAAGGAAAGATCGTGGTTGAGGAAACTAGATGAACGGAGTGTTACGAAAAGAGGTGGGCATGACGTGGTACACCTTGATAGGGGGAACAAGCCATGATGTGTCTATAATAGCTTGGATTCCAACGTAAAACAACTTTCAAAACAGCCAAAACGGAAAAATCAATCTAGTCCAAAACTCCTATACGGATTCCAAACGTAATTCGAGCATGATACAACTCAAATCACTTTGCAATGAAGATCACATGGTGTATAATCAAATCTGAAATCCAAATAAGACATGTGAGAGTCCCCTAGTGATTGAATCTTCTAGGTTGATTGTGTTTTAGTTTCGTGGAGTTTCTAAGAGAGAAATCAAATGACTGAAATCATGTTTGTTATTGAGGCTAAACTAGATGTGAAACGAGGTCTAGCAACGCAAACACATAGTTCTCACAAAGTTACTAGCCAACATTCACATCGTTTGTAAAGGAAAGATCGTGGTTGAGGAAACTAGATGAACGGAGTGTTACGAAAAGAGGTGGGCATGACGTGGTACACCTTGATAGGGGGAACAAGCCATGATGTGTCTATAATAGCTTGGAATCCAACGTAAAACAACTTTCAAAACAACCAAAACGGAAAAATCAATCTAGTCCAAAACTCCTATACGGATTCCAAACGTAATTCGAGCATGATACAACTCAAATCACTTTGCAATGAAGATCACATGGTGTATAATCAAATCTGAAATCCAAATAAGACATGTGAGAGTCCCCTAGTGATTGAATCTTCTAGGTTGATTGTGTTTTAGTTTCGTGGAGTTTCTAAGAGAGAAATCAAATGACTGAAGTCATGTTTGTTATTGAGGCTAAACTAGATGTGAAACGAGGTCTAGCAACGCAAACACATAGTTCTCACAAAGTTACTAGCCAACATTCACATCGTTTGTAAAGGAAAGATCGTGGTTGAGGAAACTAGACGAACGGAGTTTTACGAAAAGAGGTGGGCATGACGTGGTACACATTGACACGGAGACGAAGCCATCACATGTCTATCATAGCTTGGAAGCCAACGTAAAAGAACTTTCAAATTAGCCAAAACAGAAAATCAATCTAATCCGAAACTCCTATGCGGATTCCAAACGTAATTCGAGCATGATACAACTCAAATCACTTTGTAATGAAGATCACATGGTGTATAATCAAATCCAAAATCCAAATAAGACACATGAGAGTCTCCTAGTGATTGAATCTTCTAGGTTGATTGTGTTTTAGTATCGTGGCTGAGAGAGAAATCGAATGAGTGAAGTCATATATTTGTTATTGAGGCTAAACTAGATGTGAAACGAGGTCTAGCAACATAAACACATAGTTCTCACAAAGTTACTAGCCAACATTCACATCGTTTGTAAAGGAAAGATCGTGGGGAAACTAGATGAACAGAGTTTTACGAAAAGAGGTGGGCATGACGTGGTACACATTGACACGGAGACGAAGCCATCACGTGTCTATCATAGCTTGGAAGCCAACGTAAAAGAACTTTCAAATTAGCCAAAACGGAAAAATCAATCTAGTCCGAAACTCCTATGCGGATTCCAAACGTAATTCGAGCATGATACTACTCAAATCACTTTGCAATGAAGATCACATGGTGTATAATCAAATCTGAAATCCAAATAAGACATGTGAGAGTCTCCTAGTGATTGAATCATCTAGGTTGATTGTGTTTTAGTTTCGTGGAGTTTCTAAGAGAGAAATCAAATGACTGAAGTCATGTTTGTTATTGAGGCTAAACTATATGTGAAACGAGGTCTAGCAACGCAAACACATAGTTCTCACAAAGTTACTAGCCAACATTCACATCGTTTGTAAAGGAAAGATCGTGGTTGAGGAAACTAGACGAACGGAGTTTTACGAAAAGAGGTGGGCATGACGTGGTACACATTGACACGGAGACGAAGCCATCACGTGTCTATCATATCTTGGAAGCCAACGTAAAAGAACTTTCAAATTAGCCAAAACGGAAAAATCAATCTAGTCCGAAACTCCTATACGGATTCCAAACGTAATTCGAGCATGATACAACTCAAATCACTTTGTAATGAAGATCACATGGTGTATAATCAAATCCAAAATCCAAATAAGACACATGAAAGTCTCCTAGTGATTGAATCTTCTAGGTTGATTGTGTTTTAGTTTTGTGGCTGACAGAGAAATCGAATGAGTGAAGTCATGTTTGTTATTGAGGCTAAACTAGATGTGAAACGAGGTCTAGCAACACAAACACATAGTTCTCACAAAGTTACTAGCCAACATTCACATCGTTTGTAAAGGAAAGATCGTGGTTGAGGAAACTAGATGAACGGAGTGTTACGAAAAGAGGTGGGCATGACGTGGTACACCTTGATAGGGGGAACAAGCCATGATGTATCTATAATAGCTTGGAATCCAACGTAAAACAACTTTCAAAACAGCCAAAACGGAAAAATCAATCTAGTCCAAAACTCCTATACGGATTCCAAACGTAATTCGAGCATGATACAACTCAAATCACTTTGCAATGAAGATCACATGGTGTATAATCAAATCTGAAATCCAAATAAGACATGTGAGAGTCCCCTAGTGATTGAATCTTCTAGGTTGATTGTGTTTTAGTTTCGTGGAGTTTCTAAGAGAGAAATCAAATGACTGAAGTCATGTTTGTTATTGAGGCTAAACTAGATGTGAAACGAGGTCTAGCAACGCAAACACATAGTTCTCACAAAGTTACTAGCCAACATTCACATCGTTTGTAAAGGAAAGATCGTGGTTGAGGAAACTAGACGAACGGAGTTTTACGAAAAGAGGTGGGCATGACGTGGTACACATTGACACGGAGACGAAGCCATCACGTGTCTACCATAGCTTGGAAGCCAACGTAAAAGAACTTTCAACTTAGCCAAAACGGAAAAATCAATCTAGTCTGAAACTCCTAAACGGATTCCAAACGTAATTCGAGCATGATACAACTCAAATCACTTTGTAATGAAGATCACATGGTGTATAATCAAATCCAAAATCCAAATAAGACACATGAGAGTCTCCTAGTGATTGAATCTTCTAGGTTGATTGTGTTTTAGTTTCGTGGCTGACAGAGAAATTGAATGAGTGAAGTCATGTTTGTTATTGAGGCTAAACTAGATGTGAAACGAGGTCTAGCAACACAAACACATAGTTCTCACAAAGTTACTAGCCAACATTCACATCGTTTGTAAAGGAAAGATCGTGGTTGAGGAAACTAGATGAACGGAGTGTTACGAAAAGAGGTGGGCATGACGTGGTACACCTTGATAGGGGGAAGAAGCCATGATGTGTCTATAATAGCTTGGAATCCAACGTAAAACAACTTTCAAAACAGCCAAAACGGAAAAATCAATCTAGTCCAAAACTCCTATACGGATTCCAAACGTAATTCGAGCATGATACAACTCAAATCACTTTGCAATGAAGATCACATGGTGTATAATCAAATCTGAAATCCAAATAAGACATGTGAGAGTCCCCTAGTGATTGAATCTTCTAGGTTGATTGTGTTTTAGTTTCGTGGAGTTTCTAAGAGAGAAATCAAATGACTGAAGTCATGTTTGTTATTGAGGCTAAACTAGATGTGCAACGAGGTCTAGCAACGCAAACACATAGTTCTCACAAAGTTACTAGCCAACATTCACATCGTTTGTAAAGGAAAGATCGTGGTTGAGGAAACTAGATGAACGGAGTGTTACGAAAAGAGGTGGGCATGACGTGGTACACCTTGATAGGGGGAACAAGCCATGATGTGTCTATAATAGCTTGGATTCCAACGTAAAACAACTTTCAAAACAGCCAAAACGGAAAAATCAATCTAGTCCAAAACTCCTATACGGATTCCAAACGTAATTCGAGCATGATACAACTCAAATCACTTTGCAATGAAGATCACATGGTGTATAATCAAATCTGAAATCCAAATAAGACATGTGAGAGTCCCCTAGTGATTGAATCTTCTAGGTTGATTGTGTTTTAGTTTCGTGGAGTTTCTAAGAGAGAAATCAAATGACTGAAATCATGTTTGTTATTGAGGCTAAACTAGATGTGAAACGAGGTCTAGCAACGCAAACACATAGTTCTCACAAAGTTACTAGCCAACATTCACATCGTTTGTAAAGGAAAGATCGTGGTTGAGGAAACTAGATGAACGGAGTGTTACGAAAAGAGGTGGGCATGACGTGGTACACCTTGATAGGGGGAACAAGCCATGATGTGTCTATAATAGCTTGGAATCCAACGTAAAACAACTTTCAAAACAACCAAAACGGAAAAATCAATCTAGTCCAAAACTCCTATACGGATTCCAAACGTAATTCGAGCATGATACAACTCAAATCACTTTGCAATGAAGATCACATGGTGTATAATCAAATCTGAAATCCAAATAAGACATGTGAGAGTCCCCTAGTGATTGAATCTTCTAGGTTGATTGTGTTTTAGTTTCGTGGAGTTTCTAAGAGAGAAATCAAATGACTGAAGTCATGTTTGTTATTGAGGCTAAACTAGATGTGAAACGAGGTCTAGCAACGCAAACACATAGTTCTCACAAAGTTACTAGCCAACATTCACATCGTTTGTAAAGGAAAGATCGTGGTTGAGGAAACTAGACGAACGGAGTTTTACGAAAAGAGGTGGGCATGACGTGGTACACATTGACACGGAGACGAAGCCATCACGTGTCTATCATAGCTTGGAAGCCAACGTAAAAGAACTTTCAAATTAGCCAAAACGGAAAAATCAATCTAGTCCGAAACTCCTATGCGGATTCCAAACGTAATTCGAGCATGATACAACTCAAATCACTTTGTAATGAAGTTCACATGGTGTATAATCAAATCTGAAATCCAAATAAGACATGTGAGAGTCCCCTAGTGATTGAATCTTCTAGGTTGATTGTGTTTTAGTTACGTGGAGTTTCTAAGAGAGAAATCAAATGACTGAAGTCATGTTTGTTATTGAGGCTAAACTAGATGTGAAACGAGGTCTAGCAACGCAAACACATAGTTCTCACAAAGTTACTAGCCAACATTCACATCGTTTGTAAAGGAAAGATCGTGGTTGAGGAAACTAGACGAACGGAGTTTTACGAAAAGAGGTGGGCATGACGTGGTACACATTGACACGGAGACGAAGCCATCACGTGTCTACCATAGCTTGGAAGCCAACGTAAAAGAACTTTCAACTTAGCCAAAACGGAAAAATCAATCTAGTCTGAAACTCCTATACGGATTCCAAACGTAATTCGAGCATGATACAACTCAAATCACTTTGTAATGAAGATCACATGGTGTATAATCAAATCCAAAATCCAAATAAGACACATGAGAGTCTCCTAGTGATTGAATCTTCTAGGTTGATTGTGTTTTAGTTTCGTGGCTGACAGAGAAATCGAATGAGTGAAGTCATGTTTGTTATTGAGGCTAAACTAGATGTGAAACGAGGTCTAGCAACACAAACACATAGTTCTCACAAAGTTACTAGCCAACATTCACATCGTTTGTAAAGGAAAGATCGTGGTTGAGGAAACTAGATGAACGGAGTGTTACGAAAAGAGGTGGGCATGACGTGGTACACCTTGATAGGGGGAAGAAGCCATGATGTGTCTATAATAGCTTGGAATCCAACTTAAAACAACTTTCAAAACAGCCAAAACGGAAAAATCAATCTAGTCCAAAACTCCTATACGGATTCCAAACGTAATTCGAGCATGATACAACTCAAATCACTTTGCAATGAAGATCACATGGTGTATAATAAAATCTGAAATCCAAATAAGACATGTGAGAGTCCCCTAGTGATTGAATCTTCTAGGTTGATTGTGTTTTAGTTTCATGGAGTTTCTAAGAGAGAAATCAAATGACTGAAGTCATGTTTGTTATTGAGGCTAAACTAGATGTGAAACGAGGTCTAGCAACGCAAACACATAGTTCTCACAAAGTTACTAGCCAACATTCACATCGTTTGTAAAGGAAAGATCGTGGTTGAGGAAACTAGATGAACGGAGTGTTACGAAAAGAGGTGGGCATGACGTGGTACACCTTGATAGGGGGAACAAGCCATGATGTGTCTATAATAGCTTGGAATCCAACGTAAAACAACTTTCAAAACAACCAAAACGGAAAAATCAATCTAGTCCAAAACTCCTATACGGATTCCAAACGTAATTCGAGCATGATACAACTCAAATCACTTTGCAATGAAGATCACATGGTGTATAATCAAATCTGAAATCCAAATAAGACATGTGAGAGTCCCCTAGTGATTGAATCTTCTAGGTTGATTGTGTTTTAGTTTCGTGGAGTTTCTAAGAGAGAAATCAAATGACTGAAGTCATGTTTGTTATTGAGGCTAAACTAGATGTGAAACGAGGTCTAGCAACGCAAACACATAGTTCTCACAAAGTTACTAGCCAACATTCACATCGTTTGTAAAGGAAAGATCGTGGTTGAGGAAACTAGACGAACAGAGTTTTACGAAAAGAGGTGGGCATGACGTGGTACACATTGACACGGAGACGAAGCCATCACGTGTCTATCATAGCTTGGAAGCCAACGTAAAAGAACTTTCAAATTAGCCAAAACGGAAAAATCAATCTAGTCCGAAACTCCTATGCGGATTCCAAACGTAATTCGAGCATGATACAACTCAAATCACTTTGTAATGAAGTTCACATGGTGTATAATCAAATCTGAAATCCAAATAAGACATGTGAGAGTCCCCTAGTGATTGAATCTTCTAGGTTGATTGTGTTTTAGTTACGTGGAGTTTCTAAGAGAGAAATCAAATGACTGAAGTCATGTTTGTTATTGAGGCTAAACTAGATGTGAAACGAGGTCTAGCAACGCAAACACATAGTTCTCACAAAGTTACTAGCCAACATTCACATCGTTTGTAAAGGAAAGATCGTGGTTGAGGAAACTAGATGAACGGAGTGTTACGAAAAGAGGTGGGCATGACGTGGTACACCTTGATAGGGGGAACAAGCCATGATGTGTCTATAATAGCTTGGAATCCAACGTAAAACAACTTTCAAAACAACCAAAACGGAAAAATCAATCTAGTCCAAAACTCCTATACGGATTCCAAACGTAATTCGAGCATGATACAACTCAAATCACTTTGCAATGAAGATCACATGGTGTATAATCAAATCTGAAATCCAAATAAGACATGTGAGAGTCCCCTAGTGATTGAATCTTCTAGGTTGATTGTGTTTTAGTTTCGTGGAGTTTCTAAGAGAGAAATCAAATGACTGAAGTCATGTTTGTTATTGAGGCTAAACTAGATGTGAAACGAGGTCTAGCAACGCAAACACATAGTTCTCACAAAGTTACTAGCCAACATTCACATCGTTTGTAAAGGAAAGATCGTGGTTGAGGAAACTAGACGAACGGAGTTTTACGAAAAGAGGTGGGCATGACGTGGTACACATTGACACGGAGACGAAGCCATCACGTGTCTATCATAGCTTGGAAGCCAACGTAAAAGAACTTTCAAATTAGCCAAAACGGAAAAATCAATCTAGTCCGAAACTCCTATGCGGATTCCAAACGTAATTCGAGCATGATACAACTCAAATCACTTTGTAATGAAGTTCACATGGTGTATAATCAAATCTGAAATCCAAATAAGACATGTGAGAGTCCCCTAGTGATTGAATCTTCTAGGTTGATTGTGTTTTAGTTACGTGGAGTTTCTAAGAGAGAAATCAAATGACTGAAGTCATGTTTGTTATTGAGGCTAAACTAGATGTGAAACGAGGTCTAGCAACGCAAACACATAGTTCTCACAAAGTTACTAGCCAACATTCACATCGTTTGTAAAGGAAAGATCGTGGTTGAGGAAACTAGACGAACGGAGTTTTACGAAAAGAGGTGGGCATGACGTGGTACACATTGACACGGAGACGAAGCCATCACGTGTCTACCATAGCTTGGAAGCCAACGTAAAAGAACTTTCAACTTAGCCAAAACGGAAAAATCAATCTAGTCTGAAACTCCTATACGGATTCCAAACGTAATTCGAGCATGATACAACTCAAATCACTTTGTAATGAAGATCACATGGTGTATAATCAAATCCAAAATCCAAATAAGACACATGAGAGTCTCCTAGTGATTGAATCTTCTAGGTTGATTGTGTTTTAGTTTCGTGGCTGACAGAGAAATCGAATGAGTGAAGTCATGTTTGTTATTGAGGCTAAACTAGATGTGAAACGAGGTCTAGCAACACAAACACATAGTTCTCACAAAGTTACTAGCCAACATTCACATCGTTTGTAAAGGAAAGATCGTGGTTGAGGAAACTAGATGAACGGAGTGTTACGAAAAGAGGTGGGCATGACGTGGTACACCTTGATAGGGGGAAGAAGCCATGATGTGTCTATAATAGCTTGGAATCCAACTTAAAACAACTTTCAAAACAGCCAAAACGGAAAAATCAATCTAGTCCAAAACTCCTATACGGATTCCAAACGTAATTCGAGCATGATACAACTCAAATCACTTTGCAATGAAGATCACATGGTGTATAATAAAATCTGAAATCCAAATAAGACATGTGAGAGTCCCCTAGTGATTGAATCTTCTAGGTTGATTGTGTTTTAGTTTCATGGAGTTTCTAAGAGAGAAATCAAATGACTGAAGTCATGTTTGTTATTGAGGCTAAACTAGATGTGAAACGAGGTCTAGCAACGCAAACACATAGTTCTCACAAAGTTACTAGCCAACATTCACATCGTTTGTAAAGGAAAGATCGTGGTTGAGGAAACTAGATGAACGGAGTGTTACGAAAAGAGGTGGGCATGACGTGGTACACCTTGATAGGGGGAACAAGCCATGATGTGTCTATAATAGCTTGGAATCCAACGTAAAACAACTTTCAAAACAACCAAAACGGAAAAATCAATCTAGTCCAAAACTCCTATACGGATTCCAAACGTAATTCGAGCATGATACAACTCAAATCACTTTGCAATGAAGATCACATGGTGTATAATCAAATCTGAAATCCAAATAAGACATGTGAGAGTCCCCTAGTGATTGAATCTTCTAGGTTGATTGTGTTTTAGTTTCGTGGAGTTTCTAAGAGAGAAATCAAATGACTGAAGTCATGTTTGTTATTGAGGCTAAACTAGATGTGAAACGAGGTCTAGCAACGCAAACACATAGTTCTCACAAAGTTACTAGCCAACATTCACATCGTTTGTAAAGGAAAGATCGTGGTTGAGGAAACTAGACGAACAGAGTTTTACGAAAAGAGGTGGGCATGACGTGGTACACATTGACACGGAGACGAAGCCATCACGTGTCTATCATAGCTTGGAAGCCAACGTAAAAGAACTTTCAAATTAGCCAAAACGGAAAAATCAATCTAGTCCGAAACTCCTATGCGGATTCCAAACGTAATTCGAGCATGATACAACTCAAATCACTTTGTAATGAAGTTCACATGGTGTATAATCAAATCTGAAATCCAAATAAGACATGTGAGAGTCCCCTAGTGATTGAATCTTCTAGGTTGATTGTGTTTTAGTTACGTGGAGTTTCTAAGAGAGAAATCAAATGACTGAAGTCATGTTTGTTATTGAGGCTAAACTAGATGTGAAACGAGGTCTAGCAACGCAAACACATAGTTCTCACAAAGTTACTAGCCAACATTCACATCGTTTGTAAAGGAAAGATCGTGGTTGAGGAAACTAGACGAACGGAGTTTTACGAAAAGAGGTGGGCATGACGTGGTACACCTTGATAGGGGGAACAAGCCATGATGTGTCTATAATAGCTTGGAATCCAACGTAAAACAACTTTCAAAACAACCAAAACGGAAAAATCAATCTAGTCCAAAACTCCTATACGGATTCCAAACGTAATTCGAGCATGATACAACTCAAATCACTTTGCAATGAAGATCACATGGTGTATAATCAAATCTGAAATCCAAATAAGACATGTGAGAGTC
Organism: Arabis hirsuta; assembly: GCA_964056655.1. Taxonomy (NCBI): domain Eukaryota; kingdom Viridiplantae; phylum Streptophyta; class Magnoliopsida; order Brassicales; family Brassicaceae; genus Arabis; species Arabis hirsuta. The sequence goes on from OZ053301.1 coordinate 4,873,775, forward strand.
CCCTAGTGATTGAATCTTCTAGGTTGATTGTGTTTTAGTTTCGTGGAGTTTCTAAGAGAGAAATCAAATGACTGAAGTCATGTTTGTTATTGAGGCTAAACTAGATGTGAAACGAGGTCTAGCAACGCAAACACATAGTTCTCACAAAGTTACTAGCCAACATTCACATCGTTTGTAAAGGAAAGATCGTGGTTGAGGAAACTAGACGAACGGAGTTTTACGAAAAGAGGTGGGCATGACGTGGTACACATTGACACGGAGACGAAGCCATCACGTGTCTATCATAGCTTGGAAGCCAACGTAAAAGAACTTTCAAATTAGCCAAAACGGAAAAATCAATCTAGTCCGAAACTCCTATGCGGATTCCAAACGTAATTCGAGCATGATACAACTCAAATCACTTTGTAATGAAGTTCACATGGTGTATAATCAAATCTGAAATCCAAATAAGACATGTGAGAGTCCCCTAGTGATTGAATCTTCTAGGTTGATTGTGTTTTAGTTACGTGGAGTTTCTAAGAGAGAAATCAAATGACTGAAGTCATGTTTGTTATTGAGGCTAAACTAGATGTGAAACGAGGTCTAGCAACGCAAACACATAGTTCTCACAAAGTTACTAGCCAACATTCACATCGTTTGTAAAGGAAAGATCGTGGTTGAGGAAACTAGACGAACGGAGTTTTACGAAAAGAGGTGGGCATGACGTGGTACACATTGACACGGAGACGAAGCCATCACGTGTCTACCATAGCTTGGAAGCCAACGTAAAAGAACTTTCAACTTAGCCAAAACGGAAAAATCAATCTAGTCTGAAACTCCTATACGGATTCCAAACGTAATTCGAGCATGATACAACTCAAATCACTTTGTAATGAAGATCACATGGTGTATAATCAAATCCAAAATCCAAATAAGACACATGAGAGTCTCCTAGTGATTGAATCTTCTAGGTTGATTGTGTTTTAGTTTCGTGGCTGACAGAGAAATCGAATGAGTGAAGTCATGTTTGTTATTGAGGCTAAACTAGATGTGAAACGAGGTCTAGCAACACAAACACATAGTTCTCACAAAGTTACTAGCCAACATTCACATCGTTTGTAAAGGAAAGATCGTGGTTGAGGAAACTAGATGAACGGAGTGTTACGAAAAGAGGTGGGCATGACGTGGTACACCTTGATAGGGGGAAGAAGCCATGATGTGTCTATAATAGCTTGGAATCCAACTTAAAACAACTTTCAAAACAGCCAAAACGGAAAAATCAATCTAGTCCAAAACTCCTATACGGATTCCAAACGTAATTCGAGCATGATACAACTCAAATCACTTTGCAATGAAGATCACATGGTGTATAATAAAATCTGAAATCCAAATAAGACATGTGAGAGTCCCCTAGTGATTGAATCTTCTAGGTTGATTGTGTTTTAGTTTCATGGAGTTTCTAAGAGAGAAATCAAATGACTGAAGTCATGTTTGTTATTGAGGCTAAACTAGATGTGAAACGAGGTCTAGCAACGCAAACACATAGTTCTCACAAAGTTACTAGCCAACATTCACATCGTTTGTAAAGGAAAGATCGTGGTTGAGGAAACTAGATGAACGGAGTGTTACGAAAAGAGGTGGGCATGACGTGGTACACCTTGATAGGGGGAACAAGCCATGATGTGTCTATAATAGCTTGGAATCCAACATAAAACAACTTTCAAAACAACCAAAACGGAAAAATCAATCTAGTCCAAAACTCCTATACGGATTCCAAACGTAATTCGAGCATGATACAACTCAAATCACTTTGCAATGAAGATCACATGGTGTATAATCAAATCTGAAATCCAAATAAGACATGTGAGAGTCCCCTAGTGATTGAATCTTCTAGGTTGATTGTGTTTTAGTTTCGTGGAGTTTCTAAGAGAGAAATCAAATGACTGAAGTCATGTTTGTTATTGAGGCTAAACTAGATGTGAAACGAGGTCTAGCAACGCAAACACATAGTTCTCACAAAGTTACTAGCCAACATTCACATCGTTTGTAAAGGAAAGATCGTGGTTGAGGAAACTAGACGAACGGAGTTTTACGAAAAGAGGTGGGCATGACGTGGTACACATTGACACGGAGACGAAGCCATCACGTGTCTATCATAGCTTGGAAGCCAACGTAAAAGAACTTTCAAATTAGCCAAAACGGAAAAATCAATCTAGTCCGAAACTCCTATGCGGATTCCAAACGTAATTCGAGCATGATACAACTCAAATCACTTTGTAATGAAGTTCACATGGTGTATAATCAAATCTGAAATCCAAATAAGACATGTGAGAGTCCCCTAGTGATTGAATCTTCTAGGTTGATTGTGTTTTAGTTACGTGGAGTTTCTAAGAGAGAAATCAAATGACTGAAGTCATGTTTGTTATTGAGGCTAAACTAGATGTGAAACGAGGTCTAGCAACGCAAACACATAGTTCTCACAAAGTTACTAGCCAACATTCACATCGTTTGTAAAGGAAAGATCGTGGTTGAGGAAACTAGACGAACGGAGTTTTACGAAAAGAGGTGGGCATGACGTGGTACACATTGACACGGAGACGAAGCCATCACGTGTCTACCATAGCTTGGAAGCCAACGTAAAAGAACTTTCAACTTAGCCAAAACGGAAAAATCAATCTAGTCTGAAACTCCTATACGGATTCCAAACGTAATTCGAGCATGATACAACTCAAATCACTTTGTAATGAAGATCACATGGTGTATAATCAAATCCAAAATCCAAATAAGACAGATGAGAGTCTCCTAGTGATTGAATCTTCTAGGTTGATTGTGTTTTAGTTTCGTGGCTGACAGAGAAATCGAATGAGTGAAGTCATGTTTGTTATTGAGGCTAAACTAGATGTGAAACGAGGTCTAGCAACACAAACACATAGTTCTCACAAAGATACTAGCCAACATTCACATCGTTTGTAAAGGAAAGAACGTGGTTGAGGAAACTAGATGAACGGAGTGTTACGAAAAGAGGTGGGCATGACGTGGTACACCTTGATAGGGGGAAGAAGCCATGATGTGTCTATAATAGCTTGGAATCCAACGTAAAACAACTTTCAAAACAGCCAAAACGGAAAAATCAATCTAGTCCAAAACTCCTATACGGATTCCAAACGTAATTCGAGCATGATACAACTCAAATCACTTTGCAATGAAGATCACATGGTGTATAATCAAATCTGAAATCCAAATAAGACATGTGAGAGTCCCCTAGTGATTGAATCTTCTAGGTTGATTGTGTTTTAGTTTCATGGAGTTTCTAAGAGAGAAATCAAATGACTGAAGTCATGTTTGTTATTGAGGCTAAACTAGATGTGAAACGAGGTCTAGCAACGCAAACACATAGTTCTCACAAAGTTACTAGCCAACATTCACATCGTTTGTAAAGGAAAGATCGTGGGGAAACTAGATGAACAGAGTTTTACGAAAAGAGGTGGGCATGACGTGGTACACATTGACACGGAGACGAAGCCATCACGTGTCTATCATAGCTTGGAAGCCAACGTAAAAGAACTTTCAAATTAGCCAAAACGGAAAAATCAATCTAGTCCGAAACTCCTATGCGGATTCCAAACGTAATTCGAGCATGATACAACTCAAATCACTTTGTAATGAAGTTCACATGGTGTATAATCAAATCTGAAATCCAAATAAGACATGTGAGAGTCCCCTAGTGATTGAATCTTCTAGGTTGATTGTGTTTTAGTTTCGTGGAGTTTCTAAGAGAGAAATCAAATGACTGAAGTCATGTTTCTTATTGAGGCTAAACTAGATGTGAAACGAGGTCTAGCAACGCAAACACATAGTTCTCACAAAGTTACTAGCCAACATTCACATCGTTTGAAAAGGAAATATCGTGGTTGAGGAAACTAGACGAACGGAGTTTTACGAAAAGAGGTGGGCATGACGTGGTACACATTGACACGGAGACGAAGCCATCACGTGTCTACCATAGCTTGGAAGCCAACGTAAAAGAACTTTCAAATTAGCCAAAACGGAAAAATCAATCTAGTCTGAAACTCCTATACGGATTCCAAACGTAATTCGAGCATGATACAACTCAAATCACTTTGTAATGAAGATCACATGGTGTATAATCAAATCCAAAATCCAAATAAGACACATGAGAGTCTCCTAGTGATTGAATCTTCTAGGTTGATTGTGTTTTAGTTTCGTGGTTGACAGAGAAATCGAATGAGTGAAGTCATGTTTGTTATTGAGGCTAAACTAGATGTGAAACGAGGTCTAGCAACACAAACACATAGTTCTCACAAAGTTACTAGCCAACATTCACATCGTTTGTAAAGGAAAGATCGTGGTTGAGGAAACTAGATGAACGGAGTGTTACGAAAAGAGGTGGGCATGATGTGGTACACCTTGATAGGGGGAAGAAGCCATGATGTGTCTATAATAGCTTGGAATCCAACGTAAAACAACTTTCAAAACAGCCAAAACGGAAAAATCAATCTAGTTCAAAACTCCTATACGGATTCCAAACGTAATTCGAGCATGATAAAACTCAAATCACTTTGCAATGAAGATCACATGGTGTATAATCAAATCTGAAACCCAAATAAGACATGTGAGAGTCCCCTAGTGATTGAATCTTCTAGGTTGATTGTGTTTTAGTTTCGTGGAGTTTCTAAGAGAGAAATCAAATGACTGAAGTCATGTTTGTTATTGAGGCTAAACTAGATGTGAAACGAGGTCTAGCAACGCAAACACATAGTTCTCACAAAGTTACTAGCCAACATTCACATCGTTTGTAAAGGAAAGATCGTGGTTGAGGAAACTAGATGAACGGAGTTTTACGAAAGGAGGTGGGCATGACGTGGTACACATTGACACGGAGACGAAGCCATCACGTGTCTATCATAGCTTAGAAGCCAACGTAAAAGAACTTTCAAATTAGCCAAAACGGAAAAATCAATCTAGTCCGAAACTCCTATACGGATTCCAAACGTAATTCGAGCATGATACAACTCAAATCACTTTGTAATGAAGATCACATGGTGTATAATCAAATCCAAAATCCAAATAAGACACATGAGAGTCTCCTAGTGATTGAATCTTCTAGGTTGATTGTGTTTTAGTTTCGTGGCTGACAGAGAAATCGAATGAGTGAAGTCATGTTTGTTATTGAGGCTAAACTAGATGTGAAACGAGGTCTAGCAACACAAACACATAGTTCTCACAAAGTTACTAGCCAACATTCACATCGTTTGTAAAGGAAAGATCGTGGTTGAGGAAACTAGATGAACGGAGTGTTACGAAAAGAGGTGGGCATGACGTGGTACACCTTGATAGGGGGAAGAAGCCATGATGTGTCTATAATAGCTTGGAATCCAACGTAAAACAACTTTCAAAACAGCCAAAACGGAAAAATCAATCTAGTCCAAAACTCCTATACGGATTCCAAACGTAATTCGAGCATGATACAACTCAAATCACTTTGCAATGAAGATCACATGGTGTATAATCAAATCTGAAATCCAAATAAGACATGTGAGAGTCCCCTAGTGATTGAATCTTCTAGGTTGATTGTGTTTTAGTTTCGTGGAGTTTCTAAGAGAGAAATCAAATGACTGAAGTCATGTTTGTTATTGAGGCTAAACTAGATGTGAAACGAGGTCTAGCAACGCAAACACATAGTTCTCACAAAGTTACTAGCCAACATTCACATCGTTTGTAAAGGAAAGATCGTGGTTGAGGAAACTAGACGAACGGAGTTTTACGAAAAGAGGTGGGCATGACGTGGTACACATTGACACGGAGACGAAGCCATCACGTGTCTATCATAGCTTGGAAGCCAACGTAAAAGAACTTTCAAATTAGCCAAAACGGAAAAATCAATCTAGTCTGAAACTCCTATGCGGATTCCAAACGTAATTCGAGCATGATACAACTCAAATCACTTTGTAATGAAGTTCACATGGTGTATAATCAAATCTGAAATCCAAATAAGACATGTGAGAGTCCCCTAGTGATTGAATCTTCTAGGTTGATTGTGTTTTAGTTTCGTGGAGTTTCTAAGAGAGAAATCAAATGACTGAAGTCATGTTTGTTATTGAGGCTAAACAAGATGTGAAACGAGGTCTAGCAACGCAAACACATAGTTCTCACAAAGTTACTAGCCAACATTCACATCGTTTGTAAAGGAAAGATCGTGGTTGAGGAAACTAGACGAACGGAGTTTTACGAAAAGAGGTGGGCATGACGTGGTACACATTGACACGGAGACGAAGCCATCACGTGTCTACCATAGCTTGGAAGCCAACGTAAAAGAACTTTCAAATTAGCCAAAACGGAAAAATCAATCTAGTCTGAAACTCCTATACGGATTCCAAACGTAATTCGAGCATGATACAACTCAAATTACTTTGTAATGAAGATCACATGGTGTATAATCAAATCCAAAATCCAAATAAGACACATGAGAGTCTCCTAGTGATTGAATCTTCTAGGTTGATTGTGTTTTAGTTTCGTGGCTGACAGAGAAATCGAATGAGTGAAGTCATGTTTGTTATTGAGGCTAAACTAGATGTGAAACGAGGTCTAGCAACACAAACACATAGTTCTCACAAAGTTACTAGCCAACATTCACATCGTTTGTAAAGGAAAGATCGTGGTTGAGGAAACTAGATGAACGGAGTGTTACGAAAAGAGGTGGGCATGACGTGGTACACCTTGATAAGGGGAAGAAGCCATGATGTGTCTATAATAGCTTGGAATCCAACGTAAAACAACTTTCAAAACAGCCAAAACGGAAAAATCAATCTAGTCCGAAACTCCTATGCGGATTCCAAACGTAATTCGAGCATGATACAACTCAAATCACTTTGTAATGAAGTTCACATGGTGTATAATCAAATCTGAAATCCAAATAAGACATGTGAGAGTCCCCTAGTGATTGAATCTTCTAGGTTGATTGTGTTTTAGTTTCGTGGAGTTTCTAAGAGAGAAATCAAATGACTGAAGTCATGTTTGTTATTGAGGCTAAACTATATGTGAAACGAGGTCTAGCAACGCAGACACATAGTTCTCACAAAGTTACTAGCCAACATTCACATCGTTTGTAAAGGAAAGATCGTGGTTGAGGAAACTAGACGAACGGAGTTTTACGAAAAGAGGTGGGCATGACGTGGTACACATTGACACGGAGACGAAGCCATCACGTGTCTATTATAGCTTGGAAGCCAACGTAAAAGAACTTTCAAATTAGCCAAAACGGAAAAATCAATCTAGTCCGAAACTCCTATACGGATTCCAAACGTAATTCGAGCATGATACAACTCAAATCACTTTGTAATGAAGATCACATGGTGTATAATCAAATCCAAAATCCAAATAAGACACATGAGAGTCTCCTAGTGATTGAATCTTCTAGGTTGATTGTGTTTTAGTTTCGTGGCTGACAGAGAAATCGAATGAGTGAAGTCATGTTTGTTATTGAGGCTAAACTAGATGTGAAACGAGGTCTAGCAACACAAACACATAGTTCTCACAAAGTTACTAGCCAACATTCACATCGTTTGTAAAGGAAAGATCGTGGTTGAGGAAACTAGATGAACAGAGTGTTACGAAAAGAGGTGGGCATGACGTGGTACACCTTGATAGGGGGAAGAAGCCATGATGTGTCTATAATAGCTTGGAATCCAACGTAAAACAACTTTCAAAACAGCCAAAACGGAAAAATCAATCTAGTCCAAAACTCCTATACGGATTCCAAACGTAATTCGAGCATGATACAACTCAAATCACTTTGCAATGAAGATCACATGGTGTATAATCAAATCTGAAATCCAAATAAGACATGTGAGAGTCCCCTAGTGATTGAATCTTCTAGGTTGATTGTGTTTTAGTTTCGTGGAGTTTCTAAGAGAGAAATCAAATGACTGAAGTCATGTTTGTTATTGAGGCTAAACTAGATGTGAAACGAGGTCTAGCAACGCAAACACATAGTTCTCACAAAGTTACTAGCCAACATTCACATCGTTTGTAAAGGAAAGATCGTGGTTGAGGAAACTAGACGAACAGAGTTTTACGAAAAGAGGTGGGCATGACGTGGTACACATTGACACGGAGACGAAGCCATCACGTGTCTATCATAGCTTGAAAACCAACGTAAAAGAACTTTCAAATTAGCCAAAACGGAAAAATCAATCTAGTCCGAAACTCCTATGCGGATTCCAAACGTAATTCGAGCATGATACAACTCAAATCACTTTGTAATGAAGTTCACATGGTGTATAATCAAATCTGAAATCCAAATAAGACATGTGAGAGTCCCCTAGTGATTGATTCTTCTAGGTTGATTGTGTTTTAGTTTCGTGGAGTTTCTAAGAGAGAAATCAAATGACTGAAGTCATGTTTGTTATTGAGGCTAAACTAGATGTGAAACGAGGTCTAGCAACGCAGACACATAGTTCTCACAAAGTTACTAGCCAACATTCACATCGTTTGTAAAGGAAAGATCGTGGTTGAGGAAAATAGACGAACAGAGTTTTACGAAAAGAGGTGGGTATGACGTGGTACACATTGACACGGAGACGAAGCCATCACGTGTCTATCATAGCTTGGAAGCCAACGTAAACGACCTTTCAAATTAGCCAAAACGGAAAAATCAATCTAGTCCGAAACTCCTAGGCGGATTCCAAATGTAATTCGAGCATGATACAACTTAAATCAGTTTTTAATGAAGATCACATGGTGTATAATCAAATCCAAAATCCAAATAAAACACATGAGAGTCTCCTAGTGATTGAATCTTCTAGGTTGATTGTGTTTTAGTTTCGTGGCTGACAGAGAAATCGAATGAGTGAAGTCATGTTTGTTATTGAGGCTAAACTAGATGTGAAACGAGGTCTAGCAACACAAACACATAGTTCTCACAAAGTTACTAGCCAACATTCACATCGTTTGTAAAGGAAAGATCGTGGTTGAGGAAACTAGATGAACGAAGTGTTACGAATAGAGGTGGGCTGACGTGGTACACATTGATAGGGGGAAGAAGCCATGATGTGTCTATAATAGCTTGGAATCCAACGTAAAACAACTTTCAAAACAGCCAAAACGGAAAAATCAATCTAGTCCAAAACTCCTATACGGATTCCAAACGTAATTCGAGCATGATACAACTCAAATCACTTTGCAATGAAGATCACATGGTGTATAATCAAATCTGAAATCCAAATAAGACATGTGAGAGTCCCCTAGTGATTGAATCTTCTAGGTTGATTGTGTTTTAGTTTCGTGGAGTTTCTAAGAGAGAAATCAAATGACTGAAGTCATGTTTGTTATTGAGGCTAAACTAGATGTGAAACGAGGTCTAGCAACGCAAACACATAGTTCTCACAAAGTTACTAGCCAACATTCACATCGTTTGTAAAGGAAAGATCGTGGTTGAGGAAACTAGACGAACGGAGTTTTACGAAAAGAGGTGGGCATGACGTGGTACACATTGACACGGAGACGAAGCCATCACGTGTCTATTATAGCTTGGAAGCCAACGTAAAAGAACTTTCAAATTAGCCAAAACGGAAAAATCAATCTAGTCCGAAACTCCTATACGGATTCCAAACGTAATTCGAGCATGATACAACTCAAATCACTTTGTAATGAAGATCACATGGTGTATAATCAAATCCAAAATCCAAATAAGACACATGAGAGTCTCCTAGTGATTGAATCTTCTAGGTTGATTGTGTTTTAGTTTCGTGGCTGACAGAGAAATCGAATGAGTGAAGTCATGTTTGTTATTGAGGCTAAACTAGATGTGAAACGAGGTCTAGCAACACAAACACATAGTTCTCACAAAGTTACTAGCCAACATTCACATCGTTTGTAAAGGAAAGATCGTGGTTGAGGAAACTAGATGAACAGAGTGTTACGAAAAGAGGTGGGCATGACGTGGTACACCTTGATAGGGGGAAGAAGCCATGATGTGTCTATAATAGCTTGGAATCCAACGTAAAACAACTTTCAAAACAGCCAAAACGGAAAAATCAATCTAGTCCAAAACTCCTATACGGATTCCAAACGTAATTCGAGCATGATACAACTCAAATCACTTTGCAATGAAGATCACATGGTGTATAATCAAATCTGAAATCCAAATAAGACATGTGAGAGTCCCCTAGTGATTGAATCTTCTAGGTTGATTGTGTTTTAGTTTCGAGGAGTTTCTAAGAGAGAAATCAAATGACTGAAGTCATGTTTGTTATTGAGGCTAAACTAGATGTGAAACGAGGTCTAGCAACGCAAACACATAGTTCTCACAAAGTTACTAGCCAACATTCACATCGTTTGTAAAGGAAAGATCGTGGTTGAGGAAACTAGACGAACAGAGTTTTACGAAAAGAGGTGGGCATGACGTGGTACACATTGACACGGAGACGAAGCCATCACGTGTCTATCATAGCTTGAAAACCAACGTAAAAGAACTTTCAAATTAGCCAAAACGGAAAAATCAATCTAGTCCGAAACTCCTATGCGGATTCCAAACGTAATTCGAGCATGATACAACTCAAATCACTTTGTAATGAAGTTCACATGGTGTATAATCAAATCTGAAATCCAAATAAGACATGTGAGAGTCCCCTAGTGATTGATTCTTCTAGGTTGATTGTGTTTTAGTTTCGTGGAGTTTCTAAGAGAGAAATCAAATGACTGAAGTCATGTTTGTTATTGAGGCTAAACTAGATGTGAAACGAGGTCTAGCAACGCAGACACATAGTTCTCACAAAGTTACTAGCCAACATTCACATCGTTTGTAAAGGAAAGATCGTGGTTGAGGAAAATAGACGAACAGAGTTTTACGAAAAGAGGTGGGTATGACGTGGTACACATTGACACGGAGACGAAGCCATCACGTGTCTATCATAGCTTGGAAGCCAACGTAAACGAACTTTCAAATTAGCCAAAACGGAAAAATCAATCTAGTCCGAAACTCCTAGGCGGATTCCAAATGTAATTCGAGCATGATACAACTTAAATCAGTTTTTAATGAAGATCACATGGTGTATAATCAAATCCAAAATCCAAATAAAACACATGAGAGTCTCCTAGTGATTGAATCTTCTAGGTTGATTGTGTTTTAGTTTCGTGGCTGACAGAGAAATCGAATGAGTGAAGTCATGTTTGTTATTGAGGCTAAACTAGATGTGAAACGAGGTCTAGCAACACAAACACATAGTTCTCACAAAGTTACTAGCCAACATTCACATCGTTTGTAAAGGAAAGATCGTGGTTGAGGAAACTAGATGAACGAAGTGTTACGAATAGAGGTGGGCTGACGTGGTACACATTGATAGGGGGAAGAAGCCATGATGTGTCTATAATAGCTTGGAATCCAACGTAAAACAACTTTCAAAACAGCCAAAACGGAAAAATCAATCTAGTCCAAAACTCCTATACGGATTCCAAACGTAATTCGAGCATGATACAACTCAAATCACTTTGCAATGAAGATCACATGGTGTATAATCAAATCTGAAATCCAAATAAGACATGTGAGAGTCCCCTAGTGATTGAATCTTCTAGGTTGATTGTGTTTTAGTTTCGTGGAGTTTCTAAGAGAGAAATCAAATGACTGAAGTCATGTTTGTTATTGAGGCTAAACTAGATGTGAAACGAGGTCTAGCAACGCAAACACATAGTTCTCACAAAGTTACTAGCCAACATTCACATCGTTTGTAAAGGAAAGATCGTGGTTGAGGAAACTAGACGAACGGAGTTTTACGAAAAGAGGTGGGCATGACGTGGTACACATTGACACGGAGACGAAGCCATCACGTGTCTATCATAGCTTGGAAGCCAACGTAAAAGAACTTTCAAATTAGCCAAAACGGAAAAATCAATCTAGTCCGAAACTCCTATGCGGATTCGAAACGTAATTCGAGCATGATACAACTCAAATCACTTTGTAATGAAGATCACATGGTGTATAATCAAATCCAAAATCCAAATAAGACACATGAGAGTCTCCTAGTGATTGAATCTTCTAGGTTGATTGTGTTTTAGTATCGTGGCTGAGAGAGAAATCGAATGAGTGAAGTCATATATTTGTTATTGAGGCTAAACTAGATGTGAAACGAGGTCTAGCAACATAAACACATAGTTCTCACAAAGTTACTAGCCAACATTCACATCGTTTGTAAAGGAAAGATCGTGGTTGAGGAAACTAGATGAACGGAGTGTTACGAATAGAGGTGGGCATGACGTAGTACACATTGATAGGGGGAAGAAGCCATGACGTGTCTATAATAGTTTGGAATCCAACGTAAAACAACTTTCAAAACAGCCAAAACGGAAAAATCAATCGAGTCCAAAACTCCTATACGGATTCCAAACGTAATTCGAGCATGATACAACTCAAATCACTTTGCAATGAAGATCACATGGTGTATAATCAAATCTGAAATCCAAATAAGACATGTGAGAGTCTCCTAGTGATTGAATCTTCTAGGTTGATTGTGTTTTAGTTTCGTGGAGTTTCTAAGAGAGAAATCAAATGACTGAAGTCATGTTTGTTATTGAGGCTAAACTAGATGTGAAACGAGGTCTAGCAACGCAAACACATAGTTCTCACAAAGTTACTAGCCAACATTCACATCGTTTGTAAAGGAAAGATCGTGGTTGAGGAAACTAGACGAACGGAGTTTTACGAAAAGAGGTGGGCATGACGTGGTACACATTGACACGGAGACGAAGCCATCACGTATCTATCATAGCTTGGAAGCCAACGTAAAAGAACTTTCAAATTAGCCAAAACGGAAAAATCAATCTAGTCCGAAACTCCTATGCGGATTCCAAACGTAATTCGAGCATGATACAACTCAAATCACTTTGTAATGAAGATCAGATGGTGTATAATCAAATCCAAAATCCAAATAAGACACATGAGAGTCTCCTAGTGATTGAATCTTCTAGGTTGATTGTGTTTTAGTATCGTGGCTGACAGAGAAATCGAATGAGTGAAGTCATGTTTGTTATTGAGGCTAAACTAGATGTGAAACGAGGTCTAGCAACACAAACACATAGTTCTCACAAAGTTACTACCCAACATTCACATCGTTTGTAAAGGAAAGATCGTGATTGAGGAAACTAGATGAACAGAGTGTTACGAAAAGAGGTGGGCATGACGTGGTACACCTTGATAGGGGGAAGAAGCCATGATGTGTCTATAATAGCTTGGAATCCAACGTAAAACAACTTTCAAAACAGCCAAAACGGAAAAATCAATCTAGTCCAAAACTCCTATACGGATTCCAAACGTAATTCGAGCATGATACAACTCAAATCACTTTGCAATGAAGATCACATGGTGTATAATCAAATCTGAAATCCAAATAAGACATGTGAGAGTCCCCTAGTGATTGAATCTTCTAGGTTGATTGTGTTTTAGTTTCGTGGAGTTTCTAAGAGAGAAATCAAATGACTGAAGTCATGTTTGTTATTGAGGCTAAACTAGATGTGAAACGAGGTCTAGCAACGCAAACACATAGTTCTCACAAAGTTACTAGCCAACATTCACATCGTTTGTAAAGGAAAGATCGTGGTTGACGAAACTAGACGAACAGAGTTTTACGAAAAGAGGTGGGCATGACGTGGTACACATTGACACGGAGACGAAGCCATCACGTGTCTATCATAGCTTGAAAGCCAACGTAAAAGAACTTTCAAATTAGCCAAAACGGAAAAATCAATCTAGTCCGAAACTCCTATGCGGATTCCAAACGTAATTCGAGCATGATACAACTCAAATCACTTTGTAATGAAGTTCACATGGTGTATAATCAAATCTGAAATCCAAATAAGACATGTGAGAGTCCCCTAGTGATTGATTCTTCTAGGTTGATTGTGTTTTAGTTTCGTGGAGTTTCTAAGAGAGAAATCAAATGACTGAAGTCATGTTTGTTATTGAGGCTAAACTAGATGTGAAACGAGGTCTAGAAACGCAGACACATAGTTCTCACAAAGTTACTAGCCAACATTCACATCGTTTGTAAAGGAAAGATCGTGGTTGAGGAAAATAGACGAACAGAGTTTTACGAAAAGAGGTGGGTATGACGTGGTACACATTGACACGGAGACGAAGCCATCACGTGTCTATCATAGCTTGGAAGCCAACGTAAACGAACTTTCAAATTAGCCAAAACGGAAAAATCAATCTAGTCCGAAACTCCTAGGCGGATTCCAAATGTAATTCGAGCATGATACAACTTAAATCAGTTTTTAATGAAGATCACATGGTGTATAATCAAATCCAAAATCCAAATAAAACACATGAGAGTCTCCTAGTGATTGAATCTTCTAGGTTGATTGTGTTTTAGTTTCGTGGCTGACAGAGAAATCGAATGACTGAAGTCATGTTTGTTATTGAGGCTAAACTAGATGTGAAACGAGGTCTAGCAACACAAACACATAGTTCTCACAAAGTTACTAGCCAACATTCACATCGTTTGTAAAGGAAAGATCGTGGTTGAGGAAACTAGATGAACGAAGTGTTACGAATAGAGGTGGGCTGACGTGGTACACATTGATAGGGGGAAGAAGCCATGATGTGTCTATAATAGCTTGGAATCCAACGTAAAACAACTTTCAAAACAGCCAAAACGGAAAAATCAATCTAGTCCAAAACTCCTATACGGATTCCAAACGTAATTCGAGCATGATACAACTCAAATCACTTTGCAATGAAGATCACATGGTGTATAATCAAATCTGAAATCCAAATAAGACATGTGAGAGTCCCCTAGTGATTGAATCTTCTAGGTTGATTGTGTTTTAGTTTCGTGGAGTTTCTAAGAGAGAAATCAAATGACTGAAGTCATGTTTGTTATTGAGGCTAAACTAGATGTGAAACGAGGTCTAGCAACGCAAACACATAGTTCTCACAAAGTTACTAGCCAACATTCACATCGTTTGTAAAGGAAAGATCGTGGTTGAGGAAACTAGACGAACGGAGTTTTACGAAAAGAGGTGGGCATGACGTGGTACACATTGACACGGAGACGAAGCCATCACGTGTCTATCATAGCTTGGAAGCCAACGTAAAAGAACTTTCAAATTAGCCAAAACGGAAAAATCAATCTAGTCCGAAACTCCTATGCGGATTCGAAACGTAATTCGAGCATGATACAACTCAAATCACTTTGTAATGAAGATCACATGGTGTATAATCAAATCCAAAATCCAAATAAGACACATGAGAGTCTCCTAGTGATTGAATCTTCTAGGTTGATTGTGTTTTAGTATCGTGGCTGAGAGAGAAATCGAATGAGTGAAGTCATATATTTGTTATTGAGGCTAAACTAGATGTGAAACGAGGTCTAGCAACATAAACACATAGTTCTCACAAAGTTACTAGCCAACATTCACATCGTTTGTAAAGGAAAGATCGTGGTTGAGGAAACTAGATGAACGGAGTGTTACGAATAGAGGTGGGCATGACGTAGTACACATTGATAGGGGGAAGAAGCCATGACGTGTCTATAATAGTTTGGAATCCAACGTAAAACAACTTTCAAAACAGCCAAAACGGAAAAATCAATCGAGTCCAAAACTCCTATACGGATTCCAAACGTAATTCGAGCATGATACAACTCAAATCACTTTGCAATGAAGATCACATGGTGTATAATCAAATCTGAAATCCAAATAAGACATGTGAGAGTCTCCTAGTGATTGAATCTTCTAGGTTGATTGTGTTTTAGTTTCGTGGAGTTTCTAAGAGAGAAATCAAATGACTGAAGTCATGTTTGTTATTGAGGCTAAACTAGATGTGAAACGAGGTCTAGCAACGCAAACACATAGTTCTCACAAAGTTACTAGCCAACATTCACATCGTTTGTAAAGGAAAGATCGTGGTTGAGGAAACTAGACGAACGGAGTTTTACGAAAAGAGGTGGGCATGACGTGGTACACATTGACACGGAGACGAAGCCATCACGTATCTATCATAGCTTGGAAGCCAACGTAAAAGAACTTTCAAATTAGCCAAAACGGAAAAATCAATCTAGTCCGAAACTCCTATGCGGATTCCAAACGTAATTCGAGCATGATACAACTCAAATCACTTTGTAATGAAGATCAGATGGTGTATAATCAAATCCAAAATCCAAATAAGACACATGAGAGTCTCCTAGTGATTGAATCTTCTAGGTTGATTGTGTTTTAGTATCGTGGCTGACAGAGAAATCGAATGAGTGAAGTCATGTTTGTTATTGAGGCTAAACTAGATGTGAAACGAGGTCTAGCAACACAAACACATAGTTCTCACAAAGTTACTACCCAACATTCACATCGTTTGTAAAGGAAAGATCGTGATTGAGGAAACTAGATGAACAGAGTGTTACGAAAAGAGGTGGGCATGACGTGGTACACCTTGATAGGGGGAAGAAGCCATGATGTGTCTATAATAGCTTGGAATCCAACGTAAAACAACTTTCAAAACAGCCAAAACGGAAAAATCAATCTAGTCCAAAACTCCTATACGGATTCCAAACGTAATTCGAGCATGATACAACTCAAATCACTTTGCAATGAAGATCACATGGTGTATAATCAAATCTGAAATCCAAATAAGACATGTGAGAGTCCCCTAGTGATTGAATCTTCTAGGTTGATTGTGTTTTAGTTTCGTGGAGTTTCTAAGAGAGAAATCAAATGACTGAAGTCATGTTTGTTATTGAGGCTAAACTAGATGTGAAACGAGGTCTAGCAACGCAAACACATAGTTCTCACAAAGTTACTAGCCAACATTCACATCGTTTGTAAAGGAAAGATCGTGGTTGACGAAACTAGACGAACAGAGTTTTACGAAAAGAGGTGGGCATGACGTGGTACACATTGACACGGAGACGAAGCCATCACGTGTCTATCATAGCTTGAAAGCCAACGTAAAAGAACTTTCAAATTAGCCAAAACGGAAAAATCAATCTAGTCCGAAACTCCTATGCGGATTCCAAACGTAATTCGAGCATGATACAACTCAAATCACTTTGTAATGAAGTTCACATGGTGTATAATCAAATCTGAAATCCAAATAAGACATGTGAGAGTCCCCTAGTGATTGATTCTTCTAGGTTGATTGTGTTTTAGTTTCGTGGAGTTTCTAAGAGAGAAATCAAATGACTGAAGTCATGTTTGTTATTGAGGCTAAACTAGATGTGAAACGAGGTCTAGAAACGCAGACACATAGTTCTCACAAAGTTACTAGCCAACATTCACATCGTTTGTAAAGGAAAGATCGTGGTTGAGGAAAATAGACGAACAGAGTTTTACGAAAAGAGGTGGGTATGACGTGGTACACATTGACACGGAGACGAAGCCATCACGTGTCTATCATAGCTTGGAAGCCAACGTAAACGAACTTTCAAATTAGCCAAAACGGAAAAATCAATCTAGTCCGAAACTCCTAGGCGGATTCCAAATGTAATTCGAGCATGATACAACTTAAATCAGTTTTTAATGAAGATCACATGGTGTATAATCAAATCCAAAATCCAAATAAAACACATGAGAGTCTCCTAGTGATTGAATCTTCTAGGTTGATTGTGTTTTAGTTTCGTGGCTGACAGAGAAATCGAATGACTGAAGTCATGTTTGTTATTGAGGCTAAACTAGATGTGAAACGAGGTCTAGCAACACAAACACATAGTTCTCACAAAGTTACTAGCCAACATTCACATCGTTTGTAAAGGAAAGATCGTGGTTGAGGAAACTAGATGAACGAAGTGTTACGAATAGAGGTGGGCTGACGTGGTACACATTGATAGGGGGAAGAAGCCATGATGTGTCTATAATAGCTTGGAATCCAACGTAAAACAACTTTCAAAACAGCCAAAACGGAAAAATCAATCTAGTCCAAAACTCCTATACGGATTCCAAACGTAATTCGAGCATGATACAACTCAAATCACTTTGCAATGAAGATCACATGGTGTATTGTAACGCCCGTGAACCAAAAATGTGAGTTTTGGTGGGTGTCGATCGACATGTGTATGTGCGTCGATCGACACGGGTTGTTATCTCCTCGAGGAATCGAACAGTTGTGACTGTGTCGATCGACAAGGTGGGGTGTGTCGATCGACATGGGTCAGAAATCGGAACTTAGGGTTTTGATTTCTGGTTCGATTTGAGTGGCCGGTTTACGGGAACCTAGGGTTCCGTATAAAAGAGGGGAGAACACGGGTTCTCAGGGGTTTTGGCCGTTTTGGGGATCAGAGAAGAGAGTTTGAGAGAGAGAGAAGTGGATTGTGTGTTCTTCGAGGTTTTCTGGTGGAATTCCCTCGTTCTTCTCAATCCTAAACCTTGTTCTTGCTGGGATTTCGTGGGAGAGGGTCTGAACGGAGTGGGGACTGTTTTCGTGGCTTGGTATCGAGATCGGAGGCTGTGCTCCTAGGGTTGTGTGTTCTTCGCCGTTCGTCCTTTTTCCTTTCGAATCTAAGGTGAGTGCGTGACCATAGGTCCTTGGATATAGGTTTGTATGGAATATGATTGCTTGTTGTGTGGTTTTGGGGCGTGTTGGTCGCCTGTTTGTGCATGAAATCGATTAGGGTTGTGGGGTTTTCGACCATGAGAGGATAGGGTCGAACTCCATGATCTGCAGGTGCCTGTCGATCGACACTGTTGTTTGTGTCGATCGACACGGGTGCCTCTGTGTCGATCGATACCATGGTGGGTGTCGATCGACACACACAGCCTGTCGATCGACACCTAGTGGTTGTGTCGATCGACATAGGGTCTGTTGTTCTGAATGGTGTTGTTTGCTTGTTCGATGCGTTGTTGCTTGTTCACCCTGGTATTTCATGCTTTCTTTATCTAAGTAATTGGCCTGTAGATGGGATGACCGTCTCACTGGGTATTTATGATAATACTCACGCAACTCTTATAACCATGTGTTGCAGGTAAAGAAAAGATGTGATCGTGGAATCAAGGCTGGGAAGAGAGGATGATCCTAGGGTCTCGATTGATTGGAATTGTTAGGGTGTTAGCGATTCTGGTTTATGGAATTGTAGACGGTTAAGTTGTTGGTTATTGTTGATTTGCATATTGGTTAATTGGTGTAAACGGTTTATTGTTTCATTGGAAATTGATTGTTTGATTCAGTATGATTCCGCTGGTTGTTGTGTGTATTGATTGGGAATTTGAGGATTAATGTTTATGGGAACGTTGATTCGAATCCCAACGTGCTAAAAAAAAAAAAAAAAAAAGAAAACGGGTCGGGTTGTTTCAATTTGGTATCAGAGCCCTTACGGTTCTAGGGCGGGAGAACGTAGAACTGCATGTATTGCTGATTGTGTTAAATAGTGTTAATTGATTATGTGAGCTAGTCAGTTAATTGTTGCTTGGGTTTGGAGTCCTGGATCATCTTCTCCGAGCCTTCAATGAGATTCCACGGTAAGTGTTTTGTTTGGGGTTTTCTGCTTCTAATGCTTGTCTTCTGTGTTGAATCTAAGTGAGAGATGGCTAGAGGCAGGGGTCGTGGTGTCCGTGGGGCCAGAGGACGTGGTCGTGGCCGTGGTCGAGGACCGGCGGTTGATCCTGTTGAGTCGAGTGGGGCTCAGGAGGCCACGCAGGAGGAGGTTGCAGAGTCGCAGGTACCTCCAGAGCCAGTGGGTGGTACTGAGTCAGCCAGTGTGGCGCAGGGCCCAGGTGGGGGTCTTGGCGGGGGTGATGCTCAGGGTCGGTTGGACCGGTTGGAAGCGATGATGCTTCAGTTTCTTGAGCGGTTGCCAGGTGGGGCACCGGCTCAGGGGTATGCTCCGGGTGTGCAGCCAGGGGCGGTTGGCGTTGAGCCGTTAGCGGCGGGTGTTCAGCCAGCAGTGGTCCGGGGGCAGCCAGGTGTGGCGGCTGCTGAGGAAGCTCCTTCCTACCTGAGGATTTTGGAGCAGTTGCACAGGATTAATACTGGGTATTTCTCGGGCGGTGCTAAGCCTGAGGAGGCTGCTGCATGGAGGAGTCGTCTGGAGCGCAATTTTCAGGCGCTGAGGTGTCCCGAGGGATACAGAGTGGACCTTGCGGTTCACTATCTAGAGGGTGATGCACATCTGTGGTGGAGAGGTGTGACGAGCAGGAGGCCACAGGCGGGTATGACCTGGGCGGAGTTCTTGGCGGAGTTTGACGCCATGTATTTTCCGCAGGAGGCGGTGGACCGGATGCAGGCGCAGTTCTTGGCGCTGACTCAGGGAGAGAGTTCGGTGCGGAGTTATGATGAGCAGTTCGGTCGGCTGTTGGTTTATGCTGGTAGAGAGTTTGGGAGCGAGGAGTCCCAGATCAGGAGGTTCATGCAGGGGCTTCGACCGGTGCTGAAGACGCTCTGCAGGGCTCGTAAGTACGCCACGAGGGCGGAGTTGGTTGAGACTGCGGCAGCCATTGAGGTTGATATGGGGACAGAGCTGGCTGCAGCGCTTAGTCCCCCGGTGCAGCAGCAACAGCAGAGGAGGCCGCAGCAGCAACAGGCGGGTGCGAGCCGGGGCAGTAGGCCGGCTCAGGGACAAAAGAGGAAGTGGGAGGGCTCTTCGGGTTCCGGTCAGAGGGCCCAGAGTGGTCAGAGTGGTGCGGGGTGCTATGGTTGTGGGAGCACGGAGCACCGGGTGGCAGCTTGTCCGAAGAGGAGAGAGGTTCGGACTACGCAGGCGTGTTTCCATTGTGGAGAGGCGGGGCACATCAAGGTGAGGTGTCCCAAGTTGCAGATGGCAGTGGCAGTGGTGCAGCCGGTGCAGGGGGCGGCAGTTGAGGTGCAGCCGTTGAGGCAGCTTGCAGTGCCGCGTGTGTTCACTTCGGCAGAGACGGGAGGTCCTAGCGCCAGGCCGATCACAGGTACATATAACCTTAATTGGCAAAAATTCATTTTTGGTTTTTAAACGTTGTGAGTTGCTTGTTTGGGAGTCTTGTATCTGTGATAATACTTTAGGCTCTGTGACACATGAATTGTGTAGGGACCTTAGTAGTAGGCGGGCGTGATTCCCATGTCTTGTTCGATTCTAGAGCTTCGAATAGCTTCATTACACCGGAGTGCGCGGAGTGCAGGGGGATCCGGAGCGATTCCGGGGAGCAGCCGGGAGTGGTTAGGGTGGCTGGAGGGAAGACCTTGGCTACTTTCGGGCGTGCTTGTGGAGTAGAGGTTGTGGTGGCAGGAGAGGTCATGCCGGCAGATTTGGTTATCAGTCCAGTGGAATTGTACGACGTCATTTTGGGGATGGATTGGCTGGATCGTTACAGGGTTCATCTGGACTGTCATCGAGGTAGAGTGGTGTTTGAGCGCGAGGCTGGGAGGTTGGTCTATCAGGGCATCAGGCCGACTTCCGGGAGTTTGATGATTTCGGCGATTCAGGCCGCACAGTTGATTGATAAGGGCTGTGAGGCGTACCTGCTGACGATTGTGATGCCAGAGTCTGTCGGGGAGGTCGCTTTGGTTGATATTCGGGTTGTCCGGGATTTTCAGGATGTGTTTCAGTCGCTGCAGGGATTGCCGCCGTCTAGGTCTGATCCTTTCACGATTGAGTTGGAGCCTGGGACTACTCCGATATCCAAGGCACCTTACCGCATGGCTCCAGCAGAGATGGCAGAGCTGAAGAAGCAGTTGGATGATTTGCTGGGTAAGGGTTTCATCCGACCGAGTAGTTCACCGTGGGGAGCGCCGGTGTTGTTTGTGAAGAAGAAGGATGGTAGTTTTCGGTTATGCATCGACTACCGGGGCCTTAACCGGGTTACAGTGAAGAACATGTATCCTCTGCCGCGGATTGATGAGTTGTTGGACCAGTTGCGGGGGGCTACTTGTTTTTCCAAGATCGATTTGGCTTCGGGATATCATCAGATTCCGATAGAGGAGGCCGATGTGAGGAAGACGGCTTTTAGGACGAGGTATGGACACTACGAGTTCGTGGTGATGCCGTTTGGGTTGACGAATGCGCCAGCGGCTTTCATGAGGCTGATGAACGGGGTGTTCCAGGAGTACTTGGATGAGTTTGTTATTATCTTTATCGACGATATCTTGGTGTACTCGAGGACTCCGGAGGAACACGAGGTTCATCTGAGGTTGGTTCTGGAGAAGCTGCGGGAACAGAAGTTGTATGCGAAGCTCAGTAAGTGCAGTTTCTGGCAGCGGGAGATGGGTTTTCTGGGGCATGTCGTGTCTGCCGATGGAGTTTCAGTGGATCCGGCTAAGATCGAGGCTATTAGGGATTGGCCGAGACCGAGGAATGCGACGGAGATCAGGAGTTTCCTTGGATTAGCTGGGTATTACCGGAGGTTCGTTAAGGGTTTTGCGAGTATGGCGCAGGCATTGACGAAGTTGACGGGTAAGGATGTTCAGTTTGTGTGGTCTGCGGAGTGTGAGGAGAGCTTCGGGAAGCTGAAGGAGATGCTGACTAGTACTCCAGTTTTGGTGTTGCCTGTTGCGGGCGAGCCATATGTGGTGTATACGGACGCATCTGGAGTGGGCCTGGGCTGTGTTTTGATGCAGCAGGGGAAGGTGATTGCTTATGCTTCGAGGCAGTTGAGGAAGCACGAGTGCAATTACCCGACTCATGACTTGGAGTTGGCTGCAGTGATTTTCGCCCTTAAGATCTGGCGATCTTACCTTTATGGTGGGAAGGTCCAGGTGTTCACGGATCATAAGAGCTTGAGGTACTTCTTCACTCAGCCAGAGCTGAACCTGAGGCAGAGGCGTTGGATGGAGCTGGTAGCGGACTATGATCTGGAGATTGAGTACCATCCGGGAAAAGCTAATCTGGTCGCAGATGCGTTGAGTCGGAAGAGGGTTGCTTCGGCTCAGGAGCGGGATTTTGAGGAGTTGGCAAGCGAGATTAGTACGTTGAGCCTGTGTGTTATCTCGCAGGAGCCGTTGGGGTTAGAGGCAGCTAACCGAGCGGATTTACTGAGCAGGGTTCGGGTAGCTCAGGGGAAGGATCAGGGTTTGATTGATGCTTCTCAGCAGGCGGGTTCAGAGTATCAGGTCTCCGGGGGTGGGATGATACTGGTGAACGGTCGGGTCTGTGTACCCAAGGATGAGAGTCTCAGGCAGGAGATTCTGAGTGAGGCTCATTCGAGCATGCTGTCGATTCATCCTGGAGCGACCAAGATGTACCGGGACTTGAAGAGGTACTATCACTGGGTCGGGATGAAGAGGGATGTTGCGAGTTGGGTTTCGAGGTGCAATGTGTGTCAGCTTGTGAAGGCTGAGCATCAGGTTCCGAGCGGATTGTTGCAGAGTCTGCCGATGCCGGAGTGGAAGTGGGATATGGTGACGATGGACTTTGTGACAGGGTTGCCGATCTCGCGGACTTATGATGCGATCTGGGTGATTGTGGATCGTCTGACCAAGACAGCGCATTTTCTGGCCATTAAGAAGACTGACGGGGCTGCAGTGTTGGCTAAGAAGTATGTGCGGGAGATTGTGAGGCTGCATGGGGTGCCAGCGAGCATTGTGTCAGACAGAGATCCGAGATTTGCTTCGGAGTTCTGGGGAGCATTTCAGGCTGAGATGGGCACGAAGGTGCATATGAGTACGACATATCATCCTCAGACGGATGGGCAGTCTGAGAGGACGATTCAGACATTGGAGGACTTGCTGAGGATGTGTGTGTTAGACTACGGTGGTCACTGGGCAGATCATCTGAGCTTGGTAGAGTTCGCGTACAACAACAGTTATCAGGCAAGTATCGGGATGGCCCCATATGAGGCTCTGTATGGGAGGCCATGTAGAACACCATTGTGCTGGACTCAGGTGGGGGAGAGGAGCATGTTTGGTGCAGACTTCGTTCAGGAGACGACGGAGAAGATCCGTGTCTTGAAGCTGAATATGAAGGAGGCTCAGGATCGGCAGAAGAGTTATGCCGATAAGCGGAGGAGGGAGTTGGAGTTCGTGCTGGGAGATATGGTGTATCTCAAGGCAGCCATGTTGAGGGGTCCTAACAGATCCATTGCAGAGAACAAGTTGAGTCCGAGGTTTATGGGTCCGTTCAGAGTGGTTGAGCGGGTTGGGACGGTAGCTTACAGGCTGGAGTTGCCACAGAGTATGAGGGCTTTTCACGATGTCTTTCATGTTTCGATGCTGCGGAAGTGTCTACATGAGTCGGAGGAGGTGTTGGCTAGGATTCCGGAGGATCTTCAGCCCAACTTGACTTTAGCGGCGAGGCCTGTGAGGATTCTCGAGAGGAGAGTCAAGGTTCTGCGTCGTAAGAGGATACCATTGGTGAGAGTCGTGTGGGACTGCGATGGTGTTGAGGAGGAGACTTGGGAGCCTGAGTTGAAGATGAAGGCCAAGTTTCCGAGGTGGTTCGAGAAGCAAGCGGAGGCTTAAGTTTTTCTTTCATTGTTGTTGGTTTTGTTGTAGCATGTGGCTACAGTGTTGTACTTTTGTTTTGTTGTAACGATTGTACGTTTGGAGTATTAATAAGATATGTTTCTTATTATTGATGGATCGTAAGATGCGAATTCTTGTGGAGTGACCTAGTGGGGGTTACGGTAACCTAGTGGGGGTTACGGTGAGAGTTAACATTTCAGTGGGGAATGTCATGGTGAGCCATGGAGGCGTGTCGGTCGATAGATGTCTATGACGGCACGGTGCAGAGTATTGCTCTCCAGGGACGGTGGGTTCCTGTGGATATGAGGGATAGTGGATCTCTCCAGGGAATAGTGGTTTCCCTGCATGCTTCCGAGGGGATAGTGGGCCTCTCTAGGGACGGTGGGTTCCTGTATACTTGAGGGATAGTGGATCTCTCCAGGGGATAGTGGTTTCCCTGCATGCACTCGAGGGGTAGTGGGCCTCTGGGGACGGTGGGTCTCCTACATGTACTTTGAGGGATAGTGGGTCTCTCCAGAGAATAGTGGGTTCTCTGCACATCGCAGCTCAAAGGGTGACGATCCTGCGAGTAGGTGTGGTGTATATGTGTACGAGTCATGAGTATGAGTATGAGTATGAGCAATAGCGTCTGAGCAGGTTGCAAGTGGGCGACCGAAGGGCCATCGGGGATCGAGAAGGATCTCAGGTGGGGTGACTGGTGGGGTCATGTATATGGGTTGGATGGTAGGGTCTGGTCTAAGGTTAGTATTTATGCTGGAACCTCGATTCGGGCAATTTCGGGGAGTAATGTAGCGTCTTGGTCGTGCATGTTCTTGTCTGATTGTTGCACGATCAGTTAGTCCTTTATGCTGGGTCTACGGTAGGTCGGACATGTTCTTGTCTGATTGTTGTTCGATCGATCGGGCAGACTGGGCCGGACTATAGCGATACATTGTGGTGTATCTCCGGGAAGGATGGGTCGGGTTTCTAGGCTTAAGTGGTGACCTTGGCACGGACCTGAGTGGTTAGTGACTTGTGATTCGAGGACGAATCCTTGTCAGTGGGGGAGAATTGTAACGCCCGTGAACCAAAAATGTGAGTTTTGGTGGGTGTCGATCGACATGTGTATGTGCGTCGATCGACACGGGTTGTTATCTCCTCGAGGAATCGAACAGTTGTGATTGTGTCGATCGACAAGGTGGGGTGTGTCGATCGACATGGGTCAGAAATCGGAACTTAGGGTTTTGATTTCTGGTTCGATTTGAGTGGCCGGTTTACGGGAACCTAGGGTTCCGTATAAAAGAGGGGAGAACACGGGTTCTCAGAGGTTTTGGCCGTTTTGGGGATCAGAGAAGAGAGTTTGAGAGAGAGAGAAGTGGATTGTGTGTTCTTCGAGGTTTTCTGGTGGAATTCCCTCGTTCTTCTCAATCCTAAACCTTGTTCTTGCTGGGATTTCGTGGGAGAGGGTCTGAACGGAGTGGGGACTGTTTTCGTGGCTTGGTATCGAGATCGGAGGCTGTGCTCCTAGGGTTGTGTGTTCTTCGCCGTTCGTCCTTTTTCCTTTCGAATCTAAGGTGAGTGCGTGACCATAGGTCCTTGGATATAGGTTTGTATGGAATATGATTGCTTGTTGTGTGGTTTTGGGGCGTGTTGGTCGCCTGTTTGTGCATGAAATCGATTAGGGTTGTGGGGTTTTCGACCATGAGAGGATAGGGTCGAACTCCATGATCTGCAGGTGCCTGTCGATCGACACTGTTGTTTGTGTCGATCGACACGGGTGCCTCTGTGTCGATCGATACCATGGTGGGTGTCGATCGACACACACAGCCTGTCGATCGACACCTAGTGGTTGTGTCGATCGACATAGGGTCTGTTGTTCTGAATGGTGTTGTTTGCTTGTTCGATGCGTTGTTGCTTGTTCACCCTGGTATTTCATGCTTTCTTTATCTAAGTAATTGGCCTGTAGATGGGATGACCGTCTCACTGGGTATTTATGATAATACTCACGCAACTCTTATAACCATGTGTTGCAGGTAAAGAAAAGATGTGATCGTGGAATCAAGGCCGGGAAGAGAGGATGATCCTAGGGTCTCGATTGATTGGAATTGTTAGGGTGTTAGCGATTCTGGTTTATGGAATTGTAGACGGTTAAGTTTTTGGTTATTGTTGATTTGCATATTGGTTAATTGGTGTAAACGGTTTATTGTTTCATTGGAAATTGATTGTTTGATTCAGTATGATTCCGCTGGTTGTTGTGTGTATTGATTGGGAATTTGAGGATTAATGTTTATGGGAACGTTGATTCGAATCCCAACGTGCTATAAAAAAAAAAAAAAAAAAAAAAACGGGTCGGGTTGTTTCATGTATAATCAAATCTGAAATCCAAATAAGACATGTGAGAGTCCCCTAGTGATTGAATCTTCTAGGTTGATTCTGTTTTAGTTTCGTGGAGTTTCTAAGAGAGAAATCAAATGACTGAAGTCATGTTTGTTATTGAGGCTAAACTAGATGTGAAACGAGGTCTAGCAACGCAAACACATAGTTCTCACAAAGTTACTAGCCAACATTCACATCGTTTGTAAAGGAAAGATCGTGGTTGAGGAAACTAGACGAACGGAGTTTTACGAAAAGAGGTGGGCATGACGTGGTACACATTGACACGGAGACGAAGCCATCACGTGTCTATCATAGCTTGGAAGCCAACGTAAAAGAACTTTCAAATGAGCCAAAACGGAAAAATCAATCTAGTCCGAAACTCCTATGCGGATTCGAAACGTAATTCGAGCATGATACAACTCAAATCACTTTGTAATGAAGATCACATGGTGTATAATCAAATCCAAAATCCAAATAAGACACATGAGAGTCTCCTAGTGATTGAATCTTCTAGGTTGATTGTGTTTTAGTATCGTGGCTGAGAGAGAAATCGAATGAGTGAAGTCATATATTTGTTATTGAGGCTAAACTAGATGTGAAACGAGGTCTAGCAACATAAACACATAGTTCTCACAAAGTTACAAGCCAACATTCACATCGTTTGTAAAGGAAAGATCGTGGTTGAGGAAACTAGATGAACGGAGTGTTACGAATAGAGGTGGGCATGACGTAGTACACATTGATAGGGGGAAGAAGCCATGACGTGTCTATAATAGTTTGGAATCCAACGTAAAACAACTTTCAAAACAGCCAAAACGGAAAAATCAATCGAGTCCAAAACTCCTATACGGATTCCAAACGTAATTCGAGCATGATACAACTCAAATCACTTTGCAATGAAGATCACATGGTGTATAATCAAATCTGAAATCCAAATAAGACATGTGAGAGTCTCCTAGTGATTGAATCTTCTAGGTTGATTGTGTTTTAGTTTCGTGGAGTTTCTAAGAGAGAAATCAAATGACTGAAGTCATGTTTGTTATTGAGGCTAAACTAGATGTGAAACGAGGTCTAGCAACGCAAACACATAGTTCTCACAAAGTTACTAGCCAACATTCACATCGTTTGTAAAGGAAAGATCGTGGTTGAGGAAACTAGACGAACGGAGTTTTACGAAAAGAGGTGGGCATGACGTGGTACACATTGACACGGAGATGAAGCCATCACGTATCTATCATAGCTTGGAAGCCAACGTAAAAGAACTTTCAAATTAGCCAAAACGGAAAAATCAATCTAGTCCGAAACTCCTATGCGGATTCCAAACGTAATTCGAGCATGATACAACTCAAATCACTTTGTAATGAAGATCAGATGGTGTATAATCAAATCCAAAATCCAAATAAGACACATGAGAGTCTCCTAGTGATTGAATCTTCTAGGTTGATTGTGTTTTAGTATCGTGGCTGACAGAGAAATCGAATGACTGAAGTCATGTTTGTTATTGAGGCTAAACTAGATGTGAAACGAGGTCTAGCAACACAAACACATAGTTCTCACAAAGTTACTAGCCAACATTCACATCGTTTGTAAAGGAACGATCGTGGTTGAGGAAACTAGATGAACGAAGTGTTACGAATAGAGGTGGGCTGACGTGGTACACATTGATAGGGGGAAGAAGCCATGATGTGTCTATAATAGCTTGGAATCCAACGTAAAACAACTTTCAAAACAGCCAAAACGGAAAAATCAATCTAGTCCAAAACTCCTATACGGATTCCAAACGTAATTCGAGCATGATACAACTCAAATCACTTTGCAATGAAGATCACATGGTGTATAATCAAATCTGAAATCCAAATAAGACATGTGAGAGTCCCCTAGTGATTGAATCTTCTAGGTTGATTGTGTTTTAGTTTCGTGGAGTTTCTAAGAGAGAAATCAAATGACTGAAGTCATGTTTGTAATTGAGGCTAAACTAGATGTGAAACGAGGTCTAGCAACGCAAACACATAGTTCTCACAAAGTTACTAGCCAACATTCACATCGTTTGTAAAGGAAAGATCGTGGTTGAGGAAACTAGACGAACGGAGTTTTACGAAAAGAGGTGGGCATGACGTGGTACACATTGACACGGAGACGAAGCCATCACGTGTGTATCATAGCTTGGAAGCCAACGTAAAAGAACTTTCAAATTAGCCAAAACGGAAAAATCAATCTAGTCCGAAACTCCTATGCGGATTCGAAACGTAATTCGAGCATGATGCAACTCAAATCACTTTGTAATGAAGATCACATGGTGTATAATCAAATCCAAAATCCAAATAAGACACATGAGAGTCTCCTAGTGATTGAATCTTCTAGGTTGATTGTGTTTTAGTATCGTGGCTGAGAGAGAAATCGAATGAGTGAAGTCATATATTTGTTATTGTGGCTAAACTAGATGTGAAACGAGGTCTAGCAACATAAACACATAGTTCTCACAAAGTTACTAGCCAACATTCACATCGTTTGTAAAGGAAAGATCGTGGTTGAGGAAACTAGATGAACGGAGTGTTACGAATAGAGGTGGGCATGACGTAGTACACATTGATAGGGGGAAGAAGCCATGACGTGTCTATAATAGTTTGGAATCCAACGTAAAACAACTTTCAAAACAGCCAAAACGGAAAAATCAATCGAGTCCAAAACTCCTATACGGATTCCAAACGTAATTCGAGCATGATACAACTCAAATCACTTTGCAATGAAGATCACATGGTGTATAATCAAATCTGAAATCCAAATAAGACATGTGAGAGTCTCCTAGTGATTGAATCTTCTAGGTTGATTGTGTTTTAGTTTCGTGGAGTTTCTAAGAGAGAAATCAAATGACTGAACTCATGTTTGTTATTGAGGCTAAACTAGATGTGAAACGAGGTCTAGCAACGCAAACACATAGTTCTCACAAAGTTACTAGCCAACATTCACATCGTTTGTAAAGGAATGATCGAGGTTGAGGAAACTAGACGAACGGAGTTTTACGAAAAGAGGTGGGCATGACGTGGTACACATTGACACGGAGACGAAGCCATCACGTATCTATCATAGCTTGGAAGCCAACGTAAAAGAACTTTCAAATTAGCCAAAACGGAAAAATCAATATAGTCTGAAACTCCTATGCGGATTCTAAACGTAATTCGAGCATGATACAACACAAATCACTTTGCAGTAAAGATCACATGGTGTATAATCAAATCTGAAATCCAAATAAGACATGTGAGAGTCTCCTAGTGATTGAATCTTCTAGGTTGATTGTGTTTTAGTATCGTGGCTGACAGAGAAATCGAATGAGTGAAGTCATGTTTGTTATTGAGGCTAAACTAGATGTGAAACGAGGTCTAGCAACACAAACACATAGTTCTCACAAAGTTACTAGCCAACATTCACATCGTTTGTAAAGGAAAGATCGTGGTTGAGGAAACTAGATGAACGGAGTGTTACGAATAGAGGTGGGCATGACGTGGTACACATTGATAGGGGGAAGAAGCCATGACGTGTCTATAATAGTTTGGAATCCAACGTAAAACAACTTTCAAAACAGCCAAAACGGAAAAATCAATCGAGTCCAAAACTCCTATACGGATTCCAAACGTAATTCGAGCATGATACAACTCAAATCACTTTGCAATGAAGATCACATGGTGTATAATCAAATCTGAAATCCAAATAAGACATGTGAGAGTCTCCTAGTGATTGAATCTTCTAGGTTGATTGTGTTTTAGTTTCGTGGAGTTTCTAAGAGAGAAATCAAATGACTGAACTCATGTTTGTTATTGAGGCTAAACTAGATGTGAAACGAGGTCTAGCAACGCAAACACATAGTTCTCACAAAGTTACTAGCCAACATTCACATCGTTTGTAAAGGAAAGATCGAGGTTGAGGAAACTAGACGAACGGAGTTTTACGAAAAGAGGTGGGCATGACGTGGTACACATTGACACGGAGACGAAGCCATCACGTATCTATCATAGCTTGGAAGCCAACGTAAAAGAACTTTCAAATTAGCCAAAACGGAAAAATCAATATAGTCTGAAACTCCTATGCGGATTCTAAACGTAATTCGAGCATGATACAACACAAATCACTTTGCAGTAAAGATCACATGGTGTATAATCAAATCTGAAATCCAAATAAGACATGTGAGAGTCTCCTAGTGATTGAATCTTCTAGGTTGATTGTGTTTTAGTATCGTGGCTGACAGAGAAATCGAATGAGTGAAGTCATGTTTGTTATTGAGGCTAAACTAGATGTGAAACGAGGTCTAGCAACACAAACACATAGTTCTCACAAAGTTACTAGCCAACATTCACATCGTTTGTTAAGGAAAGATCGTGGTTGAGGAAACTAGATGAACGGAGTGTTACGAAAAGAGGTGGGCATGACGTGGTACACCTTGATAGGGGGAAGAAGCCATGATGTGTCTATAATAGCTTGGAATCCAACGTAAAACAACTTTCAAAACAGCCAAAACGGAAAAATCAATCTAGTCCAAAACTCCTATACGGAGTCCAAACGTAATTCGAGCATGATACAACTCAAATCACTTTGCAATGAAGATCACATGGTGTATAATCAAATCTGAAATCCAAATAAGACATGTGAGAGTCTCCTAGTGATTGAATCTTCTAAGTTGATTGTGTTTTAGTTTCGTGGAGTTTCTAAGAGAGAAATCAAATGACTGAAGTCATGTTTGTTATTGAGGCTAAACTAG
Source organism: Arabis hirsuta (assembly GCA_964056655.1). Taxonomy (NCBI): domain Eukaryota; kingdom Viridiplantae; phylum Streptophyta; class Magnoliopsida; order Brassicales; family Brassicaceae; genus Arabis; species Arabis hirsuta. The sequence continues at coordinate 4,905,223 of OZ053301.1, forward strand.
ATGTGAAACGAGGTCTAGCAACGCAAACACATAGTTCTCACAAAGTTACTAGCCAACATTCACATCATTTGTAAAGGAAAGATCGTGGTTGAGGAAACTAGACGAACAGAGTTTTACGAAAAGAGGTGGGCATGACGTGGTACACATTGACACGGAGACGAAGCCATCACGTATCTATCATAGCTTGGAAGCCAACATAAACGAACTTTCAAATTAGCCAAAACGGAAAAATCAATCTAGCCCGAAACTCCTAGGCGGATTCCAAATGTAATTCGAGCATGATACAACTTAAATCAGTTTTTAATGAAGATCACATGGTGTATAATCAAATCCAAAATCCAAATAAGACAGATGAGAGTCTCCTAGTGATTGAATCTTCTAGGTTGATTGTGTTTTAGTTTCGTGGCTGACAGAGAAATCGAATGACTGAAGTCATGTTTGTTATTGAGGCTAAACTAGATGTGAAACGAGGTCTAGCAACACAAACACATAGTTCTCACAAAGTTACTAGCCAACATTCACATCGTTTGTAAAGGAAAGATCGTGGTTGAGGAAACTAGATGAACGAAGTGTTACGAATAGAGGTGGGCTGACGTGGTACACATTGATAGGGGGAAGAAGCCATGATGTGTCTATAATAGCTTGGAATCCAACGTAAAACAACTTTCGAAACAGCCAAAACGGAAAAATCAATCTAGTCCAAAACTCCTATACGGATTCCAAACGTAATTCGAGCATGATACAACTCAAATTACTTTGCAATGAAGATCACATGGTGTATAATCAAATCTGAAATCCAAATAAGACATGTGAGAGTCTCCTAGTGATTGAATCTTCGAGGTTGATTGTGTTTTAATTTCGTGGAGTTTCTAAGAGAGAAATCAAATGACTGAAGTCATGTTTGTTATTGAGGCTAAACTAGATGTGAAACGAGGTCTAGCAACGCAAACACATAGTTCTCACAAAGTTACTAGCCAACATTCACATCGTTTGTAAAGGAAAGATCGTGGTTGAGGAAACTAGACGAACGGAGTTTTACGAAAAGAGGTGGGCATGACGTGGTACACATTGACACGGAGACGAAGCAATCACGTGTCTATCATAGCTTGGAAGCCAATGTAAAAGAAATTTCAAATTAGCCAAAACGGAAAAATCAATCTAGTCCGAAACTCATATGCGGATTCCAAATGTAATTCGAGCATGATACAACTCAAATCACTTTGTAATGAAGATCACATGGTGTATAATCAAATCCAAAATCCAAATAAGACACATGAGAGTCTCCTAGTGATTGAATCTTCTAGGTTGATTGTGTTTTAGTTTCGTGGCTGACAGAGAAATCGAATGAGTGAAGTCATGTTTGTTATTGAGGCTAAACTAGATGTGAAACGAGGTCTAGCAACACAAACACATAGTTCTCACAAAGTTACTAGCCAACATTCACATCGTTTGTAAAGGAAAGATCGTGGTTGAGGAAACTAGATGAACGGAGTGTGACGAAAAGAGGTGGGCATGACGTGGTACACCTTGATAGGGGGAAGAAGCCATGATGTGTCTATAATAGCTTGGAATCCAACGTAAAACAACTTTCAAAACAGCCAAAACGGAAAAATCAATCTAGTCCAAAACTCCTATACGGAGTCCAAACGTAATTCGAGCATGATACAACTCAAATCACTTTGCAATGAAGATCACATGGTGTATAATCAAATCTGAAATCCAAATAAGACATGTGAGAGTCTCCTAGTGATTGAATCTTCTAGGTTGATTGTGTTTTAGTTTCGTGGAGTTTCTAAGAGAGAAATCAAATGACTGAAGTCATGTTTGTTATTGAGGCTAAACTAGATGTGAAACGAGGTCTAGCAACGCAAACACATAGTTCTCACAAAGTTACTAGCCAACATTCACATTGTTTGTAAAGGAAAGATCGTGGTTGAGGAAACTAGACGAACAGAGTTTTACGAAAAGAGGTGGGCATGACGTGGTACACATTGACACGGAGACGAAGCCATCACGTGTCTATCATAGCTTGGAAGCCAACGTAAACGAACTTTCAAATTAGCCAAAACGGAAAAATCAATCTAGTCTGAAACTCCTATGCGGATTCCAAACGTAATTCGAGCATGATACAACTTAAATCAGTTTTTAATGAAGATCACATGGTGTATAATCAAATCCAAAATCCAAATAAGACACATGAGAGTCTCCTAGTGATTGAATCTTCTAGGTTGATTGTGTTTTAGTTTCGTGGCTGACAGAGAAATCGAATGACTGAAGTTATGTTTGTTATTGAGGCTAAACTAGATGTGAAACGAGGTCTAGCAACACAAACATATAGTTCTCACAAAGTTACTAGCCAACATTCACATCGTTTGTAAAGGAAAGATCGTGGTTGAGGAAACTAGATGAACAGAGTGTTACGAAAAGAGGTGGGGATGACGTGGTACACCTTGATAGGGGGAAGAAGCCATGATGTGTCTATAATAGCTTGGAATCCAACGTAAAACAACTTTCAAAACAGCCAAAACGGAAAAATCAATCTAGTCCAAAACTCCTATACGGATTCCAAACGTAATTCGAGCATGATACAACTCAAATCACTTTGCAATGAAGATCACATGGTGTATAATCAAATCTGAAATCCAAATAAGACATGTGAGAGTCCCCTAGTGATTGAATCTTCTAGGTTGATTGTGTTTTAGTTTCGTGGAGTTTCTAAGAGAGAAATCAAATGACTGAAGTCATGTTTGTTATTGAGGCTAAACTAGATGTGAAACGAGGTCTAGCAACGCAAACACATAGTTCTCACAAAGTTACTAGCCAACATTCACATCGTTTGTAAAGGAAAGATCGTGGTTGAGGAAACTAGACGAACAGAGTTTTACGAAAAGAGGTGGGCATGACGTGGTACACATTGACACGGAGACGAAGCCATCACGTGTCTATCATAGCTTGGAAGCCAACGTAAAAGAACTTTCAAATTAGCCAAAACGGAAAAATCAATCTAGTCCAAAACTCCTATGCGGATTCCAAACGTAATTCGAGCATGATACAACTCAAATCACTTTGTAATGAAGTTCACATGGTGTATAATCAAATCTGAAATCCAAATAAGACATGTGAGAGTCCCCTAGTGATTGAATCTTCTAGGTTGATTGTGTTTTAGTTTCGTGGAGTTTCTAAGAGAGAAATCAAATGACTGAAGTCATGTTTGTTATTGAGGCTAAACTAGATGTGAAACGAGGTCTAGCAACGCAGACACATAGTTCTCACAAAGTTACTAGCCAACATTCACATCGTTTGTAAAGGAAAGATCGTGGTTAAGGAAACTAGACGAACAGAGTTTTACGAAAAGAGGTGGGCATGACGTGGTACACATTGACACGGAGACGAAGCCATCATGTGTCTATTATAGCTTGGAAGCCAACGTAAAAGAACTTTCAAATTAGCCAAAACGGAAAAATCAATCTAGTCCGAAACTCCTATGCGGATTCCAAACGTAATTCGAGCATGATACAACTCAAATCACTTTGTAATGAAGATCACATGGTGTATAATCAAATCCAAAATCCAAATAAGACACATGAGAGTCTCCTAGTGATTGAATCTTCTAGGTTGATTGTGTTTTAGTATCGTGGCTGAGAGAGAAATCGAATGAGTGAAGTCATATTTTTGTTATTGAGGCTAAACTAGATGTGAAACGAGGTCTAGCAACATAAACACATAGTTCTCACAAAGTTACTAGCCAACATTCACATCGTTTGTAAAGGAAAGATTGTGGTTGAGGAAACTAGATGAACGGAGTGTTACGAATAGAGGTGGGCATGACGTAGTACACATTGATAGGGGGAAGAAGCCATGACGTATCTATAATAGTTTGGAATCCAACGTAAAACAACTTTCAAAACAGCCAAAACGGAAAAATCAATCGAGTCCAAAACTCCTATACGGATTCCAAACGTAATTCGAGCATGATACAACTCAAATCACTTTGCAATGAAGATCACATGGTGTATAATCAAATCTGAAATCCAAATAAGACATGTGAGAGTCCCTTAGTGATTGAATCTTCTAGGTTGATTGTGTTTTAGTTTCGTGGAGTTTCTAAGAGAGAAATCAAATGACTGAAGTCATGTTTGTTATTGAGGCTAAACTAGATGTGAAACGAGGTCTAGCAACGCAAACACATAGTTCTCACAAAGTTACTAGCCAACATTCACATCGTTTGTAAAGGAAAGATCGTGGTTGAGGAAACTAGACGAACGGAGTTTTACGAAAAGAGGTGGGCATGACGTGGTACACATTGACACGGAGACGAAGCCATCACGTGTCTATAATAGCTTGGAAGCCAACGTAAAAGAACTTTCAAATTAGCCAAAACGGAAAAATCAATCTAGTCTGAAACTCCTATACGGATTCCAAACGTAATTCGAGCATGATACAACTCAAATCACTTTGTAATGAAGATCACATGGTGTATAATCAAATCCAAAATCCAAATAAGACACATGAGAGTCTCCTAGTGATTGAATCTTCTAGGTTGATTGTGTTTTAGTATCGTGGCTGATAGAGAAATCGAATGAGTGAAGTCATGTTTGTTATTGAGGCTAAACTAGATGTGAAACGAGGTCTAGCAACACAAACACATAGTTCTCACAAAGGTACTAGCCAACATTCACATCGTTTGTAAAGGAAAGATCGTGGTTGAAGAAACTAGATGAACGGAGTGTTACGAATAGAGGTGGGCATGACGTGGTACACATTGATAGGGGGAAGAAGCCATGATGTGTCTATAATAGCTTGGAATCCAACATAAAACAACTTTCAAAACAGCCAAAACGAAAAAATCAATCTAGTCCAAAACTCCTTTACGGAGTCCAAACGTAATTCGAGCATGATACAACTCAAATCACTTTGCAATGAAGATTACATGGTGTATAATCAAATCTGAAACCCAAATAAGACATGTGAGAGTCTCCTAGTGATTGAATCTTCTAAGTTGATTGTGTTTTAGTTTCGTGGAGTTTCTAAGAGAGAAATCAAATGACTGAAGTCATGTTTGTTATTGAGGCTAAACTAGATGTGAAACGAGGTCTAGCAACGCAAACACATAGTTCTCACAAAGTTACTAGCCAACATTCACATCGTTTGTAAAGGAAAGATCGTGGTTGAGGAAACTAGACGAACGGAGTTTTACGAAAAGAGGTGGGCATGACGTGGTACACATTGACACGGAGACGAAGCCATCACGTGTCTATAATAGCTTGGAAGCCAACGTAAAAGAACTTTCAAATTAGCCAAAACGGAAAAATCAATCTAGTCTGAAACTCCTATACGGATTCCAAACGTAATTCGAGCATGATACAACTCAAATCACTTTGTAATGAAGATCACATGGTGTATAATCAAATCCAAAATCCAAATAAGACACATGAGAGTCTCCTAGTGATTGAATCTTCTAGGTTGATTGTGTTTTAGTATCGTGGCTGATAGAGAAATCGAATGAGTGAAGTCATGTTTGTTATTGAGGCTAAACTAGATGTGAAACGAGGTCTAGCAACACAAACACATAGTTCTCACAAAGGTACTAGCCAACATTCACATCGTTTGTAAAGGAAAGATCGTGGTTGAAGAAACTAGATGAACGGAGTGTTACGAATAGAGGTGGGCATGACGTGGTACACATTGACACGGAGACGAAGCCATCATGTGTCTATTATAGCTTGGAAGCCAACGTAAAAGAACTTTCAAATTAGCCAAAACGGAAAAATCAATCTAGTCCGAAACTCCTATGCGGATTCCAAACGTAATTCGAGCATGATACAACTCAAATCACTTTGTAATGAAGATCACATGGTGTATAATCAAATCCAAAATCCAAATAAGACACATGAGAGTCTCCTAGTGATTGAATCTTCTAGGTTGATTGTGTTTTAGTATCGTGGCTGAGAGAGAAATCGAATGAGTGAAGTCATATTTTTGTTATTGAGGCTAAACTAGATGTGAAACGAGGTCTAGCAACATAAACACATAGTTCTCACAAAGTTACTAGCCAACATTCACATCGTTTGTAAAGGAAAGATTGTGGTTGAGGAAACTAGATGAACGGAGTGTTACGAATAGAGGTGGGCATGACGTAGTACACATTGATAGGGGGAAGAAGCCATGACGTATCTATAATAGTTTGGAATCCAACGTAAAACAACTTTCAAAACAGCCAAAACGGAAAAATCAATCGAGTCCAAAACTCCTATACGGATTCCAAACGTAATTCGAGCATGATACAACTCAAATCACTTTGCAATGAAGATCACATGGTGTATAATCAAATCTGAAATCCAAATAAGACATGTGAGAGTCCCTTAGTGATTGAATCTTCTAGGTTGATTGTGTTTTAGTTTCGTGGAGTTTCTAAGAGAGAAATCAAATGACTGAAGTCATGTTTGTTATTGAGGCTAAACTAGATGTGAAACGAGGTCTAGCAACGCAAACACATAGTTCTCACAAAGTTACTAGCCAACATTCACATCGTTTGTAAAGGAAAGATCGTGGTTGAGGAAACTAGACGAACGGAGTTTTACGAAAAGAGGTGGGCATGACGTGGTACACATTGACACGGAGACGAAGCCATCACGTGTCTATAATAGCTTGGAAGCCAACGTAAAAGAACTTTCAAATTAGCCAAAACGGAAAAATCAATCTAGTCTGAAACTCCTATACGGATTCCAAACGTAATTCGAGCATGATACAACTCAAATCACTTTGTAATGAAGATCACATGGTGTATAATCAAATCCAAAATCCAAATAAGACACATGAGAGTCTCCTAGTGATTGAATCTTCTAGGTTGATTGTGTTTTAGTATCGTGGCTGATAGAGAAATCGAATGAGTGAAGTCATGTTTGTTATTGAGGCTAAACTAGATGTGAAACGAGGTCTAGCAACACAAACACATAGTTCTCACAAAGGTACTAGCCAACATTCACATCGTTTGTAAAGGAAAGATCGTGGTTGAAGAAACTAGATGAACGGAGTGTTACGAATAGAGGTGGGCATGACGTGGTACACATTGATAGGGGGAAGAAGCCATGATGTGTCTATAATAGCTTGGAATCCAACATAAAACAACTTTCAAAACAGCCAAAACGAAAAAATCAATCTAGTCCAAAACTCCTTTACGGAGTCCAAACGTAATTCGAGCATGATACAACTCAAATCACTTTGCAATGAAGATTACATGGTGTATAATCAAATCTGAAACCCAAATAAGACATGTGAGAGTCTCCTAGTGATTGAATCTTCTAAGTTGATTGTGTTTTAGTTTCGTGGAGTTTCTAAGAGAGAAATCAAATGACTGAAGTCATGTTTGTTATTGAGGCTAAACTAGATGTGAAACGAGGTCTAGCAACGCAAACACATAGTTCTCACAAAGTTACTAGCCAACATTCACATCGTTTGTAAAGGAAAGATCGTGGTTGAGGAAACTAGATGAACGGAGTGTTACGAAAAGAGGTGGGCATGACGTGGTACACCTTGATAGGGGGAACAAGCCATGATGTGTCTATAATAGCTTGGAATCCAACGTAAAACAACTTTCAAAACAGCCAAAACGGAAAAATCAATCTAGTCCAAAACTCCTATACGGATTCCAAACGTAATTCGAGCATGATACAACTCAAATCACTTTGCAATGAAGATCACATGGTGTATAATCAAATCTGAAATCCAAATAAGACATGTGAGAGTCCCCTAGTGATTGAATCTTCTAGGTTGATTGTGTTTTAGTTTCGTGGAGTTTCTAAGAGAGAAATCAAATGACTGAAGTCATGTTTGTTATTGAGGCTAAACTAGATGTGAAACGAGGTCTAGCAACGCAAACACATAGTTCTCACAAAGTTACTAGCCAACATTCACATCGTTTGTAAAGGAAAGATTGTGGTTGAGGAAACTAGATGAACGGAGTGTTACGAATAGAGGTGGGCATGACGTAGTACACATTGATAGGGGGAAGAAGCCATGACGTATCTATAATAGTTTGGAATCCAACGTAAAACAACTTTCAAAACAGCCAAAACGGAAAAATCAATCGAGTCCAAAACTCCTATACGGATTCCAAACGTAATTCGAGCATGATACAACTCAAATCACTTTGCAATGAAGATCACATGGTGTATAATCAAATCTGAAATCCAAATAAGACATGTGAGAGTCCCTTAGTGATTGAATCTTCTAGGTTGATTGTGTTTTAGTTTCGTGGAGTTTCTAAGAGAGAAATCAAATGACTGAAGTCATGTTTGTTATTGAGGCTAAACTAGATGTGAAACGAGGTCTAGCAACGCAAACACATAGTTCTCACAAAGTTACTAGCCAACATTCACATCGTTTGTAAAGGAAAGATCGTGGTTGAGGAAACTAGACGAACGGAGTTTTACGAAAAGAGGTGGGCATGACGTGGTACACATTGACACGGAGACGAAGCCATCACGTGTCTATAATAGCTTGGAAGCCAACGTAAAAGAACTTTCAAATTAGCCAAAACGGAAAAATCAATCTAGTCTGAAACTCCTATACGGATTCCAAACGTAATTCGAGCATGATACAACTCAAATCACTTTGTAATGAAGATCACATGGTGTATAATCAAATCCAAAATCCAAATAAGACACATGAGAGTCTCCTAGTGATTGAATCTTCTAGGTTGATTGTGTTTTAGTATCGTGGCTGATAGAGAAATCGAATGAGTGAAGTCATGTTTGTTATTGAGGCTAAACTAGATGTGAAACGAGGTCTAGCAACACAAACACATAGTTCTCACAAAGGTACTAGCCAACATTCACATCGTTTGTAAAGGAAAGATCGTGGTTGAAGAAACTAGATGAACGGAGTGTTACGAATAGAGGTGGGCATGACGTGGTACACATTGATAGGGGGAAGAAGCCATGATGTGTCTATAATAGCTTGGAATCCAACATAAAACAACTTTCAAAACAGCCAAAACGAAAAAATCAATCTAGTCCAAAACTCCTTTACGGAGTCCAAACGTAATTCGAGCATGATACAACTCAAATCACTTTGCAATGAAGATTACATGGTGTATAATCAAATCTGAAACCCAAATAAGACATGTGAGAGTCTCCTAGTGATTGAATCTTCTAAGTTGATTGTGTTTTAGTTTCGTGGAGTTTCTAAGAGAGAAATCAAATGACTGAAGTCATGTTTGTTATTGAGGCTAAACTAGATGTGAAACGAGGTCTAGCAACGCAGACACATAGTTCTCACAAAGTTACTAGCCAACATTCACATCGTTTGTAAAGGAAAGATCGTGGTTAAGGAAACTAGACGAACAGAGTTTTACGAAAAGAGGTGGGCATGACGTGGTACACATTGACACGGAGACGAAGCCATCATGTGTCTATTATAGCTTGGAAGCCAACGTAAAAGAACTTTCAAATTAGCCAAAACGGAAAAATCAATCTAGTCCGAAACTCCTATGCGGATTCCAAACGTAATTCGAGCATGATACAACTCAAATCACTTTGTAATGAAGATCACATGGTGTATAATCAAATCCAAAATCCAAATAAGACACATGAGAGTCTCCTAGTGATTGAATCTTCTAGGTTGATTGTGTTTTAGTATCGTGGCTGAGAGAGAAATCGAATGAGTGAAGTCATATTTTTGTTATTGAGGCTAAACTAGATGTGAAACGAGGTCTAGCAACATAAACACATAGTTCTCACAAAGTTACTAGCCAACATTCACATCGTTTGTAAAGGAAAGATTGTGGTTGAGGAAACTAGATGAACGGAGTGTTACGAATAGAGGTGGGCATGACGTAGTACACATTGATAGGGGGAAGAAGCCATGACGTATCTATAATAGTTTGGAATCCAACGTAAAACAACTTTCAAAACAGCCAAAACGGAAAAATCAATCGAGTCCAAAACTCCTATACGGATTCCAAACGTAATTCGAGCATGATACAACTCAAATCACTTTGCAATGAAGATCACATGGTGTATAATCAAATCTGAAATCCAAATAAGACATGTGAGAGTCCCTTAGTGATTGAATCTTCTAGGTTGATTGTGTTTTAGTTTCGTGGAGTTTCTAAGAGAGAAATCAAATGACTGAAGTCATGTTTGTTATTGAGGCTAAACTAGATGTGAAACGAGGTCTAGCAACGCAAACACATAGTTCTCACAAAGTTACTAGCCAACATTCACATCGTTTGTAAAGGAAAGATCGTGGTTGAGGAAACTAGACGAACGGAGTTTTACGAAAAGAGGTGGGCATGACGTGGTACACATTGACACGGAGACGAAGCCATCACGTGTCTATAATAGCTTGGAAGCCAACGTAAAAGAACTTTCAAATTAGCCAAAACGGAAAAATCAATCTAGTCTGAAACTCCTATACGGATTCCAAACGTAATTCGAGCATGATACAACTCAAATCACTTTGTAATGAAGATCACATGGTGTATAATCAAATCCAAAATCCAAATAAGACACATGAGAGTCTCCTAGTGATTGAATCTTCTAGGTTGATTGTGTTTTAGTATCGTGGCTGATAGAGAAATCGAATGAGTGAAGTCATGTTTGTTATTGAGGCTAAACTAGATGTGAAACGAGGTCTAGCAACACAAACACATAGTTCTCACAAAGGTACTAGCCAACATTCACATCGTTTGTAAAGGAAAGATCGTGGTTGAAGAAACTAGATGAACGGAGTGTTACGAATAGAGGTGGGCATGACGTGGTACACATTGATAGGGGGAAGAAGCCATGATGTGTCTATAATAGCTTGGAATCCAACATAAAACAACTTTCAAAACAGCCAAAACGAAAAAATCAATCTAGTCCAAAACTCCTTTACGGAGTCCAAACGTAATTCGAGCATGATACAACTCAAATCACTTTGCAATGAAGATTACATGGTGTATAATCAAATCTGAAACCCAAATAAGACATGTGAGAGTCTCCTAGTGATTGAATCTTCTAAGTTGATTGTGTTTTAGTTTCGTGGAGTTTCTAAGAGAGAAATCAAATGACTGAAGTCATGTTTGTTATTGAGGCTAAACTAGATGTGAAACGAGGTCTAGCAACGCAAACACATAGTTCTCACAAAGTTACTAGCCAACATTCACATCGTTTGTAAAGGAAAGATCGTGGTTGAGGAAACTAGACGAACAGAGTTTTACGAAAAGAGGTGGGCATGACGTGGTACACATTGACACGGAGACGAAGCCATCACGTGTCTATCATAGCTTGGAAGCCAACGTAAACGAACTTTCAAATTAGCCAAAACGGAAAAATCAATCTAGTCCGAAACTCCTAGGCGGATTCCAAACGTAATTCGAGCATGATACAACTTAAATCAGTTTTTAATGAAGATCACATGGTGTATAATCAAATCCAAAATCCAAATAAGACAGATGAGAGTCTCCTAGTGATTGAATCTTCTAGGTTGATTGTGTTTTAGTTTCGTGGCTGACAGAGAAATCGAATGACTAAGTCATGTTTGTTATTGAGGCTAAACTAGATGTGAAACGAGGTCTAGCAACGCAAACACATAGTTCTCACAAAGTTACTAGCCAACATTCACATCGTTTGTAAAGGAAAGATCGTGGTTGAGGAAACTAGACGAACGTAGTTTTATGAAAAGAGGTGGGTATGACGTGGTACACATTGATAGGGGGAAGAAGCCATGATGTGTCTATAATAGCTTGGAATCCAACGTAAAACAACTTTCAAAATAGCCAAAACGGAAAAATCAATCTAGTCCAAAACTCCTATACGGATTCCAAACGTAATTCGAGCATGATACAACTCAAATCACTTTGCAATGAAGATCACATGATGTATAATCAAATCTAAAATCCAAATAAGACATGTGAGAGTCTCCTAGTGATTGAATCTTCTAGGTTGATTGTGTTTTAATTTCGTGGAGTTTCTAAGAGAGAAATCAAATGACTGAAGTCATGTTTGTTATTGAGGCTAAACTAGATGTGAAACGAGGTCTAGCAACGCAAACACATAGTTCTCACAAAGTTACTAGCCAACATTCACATCATTTGTAAAGGAAAGATCGTGGTTGAGGAAACTAGACAACGTAGTTTTATGAAAAGAGGTGGGCATGACGTGGTACACATTGACACGGAGACGAAGCCATCACGTGTCTATCATAGCTTGGAAGCCAACGTAAAAGAAATTTCAAATTAACCAAAACGGAAAAATCAATCTAGTCTGAAACTCCTATGCGGATTCCAAACGTAATTCGAGCATGATACAACTCAAATCACTTTGTAATGAAGTTCACATGGTGTATAATCAAATCCAAAATCCAAATAAGACACATGAGAGTCTCCTAGTGATTGAATCTTCTAGGTTGATTGTGTTTTAGTTTCGTGGAGTTTCTAAGAGAGAAATCAAATGACTGAAGTCATGTTTGTTAATGAGGCTAAACTAGATGTGAAACGAGGTCTAGCAACGCAAACACATAGTTCTCACAAAGTTACTAGCCAACATTCACATCGTTTGTAAAGGAAAGATCGTGGTTGAGGAAACTAGACGAACGGAGTTTTACGAAAAGAGGTGGGCATGACGTGGTACACATTGACACGGAGATGAAGCAATCACGTGTTTATCATAGCTTGGAAGCCAATGTAAAAGAACTTTCAAATTAGCCAAAACGGAAAAATCAATCTAGTCCGAAACTCATATGCGGATTCCAAATGTAATTCGAGCATGATACAACTCAAATCAGTTTGTAATGAAGATCACATGGTGTATAATCAAATCCAAAATCCAAATAAGACACATGAGAGTCTCCTAGTGATTGAATCTTCTAGGTTGATTGTGTTTTAGTTTCGTGGCTGACAGAGAAATTGAATGAGTGAAGTCATGTTTGTTATTGAGGCTAAACTAGATGTGAAACGAGGTCTAGCAACATAAACACATAGTTCTCACAAAGTTACTAGCCAACATTCACATCGTTTGTAAAGGAAAGATCGTGGTTGAGGAAACTAGATGAACGGAGTGTTACGAATAGAGGTGGGCATGACGTGGTATACATTGATAGGGGGAAGAAGCCATGATGTGTCTATAATAGCTTGGAATCCAACGTAAAACAACTTTCAAAACAGCCAAAACGGAAAAATCAATCTAGTCCAAAACTCCTATACGGAGTCCAAACGTAATTCGAGTCTGATACAACTCAAATCACTTTGCAATGAGGATCACATGGTGTATAATCAAATCTGAAATCCAAATAAGACATGTGAGAGTCTCCTAGTGATTGAATCTTCTAGGTTGATTGTGTTTTAGTTTCGTGGAGTTTCTAAGAGAGAAATCAAATGACTGAAGTCATGTTTGTTATTGAGGCTAAACTAGATGTGAAACGAGGTCTAGCAACGCAAACACATAGTTCTCACAAAGTTACTAGCCAACATTCACATCGTTTGTAAAGGAAAGATCGTGGTTGAGGAAACTAGACGAACAGAGTTTTACGAAAAGAGGTGGGCATGACGTGGTACACATTGACACGGAGACGAAGCCATAACGTGTCTATCATAGCTTGGAAGCCAACGTAAACGAACTTTCAAATTAGCCAAAACGGAAAAATCAATCTAGTCCGAAACTCCTATGCGGATTCCAAACGTAATTCGAGCATGATACAACTTAAATCAGTTTTTAATGAAGATCACATGGTGTATAATCAAATCCAAAATCCAAATAAGACAGATGAGAGTCTCCTAGTGATTGAATCTTCTAGGTTGATTATGTTTTAGTTTCGTGGCTGACAGAGAAATCGAATGACTGAAGTCATGTTTGTTATTGAGGCTAAACTAGATGTGAAACGAGGTCTAGCAACACAAACATATAGTTCTCACAAAGTTACTAGCCAACATTCACATCGTTTGTAAAGGAAAGATCGTGGTTGAGGAAACTAGATGAACGAAGTGTTACGAATAGAGGTGGGCTGACGTGGTACACATTGATAGGGGGAAGAAGCCATAATGTGTCTATAATAGCTTGGAATCCAACGTAAAACAACTTTCAAAACAGCCAAAACGGAAAAATCAATCTAGTCCAAAACTCCTATACGGATTCCAAACGTAATTCGAGCATGATACAACTCAAATCACTTTGCAATGAAGATCACATGGTGTATAATCAAATCTGAAATCCAAATAAGACATGTGAGAGTCTCCTAGTGATTGAATCTTCTAGGTTGATTGTGTTTTAGTTTCGTGGAGTTTCTAAGAGAGAAATCAAATGACTGAAGTCATGTTTGTTATTGAGGCTAAACTAGATGTGAAACGAGGTCTAGCAACGCAAACACATAGTTCTCACAAAGTTACTAGCCAACATTCACATCGTTTGTAAAGGAAAGATCGTGGTTGAGGAAACTAGACGAACGTAGTTTTATGAAAAGAGGTGGGCATGACGTGGTACACATTGACACGGAGACGAAGCCATCACGTGTCTATCATAGCTTGGAAGCCAACGTAAAAGAACTATCAAATTAGCCAAAACGGAAAAATCAATATAGTCTGAAACTCCTATGCGGATTCCAAACGTAATTTGAGCATGATACAACTCAAATCACTTTGTAATGAAGTTCACATGGTGTATAATCAAATCCAAAATCCAAATAAGACACATGAGAGTCTCCTAGTGATTGAATCTTCTAGGTTGATTGTGTTTTAGTTTCGTGGCTGACAGAGAAATTGAATGAGTGAAGTCATGTTTGTTATTGAGGCTAAACTAGATGTGAAACGAGGTCTAGCAACATAAACACATAGTTCTCACAAAGTTACTAGCCAACATTCACATCGTTTGTAAAGGAAATATCGTGGTTGAGGAAACTAGATGAACGGAGTGTTACGAATAGAGGTGGGCATGAAGTGGTATACATTGATAGGGGGAAGAAGCCATGATGTGTCTATAATAGCTTGGAATCCAACGTAAAACAACTTTCAAAACAGCCAAAACGGAAAAATCAATCTAGTCCAAAACTCCTATACGGAGTCCAAACGTAATTCGAGTCTGATACAACTCAAATCACTTTGCAATGAGGATCACATGGTGTATAATCAAATCTGAAATCCAAATAAGACATGTGAGAGTCTCCTAGTGATTGAATCTTCTAGGTTGATTGTGTTTTAGTTTCGTGGAGTTTCTAAGAGAGAAATCAAATGACTGAAGTCATGTTTGTTATTGAGGCTAAACTAGATGTGAAACGAGGTCTAGCAACGCAAACACATAGTTCTCACAAAGTTACTAGCCAACATTCACATCGTTTGTAAAGGAAAGATCGTGGTTGAGGAAACTAGACGAACAGAGTTTTACGAAAAGAGGTGGGCATGACGTGGTACACATTGACACGGAGACGAAGCCATCACGTGTCTATCATAGCTTGGAAGCCAACGTAAACGAACTTTCAAATTAGCCAAAACGGAAAAATCAATCTAGTCCGAAACTCCTATGCGGATTCCAAACGTAATTCGAGCATGATACAACTCAAATCAGTTTGTAATGAAGATCACATGGTGTATAATCAAATCCAAAATCCAAATAAGACACATGAGAGTCTCCTAGTGATTGAATCTTCTAGGTTGATTGTGTTTTAGTTTCGTGGCTGACAGAGAAATTGAATGAGTGAAGTCATGTTTGTTATTGAGGCTAAACTAGATGTGAAACGAGGTCTAGCAACATAAACACATAGTTCTCACAAAGTTACTAGCCAACATTCACATCGTTTGTAAAGGAAAGATCGTGGTTGAGGAAACTAGATGAACGGAGTGTTACGAATAGAGGTGGGCATGACGTGGTATACATTGATAGGGGGAAGAAGCCATGATGTGTCTATAATAGCTTGGAATCCAACGTAAAACAACTTTCAAAACAGCCAAAACGGAAAAATCAATCTAGTCCAAAACTCCTATACGGAGTCCAAACGTAATTCGAGTCTGATACAACTCAAATCACTTTGCAATGAGGATCACATGGTGTATAATCAAATCTGAAATCCAAATAAGACATGTGAGAGTCTCCTAGTGATTGAATCTTCTAGGTTGATTGTGTTTTAGTTTCGTGGAGTTTCTAAGAGAGAAATCAAATGACTGAAGTCATGTTTGTTATTGAGGCTAAACTAGATGTGAAACGAGGTCTAGCAACGCAAACACATAGTTCTCACAAAGTTACTAGCCAACATTCACATCGTTTGTAAAGGAAAGATCGTGGTTGAGGAAACTAGACGAACAGAGTTTTACGAAAAGAGGTGGGCATGACGTGGTACACATTGACACGGAGACGAAGCCATCACGTGTCTATCATAGCTTGGAAGCCAACGTAAACGAACTTTCAAATTAGCCAAAACGGAAAAATCAATCTAGTCCGAAACTCCTATGCGGATTCCAAACGTAATTCGAGCATGATACAACTTAAATCAGTTTTTAATGAAGATCACATGGTGTATAATCAAATCCAAAATCCAAATAAGACAGATGAGAGTCTCCTAGTGATTGAATCTTCTAGGTTGATTATGTTTTAGTTTCGTGGCTGACAGAGAAATCGAATGACTGAAGTCATGTTTGTTATTGAGGCTAAACTAGATGTGAAACGAGGTCTAGCAACACAAACATATAGTTCTCACAAAGTTACTAGCCAACATTCACATCGTTTGTAAAGGAAAGATCGTGGTTGAGGAAACTAGATGAACGAAGTGTTACGAATAGAGGTGGGCTGACGTGGTACACATTGATAGGGGGAAGAAGCCATAATGTGTCTATAATAGCTTGGAATCCAACGTAAAACAACTTTCAAAACAGCCAAAACGGAAAAATCAATCTAGTCCAAAACTCCTATACGGATTCCAAACGTAATTCGAGCATGATACAACTCAAATCACTTTGCAATGAAGATCACATGGTGTATAATCAAATCTGAAATCCAAATAAGACATGTGAGAGTCTCCTAGTGATTGAATCTTCTAGGTTGATTGTGTTTTAGTTTCGTGGAGTTTCTAAGAGAGAAATCAAATGACTGAAGTCATGTTTGTTATTGAGGCTAAACTAGATGTGAAACGAGGTCTAGCAACGCAAACACATAGTTCTCACAAAGTTACTAGCCAACATTCACATCGTTTGTAAAGGAAAGATCGTGGTTGAGGAAACTAGACGAACGTAGTTTTATGAAAAGAGGTGGGCATGACGTGGTACACATTGACACGGAGACGAAGCCATCACGTGTCTATCATAGCTTGGAAGCCAACGTAAAAGAACTTTCAAATTAGCCAAAACGGAAAAATCAATATAGTCTGAAACTCCTATGCGGATTCTAAACGTAATTCGAGCATGATACAACACAAATCACTTTGCAGTAAAGATCACATGGTGTATAATCAAATCTGAAATCCAAATAAGACATGTGAGAGTCTCCTAGTGATTGAATCTTCTAGGTTGATTGTGTTTTAGTTTCGTGGAGTTTCTAAGAGAGAAATCAAATGACTGAAGTCATGTTTGTTATTGAGGCTAAACTAGATGTGAAACGAGGTCTAGCAACGCAAACACATAGTTCTCACAAAGTTACTAGCCAACATTCACATCGTTTGTAAAGGAAAGATCGTGGTTGAGGAAACTAGACGAACGTAGTTTTATGAAAAGAGGTGGGCATGACGTGGTACACATTGACACGGAGACGAAGCCATCACGTGTCTATCATAGCTTGGAAGCCAACGTAAAAGAACTTTCAAATTAGCCAAAACGGAAAAATCAATATAGTCTGAAACTCCTATGCGGATTCCAAACGTAATTTGAGCATGATACAACTCAAATCACTTTGTAATGAAGTTCACATGGTGTATAATCAAATCCAAAATCCAAATAAGACACATGAGAGTCTCCTAGTGATTGAATCTTCTAGGTTGATTGTGTTTTAGTTTCGTGGCTGACAGAGAAATTGAATGAGTGAAGTCATGTTTGTTATTGAGGCTAAACTAGATGTGAAACGAGGTCTAGCAACATAAACACATAGTTCTCACAAAGTTACTAGCCAACATTCACATCGTTTGTAAAGGAAAGATCGTGGTTGAGGAAACTAGATGAACGGAGTGTTACGAATAGAGGTGGGCATGACGTGGTATACATTGATAGGGGGAAGAAGCCATGATGTGTCTATAATAGTTTGGAATCCAACGTAAAACAACTTTCAAAACAGCCAAAACGGAAAAATCAATCTAGTCCAAAACTCCTATACGGAGTCCAAACGTAATTCGAGTCTGATACAACTCAAATCACTTTGCAATGAGGATCACATGGTGTATAATCAAATCTGAAATCCAAATAAGACATGTGAGAGTCTCCTAGTGATTGAATCTTCTAGGTTGATTGTGTTTTAGTTTCGTGGAGTTTCTAAGAGAGAAATCAAATGACTGAAGTCATGTTTGTTATTGAGGCTAAACTAGATGTGAAACGAGGTCTAGCAACGCAAACACATAGTTCTCACAAAGTTACTAGCCAACATTCACATCGTTTGTAAAGGAAAGATCGTGGTTGAGGAAACTAGACGAACAGAGTTTTACGAAAAGAGGTGGGCATGACGTGGTACACATTGACACGGAGACGAAGCCATCACGTGTCTATCATAGCTTGGAAGCCAACGTAAACGAACTTTCAAATTAGCCAAAACGGAAAAATCAATCTAGTCCGAAACTCCTATGCGGATTCCAAACGTAATTCGAGCATGATACAACTCAAATCAGTTTGTAATGAAGATCACATGGTGTATAATCAAATCCAAAATCCAAATAAGACACATGAGAGTCTCCTAGTGATTGAATCTTCTAGGTTGATTGTGTAACGCCCGTGAACCAAAAATGTCAGTTTTGGGTGGCTGTCGATCGACAGGGTCGTGTGTGTCGATCGACAGGGGTTGTTATCTCCTCGAGAAAACGAACAGTGGAGGTTCTGTCGATCGACAGGTTGGGTGTGTCGATCGACAGGGGGTAAAAATCAGAATTAGGGTTTTGATTTCTGGTTCGTTTTGAGTGGGCCGGTTTACGGGAACCTAGGGTTCCGTATATAAACCGTGAGGGACGAGTTCCTCAGCTTTTTGGCCGACTTTTGATAAGAACAGGGGATTGAGAGCGAATTGAGAGGATTTGAGGAATTTTCAAGGAGTTCTTGTGGATTTTTCCTTGTTTCTCAATCCATAGTGTGTGATTTTCGTTGGAAGGCTTAGATCGTGGGAGAGGAGGCTGTTGTGGGTCTGTTGTTGGCGGATCAGGGGGCTGTTCTTCGTGTTCGTCCTTGTTCTTCGTCATTTCTCTCCTTCTTCCTTTGAATCTAAGGTGAGTGCGTGACCATAGGCTCTCGGATATAGGATTGTGTATGGTGCGATTGTTGCTGTGTGAATTTGGTGCTTTGAGTGGTTGATTGTGCAGGTGATCGATTAGGGTTCATGGAGATTCGGCCATGAGAGGATAGGCGATCTCCATCGAACAGAAGGTGTCCTGTCGATCGACAGGATTGCTTCCTGTCGATCGACACGGGGTCACCTGTGTCGAGAGACACGCAGGCTGTCGATCGACAGTTTGTGGTATGTCGATCGACAGAGGGACAGAATTGTCTGTCGATCGACACCTAGAGGTTGTGTCGATCGACAGAGATGCTGCTGTCCTGTTTTGTGATGCTTGTTGTTCTATGCGTGTTGAGTGATAACCCTGGTATTGTATGCATTTCATATTTGAGTAATTGGCCTGTAGATGGGAGGACCGTCTCACTGGGTATTTATGATAATACTCACGCAACTCTTTTAACCATGTGTTGCAGGTAAAGAAAAGATGTGATCGTGGAATCAAGGCCGGGAAGAGAGGATGATCCTGGGGTCTCAATTGATTGGAATTGCTAGGTTGTTAGTGATTATGGATAGGAATTTGTTAGACTTGATTGTTGAGGAATTCAGTATTGGATAATTTGAGTATTGGTTTAATGGAATTGATTGGATAATAACTCTTGTGTGATTTCCGCTGGTCGTGTTTTGTAGCATGATTGGATATCGAGGATTATCATTTATGGGAATGATAATCTGGTCCAATGTAAAAAAAAAAAAAAAAAAAACGGGTTGGGTTGTTTCAATTTGGTATCAGAGCCCTTACGGTTCTAGGGCGGGAGAACGTAGTAACTGCATGTATTGCTGATTGTGTAAATAGTGTGAATTGATTATGTGAGTTAGTCAGTTAATTGTTGCTTGAGTTTGGAGTCCTGGATCATCTTCTCCGAGCCTTCAATGTGATTCCACGGTAAGTGTGTTGTCTGGGATTTCTGTTTCTAATGCTTATCTTTCGTGTTGAGTCAGTGAGAGATGGCTAGAGGCCGGGGTCGTGGTGCCCGTGGGGCTAGAGGGCGTGGTCGCGGCCGTGGTCGAGGACCGGCGGTCGATTCTGTTGAGTCGAGTGGGGCTCAGGAGGCTACGCAGGAGGAGGTTGCGGAGTCGCAGATACCTCCAGAGCCAGTGGGTGGTACTGAGTTAGCCAGTGTGGCGCAGGGCCCAGGTGGGGGTCTTGGCGGGGGCGATGCTCAGGGTCGGTTGGACCGGTTGGAAGCGATGATGCTTCAGTTTCTTGAGCGGTTGCCAGGTGGGGCACCGGCTCAGGGGTATGCTCCGGGTGTGCAGCCAGGGGCGGCTGGTGTTGAGCCGTTAGCGGCGGGTGTTCAGCCAGCAGTAGTCCGGGGGCAGCCAGGTGTGGCGGCTGCTGAGGAGGCTCCTTCCTACCTGAGGATTTTGGAGCAGATGCACAGGATTACTACTGGGTAATTTTCGGGCGGTGCTAAGCCTGAGGAGGCTGCTGCATGGAGAGGTCGTCTGGAGCGTAATTTCCAGGCACTGAGGTGTCCCGAGGGATACAGAGTGGACCTTGCGGTTCACTATTTAGAGGGTGACGCTCATCTGTGGTGGAGAGGTGTGACGAGCAGGAGGCCGCAGGCGGATATGACCTGGGCGGATTTCTTGGCGGAATTCGATGCCATGTATTTTCCGCAGGAGGCGGTGGACCGGATGCAGGCGCAGTTCTTGGCGCTGACTCAAGGGGAGAGTTCGGTTCGGAGTTATGATGAGCAGTTCGGTCGGCTGCTGGTACATGCTGGTAGAGAGTTTGGGAGCGAGGAGTCCCAAATCAGGAGGTTAATGCTGGGACTTCGACCGGTGCTGAGGACGCTGTGCAGGGCTCGTAAGTACGCCACGAGGGCGGAGTTGGTGGAGACTGCGGCAGCCATTGAGGCGGATATGGGGGCAGAGCTGGCTGCAGCACTTAGTCCACCGGTGCAGCAGCAGCAGCAGAGGAGGCCGCAGCAGCAGCCGGCAGGTGCGAGCCGGGGCGGTAGGCCGTCTCAGGGACAGAAGAGGAAGTGGGAGGGCTCTTCGGGTTCCGGTCAGAGGGCCCAGGGTGGGCAGAGTGGTACGGGGTGCTATGGTTGTGGGAGCACGGAGCACCGGGTGGCAGCTTGTCCGAAGAGGAGAGAGGTTCGGACTACACAGGCTTGCTTCCATTGCGGAGAGACGGGGCACATTAGGGTGAGGTGTCCCAAGTTGCAGATGGCAGTGGCAGTGGTGCAGCCAGTGCAGGGGACGGCAGTTGAGGTGCAGCCGTTGAGGCAGCTTGCTGCGCCGCGTGTGTTCACTTCGGCGGAGACGGGGGGTCCTAGCGCCAGGCCGATCACAGGTACATTTAACCTTAATTGGCGAATTTCAATTTTTCTTTTTCTTAAACGTTGTGAATTGCTTGTTTTGGGAGTCTTGTATCTGTGATAATACTTTAGGCTCTGTGACACATGAATTGTGTAGGGACCTTAGTAGTAGGCGGGCGTGATTCCCATGTTTTGTTCGATTCTGGAGCTTCGAATAGCTTCATTACACCGGAGTGCGCGGAGTGCAGTGGGATCCGGAGTGATTCCGGGGAGCAGCCGGGAGTGGTTAGGGTGGCTGGAGGGAAGACCTTGGCTACTTTCGGGCGTGCTTGTGGAGTAGAGGTTCTGGTGGCAGGAGAGATCATGCCGGCAGAATTGGTTATCAGTCCAGTGGAGTTATACGACGTCATTTTGGGGATGGATTGGCTGAATCGTTACAGAGTTCATCTGGACTGTCATCGGGGTAGAGTGGTGTTTGAGCGCGAGGCGGGAAGGTTGGTCTATCAGGGCATCAGGCCGACTTCCGGGAGTTTGATGATTTCAGCGATTCAGGCTACGCAGTTGATTGATAAGGGCTGTGAGGCGTATTTGCTGACGATTGTGATGCCAGAGTCTGTTGGGGAGGTCGCTTTGGGTGATATTCGAGTTGTCCGGGATTTTCAGGATGTGTTTCAGTCGTTGCAGGGATTGCCGCCGTCTAGGTCTGATCCTTTCACGATTGAGTTGGAGCATGGGACTACGCCGATATCTAAGGCACCTTACCGCATGGCTCCAGCAGAGATGGCAGAGCTGAAGAAGCAGTTGGATGATTTGCTGGGTAAGGGTTTCATCCGACCGAGTAGTTCACCGTGGGGAGCGCCGGTGTTGTTTGTGAAGAAGAAGGATGGTAGTTTTCGGTTATGCATCGACTACCGGGGCCTTAACCGGGTTACGGTGAAGAACAGGTATCCTCTGCCGCGGATTGATGAGTTGTTGGATCAGTTGCGGGGGGCTACTTGTTTTTCCAAGATCGATTTGGCTTCGGGATACCATCAGATTCCGATAGATGAGGCTGATGTAAGGAAGACGGCTTTCAGGACGAGGTATGGACATTACGAGTTCGTGGTGATGCCGTTTGGGTTGACGAATGCGCCAGCGGCATTCATGAGGCTGATGAACGGGGTGTTCCAGGAGTACTTGGATGAGTTTGTTATTATCTTTATCGACGATATCTTGGTGTACTCGAGGACTCCGGAGGAACATGAGGTTCACCTGAGTTTGGTTCTGGAGAAGCTGCGGGAACAGAAGTTGTATGCGAAGCTCAGTAAGTGCAGTTTCTGGCAGCGGGAGATGGGTTTTCTGGGGCATGTCGTGTCTGCCGAAGGAGTTTCAGTGGATCCGGCTAAGATCGAGGCTATTAGGGATTGGCCGAGACCGAGGAATGCGACGGAGATCAGGAGTTTCCTTGGATTAGCTGGGTATTATCGGAGGTTCGTCAAGGGTTTTGCGAGTATGGCGCAGGCGTTGACGAAGTTGACGGGTAAGGACGTTCAGTTTGTGTGGTCGGCGGAGTGTGAGGAGAGCTTCGGGAAGCTGAAGGAGATGCTGACCACTACTCCCGTTTTGGCGTTGCCTGATGCGGGCGAGCCATATGTTGTGTATACGGACGCATCTGGTGTGGGCCTGGGCTGTGTTCTGATGCAGCAGGGGAAGGTGATTGCTTATGCTTCGAGGCAGTTAAGGAAGCACGAGTGCAATTACCCTACGCATGACCTGGAGTTGGCTGCAGTGATCTTCGCCCTGAAGATCTGGCGATCTTATCTTTATGGTGGGAAGGTCCAGGTGTTCACGGATCATAAGAGCTTGAGGTACTTCTTCACTCAGCCAGAGCTGAACCTGAGGCAGAGGCGCTGGATGGAGTTAGTAGCGGATTACGATCTGGAGATTGAGTACCATCCGGGGAAGGCTAATCTGGTTGCAGATGCGTTGAGTCGGAAGAGGGCTGCTTCGGCTCAGGAGCGGGACCTAGAGGAGCTGGCGAGCGAGATTAGCACGTTGAGCCTGTGTGTTATCTCGCAGGAGCCGTTGGGGTTAGAGGCAGCTAACCGAGCGGATTTACTGAGCAGGGTTCGAGTAGCTCAGGAGAAGGATCAGGGTTTGATTGATGCTTCTCAGCAGGCGGGTTCTGAGTATCAGGTCTCCGGGAGTGGGATGATACTGGTGAACGGTCGGGTCTGTGTACCCAAGGATGAGAGTCTCAGGCAGGAGATTCTGAGTGAGGCTCATTCGAGCATGCTGTCGATTCATCCTGGAGCGACCAAGATGTACCGGGACTTGAAGAGGTACTATCACTGGGTCGGGATGAAGAGGGATGTTGCGAGTTTGGTTTCGAGATGCAACGTGTGTCAGCTGGTGAAGGCTGAGCATCAGGTTCCGAGCGGGTTGTTGCAGAGTCTGCCTATGCCGGAGTGGAAGTGGGATATGGTGACTATGGACTTTGTGACAGGGTTGCCGGTCTCGCGGACTCATGATGCAATCTGGGTGATTGTGGACCGTCTGACCAAGACGGCACATTTTCTGGCCATCAAGAAGACTGATGGGGCTGCAGTGTTGGCTAGGAAGTATGTGCGGGAGATTGTGAGGCTGCATGGAGTGCCAGCGAGCATTGTGTCAGACAGAGATCCGAGATTTGCTTCAGAGTTTTGGGGAGCATTTCAGGCTGAGATGGGCACGAAGGTGCATATGAGTACGGCATATCATCCTCAGACGGATGGGCAGTCTGAGAGGACGATTCAGACGTTGGAGGACTTGCTGAGGATGTGTGTGTTAGACTACGGTGGTCATTGGGCAGACCATTTGAGCTTGGTAGAGTTTGCGTACAACAACAGTTATCAGGCGAGTATTGGGATGGCTCCGTATGAGGCTCTGTATGGGAGGCCATGTAGGACACCATTGTGCTGGACTCAAGTGGGGGAGAGGAGCATGTATGGTGCAGACTTCGTTCAGGAGACGACGGAGAAGATCCGTGTCTTGAAGCTGAACATGAAGGAGGCTCAGGATCGGCAGAAGAGTTATGCCGATAAGCGGAGGAGGGAGTTGGAGTTCGTGCTGGGAGATATGGTGTATCTCAAGGCAGCCATGTTGAGGGGTCCTAACAGATCCATTGCAGAGAACAAGTTGAGCCCGAGGTTTATGGGTCCGTTCAGAGTGGTTGAGCGGGTTGGGACGGTAGCTTACAGGCTGGAGTTGCCACAGAGTATGAGGGCTTTTCATGATGTCTTTCATGTTTCGATGCTGCGGAAGTGTCTACATGAGTCGGAGGAGGTGTTGGCTAGGATCCCAGAGGATCTTCAGCCCAACATGACTTTAGCGGCGAGGCCTGTGAGGATTCTCGAGAGGAGAGTCAAGGTTCTGCGTCGTAAGAGGATACCATTGGTGAGAGTCGTGTGGGACTGCGATGGTGTTGAGGAGGAGACTTGGGAGCCTGAGTTGAAGATGAAGGCCAAGTTTCCGAGGTGGTTCGAGAAGCAAGCGGAGGCTTAAGTTTTTCTTTCATTGTTGTTGGTTTTGTTGTAGCATGTGGCTACAGTGTTGTACTTTTGTTTTGTTGTAACGAATGTACGTTTGGAGTATTAATAAGATATGTTTCTTATTATTGATGGATCGTAAGATGCGAATTCTTGTGGAGTGACCTAGTGGGGGTTACGGTAACCTAGTGGGGGTTACGGTGAGAGTTAACATTTCAGTGGGGAATGTCATGGTGAGCCATGGAGGCGTGTCGGTCGATAGATGTCTATGACGGCACGGTGCAGAGTATTGCTCTCTAGGGACGGTGGGTTCCTGTATACTTGAGGGATAGTGGATCTCTCCAGGGGATAGTGGGTTCCCTGCATGCACTCGAGGGGTAGTGGGCCTCTGGGGACGGTGGGTCTCCTACATGTACTTTGAGGGATAGTGGGTCTCTCCAGAGAATAGTGGGTTCTCTGCACATCGTAGCTCAAAGGGTGACGACCCTGCGAGTAGGTGTGGTGTATATGTGTACGAGTCATGAGTATGAGTATGAGCAATAGCGTCTGAGCAGGTTGCAAGTGGGCGACCGAAGGGCCATCGGGGATCGAGAAGGATCTCGGGTGGGGTGACTGGTGGGGTCATGTATATGGGTTGGATGGTAGGGTCTGGTCTAAGGTTAGTATTTATGCTGGAACCTCGATTCGGGCAATTTCGGGGAGTAATGTAGCGTCTTGATCGTCCATGTTCTTGTCTGATTGTTGCACGATCAGTTAGTCCTTTATGCTGGGTCTACGGTAGGTCGGACATGTTCTTGTCTGATTGTTGTTCGATCGATCGGGCAGACTGGGCCGGACTATAGCGATACATTGTGGTGTATCTCCGGGAAGGATGGGTCGGGTTTCTAGGCTTAAGTGGTGACCTTGGCACGGACCTGAGTGGTTAGTGACTTGTGATTCGAGGACGAATCCTTGTCAGTGGGGGAGAATTGTAACGCCCGTGAACCAAAAATGTCAGTTTTGGGTGGCTGTCGATCGACAGGGTCGTGTGTGTCGATCGACAGGGGTTGTTATCTCCTCGAGAAAACGAACAGTGGAGGTTCTGTCGATCGACAGGTTGGGTGTGTCGATCGACAGGGGGTAAAAATCAGAATTAGGGTTTTGATTTCTGGTTCGTTTTGAGTGGGCCGGTTTACGGGAACCTAGGGTTCCGTATATAAACCGTGAGGGACGAGTTCCTCAGCTTTTTGGCCGACTTTTGATAAGAACAGGGGATTGAGAGAGAATTGAGAGGATTTGAGGAATTTTCAAGGAGTTCTTGTGGATTTTTCCTTGTTTCTCAATTCATAGTGTGTGATTTTCGTTGGAAGGCTTAGATCGTGGGAGAGGAGGCTGTTGTGGGTCTGTTGTTGGCGGATCAGGGGGCTGTTCTTCGTGTTCGTCCTTGTTCTTCGTCATTTCTCTCCTTCTTCCTTTGAATCTAAGGTGAGTGCGTGACCATAGGCTCTCGGATATAGGATTGTGTATGGTGCGATTGTTGCTGTGTGAATTTGGTGCTTTGAGTGGTTGATTGTGCAGGTGATCGATTAGGGTTCATGGAGATTCGGCCATGAGAGGATAGGCGATCTCCATCGAACAGAAGGTGTCCTGTCGATCGACAGGATTGCTTCCTGTCGATCGACACGGGGTCACCTGTGTCGAGAGACACGCAGGCTGTCGATCGACAGTTTGTGGTATGTCGATCGACAGAGGGACAGAATTGTCTGTCGATCGACACCTAGAGGTTGTGTCGATCGACAGAGATGCTGCTGTCCTGTTTTGTGATGCTTGTTGTTCTATGCGTGTTGAGTGATAACCCTGGTATTGTATGCATTTCATATTTGAGTAATTGGCCTGTAGATGGGAGGACCGTCTCACTGGGTATTTATGATAATACTCACGCAACTCTTTTAACCATGTGTTGCAGGTAAAGAAAAGATGTGATCGTGGAATCAAGGCCGGGAAGAGAGGATGATCCTGGGGTCTCAATTGATTGGAATTGCTAGGTTGTTAGTGATTATGGATAGGAATTTGTTAGACTTGATTGTTGAGGAATTCAGTATTGGATAATTTGAGTATTGGTTTAATGGAATTGATTGGATAATAACTCTTGTGTGATTTCCGCTGGTCGTGTTTTGTAGCATGATTGGATATCGAGGATTATCATTTATGGGAATGATAATCTGGTTCAATGTAAAAAAAAAAAAAAAAAAAAACGGGTTGGGTTGTTTCAGATTGTGTTTTAGTTTCGTGGCTGACAGAGAAATTGAATGAGTGAAGTCATGTTTGTTATTGAGGCTAAACTAGATGTGAAACGAGGTCTAGCAACATAAACACATAGTTCTCACAAAGTTACTAGCCAACATTCACATCGTTTGTAAAGGAAAGATCGTGGTTGAGGAAACTAGATGAACGGAGTGTTACGAACAGAGGTGGGCATGACGTGGTATACATTGATAGGGGGAAGAAGCCATGATGTGTCTATAATAGTTTGGAATCCAACGTAAAACAACTTTCAAAACAGCCAAAACGGAAAAATCAATCTAGTCCAAAACTCCTATACGGAGTCCAAACGTAATTCGAGTCTGATACAACTCAAATCACTTTGCAATGAGGATCACATGGTGTATAATCAAATCTGAAATCCAAATAAGACATGTGAGAGTCTCCTAGTGATTGAATCTTCTAGGTTGATTGTGTTTTAGTTTCGTGGAGTTTCTAAGAGAGAAATCAAATGACTGAAGTCATGTTTGTTATTGAGGCTAAACTAGATGTGAAACGAGGTCTAGCAACGCAAACACATAGTTCTCACAAAGTTACTAGCCAACATTCACATCGTTTGTAAAGGAAAGATCGTGGTTGAGGAAACTAGACGAACAGAGTTTTACGAAAAGAGGTGGGCATGACGTGGTACACATTGACACGGAGACGAAGCCATCACGTGTCTATCATAGCTTGGAAGCCAACGTAAACGAACTTTCAAATTAGCCAAAACGGAAAAATCAATCTAGTCCGAAACTCCTATGCGGATTCCAAACGTAATTCGAGCATGATACAACTCAAATCAGTTTGTAATGAAGATCACATGGTGTATAATCAAATCCAAAATCCAAATAAGACACATGAGAGTCTCCTAGTGATTGAATCTTCTAGGTTGATTGTGTTTTAGTTTCGTGGCTGACAGAGAAATTGAATGAGTGAAGTCATGTTTGTTATTGAGGCTAAACTAGATGTGAAACGAGGTCTAGCAACATAAACACATAGTTCTCACAAAGTTACTAGCCAACATTCACATCGTTTGTAAAGGAAAGATCGTGGTTGAGGAAACTAGATGAACGGAGTGTTACGAATAGAGGTGGGCATGACGTGGTATACATTGATAGGGGGAAGAAGCCATGATGTGTCTATAATAGCTTGGAATCCAACGTAAAACAACTTTCAAAACAGCCAAAACGGAAAAATCAATCTAGTCCAAAACTCCTATACGGAGTCCAAACGTAATTCGAGTCTGATACAACTCAAATCACTTTGCAATGAGGATCACATGGTGTATAATCAAATCTGAAATCCAAATAAGACATGTGAGAGTCTCCTAGTGATTGAATCTTCTAGGTTGATTGTGTTTTAGTTTCGTGGAGTTTCTAAGAGAGAAATCAAATGACTGAAGTCATGTTTGTTATTGAGGCTAAACTAGATGTGAAACGAGGTCTAGCAACGCAAACACATAGTTCTCACAAAGTTACTAGCCAACATTCACATCGTTTGTAAAGGAAAGATCGTGGTTGAGGAAACTAGACGAACAGAGTTTTACGAAAAGAGGTGGGCATGACGTGGTACACATTGACACGGAGACGAAGCCATCACGTGTCTATCATAGCTTGGAAGCCAACGTAAACGAACTTTCAAATTAGCCAAAACGGAAAAATCAATCTAGTCCGAAACTCCTATGCGGATTCCAAACGTAATTCGAGCATGATACAACTTAAATCAGTTTTTAATGAAGATCACATGGTGTATAATCAAATCCAAAATCCAAATAAGACAGATGAGAGTCTCCTAGTGATTGAATCTTCTAGGTTGATTATGTTTTAGTTTCGTGGCTGACAGAGAAATCGAATGACTGAAGTCATGTTTGTTATTGAGGCTAAACTAGATGTGAAACGAGGTCTAGCAACACAAACATATAGTTCTCACAAAGTTACTAGCCAACATTCACATCGTTTGTAAAGGAAAGATCGTGGTTGAGGAAACTAGATGAACGAAGTGTTACGAATAGAGGTGGGCTGACGTGGTACACATTGATAGGGGGAAGAAGCCATAATGTGTCTATAATAGCTTGGAATCCAACGTAAAACAACTTTCAAAACAGCCAAAACGGAAAAATCAATCTAGTCCAAAACTCCTATACGGATTCCAAACGTAATTCGAGCATGATACAACTCAAATCACTTTGCAATGAAGATCACATGGTGTATAATCAAATCTGAAATCCAAATAAGACATGTGAGAGTCTCCTAGTGATTGAATCTTCTAGGTTGATTGTGTTTTAGTTTCGTGGAGTTTCTAAGAGAGAAATCAAATGACTGAAGTCATGTTTGTTATTGAGGCTAAACTAGATGTGAAACGAGGTCTAGCAACGCAAACACATAGTTCTCACAAAGTTACTAGCCAACATTCACATCGTTTGTAAAGGAAAGATCGTGGTTGAGGAAACTAGACGAACGTAGTTTTATGAAAAGAGGTGGGCATGACGTGGTACACATTGACACGGAGACGAAGCCATCACGTGTCTATCATAGCTTGGAAGCCAACGTAAAAGAACTTTCAAATTAGCCAAAACGGAAAAATCAATATAGTCTGAAACTCCTATGCGGATTCCAAACGTAATTTGAGCATGATACAACTCAAATCACTTTGTAATAAAGTTCACATGGTGTATAATCAAATCCAAAATCCAAATAAGACACATGAGAGTCTCCTAGTGATTGAATCTTCTAGGTTGATTGTGTTTTAGTTTCGTGGAGTTTCTAAGAGAGAAATCAAATGACTGAAGTCATGTTTGTTAATGAGGCTAAACTAGATGTGAAACGAGGTCTAGCAACGCAAACACATAGTTCTCACAAAGTTACTAGCCAACATTCACATCGTTTGTAAAGGAAAGATCGTGGTTGAGGAAACTAGACGAACGGAGTTTTACGAAAAGAGGTGGGCATGACGTGGTACACATTGACACGGAGACGAAGCAATCACGTGTCTATCATAGCTTGGAAGCCAACGTAAAAGAACTTTCAAATTAGCCAAAACGGAAAAATCAATCTAGTCCGAAACTCCTATGCGGATTCCAAACGTAATTCGAGCATCATACAACTCAAATCAGTTTCTAATGAAGATCACATGGTGTATAATCAAATCCAAAATCCAAATAAGACACATGAGAGTCTCCTAGTGATTGAATCTTCTAGGTTGATTGTGTTTTAGTTTCGTGGCTGACAGAGAAATCGAATGAGTGAAGTCATGTTTGTTATTGAGGCTAAACTAGATGTGAAACGAGGTCTAGCAACACAAACACATAGTTCTCACAAAGTTACTAGCCAACATTCACATCGTTTGTAAAGGAAAGATCGTGGTTGAGGAAACTATATGAACGGAGTGTTACGAATAGAGGTGGGCAT
This sequence comes from Arabis hirsuta, assembly GCA_964056655.1. Classification (NCBI taxonomy): domain Eukaryota; kingdom Viridiplantae; phylum Streptophyta; class Magnoliopsida; order Brassicales; family Brassicaceae; genus Arabis; species Arabis hirsuta. The sequence goes on from OZ053301.1 coordinate 4,936,110, forward strand.
GACGTGGTACACATTGATAGGGGGAAGAAGCCATGATGTGTCTATAATAGCTTGGAATCCAACATAAAACAACTTTCAAAACAGCCAAAACGGAAAAATCAATCTAGTCCAAAACTCCTATACGGAGTCCAAACGTAATTCGAGCATGATACAACTCAAATCACTTTGCAATGAAGATCACATGGTGTATAATCAAATCTGAAATCCAAATAAGACATGTGAGAGTCTCCTAGTGATTGAATCTTCTAGGTTGATTGTGTTTTAGTTTCGTGGAGTTTCTAAGAGAGAAATCAAATGACTGAAGTCATGTTTGTTATTGAGGCTAAACTAGATGTGAAACGAGGTCTAGCAACGCAAACACATAGTTCTCACAAAGTTACTAGCCAACAATCACATCGTTTGTAAAGGAAAGATCGTGGTTGAGGAAACTAGACGAACGTAGTTTTACGAAAAGAGGTGGGCATGACGTGGTACACATTGACACGGAGACGAAGCCATCATGTGTCTATCATAGCTTGGAATCCAACGTAAAAGAACGTTCAAAACAGCCAAAACGGAAAAATCAATCTAGTCCAAAACTCCTATACGGATTCCAAACGTAATTCGAGCATGATACAACTCAAATCACTTTGCAATGAAGATCACATGGTGTATAATCAAATCTGCAATCCAAATAAGACATGTGAGAGTCTCTTAGTGATTGAATCTTCTAGGTTGATTGTGTTTTAGTTTCGTGGAGTTTCTAAGAGAGAAATCAAATGACTGAAGTCATGTTTGTTATTGAGGCTAAACTAGATGTGAAACGAGGTCTAGCAACGCAAACACATAGTTCTCACAAAGTTACTAGCCAACATTCACATCGTTTGTAAAGGAAAGATCGTGGTTGAGGAAACTAGACGAACGTAGTTTTATGAAAAGAGGTGGGCATGACGTGGTACACATTGACACGGAGACGAAGCCATCACGTGTCTATCATAGCTTGGAAGCCAACGTAAAAGAACTTTCAAATTAGCCAAAACGGAAAAATCAATCTAGTCTGAAACTCCTATGCGGATTCCAAACGTAATTCGAGCATGATACAACTCAAATCACTTTGTAATGAAGTTCACATGGTGTATAATCAAATCCAAAATCCAAATATGACACATGAGAGTCTCCTAGTGATTGAATCTTCTAGGTTGATTGTGTTTTAGTTTCGTGGAGTTTCTAAGAGAGAAATCAAATGACTGAAGTCATGTTTGTTAATGAGGCTAAACTAGATGTGAAACGAGGTCTAGCAACGCAAACACATAGTTCTCACAAAGTTACTAGCCAACATTCACATCGTTTGTAAAGGAAAGATCGTGGTTGAGGAAACTAGACGAACGGAGTTTTACGAAAAGAGGTGGGCATGACGTGGTACACATTGACACGGAGACGAAGCAATCACGTGTCTATCATAGCTTGGAAGCCAACGTAAAAGTACTTTCAAATTAGCCAAAACGGAAAAATCAATCTAGTCCGAAACTCCTATGCGGATTCCAAACGTAATTCGAGCATGATACAACTCAAATCAGTTTGTAATGAAGATCACATGGTGTATAATCAAATCCAAAATCCAAATAAGACACATGAGAGTCTCCTAGTGATTGAATCTTCTAGGTTGATTGTGTTTTAGTTTCGTGGCTGACAGAGAAATCGAATGAGTGAAGTCATGTTTGTTATTGAGGCTAAACTAGATGTGAAACGAGGTCTAGCAACACAAACACATAGTTCTCACAAAGTTACTAGCCAACATTCACATCGTTTGTAAAGGAAAGATCGTGGTTGAGGAAACTAGATGAACGGAGTGTTACGAATAGAGGTGGGCATGACGTGGTACACATTGATAGGGGGAAGAAGCCATGATGTGTATATAATAGCTTGGAATCCAACATAAAACAACTTTCAAAACAGCCAAAACGGAAAAATCAATCTAGTCCAAAACTCCTATATGGATTCCAAACGTAATTCGAGCATGATATAACACAAATCACTTTGCAGTAAAGATCACATGGTGTATAATCAAATCTGAAATCCAAATAAGACATGTGAGAGTCTCCTAGTGATTGAATCTTCTAGGTTGATTGTGTTTTAGTTTCGTGGAGTTTCTAAGAGAGAAATCAAATGACTGAAGTCATGTTTGTTATTGAGGCTAAACTAGATGTGAAACGAGGTCTAGCAACGCAAACACATAGTTCTCACAAAGTTACTAGCCAACATTCACATCGTTTGTAAAGGAAAGATCGTGGTTGAGGAAACTAGACGAACGTAGTTTTATGAAAAGAGGTGGGCATGACGTGGTACACATTGACACGGAGACGAAGCCATCACGTATCTATCATAGCTTGGAAGCCAACGTAAAAGAACTTTCAAATTAGCCAAAACAGAAAAATCAATCTAGTCTGAAACTCCTATGCGGATTCCAAACGTAATTCGAGCATGATACAACTCAAATCACTTTGTAATGAAGTTCAGATGGTGTATAATCAAATCCAAAATCCAAATAAGACACATGAGAGTCTCCTAGTGATTGAATCTTCTAGGTTGATTGTGTTTTAGTTTCGTGGAGTTTCTAAGAGAGAAATCAAATGACTGAAGTCATGTTTGTTAATGAGGCTAAACTAGATGTGAAACGAGGTCTAGCAACGCAAACACATAGTTCTCACAAAGTTACTAGCCAACATTCACATCGTTTGTAAAGGAAAGATCGTGGTTGAGGAAACTAGACGAACGAAGTTTTACGAAAAGAGGTGGGCATGACGTGGTACACATTGACACGGAGACGAAGCAATCACGTGTCTATCATAGCTTGGAAGCCAACGTAAAAGAACTTTCAAATTAGCCAAAACGGAAAAATCAATCTAGTCTGAAACTCCTATGCGGATTCCAAACGTAATTCGAGCATGATACAACTCAAATCAGTTTGTAATGAAGATCACATGGTGTATAATCAAATCCAAAATCCAAATAAGACACATGAGAGTCTCCTAGTGATTGAATATTCTAGGTTGATTGTGTTTTAGTTTCGTGGCTGACAAAGAAATCGAATGAGTGAAGTCATGTTTGTTATTGAGGCTAAACTAGATGTGAAACGAGGTCTAGCAACACAAACACATAGTTCTCACAAAGTTACTAGCCAACATTCACATCGTTTGTAAAGGAAAGATCGTGGTTGAGGAAACTAGATGAACGGAGTGTTACGAATAGAGGTGGGCATGACGTGGTACACATTGATAGGGGGAAGAAGCCATGATGTGTCTATAATAGCTTGGAATCCAACATAAAACAACTTTCAAAACAGCCAAAACGGAAAAATCAATCTAGTCTAAAACTCCTATATGGATTCCAAACGTAATTCGAGCATGATATAACACAAATCACTTTGCAGTAAAGATCACATGGTGTATAATCAAATCTGAAATCCAAATAAGACATGTGAGAGTCTCCTAGTGATTGAATCTTCTAGGTTGATTGTGTTTTAGTTTCGTGGAGTTTCTAAGAGAGAAATCAAATGACTGAAGTCATGTTTGTTATTGAGGCTAAACTAGATGTGAAACGAGGTCTAGCAACGCAAACACATAGTTCTCACAAAGTTACTAGCCAACATTCACATCGTTTGTAAAGGAAAGATCGTGGTTGAGGAAACTAGACGAACGTAATTTTACGAAAAGAGGTGGGCATGACGTGGTACACATTGACACGGAGACGAAGCCATCACGTGTCTATCATAGCTTGGAAGCCAACGTAAAAGAACTTTCAAATTAGCCAAAACGGAAAAATCAATCTAGTCCGAAACTCCTATGCGGATTCCAAACGTAATTCGAGCATGATACAACTCAAATCAGTTTGTAATGAAGATCACATGGTGTATAATCAAATCCAAAATCCAAATAAGACACATGAGAGTCTCCTAGTGATTGAATATTCTAGGTTGATTGTGTTTTAGTTTCGTGGCTGACAAAGAAATCGAATGAGTGAAGTCATGTTTGTTATTGAGGCTAAACTAGATGTGAAACGAGGTCTAGCAACACAAACACATAGTTCTCACAAAGTTACTAGCCAACATTCACATCGTTTGTAAAGGAAAGATCGTGGTTGAGGAAACTAGATGAACGGAGTGTTACGAATAGAGGTGGGCATGACGTGGTACACATTGATAGGGGGAAGAAGCCATGATGTGTCTATAATAGCTTGGAATCCAACATAAAACAACTTTCAAAACAGCCAAAACGGAAAAATCAATCTAGTCTAAAACTCCTATATGGATTCCAAACGTAATTCGAGCATGATATAACACAAATCACTTTGCAGTAAAGATCACATGGTGTATAATCAAATCTGAAATCCAAATAAGACATGTGAGAGTCTCCTAGTGATTGAATCTTCTAGGTTGATTGTGTTTTAGTTTCGTGGAGTTTCTAAGAGAGAAATCAAATGACTGAAGTCATGTTTGTTATTGAGGCTAAACTAGATGTGAAACGAGGTCTAGCAACGCAAACACATAGTTCTCACAAAGTTACTAGCCAACATTCACATCGTTTGTAAAGGAAAGATCGTGGTTGAGGAAACTAGACGAACGTAGTTTTACGAAAAGAGGTGGGCATGACGTGGTACACATTGACACGGAGACGAAGCCATCACGTGTCTATCATAGCTTGGAATCCAACGTAAAAGAACTTTCAAAACAGCCAAAACGGAAAAATCAATCTAGTCCAAAACTCCTATACGGATTCCAAACGTAATTCGAGCATGATACAACTCAAATCACTTTGCAATGAAGATCACATGGTGTATAATCAAATCTGAAATCCAAATAAGACATGTGAGAGTCTCCTAGTGATTGAATCTTCTAGGTTGGTTGTGTTTTAGTTTCGTGGAGTTTCTAAGAGAGAAATCAAATGACTGAAGTCATGTTTGTTATTGAGGCTAAACTAGATGTGAAACGAGTTCTAGCAACGCAAACACATAGTTCTCACAAAGTTACTAGCCAACATTCACATCGTTTGTAAAGGAAAGATCGTGGTTGAGGAAACTAGAAGAAACGTAGTTTTTTGAAAAGAGGTGGGCATGACGTGGTACACATTGACACGGAGACGAAGCCATCACGTATCTATCATAGCTTGGAAGCCAACGTAAAAGAACTTTCAAATTAGCCAAAACAGAAAAATCAATCTAGTCTGAAACTCCTATGCGGATTCCAAACGTAATTCGAGCATGATACAACTCAAATCAGTTTGTAATGAAGATCACATGGTGTATAATCAAATCCAAAATCCAAATAAGACACATGAGAGTCTCCTAGTGATTGAATCTTCTAGGTTGATTGTGTTTTAGTTTCGTGGCTGACAGAGAAATCGAATGAGTGAAGTCATGTTTGTTATTGAGGCTAAACTAGATGTGAAACGAGGTCTAGCAACACAAACACATAGTTCTCACAAAGTTACTAGCCAACATTCACATCGTTTGTAAAGGAAAGATCGTGGTTGAGGAAACTAGATGAACGGAGTGTTACGAATAGAGGTGGGCATGACGTGGTACACATTGATAGGGGGAAGAAGCCATGATGTGTATATAATAGCTTGGAATCCAACATAAAACAACTTTCAAAACAGCCAAAACGGAAAAATCAATCTAGTCCAAAACTCCTATATGGATTCCAAACATAATTCGAGCATGATATAACACAAATCACTTTGCAGTAAAGATCACATGGTGTATAATCAAATCTGAAATCCAAATAAGACATGTGAGAGTCTCCTAGTGATTGAATCTTCTAGGTTGATTGTGTTTTAGTTTCGTGGAGTTTCTAAGAGAGAAATCAAATGACTGAAGTCATGTTTGTTATTGAGGCTAAACTAGATGTGAAACGAGGTCTAGCAACGCAAACACATAGTTCTCACAAAGTTACTAGCCAACATTCACATCGTTTGTAAAGGAAAGATCGTGGTTGAGGAAACTAGACGAACGTAGTTTTATGAAAAGAGGTGGGCATGACGTGGTACACATTGACACGGAGACGAAGCCATCACGTATCTATCATAGCTTGGAAGCCAACGTAAAAGAACTTTCAAATTAGCCAAAACAGAAAAATCAATCTAGTCTGAAACTCCTATGCGGATTCCAAACGTAATTCGAGCATGATACAACTCAAATCACTTTGTAATGAAGTTCAGATGGTGTATAATCAAATCCAAAATCCAAATAAGACACATGAGAGTCTCGTAGTGATTGAATCTTCTAGGTTGATTGTGTTTTAGTTTCGTGGAGTTTCTAAGAGAGAAATCAAATGACTGAAGTCATGTTTGTTAATGAGGCTAAACTAGATGTGAAACGAGGTCTAGCAACGCAAACACATAGTTCTCACAAAGTTACTAGCCAACATTCACATCGTTTGTAAAGGAAAGATCGTGGTTGAGGAAACTAGACGAACGGAGTTTTACGAAAAGAGGTGGGCATGACGTGGTACACATTGACACGGAGACGAAGCAATCACGTGTCTATCATAGCTTGGAAGCCAACGTAAAAGAACTTTCAAATTAGCCAAAACGGAAAAATCAATCTAGTCCGAAACTCCTATGCGGATTCCAAACGTAATTCGAGCATGATACAACTCAAATCAGTTTGTAATGAAGATCACATGGTGTATAATCAAATCCAAAATCCAAATAAGACACATGAGAGTCTCCTAGTGATTGAATCTTCTAGGTTGATTGTGTTTTAGTTTCGTGGCTGACAAAGAAATCGAATGAGTGAAGTCATGTTTGTTATTGAGGCTAAACTAGATGTGAAACGAGGTCTAGCAACACAAACACATAGTTCTCACAAAGTTACTAGCCAACATTCACATCGTTTGTAAAGGAAAGATCGTGGTTGAGGAAACTAGATGAACGGAGTGTTACGAATAGAGGTGGGCATGACGTGGTACACATTGATAGGGGGAAGAAGCCATGATGTGTCTATAATAGCTTGGAATCCAACATAAAACAACTTTCAAAACAGCCAAAACGGAAAAATCAATCTAGTCCAAAACTCCTATATGGATTCCAAACGTAATTCGAGCATGATATAACACAAATCACTTTGCAGTAAAGATCACATGGTGTATAATCAAATCTGAAATCCAAATAAGACATGTGAGAGTCTCCTAGTGATTGAATCTTCTAGGTTGATTGTGTTTTAGTTTCGTGGAGTTTCTAAGAGAGAAATCAAATGACTGAAGTCATGTTTGTTATTGAGGCTAAACTAGATGTGAAACGAGGTCTAGCAACGCAAACACATAGTTCTCACAAAGTTACTAGCCAACATTCACATCGTTTGTAAAGGAAAGATCGTGGTTGAGGAAACTAGACGAACGTAGTTTTACGAAAAGAGGTGGGCATGACGTGGTACACATTGACACGGAGACGAAGCAATCACGTGTCTATCATAGCTTGGAAGCCAACGTAAAAGAACTTTCAAATTAGCCAAAACGGAAAAATCAATCTAGTCCGAAACTCCTATGCGGATTCCAAACGTAATTCGAGCATGATACAACTCAAATCAGTTTGTAATGAAGATCACATGGTGTATAATCAAATCCAAAATCCAAATAAGACACATGAGAGTCTCCTAGTGATTGAATCTTCTAGGTTGATTGTGTTTTAGTTTCGTGGCTGACAGAGAAATCGAATGAGTGAAGTCATGTTTGTTATTGAGGCTAAACTAGATGTGAAACGAGGTCTAGCAACACAAACACATAGTTCTCACAAAGTTACTAGCCAACATTCACATCGTTTGTAAAGGAAAGATCGTGGTTGAGGAAACTAGATGAACGGAGTGTTACGAATAGAGGTGGGCATGACGTGGTACACATTGATAGGGGGAAGAAGCCATGATGTGTATATAATAGCTTGGAATCCAACATAAAACAACTTTCAAAACAGCCAAAACGGAAAAATCAATCTAGTCCAAAACTCATATATGGATTCCAAACGTAATTCGAGCATGATATAACACAAATCACTTTGCAGTAAAGATCACATGGTGTATAATCAAATCTGAAATCCAAATAAGACATGTGAGAGTCTCCTAGTGATTGAATCTTCTAGGTTGATTGTGTTTTAGTTTCGTGGAGTTTCTAAGAGAGAAATCAAATGACTGAAGTCATGTTTGTTATTGAGGCTAAACTAGATGTGAAACGAGGTCTAGCAACGCAAACACATAGTTCTCACAAAGTTACTAGCCAACATTCACATCGTTTGTAAAGGAAAGATCGTGGTTGAGGAAACTAGACGAACGTAGTTTTATGAAAAGAGGTGGGCATGACGTGGTACACATTGACACGGAGACGAAGCCATCACGTATCTATCATAGCTTGGAAGCCAACGTAAAAGAACTTTCAAATTAGCCAAAACAGAAAAATCAATCTAGTCTGAAACTCCTATGCGGATTCCAAACGTAATTCGAGCATGATACACCTCAAATCACTTTGTAATGAAGTTCAGATGGTGTATAATCAAATCCAAAATCCAAATAAGACACATGAGAGTCTCCTAGTGATTGAATCTTCTAGGTTGATTGTGTTTTAGTTTCGTGGAGTTTCTAAGAGAGAAATCAAATGACTGAAGTCATGTTTGTTAATGAGGCTAAACTAGATGTGAAACGAGGTCTAGCAACGCAAACACATAGTTCTCACAAAGTTACTAGCCAACATTCACATCGTTTGTAAAGGAAAGATCGTGGTTGAGGAAACTAGACGAACGGAGTTTTACGAAAAGAGGTGGGCATGACGTGGTACACATTGACACGGAGACGAAGCAATCACGTGTCTATCATAGCTTGGAAGCCAACGTAAAAGAACTTTCAAATTAGCCAAAACGGAAAAATCAATCTAGTCCGAAACTCCTATGCGGATTCCAAACGTAATTCGAGCATGATACAACTCAAATCAGTTTGTAATGAAGATCACATGGTGTATAATCAAATCCAAAATCCAAATAAGACACATGAGAGTCTCCTAGTGATTGAATCTTCTAGGTTGATTGTGTTTTAGTTTCGTGGCTGACAAAGAAATCGAATGAGTGAAGTCATGTTTGTTATTGAGGCTAAACTAGATGTGAAACGAGGTCTAGCAACACAAACACATAGTTCTCACAAAGTTACTAGCCAACATTCACATCGTTTGTAAAGGAAAGATCGTGGTTGAGGAAACTAGATGAACGGAGTGTTACGAATAGAGGTGGGCATGACGTGGTACACATTGATAGGGGGAAGAATCCATGATGTGTCTATAATAGCTTGGAATCCAACATAAAACAACTTTCAAAACAGCCAAAACGGAAAAATCAATCTAGTCCAAAACTCCTATATGGATTCCAAACGTAATTCGAGCATGATATAACACAAATCACTTTGCAGTAAAGATCACATGGTGTATAATCAAATCTGAAATCCAAATAAGACATGTGAGAGTCTCCTAGTGATTGAATCTTCTAGGTTGATTGTGTTTTAGTTTCGTGGAGTTTCTAAGAGAGAAATCAAATGACTGAAGTCATGTTTGTTATTGAGGCTAAACTAGATGTGAAACGAGGTCTAGCAACGCAAACACATAGTTCTCACAAAGTTACTAGCCAACATTCACATCGTTTGTAAAGGAAAGATCGTGGTTGAGGAAACTAGACGAACGTAGTTTTACGAAAAGAGGTGGGCATGACGTGGTACACATTGACACGGAGACGAAGCCATCACGTGTCTATCATAGCTTGGAATCCAACGTAAAAGAACTTTCAAAACAGCCAAAACGGAAAAATCAATCTAGTCCAAAACTCCTATATGGATTCCAAACGTAATTCGAGCATTATACAACACAAATCACTTTGCAGTAAAGATCACATGGTGTATAATCAAATCTGAAATCCAAATAAGACATGTGAGAGTCTCCTAGTGATTGAATCTTCTAGGTTGATTGTGTTTTAGTATCGTGGCTGACAGAGAAATCGAATGAGTGAAGTCATGTTTGTTATTGAGGCTAAACTAGATGTGAAACGAGGTCTAGCAACACAAACACATAGTTCTCACAAAGTTACTAGCCAACATTCACATCGTTTGTAAAGGAAAGATCGTGGTTGAGGAAACTAGACGAACGTAGTTTTACGAAAAGAGGTGGGCATGACGTGGTACACATTGACACGGAGACGAAGCCATCACGTGTCTATCATAGCTTGGAATCCAACGTAAAAGAACTTTCAAAACAGCCAAAACGGAAAAATCAATCTAGTCCAAAACTCCTATATGGATTCCAAACGTAATTCGAGCATGATATAACACAAATCACTTTGCAGTAAAGATCACATGGTGTATAATCAAATCTGAAATCCAAATAAGACATGTGAGAGTCTCCTAGTGATTGAATCTTCTAGGTTGATTGTGTTTTAGTTTCGTGGAGTTTCTAAGAGAGAAATCAAATGACTGAAGTCATGTTTGTTATTGAGGCTAAACTAGATGTGAAACGAGGTCTAGCAACGCAAACACATAGTTCTCACAAAGTTACTAGCCAACATTCACATCGTTTGTAAAGGAAAGATCGTGGTTGAGGAAACTAGACGAACGTAGTTTTACGAAAAGAGGTGGGCATGACGTGGTACACATTGACACGGAGATGAAGCCATCACGTGTCTATCATAGCTTGGAATCCAACGTAAAAGAACTTTCAAAACAGCCAAAACGGAAAAATCAATCTAGTCCAAAACTCCTATACGGATTCCAAACGTAATTCGAGCATGATACAACTCAAATCACTTTGCAATGAAGATCACATGGTGTATAATCAAATCTGAAATCCAAATAAGACATGTGAGAGTCTCCTAGTGATTGAATCTTCTAGGTTGGTTGTGTTTTAGTTTCGTGGAGTTTCTAAGAGAGAAATCAAATGACTGAAGTCATGTTTGTTATTGAGGCTAAACTAGATGTGAAACGAGTTCTAGCAACGCAAACACATAGTTCTCACAAAGTTACTAGCCAACATTCACATCGTTTGTAAAGGAAAGATCGTGGTTGAGGAAACTAGACGAACGTAGTTTTATGAAAAGAGGTGGGCATGACGTGGTACACATTGACACGGAGACGAAGCCATCACGTATCTATCATAGCTTGGAAGCCAACGTAAAAGAACTTTCAAATTAGCCAAAACAGAAAAATCAATCTAGTCTGAAACTCCTATGCGGATTCCAAACGTAATTCGAGCATGATACAACTCAAATCACTTTGTAATGAAGTTCAGATGGTGTATAATCAAATCCAAAATCCAAATAAGACACATGAGAGTCTCCTAGTGATTGAATCTTCTAGGTTGATTGTGTTTTAGTTTCGTGGAGTTTCTAAGAGAGAAATCAAATGACTGAAGTCATGTTTGTTAATGAGGCTAAACTAGATGTGAAACGAGGTCTAGCAACGCAAACACATAGTTCTCACAAAGTTACTAGCCAACATTCACATCGTTTGTAAAGGAAAGATCGTGGTTGAGGAAACTAGACGAACGGAGTTTTACGAAAAGAGGTGGGCATGACGTGGTACATATTGACACGGAGACGAATCAATCACGTGTCTATCATAGCTTGGAAGCCAACGTAAAAGAACTTTCAAATTAGCCAAAACGGAAAAATCAATCTAGTCCGAAACTCCTATGCGGATTCTAAACGTAATTCGAGCATGATACAACTCAAATCAGTTTGTAATGAAGATCACATGGTGTATAATCAAATCCAAAATCCAAATAAGACACATGAGAGTCTCCTAGTGATTGAATCTTCTAGGTTGATTGTGTTTTAGTTTCGTGGCTGACAAAGAAATCGAATGAGTGAAGTCATGTTTGTTATTGAGGCTAAACTAGATGTGAAACGAGGTCTAGCAACACAAACACATAGTTCTCACAAAGTTACTAGCCAACATTCACATCGTTTGTAAAGGAAAGATCGTGGTTGAGGAAACTAGATGAACGGAGTGTTACGAATAGAGGTGGGCATGACGTGGTACACATTGATAGGGGGAAGAAGCCATGATGTGTCTATAATAGCTTGGAATCCAACATAAAACAACTTTCAAAACAGCCAAAACGGAAAAATCAATCTAGTCCAAAACTCCTATATGGATTCCAAACGTAATTCGAGCATGATATAACACAAATCACTTTGCAGTAAAGATCACATGGTGTATAATCAAATCTGAAATCCAAATAAGACATGTGAGAGTCTCCTAGTGATTGAATCTTCTAGGTTGATTGTGTTTTAGTTTCGTGGAGTTTCTAAGAGAGAAATCAAATGACTGAAGTCATGTTTGTTATTGAGGCTAAACTAGATGTGAAACGAGGTCTAGCAACGCAAACACATAGTTCTCACAAAGTTACTAGCCAACATTCACATCGTTTGTAAAGGAAAGATCGTGGTTGAGGAAACTAGACGAACGTAGTTTTACGAAAAGAGGTGGGCATGACGTGGTACACATTGACACGGAGACGAAGCCATCACGTGTCTATCATAGCTTGGAATCCAACGTAAAAGAACTTTCAAAACAGCCAAAACGGAAAAATCAATCTAGTCCAAAACTCCTATACGGATTCCAAACGTAATTCGAGCATGATACAACTCAAATCACTTTGCAATGAAGATCACATGGTGTATAATCAAATCTGAAATCCAAATAAGACATGTGAGAGTCTCCTAGTGATTGAATCTTCTAGGTTGGTTGTGTTTTAGTTTCGTGGAGTTTCTAAGAGAGAAATCAAATGACTGAAGTCATGTTTGTTAATGAGGCTAAACTAGATGTGAAACGAGGTCTAGCAACGCAAACACATAGTTCTCACAAAGTTACTAGCCAACATTCACATCGTTTGTAAAGGAAAGATCGTGGTTGAGGAAACTAGACGAACGGAGTTTTACGAAAAGAGGTGGGCATGACGTGGTACACATTGACACGGAGACGAAGCAATCACGTGTCTATCATAGCTTGGAAGCCAACGTAAAAGAACTTTCAAATTAGCCAAAACGGAAAAATCAATCTAGTCCGAAACTCCTATGCGGATTCCAAACGTAATTCGAGCATGATACAACTCAAATCAGTTTGTAATGAAGATCACATGGTGTATAATCAAATCCAAAATCCAAATAAGACACATGAGAGTCTCCTAGTGATTGAATCTTCTAGGTTGATTGTGTTTTAGTTTCGTGGCTGACAAAGAAATCGAATGAGTGAAGTCATGTTTGTTATTGAGGCTAAACTAGATGTGAAACGAGGTCTAGCAACACAAACACATAGTTCTCACAAAGTTACTAGCCAACATTCACATCGTTTGTAAAGGAAAGATCGTGGTTGAGGAAACTAGATGAACGGAGTGTTACGAATAGAGGTGGGCATGACGTGGTACACATTGATAGGGGGAAGAAGCCATGATGTGTCTATAATAGCTTGGAATCCAACATAAAACAACTTTCAAAACAGCCAAAACGGAAAAATCAATCTAGTCCAAAACTCCTATATGGATTCCAAACGTAATTCGAGCATGATATAACACAAATCACTTTGCAGTAAAGATCACATGGTGTATAATCAAATCTGAAATCCAAATAAGACATGTGAGAGTCTCCTAGTGATTGAATCTTCTAGGTTGATTGTGTTTTAGTTTCGTGGAGTTTCTAAGAGAGAAATCAAATGACTGAAGTCATGTTTGTTATTGAGGCTAAACTAGATGTGAAACGAGGTCTAGCAACGCAAACACATAGTTCTCACAAAGTTACTAGCCAACATTCACATCGTTTGTAAAGGAAAGATCGTGGTTGAGGAAACTAGACGAACGTAGTTTTACGAAAATAGGTGGGCATGACGTGGTACACATTGACACGGAGACGAAGCCATCACGTGTCTATCATAGCTTGGAATCCAACGTAAAAGAACTTTCAAAACAGCCAAAACGGAAAAATCAATCTAGTCCAAAACTCCTATACGGATTCCAAACGTAATTCGAGCATGATACAACTCAAATCACTTTGCAATGAAGATCACATGGTGTATAATCAAATCTGAAATCCAAATAAGACATGTGAGAGTCTCCTAGTGATTGAATCTTCTAGGTTGGTTGTGTTTTAGTTTCGTGGAGTTTCTAAGAGAGAAATCAAATGACTGAAGTCATGTTTGTTAATGAGGCTAAACTAGATGTGAAACGAGGTCTAGCAACGCAAACACATAGTTCTCACAAAGTTACTAGCCAACATTCACATCGTTTGTAAAGGAAAGATCGTGGTTGAGGAAACTAGACGAACGGAGTTTTACGAAAAGAGGTGGGCATGACGTGGTACACATTGACACGGAGACGAAGCAATCACGTGTCTATCATAGCTTGGAAGCCAACGTAAAAGAACTTTCAAATTAGCCAAAACGGAAAAATCAATCTAGTCCGAAACTCCTATGCGGATTCCAAACGTAATTCGAGCATGATACAACTCAAATCAGTTTGTAATGAAGATCACATGGTGTATAATCAAATCCAAAATCCAAATAAGACACATGAGAGTCTCCTAGTGATTGAATCTTCTAGGTTGATTGTGTTTTAGTTTCGTGGCTGACAAAGAAATCGAATGAGTGAAGTCATGTTTGTTATTGAGGCTAAACTAGATGTGAAACGAGGTCTAGCAACACAAACACATAGTTCTCACAAAGTTACTAGCCAACATTCACATCGTTTGTAAAGGAAAGATCGTGGTTGAGGAAACTAGATGAACGGAGTGTTACGAATAGAGGTGGGCATGACGTGGTACACATTGATAGGGGGAAGAAGCCATGATGTGTCTATAATAGCTTGGAATCCAACATAAAACAACTTTCAAAACAGCCAAAACGGAAAAATCAATCTAGTCCAAAACTCCTATATGGATTCCAAACGTAATTCGAGCATGATATAACACAAATCACTTTGCAGTAAAGATCACATGGTGTATAATCAAATCTGAAATCCAAATAAGACATGTGAGAGTCTCCTAGTGATTGAATCTTCTAGGTTGATTGTGTTTTAGTTTCGTGGAGTTTCTAAGAGAGAAATCAAATGACTGAAGTCATGTTTGTTATTGAGGCTAAACTAGATGTGAAACGAGGTCTAGCAACGCAAACACATAGTTCTCACAAAGTTACTAGCCAACATTCACATCGTTTGTAAAGGAAAGATCGTGGTTGAGGAAACTAGACGAACGTAGTTTTACGAAAATAGGTGGGCATGACGTGGTACACATTGACACGGAGACGAAGCCATCACGTGTCTATCATAGCTTGGAATCCAACGTAAAAGAACTTTCAAAACAGCCAAAACGGAAAAATCAATCTAGTCCAAAACTCCTATACGGATTCCAAACGTAATTCGAGCATGATACAACTCAAATCACTTTGCAATGAAGATCACATGGTGTATAATCAAATCTGAAATCCAAATAAGACATGTGAGAGTCTCCTAGTGATTGAATCTTCTAGGTTGGTTGTGTTTTAGTTTCGTGGAGTTTCTAAGACAGAAATCAAATGACTGAAGTCATGTTTGTTAATGAGGCTAAACTAGATGTGAAACGAGGTCTAGCAACGCAAACACATAGTTCTCACAAAGTTACTAGCCAACATTCACATCGTTTGTAAAGGAAAGATCGTGGTTGAGGAAACTAGACGAACGGAGTTTTACGAAAAGAGGTGGGCATGACGTGGTACACATTGACACGGAGACGAAGCAATCACGTGTCTATCATAGCTTGGAAGCCAACGTAAAAGAACTTTCAAATTAGCCAAAACGGAAAAATCAATCTAGTCCGAAACTCCTATGCGGATTCCAAACGTAATTCGAGCATGATACAACTCAAATCAGTTTGTAATGAAGATCACATGGTGTATAATCAAATCCAAAATCCAAATAAGACACATGAGAGTCTCCTAGTGATTGAATCTTCTAGGTTGATTGTGTTTTAGTTTCGTGGCTGACAAAGAAATCGAATGAGTGAAGTCATGTTTGTTATTGAGGCTAAACTAGATGTGAAACGAGGTCTAGCAACACAAACACATAGTTCTCACAAAGTTACTAGCCAACATTCACATCGTTTGTAAAGGAAAGATCGTGGTTGAGGAAACTAGATGAACGGAGTGTTACGAATAGAGGTGGGCATGACGTGGTACACATTGATAGGGGGAAGAAGCCATGATGTGTCTATAATAGCTTGGAATCCAACATAAAACAACTTTCAAAACAGCCAAAACGGAAAAATCAATCTAGTCCAAAACTCCTATATGGATTCCAAACGTAATTCGAGCATGATATAACACAAATCACTTTGCAGTAAAGATCACATGGTGTATAATCAAATCTGAAATCCAAATAAGACATGTGAGAGTCTCCTAGTGATTGAATCTTCTAGGTTGATTGTGTTTTAGTTTCGTGGAGTTTCTAAGAGAGAAATCAAATGACTGAAGTCATGTTTGTTATTGAGGCTAAACTAGATGTGAAACGAGGTCTAGCAACGCAAACACATAGTTCTCACAAAGTTACTAGCCAACATTCACATCGTTTGTAAAGGAAAGATCGTGGTTGAGGAAACTAGACGAACGTAGTTTTACGAAAAGAGGTGGGCATGACGTGGTACACATTGACACGGAAACGAAGCCATCACGTGTCTATCATAGCTTGGAATCCAACGTAAAAGAACTTTCAAAACAGCCAAAACGGAAAAATCAATCTAGTCCAAAACTCCTATACGGATTCCAAACGTAATTCGAGCATGATACAACTCAAATCACTTTGCAATGAAGATCACATGGTGTATAATCAAATCTGAAATCCAAATAAGACATGTGAGAGTCTCCTAGTGATTGAATCTTCTAGGTTGGTTGTGTTTTAGTTTCGTGGAGTTTCTAAGAGAGAAATCAAATGACTGAAGTCATGTTTGTTATTGAGGCTAAACTAGATGTGAAACGAGTTCTAGCAACGCAAACACATAGTTCTCACAAAGTTACTAGCCAACATTCACATCGTTTGTAAAGGAAAGATCGTGGTTGAGGAAACTAGACGAACATAGTTTTATGAAAAGAGGTGGGCATGACGTGGTACACATTGACACGGAGACGAAGCCATCACGTATCTATCATAGCTTGGAAGCCAACGTAAAAGAACTTTCAAATTAGCCAAAACAGAAAAATCAATCTAGTCTGAAACTCCTATGCGGATTCCAAACGTAATTCGAGCATGATACAACTCAAATCACTTTGTAATGAAGTTCAGATGGTGTATAATCAAATCCAAAATCCAAATAAGACACATGAGAGTCTCCTAGTGATTGAATCTTCTAGGTTGATTGTGTTTTAGCTTCGTGGAGTTTCTAAGAGAGAAATCAAATGACTGAAGTCATGTTTGTTAATGAGGCTAAACTAGATGTGAAACGAGGTCTAGCAACGCAAACACATAGTTCTCACAAAGTTACTAGCCAACATTCACATCGTTTGTAAAGGAAAGATCGTGGTTGAGGAAACTAGACGAACGGAGTTTTACGAAAAGAGGTGGGCATGACGTGGTACACATTGACACGGAGACGAAGCAATCACGTGTCTATCATAGCTTGGAAGCCAACGTAAAAGAACTTTCAAATTAGCCAAAACGGAAAAATCAATCTAGTCCGAAACTCCTATGCGGATTCCAAACGTAATTCGAGCATGATACAACTCAAATCAGTTTGTAATGAAGATCACATGGTGTATAATCAAATCCAAAATCCAAATAAGACACATGAGAGTCTCCTAGTGATTGAATCTTCTAGGTTGATTGTGTTTTAGTTTCGTGGCTGACAAAGAAATCGAATGAGTGAAGTCATGTTTGTTATTGAGGCTAAACTAGATGTGAAACGAGGTCTAGCAACACAAACACATAGTTCTCACAAAGTTACTAGCCAACATTCACATCGTTTGTAAAGGAAAGATCGTGGTTGAGGAAACTAGATGAACGGAGTGTTACGAATAGAGGTGGGCATGACGTGGTACACATTGATAGGGGGAAGAAGCCATGATGTGTCTATAATAGCTTGGAATCCAACATAAAACAACTTTCAAAACAGCAAAAACGGAAAAATCAATCTAGTCCAAAACTCCTATATGGATTCCAAACGTAATTCGAGCATGATACAACACAAATCACTTTGCAGTAAAGATCACATGGTGTATAATCAAATCTGAAATCCAAATAAGACATGTGAGAGTCTCCTAGTGATTGAATCTTCTAGGTTGATTGTGTTTTAGTTTCGTGGAGTTTCTAAGAGAGAAATCAAATGACTGAAGTCATGTTTGTTATTGAGGCTAAACTAGATGTGAAACGAGGTCTAGCAACGCAAACACATAGTTCTCACAAAGTTACTAGCCAACATTCACATCCTTTGTAAAGGAAAGATTGTGGTTGAGGAAACTAGACGAACGTAGTTTTACGAAAAGAGGTGGGCATGATGTGGTACACATTGACACGGAGACGAAGCCATCACGTGTCTATCATAGCTTGGAATCCAACGTAAAAGAACTTTCAAATTAGCCAAAACGGAAAAATCAATCTAGTCTGAAACTCCTATGCGGATTCCAAACGTAATTCGAGCATGATACAACTCAAATCACTTTGTAATGAAGATCACATGGTGTATAATCAAATCCAAAATCCAAATAAGACACATGAGAGTCTCCTAGTGATTGAATCTTCTAGGTTGATTGTGTTTTAGTTTCGAGGCTGAGAGAGAAATCGAATGAGTGAAGTCATGTTTGTTATTGAGGCTAAACTAGATGTGAAACGAGGTCTAGCAACACAAACACATAGTTCTCACAAAGTTACTAGCCAACATTCACATCGTTTGTAAAGGAAAGATCGTGGTTGAGGAAACTAGACGAACGTAGTTTTATGAAAAGAGGTGGGCATGACGTGGTACACATTGACACGGAGACGAAGCCATCACGTGTCTATCATAGCTTGGAAGCCAACGTAAAAGAACTTTCAAATTAGCCAAAACGGAAAAATCAATCTAGTCTGAAACTCCTATGCGGATTCCAAACGTAATTCGAGCATGATACAACTCAAATCACTTTGTAATGAAGTTCACATGGTGTATAATCAAATCCAAAATCCAAATAAGACACATGAGAGTCTCCTAGTGATTGAATCTTCTAGGTTGATTGTGTTTTAGTTTCGTGGAGTTTCTAAGAGAGAAATCAAATGACTGAAGTCATGTTTGTTAATGAGGCTAAACTAGATGTGAAACGAGGTCTAGCAACGCAAACACATAGTTCTCACAAAGTTACTAGCCAACATTCACATCGTTTGTAAAGGAAAGATCGTGGTTGAGGAAACTAGACGAACGGAGTTTTACGAAAAGAGGTGGGCATGACGTGGTACACATTGACATGGAGACGAAGCCATCACGTTTCTATCATAGCTTGGAAGCCAACGTAAAAGAACTTTCAAATTAGCCAAAACGGAAAAATCAATCTAGTCTGAAACTCCTATGCGGATTCCAAACGTAATTCGAGCATGATACAACTCAAATCAGTTTGTAATGAAGATCACATGGTGTATAATCAAATCCAAAATCCAAATAAGACACATGAGAGTCTCCTAGTGATTGAATCTTCTAGGTTGATTGTGTTTTAGTTTCGTGGCTGATAGAGAAATCGAATGAGTGAAGTCATGTTTGTTATTGAGGCTAAACTAGATGTGAAACGAGGTCTAGCAACACAAACACATACTTCTCACAAAGTTACTAGCCAACATTCACATCGTTTGTAAAGGAAAGATCGTGGTTGAGGAAACTAGATGAACGGAGTGTTACGAATAGAGGTGGGCATGACGTGGTACACATTGATAGGGGGAAGAAGCCATGATGTGTCTATAATAGCTTGGAATCCAACGTAAAACAACTTTCAAAACAGCCAAAACGGAAAAATCAATCTAGTCTGAAACTCCTATGCGGATTCCAAACGTAATTCGAGCATGATACAACTCAAATCACTTTGTAATGAAGATCACATGGTGTATAATTAAATCCAAAATCCAAATAAGACACATGAGAGTCTCCTAGTGATTGAATCTTCTAGGTTGATTGTGTTTTAGTTTCGTGGAGTTTCTAAGAGAGAAATCAAATGACTGAAGTCATGTTTGTTAATGAGGCTAAACTAGATGTGAAACGAGGTCTAGCAACGCAAACACATAGTTCTCACAAAGTTACTAGCCAACATTCACATCGTTTGTAAAGGAAAGATCGTGGTTGAGGAAACTAGACGAACGTAGTTTTACGAAAAGAGGTGGGCATGACGTGGTACACATTGACACGGAGACGAAGCCATCACGTGTCTATCATAGCTTGGAAGCCAACGTAAAAGAACTTTCAAATTAGCCAAAACGGAAAAATCAATCTAGTCCGAAACTCCTATGCGGATTCCAAACGTAATTCGAGCATGATACAACTCAAATCAGTTTGTAATGAAGATCACATGGTGTATAATCAAATCCAAAATCCAAATAAGACACATGAGAGTCTCCTAGTGATTGAATCTTCTAGGTTGATTGTGTTTTAGTTTCGTGGCTGACAGAGAAATCGAATGAGTGAAGTCATGTTTGTTATTGAGGCTAAACTAGATGTGAAACGAGGTCTAGCAACACAAACACATAGTTCTCACAAAGTTACTAGCCAACATTCACATCGTTTGTAAAGGAAAGATCGTGGTTGAGGAAACTAGATGAACGGAGTGTTACGAATAGAGGTGGGCATGACGTGGTACACATTGAAAGGGGGAAGAAGCCATGATGTGTCTATAATAGCTTGGAATCCAACGTAAAACAACTTTCAAAACAGCCAAAACGGAAAAATCAATCTAGTCCAAAACTCCTATACGGAGTCCAAACGTAATTCGAGCATGATACAACTCAAATCACTTTGCAATGAAGATCACATGGTGTATAATCAAATCTGAAATCCAAATAAGACACATGAGAGTCTCCTAGTGATTGAATCTTCTAGGTTGATTGTGTTTTAGTTTCGTGGAGTTTCTAAGAGAGAATTCAAATGACTGAAGTCATGTTTGTTAATGAGGCTAAACTAGATGTGAAACGAGGTCTAGCAACGCAAACACATAGTTCTCACAAAGTTACTAGCCAACATTCACATCCTTTGTAAAGGAAAGATTGTGGTTGAGGAAACTAGACGAACGTAGTTTTACGAAAAGAGGTGGGCATGACGTGGTACACATTGACAAGGAGACGAAGCCATCACGTGTCTATCATAGCTTGGAATCCAACGTAAAAGAACTTTCAAATTAGCCAAAACGGAAAAATCAATCTAGTCTGAAACTCCTATGCGGATTCCAAACGTAATTCGAGCATGATACAACTCAAATCACTTTGTAATGAAGATCACATGGTGTATAATCAAATCCAAAATCCAAATAAGACACATGAGAGTCTCCTAGTGATTGAATCTTCTAGGTTGATTGTGTTTTAGTTTCGAGGCTGAGAGAGAAATCGAATGAGTGAAGTCATGTTTGTTATTGAGGCTAAACTAGATGTGAAACGAGGTCTAGCAACACAAACACATAGTTCTCACAAAGTTACTAGCCAACATTCACATCGTTTGTAAAGGAAAGATCGTGGTTGAGGAAACTAGACGAACGTAGTTTTATGAAAAGAGGTGGGCATGACGTGGTACACATTGACACGGAGACGAAGCCATCACGTGTCTATCATAGCTTGGAAGCCAACGTAAAAGAACTTTCAAATTAGCCAAAACGGAAAAATCAATCTAGTCTGAAACTCCTATGCGGATTCCAAACGTAATTCGAGCATGATACAACTCAAATCACTTTGTAATGAAGTTCACATGGTGTATAATCAAATCCAAAATCCAAATAAGACACATGAGAGTCTCCTAGTGATTGAATCTTCTAGGTTGATTGTGTTTTAGTTTCGTGGAGTTTCTAAGAGAGAAATCAAATGACTGAAGTCATGTTTGTTAATGAGGCTAAACTAGATGTGAAACGAGGTCTAGCAACGCAAACACATAGTTCTCACAAAGTTACAAGCCAACATTCACATTGTTTGTAAAGGAAAGATCGTGGTTGAGGAAACTAGACGAACGGAGTTTTACGAAAAGAGGTGGGCATGACGTGGTACACATTGACACGGAGACGAAGCAATCACGTGTCTATCATAGCTTGGAAGCCAACGTAAAAGAACTTTCAAATTAGCCAAAACGGAAAAATCAATCTAGTCCGAAACTCCTATGCGGATTCCAAACGTAATTCGAGCATGATACAACTCAAATCAGTTTGTAATGAAGATCACATGGTGTATAATCAAATCCAAAATCCAAATAAGACACATGAGAGTCTCCTAGTGATTGAATCTTCTAGGTTGATTGTGTTTTAGTTTCGTGGCTGACAGAGAAATCGAATGAGTGAAGTCATGTTTGTTATTGAGGCTAAACTAGATGTGAAACGAGGTCTAGCAACACAAACACATAGTTCTCACAAAGTTACTAGCCAACATTCACATCGTTTGTAAAGGAAAGATCGTGGTTGAGGAAACTAGATGAACGGAGTGTTACGAATAGAGGTGGGCATGACGTGGTACACATTGATAGGGGGAAGAAGCCATGATGTATCTATAATAGCTTGGCATCCAACGTAAAACAACTTTCAAAACTGCCAAAACGGAAAAATCAATCTAGTCCAAAACTCCTATATGGATTCTAAACGTAATTCGAGCATGATACAACACAAATCACTTTGCAGTAAAGATCACATGGTGTATAATCAAATCTGAAATCCAAATAAGACATGTGAGAGTCTCCTAGTGATTGAATCTTCTAGGTTGATTGTGTTTTAGTTTCGTGGAGTTTCTAAGAGAGAAATCAAATGACTGAAGTCATGTTTGTTATTGAGGCTAAACTAGATGTGAAACGAGGTCTAGCAACGCAAACACATAGTTCTCACAAAGTTACTAGCCAACATTCACATCGTTTGTAAAGGAAAGATCGTGGTTGAGGAAACTAGACGAACGTAGTTTTACGAAAAGAGGTGGGCATGACGTGGTACACATTGACACGGAGACGAAGCCATCACGTGTTTATCATAGCTTGGAATCCAACGTAAAAGAACTTTCAAAACAGCCAAAACGGAAAAATCAATCTAGTCCAAAACTCCTATACGGATTCCAAACGTAATTCGAGCATGATACAACTCAAATCACTTTGCAATGAAGATCACATGGTGTATAATCAAATCTGAAATCCAAATAAGACACATGAGAGTCTCCTAGTGATTGAATCTTCTAGGTTGATTGTGTTTTAGTTTCGTGGCTGACAGAGAAATCGAATGAGTGAAGTCATGTTTGTTATTGAGGCTAAACTAGATGTGAAACGAGGTCTAGCAACGCAAACACATAGTTCTCACAAAGTTACTAGCCAACATTCACATCGTTTGTAAAGGAAAGATCGTGGTTGAGGAAACTAGACGAACGTAGTTTTATGAAAAGAGGTGGGCATGACGTGGTACACATTGACACGGAGACGAAGCCATCACGTGTCTATCATAGCTTGGAAGCCAACGTAAAAGAACTTTCAAATTAGCCAAAACGGAAAAATCAATCTAGTCTGAAACTCCTATGCGGATTCCAAACGTAATTCGAGCATGATACAACTCAAATCACTTTGTAATGAAGTTCACATGGTGTATAATCAAATCCAAAATCTAAATAAGACACATGAGAGTCTCCTAGTGATTGAATCTTCTAGGTTGATTGTGTTTTAGTTTCGTGGAGTTTCTAAGAGAGAAATCAAATGACTGAAGTCATGTTTGTTAATGAGGCTAAACTAGATGTGAAACGAGGTCTAGCAATGCAAACACATAGTTCTCACAAAGTTACTAGCCAACATTCACATCGTTTGTAAAGGAAAGATCGTGGTTGAGGAAACTAGACGAACGGACTTTTACGAAAAGAGGTGGGCATGACGTGGTACACATTGACACGGAGACGAAGCAATCACGTGTCTATCATAGCTTGGAAGCCAACGTAAAAGAACTTTCAAATTAGCCAAAACGGAAAAATCAATCTAGTCCGAAACTCCTATGCGGATTCCAAATGTAATTCGAGCATGATACAACTCAAATCAGTTTGTAATGAAGATCACATGGTGTATAATCAAATCCAAAATCCAAATAAGACACATGAGAGTCTCCTAGTGATTGAATCTTCTAGGTTGATTGTGTTTTAGTTTCGTGGCTGACAGAGAAATCGAATGAGTGAAGTCATGTTTGTTATTGAGGCTAAACTAGATGTGAAACGAGGTCTAGCAACACAAACATATAGTTCTCACAAAGTTACTAGCCAACATTCACATCGTTTGTAAAGGAAAGATCGTGGTTGAGGAAACTAGATGAACGGAGTGTTACGAATAGAGGTGGGCATGACGTGGTACACATTGGTAGGGGAAGAAGCCATGATGTGTCTATAATAGCTTGGAATCCAACATAAAACAACTTTCAAAACAGCCAAAACGGAAAAATCAATCTAGTCCAAAACTCCTATATGGATTCCAAACGTAATTCGAGCATGATACAACACAAATCACTTTGCAGTAAAGATCACATGGTGTATAATCAAATCTGAAATCCAAATAAGACATGTGAGAGTCTCCTAGTGATTGAATCTTCTAGGTTGATTGTGTTTTAGTTTCGTGGAGTTTCTAAGAGAGAAATCAAATGACTGAAGTCATGTTTGTTATTGAGGCTAAACTAGATGTGAAACGAGGTCTAGCAACGCAAACACATAGTTCTCACAAAGTTACTAGCCAACATTCACATCCTTTGTAAAGGAAAGATTGTGGTTGAGGAAACTAGACGAACGTAGTTTTACGAAAAAAGGTGGGCATGACGTGGTACACATTGACACGGAGACGAAGCCATCACGTGTCTATCATAGCTTGGAATCCAACGTAAAAGAACTTTCAAATTAGCCAAAACGGAAAAATCAATCTAGTCTGAAACTCCTATGCGGATTCCAAACGTAATTCGAGCATGATACAACTCAAATCACTTTGTAATGAAGTTCACATGGTGTATAATCAAATCCAAAATCCAAATAAGACACATGAGAGTCTCCTAGTGATTGAATCTTCTAGGTTGATTGTGTTTTAGTTTCGTGGAGTTTCTAAGAGAGAAATCGAATGAGTGAAGTCATGTTTGTTATTGAGGCTAAACTAGATGTGAAACGAGGTCTAGCAACACAAACACATACTTCTCACAAAGTTACTAGCCAACATTCACATCGTTTGTAAAGGAAAGATCGTGGTTGAGGAAACTAGATGAACGGAGTGTTACGAATAGAGGTGGGCATGACGTGGTACACATTGATAGGGGGAAGAAGCCATGATGTGTCTATAATAGCTTGGAATCCAACGTAAAACAACTTTCAAAACAGCCAAAACGGAAAAATCAATCTAGTCTGAAACTCCTATGCGGATTCCAAACGTAATTCGAGCATGATACAACTCAAATCACTTTGTAATGAAGATCACATGGTGTATAATTAAATCCAAAATCCAAATAAGACACATGAGAGTCTCCTAGTGATTGAATCTTCTAGGTTGATTGTGTTTTAGTTTCGTGGAGTTTCTAAGAGAGAAATCAAATGACTGAAGTCATGTTTGTTAATGAGGCTAAACTAGATGTGAAACGAGGTCTAGCAACGCAAACACATAGTTCTCACAAAGTTACTAGCCAACATTCACATCGTTTGTAAAGGAAAGATCGTGGTTGAGGAAACTAGACGAACGTAGTTTTACGAAAAGAGGTGGGCATGACGTGGTACACATTGACACGGAGACGAAGCCATCACGTGTCTATCATAGCTTGGAAGCCAACGTAAAAGAACTTTCAAATTAGCCAAAACGGAAAAATCAATCTAGTCCGAAACTCCTATGCGGATTCCAAACGTAATTCGAGCATGATACAACTCAAATCAGTTTGTAATGAAGATCACATGGTGTATAATCAAATCCAAAATCCAAATAAGACACATGAGAGTCTCCTAGTGATTGAATCTTCTAGGTTGATTGTGTTTTAGTTTCGTGGCTGACAGAGAAAATGAATGAGTGAAGTCATGTTTGTTATTGAGGCTAAACTAGATGTGAAACGAGGTCTAGCAACACAAACACATAGTTCTCACAAAGTTACTAGCCAACATTCACATCGTTTGTAAAGGAAAGATCGTGGTTGAGGAAACTAGATGAACGGAGTGTTACGAATAGAGGTGAGCATGACGTGGTACACATTGATAGGGGGAAGAAGCCATGATGTGTCTATAATAGCTTGGAATCCAACGTAAAACAACTTTCAAAACAGCCAAAACGGAAAAATCAATCTAGTCCAAAACTCCTATACGGAGTCCAAACGTAATTCGAGCATGATACAACACAAATCACTTTGCAGTAAAGATCACATGGTGTATAATCAAATCTGAAATCCAAATAAGACATGTGAGAGTCTCCTAGTGATTGAATCTTCTAGGTTGATTGTGTTTTAGTTTCGTGGAGTTTCTAAGAGAGAAATCAAATGACTGAAGTCATGTTTGTTATTGAGGCTAAACTAGATGTGAAACGAGGTCTAGCAACGCAAACACATAGTTCTCACAAAGTTACTAGCCAACATTCACATCCTTTGTAAAGGAAAGATTGTGGTTGAGGAAACTAGACGAACGTAGTTTTACGAAAAGAGGTGGGCATGACGTGGTACACATTGACACGGAGACGAAGCCATCACGTGTCTATCATAGCTTGGAATCCAACGTAAAAGAACTTTCAAATTAGCCAAAACGGAAAAATCAATCTAGTCTGAAACTCCTATGCGGATTCCAAACGTAATTCGAGCATGATACAACTCAAATCACTTTGTAATGAAGTTCACATGGTGTATAATCAAATCCAAAATCCAAATAAGACACATGAGAGTCTCCTAGTGATTGAATCTTCTAGGTTGATTGTGTTTTAGTTTCGTGGAGTTTCTAAGAGAGAAATCAAATGACTGAAGTCATGTTTGTTAATGAGGCTAAACTAGATGTGAAACGAGGTCTAGCAATGCAAACACATAGTTCTCACAAAGTTACTAGCCAACATTCACATCGTTTGTAAAGGAAAGATCGTGGTTGAGGAAACTAGACGAACGGAGTTTTACGAAAAGAGGTGGGCATGACGTGGTACACATTGACACGGAGACGAAGCAATCACGTGTCTATCATAGCTTGGAAGCCAACGTAAAAGAACTTTCAAATTAGCCAAAATGGAAAAATCAATCTAGTCTGAAACTCCTATGCGGATTCCAAACGTAATTCGAGCATGATACAACTCAAATCACTTTGCAATGAAGATCACATGGTGTATAATCAAATCTGAAATCCAAATAAGACATGTGAGAGTCTCCTAGTGATTGAATCTTCTAGGTTGATTGTGTTTTAGTTTCGTGGAGTTTCTAAGAGAGAAATCAAATGACTGAAGTCATGTTTGTTATTGAGGCTAAACTAGATGTGAAACGAGGTCTAGCAACGCAAACACATAGTTCTCACAAAGTTACTAGCCAACATTCACATCGTTTGTAAAGGAAAGATCGTGGTTGAGGAAACTAGACGAACGTAGTTTTATGAAAAGAGGTGGGCATGACGTGGTACACATTGACACGGAGACGAAGCCATCACGTGTCTATCATAGCTTGGAAGCCAACGTAAAAGAACTTTCAAATTAGCCAAAACGGAAAAATCAATCTAGTCCGAAACTCCTTGGCGGATTCCAAACGTAATTCGAGCATGATACAACTCAAATCAGTTTGTAATGAAGATCACATGGTGTATAATCAAATCCAAAATCCAAATAAGACACATGAGAGTCTCCTAGTGATTGAATCTTCTAGGTTGATTGTGTTTTAGTTTCGTGGCTGACAGAGAAATCGAATGAGTGAAGTCATGTTTGTTATTGAGGCTAAACTAGATGTGAAACGAGGTCTAGCAACACAAACACATAGTTCTCACAAAGTTACTAGCCAACATTCACATCGTTTGTAAAGGAAAGATCGTGGTTGAGGAAACTAGATGAACGGAGTGTTACGAATAGAGGTGGGCATGACGTGGTACACATTGATAGGGGGAAGAAGCCATGATGTGTCTATAATAGCTTGGAATCCAACGTAAAACAACTTTCAAAACAGCCAAAACGGAAAAATCAATCTAGTCCAAAACTCCTATATGGATTCTAAACGTAATTCGAGCATGATACAACACAAATCACTTTGCAGTAAAGATCACATGGTGTATAATCAAATCTGAAATCCAAATAAGACATGTGAGAGTCTCCTAGTGATTGAATCTTCTAGGTTGATTGTGTTTTAGTTTCGTGGAGTTTCTAAGAGAGAAATCAAATGACTGAAGTCATGTTTGTTATTGAGGCTAAACTAGATGTGAAACGAGGTCTAGCAACGCAAACACATAGTTCTCACAAAGTTACTAGCCAACATTCACATCGTTTGTAAAGGAAAGATCGTGGTTGAGGAAACTAGACGAACGTAGTTTTACGAAAAGAGGTGGGCATGACGTGGTACACATTGACACGGAGACGAAGCCATCACGTGTTTATCATAGCTTGGAATCCAACGTAAAAGAACTTTCAAAACAGCCAAAACGGAAAAATCAATCTAGTCCAAAACTCCTATACGGATTCCAAACGTAATTCGAGCATGATACAACTCAAATCACTTTGCAATGAAGATCACATGGTGTATAATCAAATCTGAAATCCAAATAAGACATGTGAGAGTCTCCTAGTGATTGAATCTTCTAGGTTGATTGTGTTTTAGTTTCGTGGAGTTTCTAAGAGAGAAATCAAATGACTGAAGTCATGTTTGTTATTGAGGCTAAACTAGATGTGAAACGAGGTCTAGCAACGCAAACACATAGTTCTCACAAAGTTACTAGCCAACATTCACATCGTTTGTAAAGGAAAGATCGTGGTTGAGGAAACTAGACGAACGTAGTTTTATGAAAAGAGGTGGGCATGACGTGGTACACATTGACACGGAGACGAAGCCATCACGTGTCTATCATAGCTTGGAAGCCAACGTAAAAGAACTTTCAAATTAGCCAAAACGGAAAAATCAATCTAGTCTGAAACTCCAATGCGGATTCCAAACGTAATTCGAGCATGATACAACTCAAATCACTTTGTAATGAAGTTCACATGGTGTATAATCAAATCCAAAATCCAAATAAGACACATGAGAGTCTCCTAGTGATTGAATCTTCTAGGTTGATTGTGTTTTAGTTTTGTGGAGTTTCTAAGAGAGAAATCAAATGACTAAAGTCATGTTTGTTAATGAGGCTAAACTAGATGTGAAACGAGGTCTAGCAATGCAAACACATAGTTCTCACAAAGTTACTAGCCAACATTCACATCGTTTGTAAAGGAAAGATCGTGGTTGAGGAAACTAGACGAACGGAGTTTTACGAAAAGAGGTGGGCATGACGTGGTACACATTGACACGGAGACGAAGCAATCACGTGTCTATCATAGCTTGGAAGCCAACGTAAAAGAACTTTCAAATTAGCCAAAACGAAAAAATCAATCTAGTCCGAAACTCCTATGCGGATTCCAAATGTAATTCGAGCATGATACAACTCAAATCAGTTTGTAATGAAGATCACATGGTGTATAATCAAATCCAAAATCCAAATAAGACACATGAGAGTCTCCTAGTGATTGAATCTTCTAGGTTGATTGTGTTTTAGTTTCGTGGAGTTTCTAAGAGAGAAATCAAATGACTGAAGTCATGTTTGTTATTGAGGCTAAACTAGATGTGAAACGAGGTCTAGCAACGCAAACACATAGTTCTCACAAAGTTACTAGCCAACATTCACATCGTTTGTAAAGGAAAGATCGTGGTTGAGGAAACTAGACGAACGTAGTTTTACGAAAAGAGGTGGGCATGACGTGGTACACATTGACACGGAGACGAAGCCATCACGTGTTTATCATAGCTTGGAATCCAACGTAAAAGAACTTTCAAAACAGCCAAAACGGAAAAATCAATCTAGTCCAAAACTCCTATACGGATTCCAAACGTAATTCGAGCATGATACAACTCAAATCACTTTGCAATGAAGATCACATGGTGTATAATCAAATCTGAAATCCAAATAAGACATGTGAGAGTCTCCTAGTGATTGAATCTTCTAGGTTGATTGTGTTTTAGTTTCGTGGAGTTTCTAAGAGAGAAATCAAATGACTGAAGTCATGTTTGTTATTGAGGCTAAACTAGATGTGAAACGAGGTCTAGCAACGCAAACACATAGTTCTCACAAAGTTACTAGCCAACATTCACATCGTTTGTAAAGGAAAGATCGTGGTTGAGGAAACTAGACGAACGTAGTTTTATGAAAAGAGGTGGGCATGACGTGGTACACATTGACACGGAGACGAAGCCATCACGTGTCTATCATAGCTTGGAAGCCAACGTAAAAGAACTTTCAAATTAGCCAAAACGGAAAAATCAATCTAGTCTGAAACTCCAATGCGGATTCCAAACGTAATTCGAGCATGATACAACTCAAATCACTTTGTAATGAAGTTCACATGGTGTATAATCAAATCCAAAATCCAAATAAGACACATGAGAGTCTCCTAGTGATTGAATCTTCTAGGTTGATTGTGTTTTAGTTTCGTGGAGTTTCTAAGAGAGAAATCAAATGACTAAAGTCATGTTTGTTAATGAGGCTAAACTAGATGTGAAACGAGGTCTAGCAATGCAAACACATAGTTCTCACAAAGTTACTAGCCAACATTCACATCGTTTGTAAAGGAAAGATCGTGGTTGAGGAAACTAGACGAACGGAGTTTTACGAAAAGAGGTGGGCATGACGTGGTACACATTGACACGGAGACGAAGCAATCACGTGTCTATCATAGCTTGGAAGCCAACGTAAAAGAACTTTCAAATTAGCCAAAACGAAAAAATCAATCTAGTCCGAAACTCCTATGCGGATTCCAAATGTAATTCGAGCATGATACAACTCAAATCAGTTTGTAATGAAGATCACATGGTGTATAATCAAATCCAAAATCCAAATAAGACACATGAGAGTCTCCTAGTGATTGAATCTTCTAGGTTGATTGTGTTTTAGTTTCGTGGCTGACAGAGAAATCGAATGAGTGAAGTCATGTTTGTTATTGAGGCTAAACTAGATGTGAAACGAGGTCTAGCAACACAAACACATAGTTCTCACAAAGTTACTAGCCAACATTCACATCGTTTGTAAAGGAAAGATCGTGGTTGAGGAAACTAGATGAACGGAGTGTTACGAATAGAGGTGGGCATGACGTGGTACACATTGATAGGGGAAGAAGCCATGATGTGTCTATAATAGCTTGGAATCCAACATAAAACAACTTTCAAAACAGCCAAAACGGAAAAATCAATCTAGTCAAAAACTCCTATATGGATTCCAAACGTAATTCGAGCATGATACAACACAAATCACTTTGCAGTAAAGATCACTTGGTGTATAATCAAATATGAAATCCAAATAAGACATGTGAGAGTCTCCTAGTGATTGAATCTTCTAGGTTGATTGTGTTTTAGTTTCGTGGAGTTTCTAAGAGAGAAATCAAATGACTGAAGTCATGTTTGTTATTGAGGCTAAACTAGATGTGAAACGAGGTCTAGCAACGCAAACACATAGTTCTCACAAAGTTACTAGCCAACATTCACATCCCTTGTAAAGGAAAGATTGTGGTTGAGGAAACTAGACGAACGTAGTTTTACGAAAAGAGGTGGGCATGACGTGGTACACATTGACATGGAGACGAAGCCATCACGTGTCTATCATAGCTTGGAATCCAACGTAAAAGAACTTTCAAATTAGCCAAAACGGAAAAATCAATCTAGTCTGAAACTCCTATGCGGATTCCAAACGTAATTCGAGCATGATACAACTCAAATCACTTTGTAATGAAGATCACATGGTGTATAATCAAATCCAAAATCCAAATAAGACACATGAGAGTCTCCTAGTGATTGAATCTTCTAGGTTGATTGTGTTTTAGTTTCGAGGCTGAGAGAGAAATCGAATGAGTGAAGTCATGTTTGTTATTGAGGCTAAACTAGATGTGAAACGAGGTCTAGCAACACAAACACATAGTTCTCACAAAGTTACTAGCCAACATTCACATCGTTTGTAAAGGAAAGATCGTGGTTGAGGAAACTAGACGAACGTAGTTTTATGAAAAGAGGTGGGCATGACGTGGTACACATTGACACGGAGACAAAGCCATCACGTGTCTATCATAGCTTGGAAGCCAACGTAAAAGAACTTTCAAATTAGCCAAAACGGAAAAATCAATCTAGTCTGAAACTCCTATGCGGATTCTAAACGTAATTCGAGCATGATACAACTCAAATCACTTTGTAATGAAGTTCACATGGTGTATAATCAAATCCAAAATCCAAATAAGACACATGAGAGTCTCCTAGTGATTGAATCTTCTAGGTTGATTGTGTTTTAGTTTCGTGGAGTTTCTAAGAGAGAAATCAAATGACTGAAGTCATGTTTGTTAATGAGGCTAAACTAGATGTGAAACGAGGTCTAGCAACGCAAACACATAGTTCTCACAAAGTTACTAGCCAACATTCACATCGTTTGTAAAGGAAAGATCGTGGTTGAGGAAACTAGACGAACGGAGTTTTACGAAAAGAGGTGGGCATGACGTGGTACACATTGACACGGAGACGAAGCCATCACGTGTCTATCATAGCTTGGAAGCCAACGTAAAAGAACTTTCAAATTAGCCAAAACGGAAAAATCAATCTAGTCCGAAACTCCTATGCGGATTCCAAACGTAATTCGAGCATGATACAACTCAAATCAGTTTGTAATGAAGATCACATGGTGTATAATCAAATCCAAAATCCAAATAAGACACATGAGAGTCTCCTAGTGATTGAATCTTCTAGGTTGATTGTGTTTTAGTTTCGTGGCTGACAGAGAAATCGAATGAGTGAAGTCATGTTTGTTATTGAGGCTAAACTAGATGTGAAACGAGGTCTAGCAACACAAACACATACTTCTCACAAAGTTACTAGCCAACATTCACATCGTTTGTAAAGGAAAGATCGTGGCTGAGGAAACTAGATGAACGGAGTGTTACGAATAGAGGTGGGCATGACGTGGTACACATTGATAGGGGGAAGAAGCCATGATGTGTCTATAATAGCTTGGAATCCAATGTAAAACAACTTTCAAAACAGCCAAAACGGAAAAATCAATCTAGTCTGAAACTCCTATGCGGATTCCAAACGTAATTCGAGCATGATACAACTCAAATCACTTTGTAATGAAGATCACATGGTGTATAATTAAATCCAAAATCCAAATAAGACACATGAGAGTCTCCTAGTGATTGAATCTTCTAGGTTGATTGTGTTTTAGTTTCGTGGAGTTTCTAAGAGAGAAATCAAATGACTGAAGTCATGTTTGTTAATGAGGCTAAACTAGATGTGAAACGAGGTCTAGCAACGCAAACACATAGTTCTCACAAAGTTACTAGCCAACATTCACATCGTTTGTAAAGGAAAGATCGTGGTTGAGGAAACTAGACGAATGGAGTTTTACGAAAAGAGGTGGGCATGACGTGGTACACATTGACACGGAGACGAAGCCATCACGTGTCTATCATAGCTTGGAAGCCAACGTAAAAGAACTTTCAAATTAGCCAAAACGGAAAAATCAATCTAGTCCGAAACTCCTATGCGGATTCCAAACGTAATTCGAGCATGATACAACTCAAATCACATTGTAATGAAGATCACATGGTGTATAATCAAATCCAAAATCCAAATAAGACACATGAGAGTCTCCTAGTGATTGAATCTTCTAGGTTGATTGTGTTTTAGTTTCGTGG
Source organism: Arabis hirsuta (assembly GCA_964056655.1). Classification (NCBI taxonomy): domain Eukaryota; kingdom Viridiplantae; phylum Streptophyta; class Magnoliopsida; order Brassicales; family Brassicaceae; genus Arabis; species Arabis hirsuta. The sequence continues at coordinate 4,970,129 of OZ053301.1, forward strand.
CTGAGAGAGAAATCGAATGAGTGAAGTCATGTTTGTTATTGAGGCTAAACTAGATGTGAAACGAGGTCTAGCAACACAAACACATAGTTCTCACAAAGTTACTAGCCAACATTCACATCGTTTGTAAAGGAAAGATCGTGGTTGAGGAAACTAGACGAACGGAGTGTTACGAATAGAGGTGGGCATGACGTGGTACACATTGACACGGAGACGAAGCCATCACGTGTCTATCATAGTGATATGCTCAAATTTACCCTGAGCTACTCTCTCAAATTAAGAGATCTATGTAGTACTTAGGGATCGAATCCACAGGGAAAAGATTCACACAATCAACTAAAGAGTTCGATTTAGGCTAAGCAAATATATATGAATGAAATAAAATAGTAAAACAAGTGAATGGTGATAAACGATCTAGAAATTCAATGAGACAAAAAGCTAGGCGATGGGTAATTCTTCGGGTATGAATCGAAATCAAGGATAAACTACTGTCAGGGTTTGATTAGGCACCGTTCTATAACTCAAACACGAAGGTAAAGCCAATCAACTTCCGTTGCAGAGACTATCTATGACTAGAAACCTAAATTCCAAATTCCTTTGCAAACCTAGAGAATCAAGTCAAGCATTAACATTCAGGTTCAATTGTTCACAGAATCCCTAAACCAAATTCCTTTGCGAAGAGGTAATTCTGCTCATCTAAGACTAGTTCAAGTTGTTAATAACACTTCCGTGTCTATTAAAGCAACCTAAGATCTAGATTCTAGGTGTACAGACTATATCTAGCATTGGAAACAATCTAGATGAAGAACCAGAAGATAAACCCTAACAGATTTAGAATCCTATCAATTTCTCATCAAAACCCTAGAATTCCCACAACCTAACAAACAAACTACTCAGACATAGATGATGAAATCATAATGAAAGAATAAGATTGCATAAAAGATAGAGTTAGAGATACAGAAAAAGGGGTTTGAAAACCCTGTAGAAATCTCCCTCAAAGCTCTCTCTCTCAAAGTCTAAGTTAAAAACAAGATCTTCCCAACTAAAAACTTAAGTTAAACTATATATACAGAGAATGAAAGAATCGTCATGGGCCTTGGAAAACTCGTGTGGAAATCTTCATTAAATCTCGTGTCGATCGACAGGAGTAATGTCTGTCGATCGACAGGCCGCTTTCTGGTAAAATCTTCTGTTTCGTCAACTCGCGTGTCGATCGACAGGCCTAGTCACTGTCGATCGACAGAGAAGCTTCTGTCGCCGATTCCAACTCGATCTTACTCCAAAATGTTCCAAAAGCTTCCATTAAGCTCCAAACGACCAAACACCTGTAAAGAAACTAAAAACACCAAAAAGACTCTACAAAAACGACTTATATCATGGTTGAAAATGGGTAAAAACCATGATATATCAACTCCCCCAGACTTAGCCTTTGCTTGCCCTCAAGCAAAACATAAACCAAGAATGTGAAAGAGGTTTGAAAACACAGAACATACCTTCCCTTGATGCAGCGAATTGACCCTTCCACCTAGTGAACCACATAATCCAGAACCAACCAGAATCAGACCACCATGTACTTCTCTGCAGACTTTCGCAGCCTTCCAAATTCATCCACAACTTCACAGCATAATCCGTTAGTCTTCATAGCTTGGTCTCAATGTTCTAAATGCCAAGAACCTTCTAGACTCATCCCCAGACTATACCATGACAAATCAACATATACAACACTTGGTATTTCTCCTCTCCTCCAGACTTATTTTGTTCTCTATTCCTATTGTTTCATGATTGCTGAACTCAAAGCAGTGCATATTTCACTAATGTTGTTCCTTGTGAGGAGACAGGGTCGTGACTCACTACTATTGTTCCTTGTGAGGAGACAGGTTCGTGAGATTGCTCGTCTTCTTCATCCGTTTTACGGGACTCAGACTGCTGCTTTTGAGCTGGGTGATCACCTCTCGAGTACAGACTCACTGGATTTTATTCCTCATCTTGTACGCAAAAGCTATCATTTCACCCAAATCCTAACACAAATGATTTTATTTTTTCTTAGATGAATAGAGGGAGAGGAGTACCATTACTTTCAACGGGGGTTGCACATGTCAGGTACGAATGAAGAGTCAAGCTCTGTGGACATCGATCCCAAAGAGAACCGTGCAGTAGCTCTGACTTGGCGGATTATACTGGAAGTAGCAGACGTCTCCAGTCAACTGGTCAATCCTAGGATTTTCCATTAGTCTAACTCTGAAACTAATTCTGGAAGAATGGTCACATGCTGCAAAAGACAATCCACTAAACCAAGAAAAGGGTTGTTTCAAACTGTTTTGACTCAATAAAAACAAAAAATTTGACTCAAAATAACCAAAATAAAAAGAAACACGTTAGTAGTTTCTCTCCCCCAGACTTAACCAACACTGTCCCCAGTGTTGTTAAATCATGAACTTAGAAAGAAAACAAAACAAAACAAAACACCAATGAAAAAAAGTACGAGAACTTACCTCTGCAGGGTGTGTCGATCGACACGAGTGATGTGTGTCGATCGACACACAGGTCTCTGCTCGTCTCCTCTGTTTTTTTTTTTTTTTTTTTTTTTTTTTTTTTTTTTTTTTATGAAATAAAAACAAAACTAAAAGTTAGTAAACAAAATCAAAAAAACGAAAAATACTTAGACTTACCAGTGGGTTGCCTCCCACTAAGCGCTTGTTTTCAGTCATTAGCTCGACTGTGTCAGGCTCAGGTCTTTCGTGGAATGGTGCAGGGAACAACACCTGGAAAGAGCTTTGCAGTGTTCTGCAGCATCTCCTGGATCACTTCCTCTCCTTTCTCCCTTAACTCCATATGGATGATAATTCTGAACTTGGAGAATGGTTTGGAAGTCTTCTTGCGTTTGGCCTTAGCTGGTTTAGGTCTTCCATCAGAACGCAAGGGTGGTGGAATAGAGGGCGGTACCTTCTCGCACTTGGGCTTTACTGGCTTGGTGTCTCCATGATGTGTTGTGGAAGGGATAGGAGTTGAAGTTTGAGCACAAGGGATAGTCTTCTTTTCTTGCAGTGGCTTCTCTCCAGTAGTGACGGTCAAACAAGAGATCTCTTTGACGTGGACAGCAGGATAGTAGACATCTTTGTTGATCCTCGAGAAAGAGATTCGCTCATTGGTAAAGTCCACCAACGCACCCACTGTGGCAAGGAAGGCTTGCCCAAGAATCAATGGGTCATCGTTGTCCTCCTTTCTCTCCATCACATAAAAGTCTGTAGGAACAAGACAATCTCCTATTTGAAGCTTTAGATCCCGAATGAAACCCTTTGAACTTGTAGAGGAAGCATTTGCAAACTTGAGAGATGCCTTTGTAGGTTCAAAATCCGAAATCCCCAGCCTCTTTGCCACAGCCATGGACATGACATTTGCATTAGCACCTGTATCACAGAGAGAATCCGTTAGTTCTATACCATTGACTACACATGGAACAACAAACCTCCCCGGAGTTGCTAGTTTAGTCAGCTCCCTCATTGGTGGTTTAGTAGGTTCCTTTGGGGTCATGTCCTCAATCAATGAGCATACTTCTACGGAAAGTATAGCGCTGAACTGCTCTGAACTCAAGTTCTTGATAGCCATCCTCTGCAAACACTTTCTGACCACCGGAGAGAGCTTCTCAGCACCTATTAATGGAAACTCCACAACAAGCTTCTCCATGATTGCCTTGCATTGGGCATCCTCTAGCTCTTGCTTAGACTTCCTCCTCGGAAAGGGTAGCTTAGGCTTGTACACCCTTTCCTCTGCGTTGACTGAAGGTTTTGAAGAAGGTGGGCTGTTCTGGGCAGCGTGTCGATCGACATAAGCAGTGTGTCGATCGACAGAAGACTTTCTGTCCAAAACATCAACGATTGCGTAACTTCCTGTCGATCGACAGGCTCCTGTGTCGATCGACACGACCTCTGCTGTCTCCAAATCAGCGACTTCTTCCTCATTCCCCACAGTGATTGCATTGATATGCAACCTTGGGTTCATCTCAGTCTTACCCGGTAGAAATCCTTCCTGTCTTTTCACCGACTCCGCCGTTTGAGCTACCTGAGTGTCTAGCTTCTTCATGTGGATATTGATTGCCTCAATCTTCCCATTCAGATCAGTGTACATGGCATCCATCTTCCCATTGAAGCTCACTGTCATCCTCTGTTGACCCTCCAAGATTTGTTCTAGCATAGACTTCATCTCGCTATTCGTAGATTGAACAGGAGGCGTCTGGTAAGAAGAAGAACTGTAATTCCTTTGGTAGTTGTTGCTCTGAAACGGCTTCTGGAAATCATTCCTCTGATACTCTTGCTGACTACCAAACCTCTGACCCTGATAACCAGCTCCATTGATGTAGTTAACATCCCTTTCCTCTGGCTCGAAAGTCTCCACCTCTTGAGCAAACTGCACTGTCTTCTTCCCCACTAGAAGGTTATGCACAGAATCAATCTTGGCTTTCACTTCAGCAATCTGGCCTCCATCCATGTTGCCACCCAGCTTCTTCCTCTCGAAGTCTGCATTCTTGGTACTATTGCTAGAAGCCAAGTTCTCGATGAGCACAATTGCGTCCTCTGGATATCTAGTGTTGAAGTTCCCATTGGATGCAGCATCCAACGCCATCTAATAGCGCCAGTCGACTCCTCTGAAGAAGATACCCAACAACTGAACATCACTAAAGCCATGATGAGGACAATCCCTCTGATAGGCCTTGAATCTCACCCAAGAAGCCTTGAATGCTTCAGTCGGTCCCTGTTTGAACATAGAGATCTTCGTCCTAAGATCTTCGGACCGGGCCTCATCAAAGAAGTTGTTGAGGAAAGCATTCTTGGTATCCTCCCAAGTGGTCAGCGATCCCGGTTCCAACTGCTTCAGCCAGTAGGATGCTTCTCCACTAAGGGAGTATGGGAAAAGCTTGCAGTAGAGGTAGTCGCTGGAGACTCCATTAGCCTTGATGCTAGATGCCAAGTCCTCAAATCTCTCAATGTGGTCCATGGGGTGCTCAGATGACAGACCATGGAAAGGATGTTGAGCCACAAGCGAGAAGAAAGCAGGCTTCAGCTCAAAATCGCTTCTCTGGAACGCAGGTGGTCGGATTGCTGCCCTGTTGGCATAGAACTCATCGGGCCTGTTGTACTCTCCCAGAGTACGCCCACGCGCAGCACCTGCTGGCTCTTGTCGTTGTACAACCTGCTGTTCCTCTTGTATCACAACCCCATTCTCATCCAGTCTCTGACCCTGAGTGTTGCGTCTGCGACCCTCAGTGTCCTGATAGAACCCATCATCACCTCTGATAAGCACTAGCGGATTCATGTTGGCTGCCTTTCTTGCTGCCCGGTTAGCTCGCTCTAAAGCTCCTAACTCAGAAACAAAATCTACTAAATCTTGATTCTTGTTGCTTCTGGTCTTGCGATGAGGCATGCACCTGAAACACCCAAGAAAAAGAGAAAATAGCTAGTAAGTAAAATAAAACAAAAATAAAAACTTAGACAAAATTCTACTAACAATAATCGAATGGTGAAATCTAATCCCCGGCAACGGCGCCAAAATTTGATATGCTCAAATTTACCCTGAGCTACTCTCTCAAATTAAGAGATCTATGTAGTACTTAGGGATCGAATCCACAGGGAAAAGATTCACACAATCAACTAAAGAGTTCGATTTAGGCTAAGCAAATATATATGAATGAAATAAAATAGTAAAACAAGTGAATGGTGATAAACGATCTAGAAATTCAATGAGACAAAAAGCTAGGCGATGGGTAATTCTTCGGGTATGAATCGAAATCAAGGATAAACTACTGTCAGGGTTTGATTAGGCACCGTTCTAGAACTCAAACACGAAGGTAAAGCCAATCAACTTCCGTTGCAGAGACTATCTATGACTAGAAACCTAAATTCCAAATTCCTTTGCAAACCTAGAGAATCAAGTCAAGCATTAACATTCAGGTACAATTGTTCACAGAATCCCTAAACCAAATTCCTTTGCGAAGAGGTAATTCTGCTCATCTAAGACTAGTTCAAGTTGTTAATAACACTTCCTTGTCTATTAAAGCAACCTAAGATCTAGATTCTAGGTGTACAGACTATATCTAGCATTGGAAACAATCTAGATGAAGAACCAGAAGATAAACCCTAACAGATTTAGAATCCTATCAATTTCTCATCAAAACCCTAGAATTCCCACAACCTAACAAACAAACTACTCAGACATAGATGATGTAATCATAATGAAAGAATAAGATTGCATAAAAGATAGAGTTAGAGATACAGAAAAAGGGGTTTGAAAACCCTGTAGAAATCTCCCTCAAAGCTCTCTCTCTCAAAGTCTAAGTTAAAAACAAGATCTTCCCAACTAAAAACTTAAGTTAAACTATATATACAGAGAATGAAAGAATCGTCATGGGCCTTGGAAAACTCGTGTGGAAATCTTCATTAAATCTCGTGTCGATCGACAGGAGTAATGTCTGTCGATCGACAGGGCGCTTTCTGGTAAAATCTTCTGTTTCGTCAACTCGCGTGTCGATCGACAGGCCTAGTCACTGTCGATCGACAGAGAAGCTTCTGTCGCCGATTCCAACTCGATCTTACTCCAAAATGTTCCAAAAGCTTCCATTAAGCTCCAAACGACCAAACACCTGTAAAGAAACTAAAAACACCAAAAAGACTCTACAAAAACGACTTATATCATGGTTGAAAATGGGTAAAAACCATGATATATCACATAGCTTGGAAGCCAACGTAAAAGAACTTTCAAAACAGCCAAAACGGAAAAATCAATCTAGTCTGAAACTCCTATGCGGATTCCAAACGTAATTCGAGCATGATACAACTCAAATCACTTTGTAATGAAGTTCACATGGTGTATAATCAAATCCAAAATCCAAATAAGACACATGAGAGTCTCCTAGTGATTGAATCTTCTAGGTTGATTGTGTTTTAGTTTCGTGGAGTTTCTAAGAGAGAAATCAAATGATTGAAGTCATGTTTGTTAATGAGGCTAAACTAGATGTGAAACGAGGTCTAGCAACGCAAACACATAGTTCTGACAAAGTTACTAGCCAACATTCACATCGTTTGTAAAGGAAAGATCGTGGTTGAGGAAACTAGACGAACGGAGTTTTACGAAAAGAGGTGGGCATGACGTGGTACACATTGACACGGAGACGAAGCCATCACGTGTCTATCATAGCTTGGAAGCCAACGTAAAAGAACTTTCAAATTAGCCAAAACGGAAAAATCAATCTAGTCCGAAACTCCTATGCGGATTCCAAACGTAATTCGAGCATGATACAACTCAAATCAGTTTGTAATGAAGATCACATGGTGTATAATCAAATCCAAAATCCAAATAAGACACATGAGAGTCTCCTAGTGATTGAATCTTCTAGGTTGATTGTGTTTTAGTTTCGTGGCTGACAGAGAAATCGAATGAGTGAAGTCATGTTTGTTATTGAGGCTAAACTAGATGTGAAACGAGGTCTAGCAACACAAACACATACTTCTCACAAAGTTACTAGCCAACATTCACATCGTTTGTAAAGGAAAGATCGTGGTTGAGGAAACTAGATGAACGGAGTGTTACGAATAGAGGTGGGCATGACGTGGTACACATTGATAGGGGGAAGAAGCCATGATGTGTCTATAATAGCTTGGAATCCAACGTAAAACAACTTTCAAAACAGCCAAAACGGAAAAATCAATCTAGTCTGAAACTCCTATGCGGATTCCAAACATAATTCGAGCATGATACAACTCAAATCACTTTGTAATGAAGATCACATGGTGTATAATTAAATCCAAAATCCAAATAAGACACATGAGAGTCTCCTAGTGATTGAATCTTCTAGGTTGATTGTGTTTTAGTTTCGTGGCTGACAGAGAAATCGAATGACTGAAGTCATGTTTGTTAATGAGGCTAAACTAGATGTGAAACGAGGTCTAGCAACGCAAACACATAGTTCTCACAAAGTTACTAGCCAACATTCACATCGTTTGTAAAGGAAAGATCGTGGTTGAGGAAACTAGACGAACGGAGTTTTACGAAAAGAGGTGGGCATGACGTGGTACACATTGACACGGAGACGAAGCCATCACGTGTCTATCATAGCTTGGAAGCCAACGTAAAAGAACTTTCAAATTAGCCAAAATGGAAAAATCAATCTAGTCCGAAACTCCTATGCGGATTCCAAACGTAATTCGAGCATGATACAACTCAAATCAGTTTGTAATGAAGATCACATGGTGTATAATCAAATCCAAAATCCAAATAAGATACATGAGAGTCTCCTAGTGATTGAATCTTCTAGGTTGATTGTGTTTTAGTTTCGTGGCTGACAGAGAAATCGAATGAGTGAAGTCATGTTTGTTAATGAGGCTAAACTAGATGTGAAACGAGGTCTAGCAACACAAACACATAGTTCTCACAAAGTTACTAGCCAACATTCACATCGTTTGTAAAGGAAAGATCGTGGTTGAGGAAACTAGATGAACGGAGTGTTACGAATAGAGGTGGGCATGACGTGGTACACATTGATAGGGGGAAGAAGCCATGATGTGTCTATAATAGCTTGGAATCCAACGTAAAACAACTTTCAAAACAGCCAAAACGGAAAAATCAATCTAGTCTGAAACTCCTATGCGGATTCCAAACGTAATTCGAGCATGATACAACTCAAATCACTTTGTAATGAAGATCACATGGTGTATAATCAAATCCAAAATCCAAATAAGACACATGAGAGTCTCCTAGTGATTGAATCTTCTAGGTTGATTGTGTTTTAGTTTCGTGGAGTTTCTAAGAGAGAAATCAAATGACTGAAGTCATGTTTGTTAATGAGGCTAAACTAGATGTGAAACAAGGTCTAGCAACTCAAAAACATAGTTCTCACAAAGTTACTAGCCAACATTCACATCGTTTGTAAAGGAAAGATCGTGGTTGAGGAAACTAGACGAACGTAGTTTTATGAAAAGAGGTGGGCATGACGTGGTACACATTGACACGGAGACGAAGCCATCACGTGTCTATCATAGCTTGGAAGCCAACGTAAAAGAACTTTCAAATTAGCCAAAACGGAAAAATTAATCTAGTCTGAAACTCCTATGCGGATTCCAAACGTAATTCGAGCATGATACAACTCAAATCACTTTGTAATGAAGTTCACATGGTGTATAATCAAATCCAAAATCCAAATAAGACACATGAGAGTCTTTTAGTGATTGAATCTTCTAGGTTGATTGTGTTTTAGTTTCGTGGAGTTTCTAAGAGAGAAATCAAATGACTGAAGTCATGTTTGTTAATGAGGCTAAACTAGATGTGAAACGAGGTCTAGCAACGCAAACACATAGTTCTCACAAAGTTACAAGCCAACATTCACATCGTTTGTAAAGGAAAGATCGTGGTTGAGGAAACTAGACGAACGGAGTTTTACGAAAAGAGGTGGGCATGACGTGGTACACATTGACACGGAGACGAAGCAATCACGTGTCTATCATAGCTTGGAAGCCAACGTAAAAGAACTTTCAAATTAGCCGAAACGGAAAAATCAATCTAGTCCGAAACTCCTATGCGGATTCCAAACGTAATTCGAGCATGATACAACTCAAATCAGTTTGTAATGAAGATCACATGGTGTATAATCAAATCCAAAATCCAAATAAGACACATGAGAGTCTCCTAGTGATTGAATCTTCTAGGTTGATTGTGTTTTAGTTTCGTGGCTGACAGAGAAATCGAATGAGGGAAGTCATGTTTATTATTGAGGCTAAACTAGATGTGAAACGAGGTCTAGCAATGCAAACACATAGTTCTCACAAAGTTACTAGCCAACATTCACATCGTTTGTAAAGGAAAGATCGTGGTTGAGGAAACTAGACGAACGGAGTTTTACGAAAAGAGGTGGGCATGACGTGGTACACATTGACACGGAGACGAAGCCATCACGTGTCTATCATAGCTTGGAAGCCAACGTAAAAGAACTTTCAAATTAGCCAAAACGAAAAAATCAATCTAGTCCGAAACTCCTATGCGGATTCCAAACGTAATTCGAGCATGATACAACTCAAATCAGTTTGTAATGAAGATCACATGGTGTATAATCAAATCCAAAATCCAAATAAGATACATGAGAGTCTCCTAGTGATTGAATCTTCTAGGTTGATTGTGTTTTAGTTTCGTGGAGTTTCTAAGAGAGAAATCAAATGACTGAAGTCATGTTTGTTATTGAGGCTAAACTAGATGTGAAACGAGGTCTAGCAACGCAAACACATAGTTCTCACAAAGTTACTAGCCAACATTCACATCGTTTGTAAAGGAAAGATCGTGGTTGAGGAAACTAGACGAACGTAGTTTTACGAAAAGAGGTGGGCATGACGTGGTACACATTGACACGGAGACGAAGCCATCACGTGTCTATCATAGCTTGGAATCCAACGTAAAAGAACTTTCAAAACAGCCAAAACGGAAAAATCAATCTAGTCCAAAACTCCTATACAGATTCCAAACGTAATTCGAGCATGATACAACTCAAATCACTTTGCAATGAAGATCACATGGTGTATAATCAAATCTGAAATCCAAATAAGACATGTGAGAGTCTCCTAGTGATTGAATCTTCTAGGTTGATTGTGTTTTAGTTTCGTGGAGTTTCTAAGAGAGAAATTAAATGACTGAAGTCATGTTTGTTATTGAGGCTAAACTAGATGTGAAACGAGGTCTAGCAACGCAAACACATAGTTCTCACAAAGTTATTAGCCAACATTCACATCGTTTGTAAAGGAAAGATCGTGGTTGAGGAAACTAGACGAACGTAGTTTTATGAAAAGAGGTGGGCATGACGTGGTACACATTGACACGGAGACGAAGCCATCACGTGTCTATCATAGCTTGGAAGCCAACGTAAAAGAACTTTCAAATTAGCCAAAACGGAAAAATCAATCTAGTCTGAAACTCCTATGCGGATTCCAAACGTAATTCGAGCATGATACAACTCAAATCACTTTGTAATGAAGTTCACATGGTGTATAATCAAATCCAAAATCCAAATAAGATACATGAGAGTCTCCTAGTGATTGAATCTTCTAGGTTGATTGTGTTTTAGTTTCGTGGAGTTTCTAAGAGAGAAATCGAATGAGTGAAGTCATGTTTGTTAATGAGGCTAAACTAGATGTGAAACGAGGTCTAGCAATGCAAACACATAGTTCTCACAAAGTTACTAGCCAACATTCACATCGTTTGTAAAGGAAAGATCGTGGTTGAGGAAACTAGACGAACGGAGTTTTACGAAAAGAGGTGGGCATGACGTGGTACACATTGACACGGAGACGAAGCAATCACGTGTCTATCATAGCTTGGAAGCCAACGTAAAAGAACTTTCAAATTAGCCAAAACGGAAAAATCAATCTAGTCTGAAACTCCTATGCGGATTCCAAACGTAATTCGAGCATGATACAACTCAAATCACTTTGTAATGAAGTTCACATGGTGTATAATCAAATCCAAAATCCAAATAAGACACATGAGAGTCTCCTAGTGATTGAATCTTCTAGGTTGATTGTGTTTTAGTTTCGTGGAGTTTCTAAGAGAGAAATCAAATGACTGAAGTCATGTTTGTTAATGAGGCTAAACTAGATGTGAAACGAGGTCTAGCAACGCAAACACATAGTTCTCACAAAGTTACTAGCCAACATTCACATCGTTTGTAATGGAAAGATCGTGGTTGAGGAAACTAGACGAACGGAGTTTTACGAAAAGAGGTGGGCATGACGTGGTACACATTGACACGGAGACGAAGCCATCACGTGTCTATCATAGCTTGGAAGCCAACGTAAAAGAACTTTCAAATTAGCCAAAACGGAAAAATCAATCTAGTCCGAAACTCCTATGCGGATTCCAAACGTAATTCGAGCATGATACAACTCAAATCAGTTTGTAATGAAGATCACATGGTGTATAATCAAATCCAAAATCCAAATAAGATACATGAGAGTCTCCTAGTGATTGAATCTTCTAGGTTGATTGTGTTTTAGTTTCGTGGAGTTTCTAAGAGAGAAATCAAATGACTGAAGTCATGTTTGTTATTGAGGCTAAACTAGATGTGAAACGAGGTCTAGCAACGCAAACACATAGTTCTCACAAAGTTACTAGCCAACATTCACATCGTTTGTAAAGGAAAGATCGTGGTTGAGGAAACTAGACGAACGTAGTTTTACGAAAAGAGGTGGGCATGACGTGGTACACATTGACACGGAGACGAAGCCATCACGTGTCTATCATAGCTTGGAATCCAACGTAAAAGAACTTTCAAAACAGCCAAAACGGAAAAATCAATCTAGTCCAAAACTCCTATACAGATTCCAAACGTAATTCGAGCATGATACAACTCAAATCACTTTGCAATGAAGATCACATGGTGTATAATCAAATCTGAAATCCAAATAAGACATGTGAGAGTCTCCTAGTGATTGAATCTTCTAGGTTGATTGTGTTTTAGTTTCGTGGAGTTTCTAAGAGAGAAATTAAATGACTGAAGTCATGTTTGTTATTGAGGCTAAACTAGATGTGAAACGAGGTCTAGCAACGCAAACACATAGTTCTCACAAAGTTATTAGCCAACATTCACATCGTTTGTAAAGGAAAGATCGTGGTTGAGGAAACTAGACGAACGTAGTTTTATGAAAAGAGGTGGGCATGACGTGGTACACATTGACACGGAGACGAAGCCATCACGTGTCTATCATAGCTTGGAAGCCAACGTAAAAGAACTTTCAAATTAGCCAAAACGGAAAAATCAATCTAGTCTGAAACTCCTATGCGGATTCCAAACGTAATTCGAGCATGATACAACTCAAATCACTTTGTAATGAAGTTCACATGGTGTATAATCAAATCCAAAATCCAAATAAGATACATGAGAGTCTCCTAGTGATTGAATCTTCTAGGTTGATTGTGTTTTAGTTTCGTGGAGTTTCTAAGAGAGAAATCGAATGAGTGAAGTCATGTTTGTTAATGAGGCTAAACTAGATGTGAAACGAGGTCTAGCAATGCAAACACATAGTTCTCACAAAGTTACTAGCCAACATTCACATCGTTTGTAAAGGAAAGATCGTGGTTGAGGAAACTAGACGAACGGAGTTTTACGAAAAGAGGTGGGCATGACGTGGTACACATTGACACGGAGACGAAGCAATCACGTGTCTATCATAGCTTGGAAGCCAACGTAAAAGAACTTTCAAATTAGCCAAAACGGAAAAATCAATCTAGTCTGAAACTCCTATGCGGATTCCAAACGTAATTCGAGCATGATACAACTCAAATCACTTTGTAATGAAGTTCACATGGTGTATAATCAAATCCAAAATCCAAATAAGACACATGAGAGTCTCCTAGTGATTGAATCTTCTAGGTTGATTGTGTTTTAGTTTCGTGGAGTTTCTAAGAGAGAAATCAAATGACTGAAGTCATGTTTGTTAATGAGGCTAAACTAGATGTGAAACGAGGTCTAGCAACGCAAACACATAGTTCTCACAAAGTTACTAGCCAACATTCACATCGTTTGTAATGGAAAGATCGTGGTTGAGGAAACTAGACGAACGGAGTTTTACGAAAAGAGGTGGGCATGACGTGGTACACATTGACACGGAGACGAAGCCATCACGTGTCTATCATAGCTTGGAAGCCAACGTAAAAGAACTTTCAAATTAGCCAAAACGGAAAAATCAATCTAGTCCGAAACTCCTATGCGGATTCCAAACGTAATTCGAGCATGATACAACTCAAATCAGTTTGTAATGAAGATCACATGGTGTATAATCAAATCCAAAATCCAAATAAGACACATGAGAGTCTCCTAGTGATTGAATCTTCTAGGTTGATTGTGTTTTAGTTTCGTGGCTGACAGAGAAATCGAATGAGTGAAGTCATGTTTGTTATTGAGGCTAAACTAGATGTGATACGAGGTCTAGCAACACAAACACATACTTCTCACAAAGTTACTAGCCAACATTCACATCGTTTGTAAAGGAAAGATCGTGGTTGAGGAAACTAGATGAACGGAGTGTTACGAATAGAGGTGGGCATGACATGGTACACATTGATAGGGGGAAGAAGCCATGATGTGTCTATAATAGCTTGGAATCCAACGTAAAACAACTTTCAAAACAGCCAAAACGGAAAAATCAATCTAGTCTGAAACTCCTATGCGGATTCCAAACGTAATTCGAGCATGATACAACTCAAATCACTTTGTAATGAAGATCACATGGTGTATAATTAAATCCAAAATCCAAATAAGACACATGAGAGTCTCCTAGTGATTGAATCTTCTAGGTTGATTGTGTTTTAGTTTCGTGGAGTTTCTAAGAGAGAAATCAAATGACTGAAGTCATGTTTGTTATTGAGGCTAAACTAGATGTGAAACGAGGTCTAGCAACGCAAACACATAGTTCTCACAAAGTTACTAGCCAACATTCACATCGTTTGTAAAGGAAAGATCGTGGTTGAGGAAACTAGACGAACGTAGTTTTATGAAAAGAGGTGGGCATGACGTGGTACACATTGACACGGAGACGAAGCCATCACGTGTCTATCATAGCTTGGAAGCCAACGTAAAAGAACTTTCAAATTAGCCAAAACGGAAAAATCAATCTAGTCTGAAACTCCTATGCGGATTCCAAACGTAATTCGAGCATGATACAACTCAAATCACTTTGTAATGAAGTTCACATGGTGTATAATCAAATCCAAAATCCAAATAAGACACATGAGAGTCTCCTAGTGATTGAATCTTCTAGGTTGATTGTGTTTTAGTTTCGTGGAGTTTCTAAGAGAGAAATCAAATGACTGAAGTCATGTTTGTTAATGAGGCTAAACTAGATGTGAAACGAGGTCTAGCAATGCAAACACATAGTTCTCACAAAGTTACTAGCCAACATTCACATCGTTTGTAAAGGAAAGATCGTGGTTGAGGAAACTAGACGAACGGAGTTTTACGAAAAGAGGTGGGCATGACGTGGTACACATTGACACGGAGACGAAGCAATCACGTGTCTATCATAGCTTGGAAGCCAACGTAAAAGAACTTTCAAATTAGCCAAAACGAAAAAATCAATCTAGTCCGAAACTCCTATGCGGATTCCAAATGTAATTCGAGCATGATACAACTCAAATCAGTTTGTAATGAAGATCACATGGTGTATAATCAAATCCAAAATCCAAATAAGACACATGAGAGTCTCCTAGTGATTGAATCTTCTAGGTTGATTGTGTTTTAGTTTCGTGGCTGACAGAGAAATCGAATGAGTGAAGTCATGTTTGTTATTGAGGCTAAACTAGATGTGAAACGAGGTCTAGCAACACAAACACATAGTTCTCACAAAGTTACTAGCCAACATTCACATCGTTTGTAAAGGAAAGATCGTGGTTGAGGAAACTAGATGAACGGAGTGTTACGAATAGAGGTGGGCATGACGTGGTACACATTGATAGGGGAAGAAGCCATGATGTGTCTATAATAGCTTGGAATCCAACATAAAACAACTTTCAAAACAGCCAAAACGGAAAAATCAATCTAGTCAAAAACTCCTATATGGATTCCAAACGTAATTCGAGCATGATACAACACAAATCACTTTGCAGTAAAGATCACTTGGTGTATAATCAAATATGAAATCCAAATAAGACATGTGAGAGTCTCCTAGTGATTGAATCTTCTAGGTTGATTGTGTTTTAGTTTCGTGGAGTTTCTAAGAGAGAAATCAAATGACTGAAGTCATGTTTGTTATTGAGGCTAAACTTGATGTGAAACGAGGTCTAGCAACGCAAACACATAGTTCTCACAAAGTTACTAGCCAACATTCACATCCTTTGTAAAGGAAAGATTGTGGTTGAGGAAACTAAACGAACGTAGTTTTACGAAAAGAGGTGGGCATGACGTGGTACACATTGACATGGAGACGAAGCCATCACGTGTCTATCATAGCTTGGAATCCAACGTAAAAGAACTTTCAAATTAGCCAAAACGGAAAAATCAATCTAGTCTGAAACTCCTATGCGGATTCCAAACGTAATTCGAGCATGATACAACTCAAATCACTTTGTAATGAAGATCACATGGTGTATAATCAAATCCAAAATCCAAATAAGACACATGAGAGTCTCCTAGTGATTGAATCTTCTAGGTTGATTGTGTTTTAGTTTCGAGGCTGAGAGAGAAATCGAATGAGAGAAGTCATGTTTGTTATTGAGGCTAAACTAGATGTGAAACGAGGTCTAGCAACACAAACACATAGTTCTCACAAAGTTACTAGCCAACATTCACATCGTTTGTAAAGGAAAGATCGTGGTTGAGGAAACTAGACGAACGTAGTTTTATGAAAAGAGGTGGGCATGACGTGGTACACATTGACACGGAGACAAAGCCATCACGTGTCTATCATAGCTTGGAAGCCAACGTAAAAGAACTTTCAAATTAGCCAAAACGGAAAAATCAATCTAGTCTGAAACTCCTATGCGGATTCCAAACGTAATTCGAGCATGATACAACTCAAATCACTTTGTAATGAAGTTCACTTGGTGTATAATCAAATCCAAAATCCAAATAAGACACATGAGAGTCTCCTAGTGATTGAATCTTCTAGGTTGATTGTGTTTTAGTTTCGTGGAGTTTCTAAGAGAGAAATCAAATGACTGAAGTCATGTTTGTTAATGAGGCTAAACTAGATGTGAAACGAGGTCTAGCAACACAAACACATAGTTCTCACAAAGTTACTAGCCAACATTCACATCGTTTGTAAAGGAAAGATCGTGGTTGAGGAAACTAGACGAACGGAGTTTTACGAAAAGAGGTGGGCATGACGTGGTACACATTGACACGGAGACGAAGCCATCACGTGTCTATCATAGCTTGGAAGCCAACGTAAAAGAACTTTCAAATTAGCCAAAACGGAAAAATCAATCTAGTCCGAAACTCCTATGCGGATTCCAAACGTAATTCGAGCATGATACAACTCAAATCAGTTTGTAATGAAGATCACATGGTGTATAATCAAATCCAAAATCCAAATAAGACACATGAGAGTCTCCTAGTGATTGAATCTTCTAGGTTGATTGTGTTTTAGTTTCGTGGCTGACAGAGAAATCGAATGAGTGAAGTCATGTTTGTTATTGAGGCTAAACTAGATGTGAAACGAGGTCTAGCAACACAAACACATACTTCTCACAAAGTTACTAGCCAACATTCACATCGTTTGTAAAGGAAAGATCGTGGCTGAGGAAACTAGATGAACGGAGTGTTACGAATAGAGGTGGGCATGACGTGGTACACATTGATAGGGGGAAGAAGCCATGATGTGTCTATAATAGCTTGGAATCCAACGTAAAACAACTTTCAAAACAGCCAAAACGGAAAAATCAATCTAGTCTGAAACTCCTATGCGGATTCCAAACGTAATTCGAGCATGATACAACTCAAATCACTTTGTAATGAAGATCACATGGTGTATAATTAAATCCAAAATCCAAATAAGACACATGAGAGTCTCCTAGTGATTGAATCTTCTAGGTTGATTGTGTTTTAGTTTCGTGGAGTTTCTAAGAGAGAAATCAAATGACTGAAGTCATGTTTGTTAATGAGGCTAAACTAGATGTGAAACGAGGTCTAGCAACGCAAACACATAGTTCTCACAAAGTTACTAGCCAACATTCACATCGTTTGTAAAGGAAAGATCGTGGTTGAGGAAACTAGACGAACGTAGTTTTATGAAAAGAGGTGGGCATGACGTGGTACACATTGACACGGAGACGAAGCCATCACGTGTCTATCATAGCTTGGAAGCCAACGTAAAAGAACTTTCAAATTAGCCAAAACGGAAAAATTAATCTAGTCTGAAACTCCTATGCGGATTCCAAACGTAATTCGAGCATGATACAACTCAAATCACTTTGTAATGAAGTTCACATGGTGTATAATCAAATCCAAAATCCAAATAAGACACATGAGAGTCTTTTAGTGATTGAATCTTCTAGGTTGATTGTGTTTTAGTTTCGTGGAGTTTCTAAGAGAGAAATCAAATGACTGAAGTCATGTTTGTTAATGAGGCTAAACTAGATGTGAAACGAGGTCTAGCAACGCAAACACATAGTTCTCACAAAGTTACAAGCCAACATTCACATCGTTTGTAAAGGAAAGATCGTGGTTGAGGAAACTAGACGAACGGAGTGTTACGAATAGAGGTGGGCATGACGTGGTACACATTGACACGGAGACGAAGCCATCACGTGTCTATCATAGTGATATGCTCAAATTTACCCTGAGCTACTCTCTCAAATTAAGAGATCTATGTAGTACTTAGGGATCGAATCCACAGGGAAAAGATTCACACAATCAACTAAAGAGTTCGATTTAGGCTAAGCAAATATATATGAATGAAATAAAATAGTAAAACAAGTGAATGGTGATAAACGATCTAGAAATTCAATGAGACAAAAAGCTAGGCGATGGGTAATTCTTCGGGTATGAATCGAAATCAAGGATAAACTACTGTCAGGGTTTGATTAGGCACCGTTCTATAACTCAAACACGAAGGTAAAGCCAATCAACTTCCGTTGCAGAGACTATCTATGACTAGAAACCTAAATTCCAAATTCCTTTGCAAACCTAGAGAATCAAGTCAAGCATTAACATTCAGGTTCAATTGTTCACAGAATCCCTAAACCAAATTCCTTTGCGAAGAGGTAATTCTGCTCATCTAATACTAGTTCAAGTTGTTAATAACACTTCCGTGTCTATTAAAGCAACCTAAGATCTAGATTCTAGGTGTACAGACTATATCTAGCATTGGAAACAATCTAGATGAAGAACCAGAAGATAAACCCTAACAGATTTAGAATCCTATCAATTTCTCATCAAAACCCTAGAATTCCCACAACCTAACAAACAAACTACTCAGACATAGATGATGAAATCATAATGAAAGAATAAGATTGCATAAAAGATAGAGTTAGAGATACAGAAAAAGGGGTTTGAAAACCCTGTAGAAATCTCCCTCAAAGCTCTCTCTCTCAAAGTCTAAGTTAAAAACAAGATCTTCCCAACTAAAAACTTAAGTTAAACTATATATACAGAGAATGAAAGAATCGTCATGGGCCTTGGAAAACTCGTGTGGAAATCTTCATTAAATCTCGTGTCGATCGACAGGAGTAATGTCTGTCGATCGACAGGCCGCTTTCTGGTAAAATCTTCTGTTTCGTCAACTCGCATGTCGATCGACAGGCCTAGTCACTGTCGATCGACAGAGAAGCTTCTGTCGCCGATTCCAACTCGATCTTACTCCAAAATGTTCCAAAAGCTTCCATTAAGCTCCAAACGACCAAACACCTGTAAAGAAACTAAAAACACCAAAAAGACTCTACAAAAACGACTTATATCATGGTTGAAAATGGGTAAAAACCATGATATATCAACTCCCCCAGACTTAGCCTTTGCTTGCCCTCAAGCAAAACATAAACCAAGAATGTGAAAGAGGTTTGAAAACACAGAACATACCTTCCCTTGATGCAGCGAATTGACCCTTCCACCTAGTGAACCACATAATCCAGAACCAACCAGAATCAGACCACCATGTACTTCTCTGCAGACTTTCGCAGCCTTCCAAATTCATCCACAACTTCACAGCATAATCCGTTAGTCTTCATAGCTTGGTCTCAATGTTCTAAATGCCAAGAACCTTCTAGACTCATCCCCAGACTATACCATGACAAATCAACATATACAACACTTGGTATTTCTCCTCTCCTCCAGACTTATTTTGTTCTCTATTCCTATTGTTTCATGATTGCTGAACTCAAAGCAGTGCATATTTCACTAATGTTGTTCCTTGTGAGGAGACAGGGTCGTGACTCACTACTATTGTTCCTTGTGAGGAGACAGGTTCGTGAGATTGCTCGTCTTCTTCATCCGTTTTACGGGACTCAGACTGCTGCTTTTGAGCTGGGTGATCACCTCTCGAGTACAGACTCACTGGATTTTATTCCTCATCTTGTACGCAAAAGCTATCATTTCACCCAAATCCTAACACAAATGATTTTATTTTTTCTTAGATGAATAGAGGGAGAGGAGTACCATTACTTTCAACGGGGGTTGCACATGTCAGGTACGAATGAAGAGTCAAGCTCTGTGGACATCGATCCCAAAGAGAACCGTGCAGTAGCTCTGACTTGGCGGATTATACTGGAAGTAGCAGACGTCTCCAGTCAACTGGTCAATCCTAGGATTTTCCATTAGTTTAACTCTGAAACTAATTCTGGAAGAATGGTCACATGCTGCAAAAGACAATCCACTAAACCAAGAAAAGGGTTGTTTCAAACTGTTTTGACTCAATAAAAACAAAAAATTTGACTCAAAATAACCAAAATAAAAAGAAACACGTTAGTAGTTTCTCTCCCCCAGACTTAACCAACACTGTCCCCAGTGTTGTTAAATCATGAGCTTAGAAAGAAAAGAAAACAAAACAAAACACCAATGAAAAAAAGTACGAGAACTTACCTCTGCAGGGTGTGTCGATCGACACGAGTGATGTGTGTCGATCGACACACAGGTCTCTGCTCGTCTCCTCTGTTTTTTTTTTTTTTTTTTTTTTTTTTTTTTTTTTTATGAAATAAAAACAAAACTAAAAGTTAGTAAACAAAATCAAAAAAACGAAAAATACTTAGACTTACCAGTGGGTTGCCTCCCACTAAGCGCTTGTTTTCAGTCATTAGCTCGACTGTGTCAGGCTCAGGTCTTTCGTGGAATGGTGCAGGGAACAACACCTGGAAAGAGCTTTGCAGTGTTCTGCAGCATCTCCTGGATCACTTCCTCTCCTTTCTCCCTTAACTCCATAGGGATGATAATTCTGAACTTGGAGAATGGTTTGGAAGTCTTCTTGCGTTTGGCCTTAGCTGGTTTAGGTCTTCCATCAGAACGCAAGGGTGGTGGAATAGAGGGCGGTACCTTCTCGCACTTGGGCTTTACTGGCTTGGTGTCTCCATGATGTGTTGTGGAAGGGATAGGAGTTGAAGTTTGAGCACAAGGGATAGTCTTCTTTTCTTGCAGTGGCTTCTCTCCAGTAGTGACGGTCAAACAAGAGATCTCTTTGACGTGGACAGCAGGATAGTAGACATCTTTGTTGATCCTCGAGAAAGAGATTCGCTCATTGGTAAAGTCCACCAACGCACCCACTGTGGCAAGGAAGGCTTGCCTAAGAATCAATGGGTCATCGTTGTCCTCCTTTCTCTCCATCACATAAAAGTCTGTAGGAACAAGACAATCTCCTATTTGAAGCTTTAGATCCCGAATGAAACCCTTTGAACTTGTAGAGGAAGCATTTGCAAACTTGAGAGCTGCCTTTGTAGGTTCAAAATCCGAAATCCCCAGCCTCTTTGCCACAGCCATGGACATGACATTTGCATTAGCACCTGTATCACAGAGAGAATCCGTTAGTTCTATACCATTGACTACACATGGAACAACAAACCTCCCCGGAGTTGCTAGTTTAGTCAGCTCCCTCATTGGTGGTTTAGTAGGTTCCTTTGGGGTCATGTCCTCAATCAATGAGCATACTTCTACGGAAAGTATAGCGCTGAACTGCTCTGAACTCAAGTTCTTGATAGCCATCCTCTGCAAACACTTTCTGACCACCGGAGAGAGCTTCTCAGCACCTATTAATGGAAACTCCACAACAAGCTTCTCCATGATTGCCTTGCATTGGGCATCCTCTAGCTCTTGCTTAGACTTCCTCCTCGGAAAGGGTAGCTTAGGCTTGTACACCCTTTCCTCTGCGTTGACTGAAGGTTTTGAAGAAGGTGGGCTGTTCTGGGCAGCGTGTCGATCGACATAAGCAGTGTGTCGATCGACAGAAGACTTTCTGTCCAAAACATCAACGATTGCGTAACTTCCTGTCGATCGACAGGCTCCTGTGTCGATCGACACGACCTCTGCTGTCTCCAAATCAGCGACTTCTTCCTCATTCCCCACAGTGATTGCATTGATATGCAACCTTGGGTTCATCTCAGTCTTACCCGGTAGAAATCCTTCATGTCTTTTCACCGACTCCGCCGTTTGAGCTACCTGAGTGTCTAGCTTCTTCATGTGGATATTGATTGCCTCAATCTTCCCATTCAGATCAGTGTACATGGCATCCATCTTCCCATTGAAGCTCACTGTCATCCTCTGTTGACCCTCCAAGATTTGTTCTAGCATAGACTTCATCTCGCTATTCGTAGATTGAACAGGAGGCGTCTGGTAAGAAGAAGAACTGTAATTCCTTTGGTAGTTGTTGCTCTGAAACGGCTTCTGGAAATCATTCCTCTGATACTCTTGCTGACTACCAAACCTCTGACCCTGATAACCAGCTCCATTGATGTAGTTAACATCCCTTTCCTCTGGCTCGAAAGTCTCCACCTCTTGAGCAAACTGCACTGTCTTCTTCCCCACTAGAAGGTTATGCACAGAATCAATCTTGGCTTTCACTTCAGCAATCTGGCCTCCATCCATGTTGCCACCCAGCTTCTTCCTCTCGAAGTCTGCATTCTTGGTACTATTGCTAGAAGCCAAGTTCTCGATGAGCACAATTGCGTCCTCTGGATATCTAGTGTTGAAGTTCCCATTGGATGCAGCATCCAACGCCATCTAATAGCGCCAGTCGACTCCTCTGAAGAAGATACCCAACAACTGAACATCACTAAAGCCATGATGAGGACAATCCCTCTGATAGGCCTTGAATCTCACCCAAGAAGCCTTGAATGCTTCAGTCGGTCCCTGTTTGAACATAGAGATCTTCGTCCTAAGATCTTCGGACCGGGCCTCATCAAAGAAGTTATTGAGGAAAGCATTCTTGGTATCCTCCCAAGTGGTCAGCGATCCCGGTTCCAACTGCTTCAGCCAGTAGGATGCTTCTCCACTAAGGGAGTATGGGAAAAGCTTGCAGTAGAGGTAGTCGCTGGAGACTCCATTAGCCTTGATGCTAGATGCCAAGTCCTCAAATCTCTCAATGTGGTCCATGGGGTGCTCAGATGACAGACCATGGAAAGGATGTTGAGCCACAAGCGAGAAGAAAGCAGGCTTCAGCTCAAAATCGCTTCTCTGGAACGCAGGTGGTCGGATTGCTGCCCTGTTGGCATAGAACTCATCGGGCCTGTTGTACTCTCCCAGAGTACGCCCACGCGCAGCACCTGCTGGCTCTTGTCGTTGTACAACCTGCTGTTCCTCTTGTATCACAACCCCATTCTCATCCAGTCTCTGACCCTGAGTGTTGCGTCTGCGACCCTCAGTGTCCTGATAGAACCCATCATCACCTCTGATAAGCACTAGCGGATTCATGTTGGCTGCCTTTCTTGCTGCCCGGTTAGCTCGCTCTAAAGCTCCTAACTCAGAAACAAAATCTACTAAATCTTGATTCTTGTTGCTTCTGGTCTTGCGATGAGGCATGCACCTGAAACACCCAAGAAAAAGAGAAAATAGCTAGTAAGTAAAATAAAACAAAAATAAAAACTTAGACAAAATTCTACTAACAATAATCGAATGGTGAAATCTAATCCCCGGCAACGGCGCCAAAATTTGATATGCTCAAATTTACCCTGAGCTACTCTCTCAAATTAAGAGATCTATGTAGTACTTAGGGATCGAATCCACAGGGAAAAGATTCACACAATCAACTAAAGAGTTCGATTTAGGCTAAGCAAATATATATGAATGAAATAAAATAGTAAAACAAGTGAATGGTGATAAACGATCTAGAAATTCAATGAGACAAAAAGCTAGGCGATGGGTAATTCTTCGGGTATGAATCGAAATCAAGGATAAACTACTGTCAGGGTTTGATTAGGCACCGTTCTAGAACTCAAACACGAAGGTAAAGCCAATCAACTTCCGTTGCAGAGACTATCTATGACTAGAAACCTAAATTCCAAATTCCTTTGCAAACCTAGAGAATCAAGTCAAGCATTAACATTCAGGTTCAATTGTTCACAGAATCCCTAAACCAAATTCCTTTGCGAAGAGGTAATTCTGCTCATCTAAGACTAGTTCAAGTTGTTAATAACACTTCCGTGTCTATTAAAGCAACCTAAGATCTAGATTCTAGGTGTACAGACTATATCTAGCATTGGAAACAATCTAGATGAAGAACCAGAAGATAAACCCTAACAGATTTAGAATCCTATCAATTTCTCATCAAAACCCTAGAATTCCCACAACCTAACAAACAAACTACTCAGACATAGATGATGAAATCATAATGAAAGAATAAGATTGCATAAAAGATAGAGTTAGAGATACAGAAAAAGGGGTTTGAAAACCCTGTAGAAATCTCCCTCAAAGCTCTCTCTCTCAAAGTCTAAGTTAAAAACAAGATCTTCCCAACTAAAAACTTAAGTTAAACTATATATACAGAGAATGAAAGAATCGTCATGGGCCTTGGAAAACTCGTGTGGAAATCTTCATTAAATCTCGTGTCGATCGACAGGAGTAATGTCTGTCGATCGACAGGCCGCTTTCTGGTAAAATCTTCTGTTTCGTCAACTCGCGTGTCGATCGACAGGCCTAGTCACTGTCGATCGACAGAGAAGCTTCTGTCGCCGATTCCAACTCGATCTTACTCCAAAATGTTCCAAAAGCTTCCATTAAGCTCCAAACGACCAAACACCTGTAAAGAAACTAAAAAAACCAAAAAGACTCTACAAAAACGACTTATATCATGGTTGAAAATGGGTAAAAACCATGATATATCACATAGCTTGGAAGCCAACGTAAAAGAACTTTCAAAACAGCCAAAACGGAAAAATCAATCTAGTCTGAAACTCCTATGCGGATTCCAAACGTAATTCGAGCATGATACAACTCAAATCACTTTGTAATGAAGTTCACATGGTGTATAATCAAATCCAAAATCCAAATAAGACACATGAGAGTCTCCTAGTGATTGAATCTTCTAGGTTGATTGTGTTTTAGTTTCGTGGAGTTTCTAAGAGAGAAATCAAATGACTGAAGTCATGTTTGTTAATGAGGCTAAACTAGATGTGAAACGAGGTCTAGCAACGCAAACACATAGTTCTGACAAAGTTACTAGCCAACATTCACATCGTTTGTAAAGGAAAGATCGTGGTTGAGGAAACTAGACGAACGGAGTTTTACGAAAAGAGGTGGGCATGACGTGGTACACATTGACACGGAGACGAAGCCATCACGTGTCTATCATAGCTTGGAAGCCAACGTAAAAGAACTTTCAAATTAGCCAAAACGGAAAAATCAATCTAGTCCGAAACTCCTATGCGGATTCCAAACGTAATTCGAGCATGATACAACTCAAATCAGTTTGTAATGAAGATCACATGGTGTATAATCAAATCCAAAATCCAAATAAGACACATGAGAGTCTCCTAGTGATTGAATCTTCTAGGTTGATTGTGTTTTAGTTTCGTGGCTGACAGAGAAATCGAATGAGTGAAGTCATGTTTGTTATTGAGGCTAAACTAGATGTGAAACGAGGTCTAGCAACACAAACACATACTTCTCACAAAGTTACTAGCCAACATTCACATCGTTTGTAAAGGAAAGATCGTGGTTGAGGAAACTAGATGAACGGAGTGTTACGAATAGAGGTGGGCATGACGTGGTACACATTGATAGGGGGAAGAAGCCATGATGTGTCTATAATAGCTTGGAATCCAACGTAAAACAACTTTCAAAACAGCCAAAACGGAAAAATCAATCTAGTCTGAAACTCCTATGCGGATTCCAAACATAATTCGAGCATGATACAACTCAAATCACTTTGTAATGAAGATCACATGGTGTATAATTAAATCCAAAATCCAAATAAGACACATGAGAGTCTCCTAGTGATTGAATCTTCTAGGTTGATTGTGTTTTAGTTTCGTGGCTGACAGAGAAATCGAATGACTGAAGTCATGTTTGTTAATGAGGCTAAACTAGATGTGAAACGAGGTCTAGCAACGCAAACACATAGTTCTCACAAAGTTACTAGCCAGCATTCACATCGTTTGTAAAGGAAAGATCGTGGTTGAGGAAACTAGACGAACGGAGTTTTACGAAAAGAGGTGGGCATGACGTGGTACACATTGACACGGAGACGAAGCCATCACGTGTCTATCATAGCTTGGAAGCCAACGTAAAAGAACTTTCAAATTAGCCAAAACGGAAAAATCAATCTAGTCCGAAACTCCTATGCGGATTCCAAACGTAATTCGAGCATGATACAACTCAAATCAGTTTGTAATGAAGATCACATGGTGTATAATCAAATCCAAAATCCAAATAAGATACATGAGAGTCTCCTAGTGATTGAATCTTCTAGGTTGATTGTGTTTTAGTTTCGTGGCTGACAGAGAAATCGAATGAGTGAAGTCATGTTTGTTAATGAGGCTAAACTAGATGTGAAACGAGGTCTAGCAACACAAACACATAGTTCTCACAAAGTTACTAGCCAACATTCACATCGTTTGTAAAGGAAAGATCGTGGTTGAGGAAACTAGATGAACGGAGTGTTACGAATAGAGGTGGGCATGACGTGGTACACATTGATAGGGGGAAGAAGCCATGATGTGTCTATAATAGCTTGGAATCCAACGTAAAACAACTTTCAAAACAGCCAAAACGGAAAAATCAATCTAGTCTGAAACTCCTATGCGGATTCCAAACGTAATTCGAGCATGATACAACTCAAATCACTTTGTAATGAAGATCACATGGTGTATAATCAAATCCAAAATCCAAATAAGACACATGAGAGTCTCCTAGTGATTGAATCTTCTAGGTTGATTGTGTTTTAGTTTCGTGGAGTTTCTAAGAGAGAAATCAAATGACTGAAGTCATGTTTGTTAATGAGGCTAAACTAGATGTGAAACAAGGTCTAGCAACTCAAAAACATAGTTCTCACAAAGTTACTAGCCAACATTCACATCGTTTGTAAAGGAAAGATCGTGGTTGAGGAAACTAGACGAACGTAGTTTTATGAAAAGAGGTGGGCATGACGTGGTACACATTGACACGGAGACGAAGCCATCACGTGTCTATCATAGCTTGGAAGCCAACGTAAAAGAACTTTCAAATTAGCCAAAACGGAAAAATTAATCTAGTCTGAAACTCCTATGCGGATTCCAAACGTAATTCGAGCATGATACAACTCAAATCACTTTGTAATGAAGTTCACATGGTGTATAATCAAATCCAAAATCCAAATATGACACATGAGAGTCTCCTAGTGATTGAATCTTCTAGGTTGATTGTGTTTTAGTTTCGTGGAGTTTCTAAGAGAGAAATCAAATGACTGAAGTCATGTTTGTTAATGAGGCTAAACTAGATGTGAAACGAGGTCTAGCAACGCAAACACATAGTTCTCACAAAGTTACTAGCCAACATTCACATCGTTTGTAATGGAAAGATCGTGGTTGAGGAAACTAGACGAACGGAGTTTTACGAAAAGAGGTGGGCATGACGTGGTACACATTGACACGGAGACGAAGCCATCACGTGTCTATCATAGCTTGGAAGCCAACGTAAATGAACTTTCAAATTAGCCAAAACGGAAAAATCAATCTAGTCCGAAACTCCTATGCGGATTCCAAACGTAATTCGAGCATGATACAACTCAAATCAGTTTGTAATGAAGATCACATGGTGTATAATCAAATCCAAAATCCAAATAAGACACATGAGAGTCTCCTAGTGATTGAATCTTCTAGGTTGATTGTGTTTTAGTTTCGTGGCTGACAGAGAAATCGAATGAGTGAAGTCATGTTTATTATTGAGGCTAAACTAGATGTGAAACGAGGTCTAGCAACGCAAACACATAGTTCTCACAAAGTTACTAGCCAACATTCACATCGTTTGTAAAGGAAAGATCGTGGTTGAGGAAACTAGACGAACGGAGTTTTACGAAAAGAGGTGGGCATGACGTGGTACACATTGACACGGAGACGAAGCCATCACGTGTCTATCATAGCTTGGAAGCCAACGTAAAAGAACTTTCAAATTAGCCAAAACGGAAAAATCAATCTAGTCCGAAACTCCTATGCGGATTCCAAACGTAATTCGAGCATGATACAACTCAAATCAGTTTGTAATGAAGATCACATGGTGTATAATCAAATCCAAAATCCAAATAAGATACATGAGAGTCTCCTAGTGATTGAATCTTCTAGGTTGATTGTGTTTTAGTTTCGTGGAGTTTCTAAGAGAGAAATCAAATGACTGAAGTCATGTTTGTTATTGAGGCTAAACTAGATGTGAAACGAGGTCTAGCAACGGAAACACATAGTTCTCACAAAGTTACTAGCCAACATTCACATCGTTTGTAAAGGAAAGATCGTGGTTGAGGAAACTAGACGAACGTAGTTTTACGAAAAGAGGTGGGCATGACGTGGTACACATTGACACGGAGACGAAGCCATCACGTGTCTATCATAGCTTGGAATCCAACGTAAAAGAACTTTCAAAACAGCCAAAACGGAAAAATCAATCTAGTCCAAAACTCCTATACAGATTCCAAACGTAATTCGAGCATGATACAACTCAAATCACTTTGCAATGAAGATCACATGGTGTATAATCAAATCTGAAATCCAAATAAGACATGTGAGAGTCTCCTAGTGATTGAATCTTCTAGGTTGATTGTGTTTTAGTTTCGTGGAGTTTCTAAGAGAGAAATTAAATGACTGAAGTCATGTTTGTTATTGAGGCTAAACTAGATGTGAAACGAGGTCTAGCAATGCAAACACATAGTTCTCACAAAGTTACTAGCCAACATTCACATCGTTTGTAAAGGAAAGATCGTGGTTGAGGAAACTAGACGAACGGAGTTTTACGAAAAGAGGTGGGCATGACGTGGTACACATTGACACGGAGACGAAGCAATCACGTGTCTATCATAGCTTGGAAGCCAACGTAAAAGAACTTTCAAATTAGCCAAAACGGAAAAATCAATCTAGTCTGAAACTCCTATGCGGATTGCAAACGTAATTCGAGCATGATACAACTCAAATCACTTTGTAATGAAGTTCACATGGTGTATAATCAAATCCAAAATCCAAATAAGACACATGAGAGTCTCCTAGTGATTGAATCTTCTAGGTTGATTGTGTTTTAGTTTCGTGGAGTTTCTAAGAGAGAAATCAAATGACTGAAGTCATGTTTGTTAATGAGGCTAAACTAGATGTGAAACGAGGTCTAGCAACGCAAACACATAGTTCTCACAAAGTTACAAGCTAACATTCACATCGTTTGTAAAGGAAAGATCGTGGTTGAGGAAACTAGACGAACGGAGTTTTACGAAAAGAGGTGGGCATGACGTGGTACACATTGACACGGAGACGAAGCAATCACGTGTCTATCATAGCTTGGAAGCCATTGTAAAAGAACTTTCAAATTAGCCAAAACGGAAAAATCAATCTAGTCCGAAACTCCTATGCGGATTCCAAACGTAATTCGAGCATGATACAACTCAAATCAGTTTGTAATGAAGATCACATGGTGTATAATCAAATCCAAAATCCAAATAAGACACATGAGAGTCTCCTAGTGATTGAATCTTCTAGGTTGATTGTGTTTTAGTTTCGTGGCTGACAGAGAAATCGAATGAGTGAAGTCATGTTTATTATTGAGGCTAAACTAGATGTGAAACGAGGTCTATCAACGCAAACACATAGTTCTCACAAAGTTACTAGCCAACATTCACATCGTTTGTAAAGGAAAGATCGTGGTTGAGGAAACTAGACGAACGGAGTTTTACGAAAAGAGGTGGGCATGACGTGGTACACATTGACACGGAGACGAAGCCATCACGTGTCTATCATAGCTTGGAAGCCAACGTAAAAGAACTTTCAAATTAGCCAAAACGGAAAAATCAATCTAGTCCGAAACTCCTATGCGGATTCCAAACGTAATTCGAGCATGATACAACTCAAATCAGTTCGTAATGAAGATCACATGGTGTATAATCAAATCCAAAATCCAAATAAGATACATGAGAGTCTCCTAGTGATTGAATCTTCTAGGTTGATTGTGTTTTAGTTTCGTGGAGTTTCTAAGAGAGAAATCAAATGACTAAAGTCATGTTTGTTATTGAGGCTAAACTAGATGTGAAACGAGGTCTAGCAACGCAAACACATAGTTCTCACAAAGTTACTAGCCAACATTCACATCGTTTGTAAAGGAAAGATCGTGGTTGAGGAAACTAGACGAACGTAGTTTTACGAAAAGAGGTGGGCATGACGTGGTACACATTGACACGGAGACGAAGCCATCACGTGTCTATCATAGCTTGGAATCCAACGTAAAAGAACTTTCAAAACAGCCAAAACGGAAAAATCAATCTAGTCCAAAACTCCTATACAGATTCCAAACGTAATTCGAGCATGATACAACTCAAATCACTTTGCAATGAAGATCACATGGTGTATAATCAAATCTGAAATCCAAATAAGACATGTGAGAGTCTCCTAGTGATTGAATCTTCTAGGTTGATTGTGTTTTAGTTTCGTGGAGTTTCTAAGAGAGAAATTAAATGACTGAAGTCATGTTTGTTATTGAGGCTAAACTAGATGTGAAACGAGGTCTAGCAACGCAAACACATAGTTCTCACAAAGTTACTAGCCAACATTCACATCGATTGTAAAGGAAAGATCGTGGTTGAGGAAACTAGACGAACGTAGTTTTATGAAAAGAGGTGGGCATGACGTGGTACACATTGACACGGAGACGAAACCATCACGTGTCTATCATAGCTTGGAAGCCAACGTAAAAGAACTTTCAAATTAGCCAAAACGGAAAAATCAATCTAGTCTGAAACTCCTATGCGGATTCCAAACGTAATTCGAGCATGATACAACTCAAATCACTTTGTAATGAAGTTCACATGGTGTATAATCAAATCCAAAATCCAAATAAGATACATGAGAGTCTCCTAGTGATTGAATCTTCTAGGTTGATTGTGTTTTAGTTTCGTGGAGTTTCTAAGAGAGAAATCGAATGAGTGAAGTCATGTTTGTTAATGAGGCTAAACTAGATGTGAAACGAGGTCTAGCAATGCAAACACATAGTTCTCACAAAGTTACTAGCCAACATTCACATCGTTTGTAAAGGAAAGATCGTGGTTGAGGAAACTAGACGAACGGAGTTTTACGAAAAGAGGTGGGCATGACGTGGTACACATTGACACGGAGACGAAGCAATCACGTGTCTATCATAGCTTGGAAGCCAACGTAAAAGAACTTTCAAATTAGCCAAAACGGAAAAATCAATCTAGTCTGAAACTCCTATGCGGATTCCAAACGTAATTCGAGCATGATACAACTCAAATCACTTTGTAATGAAGTTCACATGGTGTATAATCAAATCCAAAATCCAAATAAGACACATGAGAGTCTCCTAGTGATTGAATCTTCTAGGTTGATTGTGTTTTAGTTTCGTGGAGTTTCTAAGAGAGAAATCAAATGACTGAAGTCATGTTTGTTAATGAGGCTAAACTAGATGTGAAACGAGGTCTAGCAACGCAAACACATAGTTCTCACAAAGTTACTAGCCAACATTCACATCGTTTGTAATGGAAAGATCGTGGTTGAGGAAACTAGACGAACGGAGTTTTACGAAAAGAGGTGGGCATGACGTGGTACACATTGACACGGAGACGAAGCCATCACGTGTCTATCATAGCTTGGAAGCCAACGTAAAAGAACTTTCAAATTAGCCAAAACGGAAAAATCAATCTAGTCCGAAATTCCTATGCGGATTCCAAACGTAATTCGAGCATGATACAACTCAAATCAGTTTGTAATGAAGATCACATGGTGTATAATCAAATCCAAAATCCAAATAAGACACATGAGAGTCTCCTAGTGATTGAATCTTCTAGGTTGATTGTGTTTTAGTTTCGTGGCTGACAGAGAAATCGAATGAGTGAAGTCATGTTTGTTATTGAGGCTAAACTAGATGTGAAACGAGGTCTAGCAACACAAACACATAATTCTCACAAAGTTACTAGCCAACATTCACATCGTTTGTAAAGGAAAGATCGTGGTTGAGGAAACTAGATGAACGGAGTGTTACGAATAGAGGTGGGCATGACATGGTACACATTGATAGGGGGAAGAAGCCATGATGTGTCTATAATAGCTTGGAATCCAACGTAAAACAACTTTCAAAACAGCCAAAACGGAAAAATCAATCTAGTCTGAAACTCCTATGCGGATTCCAAACGTAATTCGAGCATGATACAACTCAAATCACTTTGTAATGAAGATCACATGGTGTATAATTAAATCCAAAATCCAAATAAGACACATGAGAGTCTCCTAGTGATTGAATCTTCTAGGTTGATTGTGTTTTAGTTTCGTGGAATTTCTAAGAAAGAAATCAAATGACTGAAGTCATGTTTGTTAATGAGGCTAAACTAGATGTGAAACGAGGTCTAGCAACGCAAACACATAGTTCTCACAAAGTTACTAGCCAACATTCACATCGTTTGTAAAGGAAAGATCGTGGTTGAGGAAACTAGACGAACGGAGTTTTACGAAAAGAGGTGGGCATGACGTGGTACACATTGACACGGAGACGAAGCCATCACGTGTCTATCATAGCTTTGAAGCCAACGTAAAATAACTTTCAAATTAGCCAAAACGGAAAAATCAATCTAGTCCGAAACTCCTATGCGGATTCCAAACGTAATTCGAGCATGATACAACTCAAATCAGTTTGTAATGAAGATCACATGGTGTATAATCAAATCCAAAATCCAAATAAGACACATGAGAGTCTCCTAGTGATTGAATCTTCTAGGTTGATTGTGTTTTAGTTTCGTGGCTGACAGAGAAATCGAATGAGTGAAGTCATGTTTGTTATTGAGGCTAAACTAGATGTGAAACGAGGTCTAGCAACACAAACACATACTTCTCACAAAGTTACTAGCCAACATTCACATCGTTTGTAAAGGAAAGATCGTGGTTGAGGAAACTAGATGAACGGAGTGTTACGAATAGAGGTGGGCATGACATGGTACACATTGATAGGGGGAAGAAGCCATGATGTGTCTATAATAGCTTGGAATCCAACGTAAAACAACTTTCAAAACAGCCAAAACGGAAAAATCAATCTAGTCTGAAACTCCTATGCGGATTCCAAACGTAATTCGAGCATGATACAACTCAAATCACTTTGTAATGAAGATCACATGGTGTATAATTAAATCCAAAATCCAAATAAGACACATGAGAGTCTCCTAGTGATTGAATCTTCTAGGTTGATTGTGTTTTAGTTTCGTGGAATTTCTAAGAAAGAAATCAAATGACTGAAGTCATGTTTGTTAATGAGGCTAAACTAGATGTGAAACGAGGTCTAGCAACGCAAACACATAGTTCTCACAAAGTTACTAGCCAACATTCACATCGTTTGTAAAGGAAAGATCGTGGTTGAGGAAACTAGACGAACGGAGTTTTACGAAAAGAGGTGGGCATGACGTGGTACACATTGACACGGAGACGAAGCCATCACGTGTCTATCATAGCTTTGAAGCCAACGTAAAATAACTTTCAAATTAGCCAAAACGGAAAAATCAATCTAGTCCGAAACTCCTATGCGGATTCCAAACGTAATTCGAGCATGATACAACTCAAATCAGTTTGTAATGAAGTTCACATGGTGTATAATCAAATCCAAAATCCAAATAAGACACATGAGAGTCTCCTAGTGATTGAATCTTCTAGGTTGATTGTGTTTTAGTTTCGTGGAGTTTCTAAGAGAGAAATCAAATGACTGAAGTCATGTTTGTTAATGAGGCTAAACTAGATGTGAAACGAGGTCTAGCAACGCAAACACATAGTTCTCACAAAGTTACTAGCCAACATTCACATCGTTTGTAATGGAAAGATCGTGGTTGAGGAAACTAGACGAACAGAGTTTTACGAAAAGAGGTGGGCATGACGTGGTACACATTGACACGGAGACGAAGCCATCACGTGTCTATCATAGCTTGGAAGCCAACGTAAAAGAACTTTCAAATTAGCCAAAACGGAAAAATCAATCTAGTCCGAAACTCCTATGCGGATTCCAAACGTAATTCGAGCATGATACAACTCAAATCAGTTTGTAATGAAGATCACATGGTGTATAATCAAATCCAAAATCCAAATAAGACACATGAGAGTCTCCTAGTGATTGAATCTTCTAGGTTGATTGTGTTTTAGTTTCGTGGCTGACAGAGAAATCGAATGAGTGAAGTCATGTTTGTTATTGAGGCTAAACTAGATGTGAAACGAGGTCTAGCAACACAAACACATACTTCTCACAAAGTTACTAGCCAACATTCACATCGTTTGTAAAGGAAAGATCGTGGTTGAGGAAACTAGATGAACGGAGTGTTACGAATAGAGGTGGGCATGACATGGTACACATTGATAGGGGGAAGAAGCCATGATGTGTCTATAATAGCTTGGAATCCAACGTAAAACAACTTTCAAAACAGCCAAAACGGAAAAATCAATCTAGTCTGAAACTCCTATGCGGATTCCAAACGTAATTCGAGCATGATACAACTCAAATCACTTTGTAATGAAGATCACATGGTGTATAATTAAATCCAAAATCCAAATAAGACACATGAGAGTCTCCTAGTGATTGAATCTTCTAGGTTGATTGTGTTTTAGTTTCGTGGAGTTTCTAAGAGAGAAATCAAATGACTGAAGTCATGTTTGTTAATGAGGCTAAACTAGATGTGAAACGAGGTCTAGCAACGCAAACACATAGTTCTCACAAAGTTACTAGCCAACATTCACATCGTTTGTAAAGGAAAGATCGTGGTTGAGGAAACTAGACGAACGGAGTTTTACGAAAAGAGGTGGGCATGACGTGGTACACATTGACACGGAGACGAAGCCATCACGTGTCTATCATAGCTTGGAAGCCAACGTAAAATAACTTTCAAATTAGCCAAAACGGAAAAATCAATCTAGTCCGAAACTCCTATGCGGATTCCAAACGTAATTCGAGCATGATACAACTCAAATCACTTTGTAATGAAGATCACATGGTGTATAATCAAATCCAAAATCCAAATAAGACACATGAGAGTCTCCTAGTGATTGAATCTTCTAGGTTGATTGTGTTTTAGTTTCGTGGCTGAGAGAGAAATCGAATGAGTGAAGTCATGTTTGTTATTGAGGCTAAACTAGATGTGAAACGAGGTCTAGCAACACAAACACATAGTTCTCACAAAGTTACTAGCCAACATTCACATCGTTTGTAAAGGAAAGATCGTGGTTGAGGAAACTAGACGAACGGAGTGTTACGAATAGAGGTGGGCATGACGTGGTACACATTGACACGGAGACGAAGCCATCACGTGTCTATCATAGCTTGGAAGCCAACGTAAAAGAACTTTCAAAACAGCCAAAACGGAAAAATCAATCTAGTCTGAAACTCCTATGCGGATTCCAAACGTAATTCGAGCATGATACAACTCAAATCACTTTGTAATGAAGTTCACATGGTGTATAATCAAATCCAAAATCCAAATAAGACACATGAGAGTCTCCTAGTGATTGAATCTTCTAGGTTGATTGTGTTTTAGTTTCGTGGAGTTTCTAAGAGAGAAATCAAATGACTGAAGTCATGTTTGTTAATGAGGCTAAACTAGATGTGAAACGAGGTCTAGCAACGCAAACACATAGTTCTCACAAAGTTACTAGCCAACATTCACATCGTTTGTAATGGAAAGATCGTGGTTGAGGAAACTAGACGAACGGAGTTTTACGAAAAGAGGTGGGCATGACGTGGTACACATTGACACGGAGACGAAGCCATCACGTGTCTATCATAGCTTGGAAGCCAACGTAAAAGAACTTTCAAATTAGCCAAAACGGAAAAATCAATCTAGTCCGAAACTCCTATGCGGATTCCAAACGTAATTCGAGCATGATACAACTCAAATCAGTTTGTAATGAAGATCACATGGTGTATAATCAAATCCAAAATCCAAATAAGACACATGAGAGTCTCCTAGTGATTGAATCTTCTAGGTTGATTGTGTTTTAGTTTCGTGGCTGACAGAGAAATCGAATGAGTGAAGTCATGTTTGTTATTGAGGCTAAACTAGATGTGAAACGAGGTCTAGCAACACAAACACATACTTCTCACAAAGTTACTAGCCAACATTCACATCGTTTGTAAAGGAAAGATCGTGGTTGAGGAAACTAGATGAACGGAGTGTTACGAATAGAGGTGGGCATGACATGGTACACATTGATAGGGGGAAGAAGCCATGATGTGTCTATAATAGCTTGGAATCCAACGTAAAACAACTTTCAAAACAGCCAAAACGGAAAAATCAATCTAGTCTGAAACTCCTATGCGGATTCCAAACGTAATTCGAGCATGATACAACTCAAATCACTTTGTAATGAAGATCACATGGTGTATAATTAAATCCAAAATCCAAATAAGACACATGAGAGTCTCCTAGTGATTGAATCTTCTAGGTTGATTGTGTTTTAGTTTCGTGGAGTTTCTAAGAGAGAAATCAAATGACTGAAGTCATGTTTGTTAATGAGGCTAAACTAGATGTGAAACGAGGTCTAGCAACGCAAACACATAGTTCTCACAAAGTTACTAGCCAACATTCACATCGTTTGTAAAGGAAAGATCGTGGTTGAGGAAACTAGACGAACGGAGTTTTACGAAAAGAGGTGGGCATGACGTGGTACACATTGACACGGAGACGAAGCCATCACGTGTCTATCATAGCTTGGAAGCCAACGTAAAATAACTTTCAAATTAGCCAAAACGGAAAAATCAATCTAGTCCGAAACTCCTATGCGGATTCCAAACGTAATTCGAGCATGATACAACTCAAATCACTTTGTAATGAAGATCACATGGTGTATAATCAAATCCAAAATCCAAATAAGACACATGAGAGTCTCCTAGTGATTGAATCTTCTAGGTTGATTGTGTTTTAGTTTCGTGGCTGAGAGAGAAATCGAATGAGTGAAGTCATGTTTGTTATTGAGGCTAAACTAGATGTGAAACGAGGTCTAGCAACACAAACACATAGTTCTCACAAAGTTACTAGCCAACATTCACATCGTTTGTAAAGGAAAGATCGTGGTTGAGGAAACTAGACGAACGGAGTGTTACGAATAGAGGTGGGCATGACGTGGTACACATTGACACGGAGACGAAGCCATCACGTGTCTATCATAGCTTGGAAGCCAACGTAAAAGAACTTTCAAAACAGCCAAAACGGAAAAATCAATCTAGTCTGAAACTCCTATGCGGATTCCAAACGTAATTCGAGCATGATACAACTCAAATCACTTTGTAATGAAGTTCACATGGTGTATAATCAAATCCAAAATCCAAATAAGACACATGAGAGTCTCCTAGTGATTGAATCTTCTAGGTTGATTGTGTTTTAGTTTCGTGGAGTTTCTAAGAGAGAAATCAAATGACTGAAGTCATGTTTGTTAATGAGGCTAAACTAGATGTGAAACGAGGTCTAGCAACGCAAACACATAGTTCTCACAAAGTTACTAGCCAACATTCACATCGTTTGTAAAGGAAAGATCGTGGTTGAGGAAACTAGACGAACGGAGTTTTACGAAAAGAGGTGGGCATGACGTGGTACACATTGACACGGAGACGAAGCCATCACGTGTCTATCATAGCTTGGAAGCCAACGTAAAATAACTTTCAAATTAGCCAAAACGGAAAAATCAATCTAGTCTGAAACTCCTATGCGGATTCCAAACGTAATTCGAGCATGATACAACTCAAATCACTTTGTAATGAAGATCACATGGTGTATAATCAAATCCAAAATCCAAATAAGACACATGAGAGTCTCCTAGTGATTGAATCTTCTAGGTTGATTGTGTTTTAGTTTCGTGGCTGAGAGAGAAATCGAATGAGTGAAGTCATGTTTGTTATTGAGGCTAAACTAGATGTGAAACGAGGTCTAGCAACACAAACACATAGTTCTCACAAAGTTACTAGCCAACATTCACATCGTTTGTAAAGGAAAGATCGTGGTTGAGGAAACTAGATGAACGGAGTGTTACGAATAGAGGTGGGCATGACGTGGTACACATTGACACGGAGACGAAGCCATCACGTGTCTATCATAGCTTGGAAGCCAACGTAAAAGAACTTTCAAAACAGCCAAAACGGAAAAATCAATCTAGTCTGAAACTCCTATGCGGATTCCAAACGTAATTCGAGCATGATACAACTCAAATCACTTTGTAATGAAGTTCACATGGTGTATAATCAAATCCAAAATCCAAATAAGACACATGAGAGTCTCCTAGTGATTGAATCTTCTAGGTTGATTGTGTTTTAGTTTCGTGGAGTTTCTAAGAGAGAAATCAAATGACTGAAGTCATGTTTGTTAATGAGGCTAAACTAGATGTGAAACGAGGTCTAGCAACGCAAACACATAGTTCTCACAAAGTTACTAGCCAACATTCACATCGTTTGTAAAGGAAAGATCGTGGTTGAGGAAACTAGACGAACGTAGTTTTATGAAAAGAGGTGGGCATGACGTGGTACACATTGACACGGAGACGAAGCCATCACGTGTCTATCATAGCTTGGAAGCCAACGTAAAAGAACTTTCAAATTAGCCAAAACGGAAAAATCAATCTAGTCTGAAACTCCTATGCGGATTCCAAACGTAATTCGAGCATGATACAACTCAAATCACTTTGTAATGAAGTTCACATGGTGTATAATCAAATCCAAAATCCAAATAAGATACATGAGAGTCTCCTAGTGATTGAATCTTCTAGGTTGATTGTGTTTTAGTTTCGTGGAGTTTCTAAGAGAGAAATCGAATGAGTGAAGTCATGTTTGTTAATGAGGCTAAACTAGATGTGAAACGAGGTCTAGCAATGCAAACACATAGTTCTCACAAAGTTACTAGCCAACATTCACATCGTTTGTAAAGGAAAGATCGTGGTTGAGGAAACTAGACGAACGGAGTTTTACGAAAAGAGGTGGGCATGACGTGGTACACATTGACACGGAGACGAAGCAATCACGTGTCTATCATAGCTTGGAAGCCAACGTAAAAGAACTTTCAAATTAGCCAAAACGGAAAAATCAATCTAGTCTGAAACTCCTATGCGGATTCCAAACGTAATTCGAGCATGATACAACTCAAATCACTTTGTAATGAAGTTCACATGGTGTATAATCAAATCCAAAATCCAAATAAGACACATGAGAGTCTCCTAGTGATTGAATCTTCTAGGTTGATTGTGTTTTAGTTTCGTGGAGTTTCTAAGAGAGAAATCAAATGACTGAAGTCATGTTTGTTAATGAGGCTAAACTAGATGTGAAACGAGGTCTAGCAACGCAAACACATAGTTCTCACAAAGTTACTAGCCTACATTCACATCGTTTGTAATGGAAAGATCGTGGTTGAGGAAACTAGACGAACGGAGTTTTACGAAAAGAGGTGGGCATGACGTGGTACACATTGACACGGAGACGAAGCCATCACGTGTCTATCATAGCTTGGAAGCCAACGTAAAAGAACTTTCAAATTAGCCAAAACGGAAAAATCAATCTAGTCCGAAACTCCTATGCGGATTCCAAACGTAATTCGAGCATGATACAACTCAAATCAGTTTGTAATGAAGATCACATGGTGTATAATCAAATCCAAAATCCAAATAAGACACATGAGTGTCTCCTAGTGATTGAATCTTCTAGGTTGATTGTGTTTTAGTTTCGTGGCTGACAGAGAAATCGAATGAGTGAAGTCATGTTTGTTATTGAGGCTAAACTAGATGTGAAACGAGGTCTAGCAACACAAACACATACTTCTCACAAAGTTACTAGCCAACATTCACATCGTTTGTAAAGGAAAGATCGTGGTTGAGGAAACTAGATGAACGGAGTGTTACGAATAGAGGTGGGCATGACATGGTACACATTGATAGGGGGAAGAAGCCATGATGTGTCTATAATATCTTGGAATCCAACGTAAAACAACTTTCAAAACAGCCAAAACGGAAAAATCAATCTAGTCTGAAACTCCTATGCGGATTCCAAACGTAATTCGAGCATGATACAACTCAAATCACTTTGTAATGAAGATCACATGGTGTATAATTAAATCCAAAATCCAAATAAGACACATGAGAGTCTCCTAGTGATTGAATCTTCTAGGTTGATTGTGTTTTAGTTTCGTGGAGTTTCTAAGAAAGAAATCAAATGACTGAAGTCATGTTTGTTAATGAGGCTAAACTAGATGTGAAACGAGGTCTAGCAACGCAAACACATAGTTCTCACAAAGTTACTAGCCAACATTCACATCGTTTGTAAAGGAAAGATCGTGGTTGAGGAAACTAGACGAACGGAGTTTTACGAAAAGAGGTGGGCATGACGTGGTACACATTGACACGGAGACGAAGCCATCACGTGTCTATCATAGCTTTGAAGCCAACGTAAAATAACTTTCAAATTAGCCAAAACGGAAAAATCAATCTAGTCCGAAACTCCTATGCGGATTCCAAACGTAATTCGAGCATGATACAACTCAAATCAGTTTGTAATGAAGTTCACATGGTGTATAATCAAATCCAAAATCCAAATAAGACACATGAGAGTCTCCTAGTGATTGAATCTTCTAGGTTGATTGTGTTTTAGTTTCGTGGAGTTTCTAAGAGAGAAATCAAATGACTGAAGTCATGTTTGTTAATGAGGCTAAACTAGATGTGAAACGAGGTCTAGCAACGCAAACACATAGTTCTCACAAAGTTACTAGCCAACATTCACATCGTTTGTAATGGAAAGATCGTGGTTGAGGAAACTAGACGAACGGAGTTTTACGAAAAGAGGTGGGCATGACGTGGTACACATTGACACGGAGACGAAGCCATCACGTGTCTATCATAGCTTGGAAGCCAACGTAAAAGAACTTTCAAATTAGCCAAAACGGAAAAATCAATCTAGTCCGAAACTCCTATGCGGATTCCAAACGTAATTCGAGCATGATACAACTCAAATCAGTTTGTAATGAAGATCACATGGTGTATAATCAAATCCAAAATCCAAATAAGACACATGAGAGTCTCCTAGTGATTGAATCTTCTAGGTTGATTGTGTTTTAGTTTCGTGGCTGACAGAGAAATCGAATGAGTGAAGTCATGTTTGTTATTGAGGCTAAACTAGATGTGAAACGAGGTCTAGCAACACAAACACATACTTCTCACAAAGTTACTAGCCAACATTCACATCGTTTGTAAAGGAAAGATCGTGGTTGAGGAAACTAGATGAACGGAGTGTTACGAATAGAGGTGGGCATGACATGGTACACATTGATAGGGGGAAGAAGCCATGATGTGTCTATAATAGCTTGGAATCCAACGTAAAACAACTTTCAAAACAGCCAAAACGGAAAAATCAATCTAGTCTGAAACTCCTATGCGGATTCCAAACGTAATTCGAGCATGATACAACTCAAATCACTTTGTAATCAAGATCACATGGTGTATAATTAAATCCAAAATCCAAATAAGACACATGAGAGTCTCCTAGTGATTGAATCTTCTAGGTTGATTGTGTTTTAGTTTCGTGGAGTTTCTAAGAGAGAAATCAAATGACTGAAGTCATGTTTGTTAATGAGGCTAAACTAGATGTGAAACGAGGTCTAGCAACGCAAACACATAGTTCTCACAAAGTTACTAGCCAACATTCACATCGTTTGTAAAGGAAAGATCGTGGTTGAGGAAACTAGACGAACGGAGTTTTACGAAAAGAGGTGGGCATGACGTGGTACACATTGACACGGAGACGAAGCCATCACGTGTCTATCATAGCTTGGAAGCCAACGTAAAATAACTTTCAAATTAGCCAAAACGGAAAAATCAATCTAGTCCGAAACTCCTATGCGGATTCCAAACGTAATTCGAGCATGATACAACTCAAATCACTTTGTAATGAAGATCACATGGTGTATAATCAAATCCAAAATCCAAATAAGACACATGAGAGTCTCCTAGTGATTGAATCTTCTAGGTTGATTGTGTTTTAGTTTCGTGGCTGAGAGAGAAATCGAATGAGTGAAGTCATGTTTGTTATTGAGGCTAAACTAGATGTGAAACGAGGTCTAGCAACACAAACACATAGTTCTCACAAAGTTACTAGCCAACATTCACATCGTTTGTAAAGGAAAGATCGTGGTTGAGGAAACTAGACGAACGGAGTGTTACGAATAGAGGTGGGCATGACGTGGTACACATTGACACGGAAACGAAGCCATCACGTGTCTATCATAGCTTGGAAGCCAACGTAAAAGAACTTTCAAAACAGCCAAAACGGAAAAATCAATCTAGTCTGAAACTCCTATGCGGATTCCAAACGTAATTCGAGCATGATACAACTCAAATTACTTTGTAAT
The DNA here is from genome assembly GCA_964056655.1 of Arabis hirsuta. Taxonomy (NCBI): domain Eukaryota; kingdom Viridiplantae; phylum Streptophyta; class Magnoliopsida; order Brassicales; family Brassicaceae; genus Arabis; species Arabis hirsuta. Next base: position 5,012,569 of record OZ053301.1, read on the forward strand.
GAAGTTCACATGGTGTATAATCAAATCCAAAATCCAAATAAGACACATGAGAGTCTCCTAGTGATTGAATCTTCTAGGTTGATTGTGTTTTAGTTTCGTGGAGTTTCTAAGAGAGAAATCAAATGACTGAAGTCATGTTTGTTAATGAGGCTAAACTAGATGTGAAACGAGGTCTAGCAACGCAAACACATAGTTCTCACAAAGTTACTAGCCAACATTCACATCGTTTGTAAAGGAAAGATCGTGGTTGAGGAAACTAGACGAACGGAGTTTTACGAAAAGAGGTGGGCATGACGTGGTACACATTGACACGGAGACGAAGCCATCACGTGTCTATCATAGCTTGGAAGCCAACGTAAAATAACTTTCAAATTAGCCAAAACGGAAAAATCAATCTAGTCCGAAACTCCTATGCGGATTCCAAACGTAATTCGAGCATGATACAACTCAAATCACTTTGTAATGAAGATCACATGGTGTATAATCAAATCCAAAATCCAAATAAGACACATGAGAGTCTCCTAGTGATTGAATCTTCTAGGTTGATTGTGTTTTAGTTTCGTGGCTGACAGAGAAATCGAATGAGTGAAGTCATGTTTGTTATTGAGGCTAAACTAGATGTGAAACGAGGTCTAGCAACACAAACACATACTTCTCACAAAGTTACTAGCCAACATTCACATCGTTTGTAAAGGAAAGATCGTGGTTGAGGAAACTAGATGAACGGAGTGTTACGAATAGAGGTGGGCATGACGTGGTACACATTGATAGGGGGAAGAAGCCATGATGTGTCTATAATAGCTTGGAATCCAACGTAAAACAACTTTCAAAACAGCCAAAACAGAAAAATCAATCTAGTCTGAAACTCCTATGCGGATTCCAAACGTAATTCGAGCATGATACAACTCAAATCACTTTGTAATGAAGATCACATGGTGTATAATTAAATCCAAAATCCAAATAAGACACATGAGAGTCTCCTAGTGATTGAATCTTCTAGGTTGATTGTGTTTTAGTTTCGTGGCTGAGAGAGAAATCGAATGACTGAAGTCATGTTTGTTAATGAGGTTAACTAGATGTGAAACGAGGTCTAGCAACGCAAACACATAGTTCTCACAAAGTTACTAGCCAACATTCACATCGTTTGTAAAGGAAAGATCGTGGTTGAGGAAACTAGACGAACGGAGTTTTACGAAAAGAGGTGGGCATGACGTGGTACACATTGACACGGAGACGAAGCCATCACGTGTCTATCATAGCTTGGAAGCCAACGTAAAAGAACTTTCAAATTAGCCAAAACGGAAAAATCAATCTAGTCCGAAACTCCTATGCGGATTCCAAACGTAATTCGAGCATGATACAACTCAAATCAGTTTGTAATGAAGATCACATGGTGTATAATCAAATCCAAAATCCAAATAAGATACATGAGAGTCTCCTAGTGATTGAATCTTCTAGGTTGATTGTGTTTTAGTTTCGTGGCTGACAGAGAAATCGAATGAGTGAAGTCATGTTTGTTAATGAGGCTAAACTAGATGTGAAACGAGGTCTAGCAACACAAACACATAGTTCTCACAAAGTTACTAGCCAACATTCACATCGTTTGTAAAGGAAAGATCGTGGTTGAGGAAACTAGATGAACGGAGTGTTATGAATAGAGGTGGGCATGACGTGGTACACATTGATAGGGGGAAGAAGCCATGATGTGTCTATAATAGCTTGGAATCCAACGTAAAACAACTTTCAAAACTGCCAAAACGGAAAAATCAATCTAGTCTGAAACTCCTATGCGGATTCCAAATGTAATTCGAGCATGATACAACTCAAATCACTTTGTAATGAAGATCACATGGTGTATAATCAAATCCAAAATCCAAATAAGACACATGAGAGTCTCCTAGTGATTGAATCTTCTAGGTTGATTGTGTTTTAGTTTCGTGGCTGAGAGAGAAATCGAATGAGTGAAGTCATGTTTGTTATTGAGGCTAAACTAGATGTAAAACGAGGTCTAGCAACACAAACACATAGTTCTCACAAAGTTACTAGCCAACATTCACATCGTTTGTAAAGGAAAGATCGTGGTTGAGGAAACTAGACGAACGGAGTGTTACGAATAGAGGTGGGCATGACGTGGTACACATTGACACGGAGACGAAGCCATCACGTGTCTATCATAGCTTGGAAGCCAACGTAAAAGAACTTTCAAAACAGCCAAAACGGAAAAATCAATCTAGTCTGAAACTCCTATGCGGATTCCAAACGTAATTCGAGCATGATACAACTCAAATCACTTTGTAATGAAGTTCACATGGTGTATAATCAAATCCAAAATCCAAATAAGACAAATGAGAGTCTCCTAGTGATTGAATCTTCTAGGTTGATTGTGTTTTAGTTTCGTGGAGTTTCTAAGAGAGAAATCAAATGACTGAAGTCATGTTTGTTAATGAGGCTAAACTAGATGTGAAACGAGGTCTAGCAACGCAAACACATAGTTCACACAAAGTTACTAGCCAACATTCACATCGTTTGTAAAGGAAAGATCGTGGTTGAGGAAACTAGACGAACGGAGTTTTACGAAAAGAGGTGGGCATGACGTGGTACACATTGACACGGAGACGAAGCCATCACGTGTCTATCATAGCTTGGAAGCCAACGTAAAATAACTTTCAAATTAGCCAAAACGGAAAAATCAATCTAGTCCGAAACTCCTATGCGGATTCCAAACGTAATTCGAGCATGATACAACTCAAATCACTTTGTAATGAAGATCACATGGTGTATAATCAAATCCAAAATCCAAATAAGACACATGAGAGTCTCCTAGTGATTGAATCTTCTAGGTTGATTGTGTTTTAGTTTCGTGGCTGAGAGAGAAATCGAATGAGTGAAGTCATGTTTGTTATTGAGGCTAAACTAGATGTGAAACGAGGTCTAGCAACACAAACACATAGTTCTCACAAAGTTACTAGCCAACATTCACATCGTTTGTAAAGGAAAGATCGTGGTTGAGGAAACTAGACGAACGGAGTGTTACGAATAGAGGTGGGCATGACGTGGTACACATTGACACGGAAACGAAGCCATCACGTGTCTATCATAGCTTGGAAGCCAACGTAAAAGAACTTTCAAAACAGCCAAAACGGAAAAATCAATCTAGTCTGAAACTCCTATGCGGATTCCAAACGTAATTCGAGCATGATACAACTCAAATTACTTTGTAATGAAGTTCACATGGTGTATAATCAAATCCAAAATCCAAATAAGACACATGAGAGTCTCCTAGTGATTGAATCTTCTAGGTTGATTGTGTTTTAGTTTCGTGGAGTTTCTAAGAGAGAAATCAAATGACTGAAGTCATGTTTGTTAAGGAGGCTAAACTAGATGTGAAACGAGGTCTAGCAACGCAAACACATAGTTCTCACAAAGTTACTAGCCAACATTCACATCGTTTGTAAAGGAAAGATCGTGGTTGAGGAAACTAGACGAACGGAGTTTTACGAAAAGAGGTGGGCATGACGTGGTACACATTGACACGGAGACGAAGCCATCACGTGTCTATCATAGCTTGGAAGCCAACGTAAAAGAACTTTCAAATTAGCCAAAACGGAAAAATCAATCTAGTCCGAAACTCCTATGCGGATTCCAAACGTAATTCGAGCATGATACAACTCAAATCAGTTTGTAATGAAGATCACATGGTGTATAATCAAATCCAAAATCCAAATAAGACACATGAGAGTCTCCTAGTGATTGAATCTTCTAGGTTGATTGTGTTTTAGTTTCGTGGCTGACAGAGAAATCGAATGAGTGAAGTCATGTTTGTTATTGAGGCTAAACTAGATGTGAAACGAGGTCTAACAACACAAACACATAATTCTCACAAAGTTACTAGCCAACATTCACATCGTTTGTAAAGGAAATATCGTGGTTGAGGAAACTAGATGAACGGAGTGTTACGAATAGAGGTGGGCATGACGTGGTACACATTGATAGGGGGACGAAGCCATGATGTGTCTATAATAGCTTGGAATCCAACGTAAAACAACTTTCAAAACAGCCAAAACGGAAAAATCAATCTAGTCTGAAACTCCTATGCGGATTCCAAACGTAATTCGAGCATGATACAACTCAAATCACTTTGTAATGAAGATCACATGGTGTATAATCAAATCCAAAATCCAAATAAGACACATGAGAGTCTCCTAGTGATTGAATCTTCTAGGTTGATTGTGTTTTAGTTTCGTGGCGGAGAGAGAAATCGAATGAGTGAAGTCATGTTTGTTATTGAGGCTAAACTAGATGTGAAACGAGGTCTAGCAACACAAACACATAGTTCTCACAAAGTTACTAGCCAACATTCACATCGTTTGTAAAGGAAAGATCGTGGTTGAGGAAACTAGATGAACGGAGTGTTACGAATAGAGGTGGGCATGACGTGGTACACATTGACACGGAGACGAAGCCATCACGTGTCTATCATAGCTTGGAAGCCAACGTAAAAGAACTTTCAAAACAGCCAAAACGGAAAAATCAATCTAGTCTGAAACTCCTATGCGGATTCCAAACGTAATTCGAGCATGATACAACTCAAATCACTTTGTAATGAAGTTCACATGGTGTATAATCAAATCCAAAATCCAAATAAGACACATGAGAGTCTCCTAGTGATTGAATCTTCTAGGTTGATTGTGTTTTAGTTTCGTGGAGTTTCTAAGAGAGAAATCAAATGACTGAAGTCATGTTTGTTAATGAGGCTAAACTAGATGTGAAACGAGGTCTAGCAACGCAAACACATAGTTCTCACAAAGTTACTAGCCAACATTCACATCGTTTGTAAAGGAAAGATCGTGGTTGAGGAAACTAGACGAACGGAGTTTTACGAAAAGAGGTGGGCATGACGTGGTACACATTGACACGGAGACGAAGCCATCACGTGTCTATCATAGCTTGGAAGCCAACGTAAAAGAACTTTGAAATTAGCCAAAACGGAAAAATCAATCTAGTCCGAAACTCCTATGCGGATTCCAAACGTAATTCGAGCATGATACAACTCAAATCAGTTTGTAATGAAGATCACATGGTGTATAATCAAATCCAAAATCCAAATAAGACACATGAGAGTCTCCTAGTGATTGAATCTTCTAGGTTGATTGTGTTTTAGTTTCGTGGCTGACAGAGAAATCGAATGAGTGAAGTCATGTTTGTTATTGAGGCTAAACTAGATGTGAAACGAGGTCTAGCAACACAAACACATACTTCTCACAAAGTTACTAGCCAACATTCACATCGTTTGTAAAGGAAAGATCGTGGTTGAGGAAACTAGATGAACAGAGTGTTACGAACAGAGGTGGGCATGACGTGGTACACATTGATAGGGGGAAGAAGCCATGATGTGTCTATAATAGCTTGGAATCCAACGTAAAACAACTTTCAAAACAGCCAAAACGGAAAAATCAATCTAGTCTGAAACTCCTATGCGGATTCCAAACGTAATTCGAGCATGATACAACTCAAATCACTTTGTAATGAAGATCACATGGTGTATAATTAAATCCAAAATCCAAATAAGACACATGAGAGTCTCCTAGTGATTGAATCTTCTAGGTTGATTGTGTTTTAGTTTCGTGGAGTTTCTAAGAGAGAAATCAAATGACTGAAGTCATGTTTGTTAATGAGGCTAAACTAGATGTGAAACGAGGTCTAGCAACGCAAACACATAGTTCTCACAAAGTTACTAGCCAACATTCACATCGTTTGTAAAGGAAAGATCGTGGTTAAGGAAACTAGACGAACGGAGTTTTACGAAAAGAGGTGGGCATGACGTGGTACACATTGACACGGAGACGAAGCCATCACGTGTCTATCATAGCTTGGAAGCCAACGTAAAAGAACTTTCAAATTAGCCAAAACGGAAAAATCAATCTAGTCCGAAACTCCTATGCGGATTCCAAACGTAATTCGAGCATGATACAACTCAAATCAGTTTGTAATGAAGATCACATGGTGTATAATCAAATCCAAAATCCAAATAAGACACATGAGAGTCTCCTAGTGATTGAATCTTCTAGGTTGATTGTGTTTTAGTTTTGTGGCTGACAGAGAAATCAAATGAGTGAAGTCATGTTTGTTATTGAGGCTAAACTAGATGTTAAACGAGGTCTAGCAACACAAACACATACTTCTCACAAAGTTACTAGCCAACATTCACATCGTTTGTAAAGGAAAGATCGTGGTTGAGGAAACTAGATGAACGGAGTGTTACGAATAGAGGTGGGCATGACGTGGTACACATTGATAGGGGGAAGAAGCCATGATGTGTCTATAATAGCTTGGAATCCAACGTAAAACAACTTTCAAAACAGCCAAAACGGAAAAATCAATCTAGTCTGAAACTCCTATGCGGATTCCAAACGTAATTCGAGCATGATACAACTCAAATCACTTTGTAATGAAGATCACATGGTGTATAATTAAATCCAAAATCCAAATAAGACACATGAGAGTCTCCTAGTGATTGAATCTTCTAGGTTGATTGTGTTTTAGTTTCGTGGCTGACATAGAAATCGAATGACTGAAGTCATGTTTGTTAATGAGGCTAAACTAGATGTGAAACGAGGTCTAGCAACGCAAACACATAGTTCTCACAAAGTTACTAGCCAACATTCACATCGTTTGTAAAGGAAAGATCGTGGTTGAGGAAACTAGATGAACGGAGTTTTACGAAAAGAGGTGGGCATGACGTGGTACACATTGACACGGAGACGAAGCCATCACGTGTCTATCATAGCTTGGAAGCCAACGTAAAAGAACTTTCAAATTAGCCAAAACGGAAAAATCAATCTAGTCGAAAACTCCTATATGGATTCCAAACGTAATTCGAGCATGATACAACACAAATCACTTTGCAGTAAAGATCACTTGGTGTATAATCAAATATGAAATCCAAATAAGACATGTGAGAGTCTCCTAGTGATTGAATCTTCTAGGTTGATTGTGTTTTAGTTTCGTGGAGTTTCTAAGAGAGAAATCAAATGACTGAAGTCATGTTTGTTATTGAGGCTAAACTAGATGTGAAACGAGGTCTAGCAACGCAAACACATAGTTCTCACAAAGTTACTAGCCAACATTCACATCCTTTGTAAAGGAAAGATTGTGGTTGAGGAAACTAGACGAACGTAGTTTTACGAAAAGAGGTGGGCATGACGTGGTACACATTGACATGGAGACGAAGCCATCACGTGTCTATCATAGCTTGGAATCCAACGTAAAAGAACTTTCAAATTAGCCAAAACGGAAAAATCAATCTAGTCTGAAACTCCTATGCGGATTCCAAACGTAATTCGAGCATGATACAACTCAAATCACTTTGTAATGAAGATCACATGGTGTATAATCAAATCCAAAATCCAAATAAGACACATGAGAGTCTCCTAGTGATTGAATCTTCTAGGTTGATTGTGTTTTAGTTTCGAGGCTGAGAGAGAAATCGAATGAGTGAAGTCATGTTTGTTATTGAGGCTAAACTAGATGTGAAACGAGGTCTAGCAACACAAACACATAGTTCTCACAAAGTTACTAGCCAACATTCACATCGTTTGTAAAGGAAAGATCGTGGTTGAGGAAACTAGATGAACGGAGTGTTACGAATAGAGGTGGGCATGACGTGGTACACATTGATAGGGGGAAGAAGCCATGATGTGTCTATAATAGCTTGGAATCCAACGTAAAACAACTTTCAAAACAGCCAAAACGGAAAAATCAATCTAGTCTGAAACTCCTATGCGGATTCCAAACGTAATTCGAGCATGATACAACTCAAATCACTTTGTAATGAAGATCACATGGTGTATAATCAAATCCAAAATCCAAATAAGACACATGAGAGTCTCCTAGTGATTGAATCTTCTAGGTTGATTGTGTTTTAGTTTCGTGGCTGACATAGAAATCGAATGACTGAAGTCATGTTTGTTAATGAGGCTAAACTAGATGTGAAACGAGGTCTAGCAACGCAAACACATAGTTCTCACAAAGTTACTAGCCAACATTCACATCGTTTGTAAAGGAAAGATCGTGGTTGAGGAAACTAGACGAACGTAGTTTTATGAAAAGAGGTGGGCATGACGTGGTACACATTGACACGGAGACGAAGCCATCACGTGTCTATCATAGCTTGGAAGCCAACGTAAAAGAACTTTCAAATTAGCCAAAACGGAAAAATTAATCTAGTCTGAAACTCCTATGCGGATTCCAAACGTAATTCGAGCATGATACAACTCAAATCACTTTGTAATGAAGTTCACATGGTGTATAATCAAATCCAAAATCCAAATAAGACACATGAGAGTCTCCTAGTGATTGAATCTTCTAGGTTGATTGTGTTTTAGTTTCGTGGAGTTTCTAAGAGAGAAATCAAATGACTGAAGTCATGTTTGTCAATGAGGCTAAACTAGATGTGAAACGAGGTCTAGCAACGCAAACACATAGTTCTCACAAAGTTACTAGCCAACATTCACATCGTTTGTAAAGGAAAGATCGTGGTTGAGGAAACTAGACGAACGGAGTTTTACGAAAAGAGGTGGGCATGACGTGGTACACATTGACACGGAGACGAAGCCATCACGTGTCTATCATAGCTTGGAAGCCAACGTAAAAGAACTTTCAAATTAGCCAAAACGGAAAAATCAATCTAGTCCGAAACTCCTATGCGGATTCCAAACGTAATTCGAGCATGATACAACTCAAATCAGTTTGTAATGAAGATCACATGGTGTATAATCAAATCCAAAATCCAAATAAGACACATGAGAGTCTCCTAGTGATTGAATCTTCTAGGTTGATTGTGTTTTAGTTTCGTGGCTGACAGAGAAATCGAATGAGTGAAGTCATGTTTGTTATTGAGGCTAAACTAGATGTGAAACGAGGTCTAGCAACACAAACACATACTTCTCACAAAGTTACTCGCCAACATTCACATCGTTTGTAAAGGAAAGATCGTGGTTGAGGAAACTAGACGAACGTAGTTTTATGAAAAGAGGTGGGCATGACGTGGTACACATTGACACGGAGACGAAGCCATCACGTGTCTATCATAGCTTGGAAGCCAACGTAAAAGAACTTTCAAATTAGCCAAAACGGAAAAATCAATCTAGTCTGAAACTCCTATGCGGATTCCAAACGTAATTCGAGCATGATACAACTCAAATCACTTTGTAATGAAGTTCACATGGTGTATAATCAAATCCAAAATCCAAATAAGACACATGAGAGTCTCCTAGTGATTGAATCTTCTAGGTTGATTGTGTTTTAGTTTCGTGGAGTTTCTAAGAGAGAAATCAAATGACTGAAGTCATGTTTGTTAATGAGGCTAAACTAGATGTGAAACGAGGTCTAGCAACGCAAACACATAGTTCTCACAAAGTTACTAGCCAACATTCACATCGTTTGTAAAGGAAAGATCGTGGTTGAGGAAACTAGACGAACGGAGTTTTACGAAAAGAGGTGGGCATGACGTGGTACACATTGACACGGAGACGAAGCCATCACGTGTCTATCATAGCTTGGAAGCCAACGTAAAAGAACTTTCAAATTAGCCAAAACGGAAAAATCAATCTAGTCCGAAACTCCTATGCGGATTCCAAACGTAATTCGAGCATGATACAACTCAAATCAGTTTGTAATGAAGATCACATGGTGTATAATCAAATCCAAAATCCAAATAAGACACATGAGAGTCTCCTAGTGATTGAATCTTCTAGGTTGATTGTGTTTTAGTTTCGTGGCTGACAGAGAAATCGAATGAGTGAAGTCATGTTTGTTATTGAGGCTAAACTAGATGTGAAACGAGGTCTAGCAACACAAACACATACTTCTCACAAAGTTACTAGCCAACATTCACATTGTTTGTAAAGGAAAGATCGTGGTTGAGGAAACTAGATGAACGGAGTGTTACGAATAGAGGTGGGCATGACATGGTACACATTGATAGGGGGAAGAAGACATGATGTGTCTATAATAGCTTGGAATCCAACGTAAAACAACTTTCAAAACAGCCAAAACGGAAAAATCAATCTAGTCTGAAACTCCTATGCGGATTCCAAACGTAATTCGAGCATGATACAACTCAAATCACTTTGTAATGAAGATCACATGGTGTATAATTAAATCCAAAATCCAAATAAGACACATGAGAGTCTCCTAGTGATTGAATCTTCTAGGTTGATTGTGTTTTAGTTTCGTGGAGTTTCTAAGAGAGAAATCAAATGACTGAAGTCATGTTTGTTAATGAGGCTAAACTAGATGTGAAACGAGGTCTAGCAACGCAAACACATAGTTCTCACAAAGTTACTAGCCAACATTCACATCGTTTGTAAAGGAAAGATCGTGGTTGAGGAAACTAGACGAACGGAGTTTTACGAAAAGAGGTGGGCATGACGTGGTACACATTGACACGGAGACGAAGCCATCACGTGTCTATCATAGCTTGGAAGCCAACGTAAAAGAACTTTCAAATTAGCCAAAACGGAAAAATCAATCTAGTCCGAAACTCCTATGCGGATTCCAAACGTAATTCGAGCATGATACAACTCAAATCACTTTGTAATGAAGATCACATGGTGTATAATCAAATCCAAAATCCAAATAAGACACATGAGAGTCTCCTAGTGATTGAATCTTCTAGGTTGATTGTGTTTTAGTTTCGTGGCTGAGAGAGAAATCGAATGAGTGAAGTCATGTTTGTTATTGAGGCTAAACTAGATGTGAAACGAGGTCTAGCAACACAAACACATAGTTCTCACAAAGTTACTAGCCAACATTCACATCGTTTGTAAAGGAAAGATCGTGGTTGAGGAAACTAGACGAACGGAGTGTTACGAATAGAGGTGGGCATGACGTGGTACACATTGACACGGAGACGAAGCCATCACGTGTCTATCATAGCTTGGAAGCCAACGTAAAAGAACTTTCAAAACAGCCAAAACGGAAAATCAATCTAGTCTGAAACTCCTATGCGGATTCCAAACGTAATTCGAGCATGATACAACTCAAATCACTTTGTAATGAAGTTCACATGGTGTATAATCAAATCCAAAATCCAAATAAGACACATGAGAGTCTCCTAGTGATTGAATCTTCTAGGTTGATTGTGTTTTAGTTTCGTGGAGTTTCTAAGAGAGAAATCAAATGACTGAAGTCATGTTTGTTAATGAGGCTAAACTAGATGTGAAACGAGGTCTAGCAACGCAAACACATAGTTCTCACAAAGTTACTAGCCAACATTCACATCGTTTGTAAAGGAAAGATCGTGGTTGAGGAAACTAGACGAACGGAGTTTTACGAAAAGAGGTGGGCATGACGTGGTACACATTGACACGGAGACGAAGCCATCACGTGTCTATCATAGCTTGGAAGCCAATGTAAAAGAACTTTCAAATTAGCCAAAACGGAAAAATCAATCTAGTCCGAAACTCCTATGCGGATTCCAAACGTAATTCGAGCATGATACAACTCAAATCAGTTTGTAATGAAGATCACATGGTGTATAATCAAATCCAAAATCCAAATAAGACACATGAGAGTCTCCTAGTGATTGAATCTTCTAGGTTGATTGTGTTTTAGTTTCGTGGCTGACAGAGAAATCGAATGAGTGAAGTCATGTTTGTTATTGAGGCTAAACTAGATGTGAAACGAGGTCTAGCAACACAAACACATACTTCTCACAAAGTTACTAGCCAACATTCACATCGTTTGTAAAAGAAAGATCGTGGTTGAGGAAACTAGATGAACGGAGTGTTACGAATAGAGGTGGGCATGACGTGGTACACATTGATAGGGGGAAGAAGCCATGATGTGTCTATAATAGCTTGGAATCCAACGTAAAACAACTTTCAAAACAGCCAAAACGGAAAAATCAATCTAGTCTGAAACTCCTATGTGGATTCCAAACGTAATTCGAGCATGATACAACTCAAATCACTTTGTAATGAAGATCACATGGTGTATAATTAAATCCAAAATCCAAAAAAGACACATGAGAGTCTCCTAGTGATTGAATCTTCTAGGTTGATTGTGTTTTAGTTTCGTGGCTGACAGAGAAATCGAATGACTGAAGTCATGTTTGTTAATGAGGCTAAACTAGATGTGAAACGAGGTCTAGCAACGCAAACACATAGTTCTCACAAAGTTACTAGCCAACAATCACATCGTTTGTAAAGGAAAGATCGTGGTTGAGGAAACTAGACGAACGGAGTTTTACGAAAAGAGGTGGGCATGACGTGGTACACATTGACACGGAGACGAAGCCATCACGTGTCTATCATAGCTTGGAAGCCAACGTAAAAGAACTTTCAAATTAGCCAAAACGGAAAAATCAATCTAGTCCGAAACTCTTATACGGATTCCAAACGTAATTCGAGCATGATACAACTCAAATCAGTTTGTAATGAAGATCACATGGTGTATAATCAAATCCAAAATCCAAATAAGATACATGAGAGTCTCCTAGTGATTGAATCTTCTAGGTTGATTGTGTTTTAGTTTCGTGGCTGACAGAGAAATCGAATGAGTGAAGTCATGTTTGTTAATGAGGCTAAACTAGATGTGAAACAAGGTCTAGCAACACAAACACATAGTTCTCACAAAGTTACTAGCCAACATTCACATCGTTTGTAAAGGAAAGATCGTGGTTGAGGAAACTAGATGAACGGAGTGTTACGAATAGAGGTGGGCATGACGTGGTACACATTGATAGGGGGAAGAAGCCATGATGTGTCTATTATAGCTTGGAATCCAACGTAAAACAACTTTCAAAACAGCCAAATCGAAAAAATCAATCTAGTCTGAAACTCCTATGCGGATTCCAAACGTAATTCGAGCATGATACAACTCAAATCACTTTGTAATGAAGATCACATGGTGTATAATCAAATCCAAAATCCAAATAAGACACATGAGAGTCTCCTAGTGATTGAATCTTCTAGGTTGATTGTGTTTTAGTTTCGTGGAGTTTCTAAGAGAGAAATCAAATGACTGAAGTCATGTTTGTTAATGAGGCTAAACTAGATGTGAAACGAGGTCTAGCAACGCAAACACATAGTTCTCACAAAGTTACTAGCCAACATTCACATCGTTTGTAAAGGAAAGATCGTGGTTGAGGAAACTAGACGAACGGAGTTTTACGAAAAGAGGTGGGCATGACGTGGTACACATTGACACGGAGACGAAGCCATCACGTGTCTATCATAGCTTGGAAGCCAACGTAAAAGAACTTTCAAATTAGCCAAAACGGAAAAATCAATCTAGTCCGAAACTCCTATGCGGATTCCAAACGTAATTCGAGCATGATACAACTCAAATCAGTTTGTAATGAAGATCACATGGTGTATAATCAAATCCAAAATCCAAATAAGACACATGAGAGTCTCCTAGTGATTGAATCTTCTAGGTTGATTGTGTTTTAGTTTCGTGGCTGACAGAGAAATCGAATGAGTGAAGTCATGTTTGTTATTGAGGCTAAACTAGATGTGAAACGAGGTCTAGCAACACAAACACATACTTCTCACAAAGTTACTAGCCAACATTCACATTGTTTGTAAAGGAAAGATCGTGGTTGAGGAAACTAGATGAACGGAGTGTTACGAATAGAGGTGGGCATGACATGGTACACATTGATAGGGGGAAGAAGACATGATGTGTCTATAATAGCTTGGAATCCAACGTAAAACAACTTTCAAAACAGCCAAAACGGAAAAATCAATCTAGTCTGAAACTCCTATGCGGATTCCAAACGTAATTCGAGCATGATACAACTCAAATCACTTTGTAATGAAGATCACATGGTGTATAATTAAATCCAAAATCCAAATAAGACACATGAGAGTCTCCTAGTGATTGAATCTTCTAGGTTGATTGTGTTTTAGTTTCGTGGAGTTTCTAAGAGAGAAATCAAATGACAGAAGTCATGTTTGTTAATGAGGCTAAACTAGATGTGAAACGAGGTCTAGCAACGCAAACACATAGTTCTCACAAAGTTACTAGCCAACATTCACATCGTTTGTAAAGGAAAGATCGTGGTTGAGGAAACTAGACGAACGGAGTTTTACGAAAAGAGGTGGGCATGACGTGGTACACATTGACACGGAGACGAAGCCATCACGTGTCTATCATAGCTTGGAAGCCAACGTAAAAGAACTTTCAAATTAGCCAAAACGGAAAAATCAATCTAGTCCGAAACTCCTATGCGGATTCCAAACGTAATTCGAGCATGATACAACTCAAATCACTTTGTAATGAAGATCACATGGTGTATAATCAAATCCAAAATCCAAATAAGACACATGAGAGTCTCCTAGTGATTGAATCTTCTAGGTTGATTGTGTTTTAGTTTCGTGGCTGAGAGAGAAATCGAATGAGTGAAGTCATGTTTGTTATTGAGGCTAAACTAGATGTGAAACGAGGTCTAGCAACACAAACACATAGTTCTCACAAAGTTACTAGCCAACATTCACATCGTTTGTAAAGGAAAGATCGTGGTTGAGGAAACTAGACGAACGGAGTGTTACGAATAGAGGTGGGCATGACGTGGTACACATTGACACGGAGACGAAGCCATCACGTGTCTATCATAGCTTGGAAGCCAACGTAAAAGAACTTTCAAAACAGCCAAAACGGAAAATCAATCTAGTCTGAAACTCCTATGCGGATTCCAAACGTAATTCGAGCATGATACAACTCAAATCACTTTGTAATGAAGTTCACATGGTGTATAATCAAATCCAAAATCCAAATAAGACACATGAGAGTCTCCTAGTGATTGAATCTTCTAGGTTGATTGTGTTTTAGTTTCGTGGAGTTTCTAAGAGAGAAATCAAATGACTGAAGTCATGTTTGTTAATGAGGCTAAACTAGATGTGAAACGAGGTCTAGCAACGCAAACACATAGTTCTCACAAAGTTACTAGCCAACATTCACATCGTTTGTAAAGGAAAGATCGTGGTTGAGGAAACTAGACGAACGGAGTTTTACGAAAAGAGGTGGGCATGACGTGGTACACATTGACACGGAGACGAAGCCATCACGTGTCTATCATAGCTTGGAAGCCAATGTAAAAGAACTTTCAAATTAGCCAAAACGGAAAAATCAATCTAGTCCGAAACTCCTATGCGGATTCCAAACGTAATTCGAGCATGATACAACTCAAATCAGTTTGTAATGAAGATCACATGGTGTATAATCAAATCCAAAATCCAAATAAGACACATGAGAGTCTCCTAGTGATTGAATCTTCTAGGTTGATTGTGTTTTAGTTTCGTGGCTGACAGAGAAATCGAATGAGTGAAGTCATGTTTGTTATTGAGGCTAAACTAGATGTGAAACGAGGTCTAGCAACACAAACACATACTTCTCACAAAGTTACTAGCCAACATTCACATCGTTTGTAAAAGAAAGATCGTGGTTGAGGAAACTAGATGAACGGAGTGTTACGAATAGAGGTGGGCATGACGTGGTACACATTGATAGGGGGAAGAAGCCATGATGTGTCTATAATAGCTTGGAATCCAACGTAAAACAACTTTCAAAACAGCCAAAACGGAAAAATCAATCTAGTCTGAAACTCCTATGTGGATTCCAAACGTAATTCGAGCATGATACAACTCAAATCACTTTGTAATGAAGATCACATGGTGTATAATTAAATCCAAAATCCAAATAAGACACATGAGAGTCTCCTAGTGATTGAATCTTCTAGGTTGATTGTGTTTTAGTTTCGTGGCTGACAGAGAAATCGAATGACTGAAGTCATGTTTGTTAATGAGGCTAAACTAGATGTGAAACGAGGTCTAGCAACGCAAACACATAGTTCTCACAAAGTTACTAGCCAACAATCACATCGTTTGTAAAGGAAAGATCGTGGTTGAGGAAACTAGACGAACGGAGTTTTACGAAAAGAGGTGGGCATGACGTGGTACACATTGACACGGAGACGAAGCCATCACGTGTCTATCATAGCTTGGAAGCCAACGTAAAAGAACTTTCAAATTAGCCAAAACGGAAAAATCAATCTAGTCCGAAACTCTTATACGGATTCCAAACGTAATTCGAGCATGATACAACTCAAATCAGTTTGTAATGAAGATCACATGGTGTATAATCAAATCCAAAATCCAAATAAGATACATGAGAGTCTCCTAGTGATTGAATCTTCTAGGTTGATTGTGTTTTAGTTTCGTGGCTGACAGAGAAATCGAATGAGTGAAGTCATGTTTGTTAATGAGGCTAAACTAGATGTGAAACGAGGTCTAGCAACACAAACACATAGTTCTCACAAAGTTACTAGCCAACATTCACATCGTTTGTAAAGGAAAGATCGTGGTTGAGGAAACTAGATGAACGGAGTGTTACGAATAGAGGTGGGCATGACGTGGTACACATTGATAGGGGGAAGAAGCCATGATGTGTCTATTATAGCTTGGAATCCAACGTAAAACAACTTTCAAAACAGCCAAATCGAAAAAATCAATCTAGTCTGAAACTCCTATGCGGATTCCAAACGTAATTCGAGCATGATACAACTCAAATCACTTTGTAATGAAGATCACATGGTGTATAATCAAATCCAAAATCCAAATAAGACACATGAGAGTCTCCTAGTGATTGAATCTTCTAGGTTGATTGTGTTTTAGTTTCGTGGAGTTTCTAAGAGAGAAATCAAATGACTGAAGTCATGTTTGTTAATGAGGCTAAACTAGATGTGAAACGAGGTCTAGCAACGCAAACACATAGTTCTCACAAAGTTACTAGCCAACATTCACATCGTTTGTAAAGGAAAGATCGTGGTTGAGGAAACTAGACGAACGGAGTTTTACGAAAAGAGGTGGGCATGACGTGGTACACATTGACACGGAGACGAAGCCATCACGTGTCTATCATAGCTTGGAAGCCAATGTAAAAGAACTTTCAAATTAGCCAAAACGGAAAAATCAATCTAGTCCGAAACTCCTATGCGGATTCCAAACGTAATTCGAGCATGATACAACTCAAATCAGTTTGTAATGAAGATCACATGGTGTATAATCAAATCCAAAATCCAAATAAGACACATGAGAGTCTCCTAGTGATTGAATCTTCTAGGTTGATTGTGTTTTAGTTTCGTGGCTGACAGAGAAATCGAATGAGTGAAGTCATGTTTGTTATTGAGGCTAAACTAGATGTGAAACGAGGTCTAGCAACACAAACACATACTTCTCACAAAGTTACTAGCCAACATTCACATCGTTTGTAAAAGAAAGATCGTGGTTGAGGAAACTAGATGAACGGAGTGTTACGAATAGAGGTGGGCATGACGTGGTACACATTGATAGGGGGAAGAAGCCATGATGTGTCTATAATAGCTTGGAATCCAACGTAAAACAACTTTCAAAACAGCCAAAACGGAAAAATCAATCTAGTCTGAAACTCCTATGTGGATTCCAAACGTAATTCGAGCATGATACAACTCAAATCACTTTGTAATGAAGATCACATGGTGTATAATTAAATCCAAAATCCAAATAAGACACATGAGAGTCTCCTAGTGATTGAATCTTCTAGGTTGATTGTGTTTTAGTTTCGTGGCTGACAGAGAAATCGAATGACTGAAGTCATGTTTGTTAATGAGGCTAAACTAGATGTGAAACGAGGTCTAGCAACGCAAACACATAGTTCTCACAAAGTTACTAGCCAACAATCACATCGTTTGTAAAGGAAAGATCGTGGTTGAGGAAACTAGACGAACGGAGTTTTACGAAAAGAGGTGGGCATGACGTGGTACACATTGACACGGAGACGAAGCCATCACGTGTCTATCATAGCTTGGAAGCCAACGTAAAAGAACTTTCAAATTAGCCAAAACGGAAAAATCAATCTAGTCCGAAACTCTTATACGGATTCCAAACGTAATTCGAGCATGATACAACTCAAATCAGTTTGTAATGAAGATCACATGGTGTATAATCAAATCCAAAATCCAAATAAGATACATGAGAGTCTCCTAGTGATTGAATCTTCTAGGTTGATTGTGTTTTAGTTTCGTGGCTGACAGAGAAATCGAATGAGTGAAGTCATGTTTGTTAATGAGGCTAAACTAGATGTGAAACGAGGTCTAGCAACACAAACACATAGTTCTCACAAAGTTACTAGCCAACATTCACATCGTTTGTAAAGGAAAGATCGTGGTTGAGGAAACTAGATGAACGGAGTGTTACGAATAGAGGTGGGCATGACGTGGTACACATTGATAGGGGGAAGAAGCCATGATGTGTCTATAATAGCTTGGAATCCAACGTAAAACAACTTTCAAAACAGCCAAATCGAAAAAATCAATCTAGTCTGAAACTCCTATGCGGATTCCAAACGTAATTCGAGCATGATACAACTCAAATCACTTTGTAATGAAGATCACATGGTGTATAATCAAATCCAAAATCCAAATAAGACACATGAGAGTCTCCTAGTGATTGAATCTTCTAGGTTGATTGTGTTTTAGTTTCGTGGAGTTTCTAAGAGAGAAATCAAATGACTGAAGTCATGTTTGTTAATGAGGCTAAACTAGATGTGAAACGAGGTCTAGCAACTCAAAAACATAGTTCTCACAAAGTTACTAGCCAACATTCACATCGTTTGTAAAGGAAAGATCGTGGTTGAGGAAACTAGACGAACGTAGTTTTATGAAAAGAGGTGGGCATGACGTGGTACACATTGACACGGAGACGAAGCCATCACGTGTCTATCATAGCTTGGAAGCCAACGTAAAAGAACTTTCAAATTAGCCAAAACGGAAAAATTAATCTAGTCTGAAACTCCTATGCGGATTCCAAACGTAATTCGAGCATGATACAACTCAAATCACTTTGTAATGAAATTCACATGGTGTATAATCAAATCCAAAATCCAAATAAGACACATGAGAGTCTCCTAGTGATTGAATCTTCTAGTTGATTGTGTTTTAGTTTCGTGGAGTTTCTAAGAGAGAAATCAAATGACTGAAGTCATGTTTGTTAATGAGGCTAAACTAGATGTGAAACGAGGTCTAGCAACGCAAACACATAGTTCTCACAAAGTTACTAGCCAACATTCACATCGTTTGTAAAGGAAAGATCGTGGTTGAGGAAACTAGACGAACGGAGTTTTACGAAAAGAGGTGGGCATGACGTGGTACACATTGACACGGAGACGAAGCCATCACGTGTCTATCATAGCTTGGAAGCCAACGTAAAAGAACTTTCAAATTAGCCAAAACGGAAAAATCAATCTAGTCCGAAACTCCTATGCGGATTCCAAACGTAATTCGAGCATGATACAACTCAAATCAGTTTGTAATGAAGATCACATGGTGTATAATCAAATCCAAAATCCAAATAAGACACATGAGAGTCTCCTAGTGATTGAATCTTCTAGGTTGATTGTGTTTTAGTTTCGTGGCTGACAGAGAAATCGAATGAGTGAAGTCATGTTTGTTATTGAGGCTAAACTAGATGTGAAACGAGGTCTAGCAACACAAACACATACTTCTCACAAAGTTACTAGCCAACATTCACATCGTTTGTAAAGGAAAGATCGTGGTTGAGGAAACTAGATGAACGGAGTGTTACGAATAGAGGTGGGCATGACGTGGTACACATTGATAGGGGGAAGAAGCCATGATGTGTCTATAATAGCTTGGAATCCAACGTAAAACAACTTTCAAAACAGCCAAAACGGAAAAATCAATCTAGTCTGAAACTCCTATGCGGATTCCAAACGTAATTCGAGCATGATACAACTCAAATCACTTTGTAATGAAGATCACATGGTGTATAATTAAATCCAAAATCCAAATAAGACACATGAGAGTCTCCTAGTGATTGAATCTTCTAGGTTGATTGTGTTTTAGTTTCGTGGAGTTTCTAAGAGAGAAATCAAATGACTGAAGTCATGTTTGTTAATGAGGCTAAACTAGATGTGAAACGAGGTCTAGCAACGCAAACACATAGTTCTCACAAAGTTACTAGCCAACATTCACATCGTTTGTAAAGGAAAGATCGTGGTTGAGGAAACTAGACGAACGGAGTTTTACGAAAAGAGGTGGGCATGACGTGGTACACATTGACACGGAGACGAAGCCATCACGTGTCTATCATAGCTTGGAAGCCAACGTAAAAGAACTTTCAAATTAGCCAAAACGGAAAAATCAATCTAGTCCGAAACTCCTATGCGGATTCCAAACGTAATTCGAGCATGATACAACTCAAATCAGTTTGTAATGAAGATCACATGGTGTATAATCAAATCCAAAATCCAAATAAGACACATGAGAGTCTGCTAGTGATTGAATCTTCTAGGTTGATTGTGTTTTAGTTTCGTGGCTGACAGAGAAATCGAATGAGTGAAGTCATGTTTGTTATTGAGGCTAAACTAGATGTGAAACGAGGTCTAGCAACACAAACACATACTTCTCACAAAGTTACTAGCCAACATTCACATTGTTTGTAAAGGAAAGATCGTGGTTGAGGAAACTAGATGAACGGAGTGTTACGAATAGAGGTGGGCATGACGTGGTACACATTGATAGGGGGAAGAAGCCATGATGTGTCTATTATAGCTTGGAATCCAACGTAAAACAACTTTCAAAACAGCCAAATCGAAAAAATCAATCTAGTCTGAAACTCCTATGCGGATTCCAAACGTAATTCGAGCATGATACAACTCAAATCACTTTGTAATGAAGATCACATGGTGTATAATCAAATCCAAAATCCAAATAAGACACATGAGAGTCTCCTAGTGATTGAATCTTCTAGGTTGATTGTGTTTTAGTTTCGTGGAGTTTCTAAGAGAGAAATCAAATGACTGAAGTCATGTTTGTTAATGAGGCTAAACTAGATGTGAAACGAGGTCTAGCAACGCAAACACATAGTTCTCACAAAGTTACTAGCCAACATTCACATCGTTTGTAAAGGAAAGATCGTGGTTGAGGAAACTAGACGAACGGAGTTTTACGAAAAGAGGTGGGCATGACGTGGTACACATTGACACGGAGACGAAGCCATCACGTGTCTATCATAGCTTGGAAGCCAATGTAAAAGAACTTTCAAATTAGCCAAAACGGAAAAAATCAATCTAGTCCGAAACTCCTATGCGGATTCCAAACGTAATTCGAGCATGATACAACTCAAATCAGTTTGTAATGAAGATCACATGGTGTATAATCAAATCCAAAATCCAAATAAGACACATGAGAGTCTCCTAGTGATTGAATCTTCTAGGTTGATTGTGTTTTAGTTTCGTGGCTGACAGAGAAATCGAATGAGTGAAGTCATGTTTGTTATTGAGGCTAAACTAGATGTGAAACGAGGTCTAGCAACACAAACACATACTTCTCACAAAGTTACTAGCCAACATTCACATCGTTTGTAAAAGAAAGATCGTGGTTGAGGAAACTAGATGAACGGAGTGTTACGAATAGAGGTGGGCATGACGTGGTACACATTGATAGGGGGAAGAAGCCATGATGTGTCTATAATAGCTTGGAATCCAACGTAAAACAACTTTCAAAACAGCCAAAACGGAAAAATCAATCTAGTCTGAAACTCCTATGTGGATTCCAAACGTAATTCGAGCATGATACAACTCAAATCACTTTGTAATGAAGATCACATGGTGTATAATTAAATCCAAAATCCAAATAAGACACATGAGAGTCTCCTAGTGATTGAATCTTCTAGGTTGATTGTGTTTTAATTTCGTGGCTGACAGAGAAATCGAATGACTGAAGTCATGTTTGTTAATGAGGCTAAACTAGATGTGAAACGAGGTCTAGCAACGCAAACACATAGTTCTCACAAAGTTACTAGCCAACAATCACATCGTTTGTAAAGGAAAGATCGTGGTTGAGGAAACTAGACGAACGGAGTTTTACGAAAAGAGGTGGGCATGACGTGGTACACATTGACACGGAGACGAAGCCATCACGTGTCTATCATAGCTTGGAAGCCAACGTAAAAGAACTTTCAAATTAGCCAAAACGGAAAAATCAATCTAGTCCGAAACTCTTATACGGATTCCAAACGTAATTCGAGCATGATACAACTCAAATCAGTTTGTAATGAAGATCACATGGTGTATAATCAAATCCAAAATCCAAATAAGATACATGAGAGTCTCCTAGTGATTGAATCTTCTAGGTTGATTGTGTTTTAGTTTCGTGGCTGACAGAGAAATCGAATGAGTGAAGTCATGTTTGTTAATGAGGCTAAACTAGATGTGAAACGAGGTCTAGCAACACAAACACATAGTTCTCACAAAGTTACTAGCCAACATTCACATCGTTTGTAAAGGAAAGATCGTGGTTGAGGAAACTAGATGAACGGAGTGTTACGAATAGAGGTGGGCATGACGTGGTACACATTGATAGGGGGAAGAAGCCATGATGTGTCTATAATAGCTTGGAATCCAACGTAAAACAACTTTCAAAACAGCCAAATCGAAAAAATCAATCTAGTCTGAAACTCCTATGCGGATTCCAAACGTAATTCGAGCATGATACAACTCAAATCACTTTGTAATGAAGATCACATGGTGTATAATCAAATCCAAAATCCAAATAAGACACATGAGAGTCTCCTAGTGATTGAATCTTCTAGGTTGATTGTGTTTTAGTTTCGTGGAGTTTCTAAGAGAGAAATCAAATGACTGAAGTCATGTTTGTTAATGAGGCTAAACTAGATGTGAAACGAGGTCTAGCAACTCAAAAACATAGTTCTCACAAAGTTACTAGCCAACATTCACATCGTTTGTAAAGGAAAGATCGTGGTTGAGGAAACTAGACGAACGTAGTTTTATGAAAAGAGGTGGGCATGACGTGGTACACATTGACACGGAGACGAAGCCATCACGTGTCTATCATAGCTTGGAAGCCAACGTAAAAGAACTTTCAAATTAGCCAAAACGGAAAAATTAATCTAGTCTGAAACTCCTATGCGGATTCCAAACGTAATTCGAGCATGATACAACTCAAATCACTTTGTAATGAAATTCACATGGTGTATAATCAAATCCAAAATCCAAATAAGACACATGAGAGTCTCCTAGTGATTGAATCTTCTAGTTGATTGTGTTTTAGTTTCGTGGAGTTTCTAAGAGAGAAATCAAATGACTGAAGTCATGTTTGTTAATGAGGCTAAACTAGATGTGAAACGAGGTCTAGCAACGCAAACACATAGTTCTCACAAAGTTACTAGCCAACATTCACATCGTTTGTAAAGGAAAGATCGTGGTTGAGGAAACTAGACGAACGGAGTTTTACGAAAAGAGGTGGGCATGACGTGGTACACATTGACACGGAGACGAAGCCATCACGTGTCTATCATAGCTTGGAAGCCAACGTAAAAGAACTTTCAAATTAGCCAAAACGGAAAAATCAATCTAGTCCGAAACTCCTATGCGGATTCCAAACGTAATTCGAGCATGATACAACTCAAATCAGTTTGTAATGAAGATCACATGGTGTATAATCAAATCCAAAATCCAAATAAGACACATGAGAGTCTCCTAGTGATTGAATCTTCTAGGTTGATTGTGTTTTAGTTTCGTGGCTGACAGAGAAATCGAATGAGTGAAGTCATGTTTGTTATTGAGGCTAAACTAGATGTGAAACGAGGTCTAGCAACACAAACACATACTTCTCACAAAGTTACTAGCCAACATTCACATCGTTTGTAAAGGAAAGATCGTGGTTGAGGAAACTAGATGAACGGAGTGTTACGAATAGAGGTGGGCATGACGTGGTACACATTGATAGGGGGAAGAAGCCATGATGTGTCTATAATAGCTTGGAATCCAACGTAAAACAACTTTCAAAACAGCCAAAACGGAAAAATCAATCTAGTCTGAAACTCCTATGCGGATTCCAAACGTAATTCGAGCATGATACAACTCAAATCACTTTGTAATGAAGATCACATGGTGTATAATTAAATCCAAAATCCAAATAAGACACATGAGAGTCTCCTAGTGATTGAATCTTCTAGGTTGATTGTGTTTTAGTTTCGTGGAGTTTCTAAGAGAGAAATCAAATGACTGAAGTCATGTTTGTTAATGAGGCTAAACTAGATGTGAAACGAGGTCTAGCAACGCAAACACATAGTTCTCACAAAGTTACTAGCCAACATTCACATCGTTTGTAAAGGAAAGATCGTGGTTGAGGAAACTAGACGAACGGAGTTTTACGAAAAGAGGTGGGCATGACGTGGTACACATTGACACGGAGACGAAGCCATCACGTGTCTATCATAGCTTGGAAGCCAACGTAAAAGAACTTTCAAATTAGCCAAAACGGAAAAATCAATCTAGTCCGAAACTCCTATGCGGATTCCAAACGTAATTCGA
The DNA here is from genome assembly GCA_964056655.1 of Arabis hirsuta. NCBI lineage: Eukaryota > Viridiplantae > Streptophyta > Magnoliopsida > Brassicales > Brassicaceae > Arabis > Arabis hirsuta. The sequence continues at coordinate 5,036,968 of OZ053301.1, forward strand.
GCATGATACAACTCAAATCAGTTTGTAATGAAGATCACATGGTGTATAATCAAATCCAAAATCCAAATAAGACACATGAGAGTCTGCTAGTGATTGAATCTTCTAGGTTGATTGTGTTTTAGTTTCGTGGCTGACAGAGAAATCGAATGAGTGAAGTCATGTTTGTTATTGAGGCTAAACTAGATGTGAAACGAGGTCTAGCAACACAAACACATACTTTTCACAAAGTTACTAGCCAACATTCACATCGTTTGTAAAGGAAAGATCGTGGTTGAGGAAACTAGATGAACGGACTGTTACGAATATAGGTGGGCATGACGTGGTACACATTGATAGGGGGAAGAAGCCATGATGTGTCTATAATAGCTTGGAATCCAACGTAAAACAACTTTCAAAACAGCCAAAACGGAAAAATCAATCTAGTCTGAAACTCCTATACGGATTCCAAACGTAATTCGAGCATGATACAACTCAAATCACTTTGTAATGAAGATCACATGGTGTATAATTAAATCCAAAATCCAAATAAGACACATGAGAGTCTCCTAGTGATTGAATCTTCTAGGTTGATTGTGTTTTAGTTTCGTGGAGTTTCTAAGAGAGAAATCAAATGACTGAAGTCATGTTTGTTAATGAGGCTAAACTAGATGTGAAACGAGGTCTAGCAACGCAAACACATAGTTCTCACAAAGTTACTAGCCAACATTCACATCGTTTGTAAAGGAAAGATCGTGGTTGAGGAAACTAGACGAACGGAGTTTTACGAAAAGAGGTGGGCATGACGTGGTACACATTGACACGGAGACGAAGCCATCACGTGTCTATCATAGCTTGGAAGCCAACGTAAAAGAACTTTCAAATTAGCCAAAACGGAAAAATCCATCTAGTCCGAAACTCCTATGCGGATTCCAAACGTAATTCGAGCATGATACAACTCAAATCAGTTTGTAATGAAGATCACATGGTGTATAATCAAATCCAAAATCCAAATAAGACACATGAGAGTCTCCTAGTGATTGAATCTTCTAGGTTGATTGTGTTTTAGTTTCGTGGCTGACAGAGAAATCGAATGAGTGAAGTCATGTTTGTTATTGAGGCTAAACTAGATGTGAAACGAGGTCTAGCAACACAAACACATACTTCTCACAAAGTTACTAGCCAACATTCACATCGTTTGTAAAGGAAAGATCGTGGTTGAGGAAACTAGATGAACGGAGTGTTACGAATAGAGGTGGGCATGACGTGGTACACATTGATAGGGGGAAGAAGCCATGATGTGTCTATAATAGCTTGGAATCCAACGTAAAACAACTTTCAAAACAGCCAAAACGGAAAAATCAATCTAGTCTGAAACTCCTATGCGGATTCCAAACGTAATTCGAGCATGATACAACTCAAATCAGTTTGTAATGAAGATCACATGGTGTATAATCAAATCCAAAATCCAAATAAGACACATGAGAGTCTCCTAGTGATTGAATCTTCTAGGTTGATTGTGTTTTAGTTTCGTGGCTGACAGAGAAATCGAATGAGTGAAGTCATGTTTGTTATTGAGGCTAAACTAGATATGAAACGAGGTCTAGCAACACAAACACATACTTCTCACAAAGTTACTAGCCAACATTCACATTGTTTGTAAAGGAAAGATCGTGGTTGAGGAAACTAGATGAACGGAGTGTTACGAATAGAGGTGGGCATGACATGGTACACATTGATAGGGGGAAGAAGACATGATGTGTCTATAATAGCTTGGAATCCAACGTAAAACAACTTTCAAAACAGCCAAAACAGAAAAATCAATCTAGTCTGAAACTCCTATGCGGATTCCAAACGTAATTGGAGCATGATACAACTCAAATCACTTTGTAATGAAGATCACATGGTGTATAATTAAATCCAAAATCCAAATAAGACACATGAGAGTCTCCTAGTGATTGAATCTTCTAGGTTGATTGTGTTTTAGTTTCGTGGAGTTTCTAAGAGAGAAATCAAATGACTGAAGTCATGTTTGTTAATGAGGCTAAACTAGATGTGAAACGAGGTCTAGCAACGCAAACACATAGTTCTCACAAAGTTACTAGCCAACATTCACATCGTTTGTAAAGGAAAGATCGTGGTTGAGGAAACTAGATGAACGGAGTGTTACGAATAGAGGTGGGCATGACGTGGTACACATTGATAGGGGGAAGAAGCCATGATGTGTCTATAATAGCTTGGAATCCAACGTAAAACAACTTTCAAAACAGCCAAAACGGAAAAATCAATCTAGTCTGAAACTCCTATGCGGATTCCAAACGTAATTCGAGCATGATACAACTCAAATCAGTTTGTAATGAAGATCACATGGTGTATAATCAAATCCAAAATCCAAATAAGACACATGAGAGTCTCCTAGTGATTGAATCTTCTAGGTTGATTGTGTTTTAGTTTCGTGGCTGACAGAGAAATCGAATGAGTGAAGTCATGTTTGTTATTGAGGCTAAACTAGATGTGAAACGAGGTCTAGCAACACAAACACATACTTCTCACAAAGTTACTAGCCAACATTCACATCGTTTGTAAAGGAAAGATCGTGGTTGAGGAAACTAGATGAACAGAGTGTTACGAATAGAGGTGGGCATGACGTGGTACACATTGATAGGGGGAAGAAGCCATGATGTGTCTATAATAGCTTGGAATCCAACGTAAAACAACTTTCAAAACAGCCAAAACGGAAAAATCAATCTAGTCTGAAACTCCTATGCGGATTCCAAACGTAATTCGAGCATGATACAACTCAAATCAGTTTGTAATGAAGATCACATGGTGTATAATCAAATCCAAAATCCAAATAAGACACATGAGAGTCTCCTAGTGATTGAATCTTCTAGGTTGATTGTGTTTTAGTTTCGTGGCTGACAGAGAAATCGAATGAGTGAAGTCATGTTTGTTATTGAGGCTAAACTAGATGTGAAACGAGGTCTAGCAACACAAACACATACTTCTCACAAAGTTACTAGCCAACATTCACATCGTTTGTAAAGGAAAGATCGTGGTTGAGGAAACTAGATGAACGGAGTGTTACGAATAGAGGTAGGCATGACGTGGTACACATTGATAGGGGGAAGAAGCCATGATGTGTCTATAATAGCTTGGAATCCAACGTAAAACAACTTTCAAAACAGCCAAAACGGAAAAATCAATCTAGTCTGAAACTCCTATGCGGATTCCAAACGTAATTCGAGCATGATACAACTCAAATCAGTTTGTAATGAAGATCACATGGTGTATAATCAAATCCAAAATCCAAATAAGACACATGAGAGTCTCCTAGTAATTGAATCTTCTAGGTTGATTGTGTTTTAGTTTCGTGGCTGACAGAGAAATCGAATGAGTGAAGTCATGTTTGTTATTGAGGCTAAACTAGATGTGAAACGAGGTCTAGCAACACAAACACATACTTCTCACAAAGTTATTAGCCAACATTCACATCGTTTGTAAAGGAAAGATCGTGGTTGAGGAAACTAGATGAACGGAGTGTTACAAATAGAGGTGGGCATGACGTGGTACACATTGATAGGGGGAAGAAGCCATGATGTGTCTATAATAGCTTGGAATCCAACGTAAAACAACTTTCAAAACAGCCAAAACGGAAAAATCAATCTAGTCTGAAACTCCTATGCGGATTCCAAACGTAATTCGAGCATGATACAACTCAAATCAGTTTGTAATGAAGATCACATGGTGTATAATCAAATCCAAAATCCAAATAAGACACATGAGAGTCTCCTAGTAATTGAATCTTCTAGGTTGATTGTGTTTTAGTTTCGTGGCTGACAGAGAAATCGAATGAGTGAAGTCATGTTTGTTATTGAGGCTAAACTAGATGTGAAACGAGGTCTAGCAACACAAACACATACTTCTCACAAAGTTATTAGCCAACATTCACATCGTTTGTAAAGGAAAGATCGTGGTTGAGGAAACTAGATGAACGGAGTGTTACAAATAGAGGTGGGCATGACGTGGTACACATTGATAGGGGGAAGAAGCCATGATGTGTCTATAATAGCTTGGAATCCAACGTAAAACAACTTTCAAAACAGCCAAAACGGAAAAATAAATCTAGTCTGAAACTCCTATGCGGATTCCAAACGTAATTCGAGCATGATACAACTCAAATCACTTTGTAATGAAGATCACATGGTGTATAATTAAATCCAAAATCCAAATAAGACACATGAGAGTCTCCTAGTGATTGAATCTTCTAGGTTGATTGTGTTTTAGTTTCGTGGCTGACAGAGAAATCGAATGACTGAAGTCATGTTTGTTAATGAGGCTAAACTAGATGTGAAACGAGGTCTAGCAACGCAAACACATAGTTCTCACAAAGTTACTAGCCAACATTCACATCGTTTGTAAAGGAAAGATCGTGGTTGAGGAAACTAGACGAACGGAGTTTTACGAAAAGAGGTGGGCATGACGTGGTACACATTGACACGGAGACGAAGCCATCACGTGTCTATCATAGCTTGGAAGCCAACGTAAAAGAACTTTCAAATTAGCCAAAACGGAAAAATCAATCTAGTCCGAAACTCCTATGCGGATTCCAAACGTAATTCGAGCATGATACAACTCAAATCACTTTGTAATGAAGATCACATGGTGTATAATCAAATCCAAAATCCAAATAAGATACATGAGAGTCTCCTAGTGATTGAATCTTCTAGGTTGATTGTGTTTTAGTTTCGTGGCTGACAGAGAAATCGAATGAGTGAAGTCATGTTTGTTAATGAGGCTAAACTAGATGTGAAACGAGGTATAGCAACACAAACACATAGTTCTCACAAAGTTACTAGCCAACATTCACATCGTTTGTAAAGGAAAGATCGTGGTTGAGGAAACTAGATGAACGGAGTGTTACGAATAGAGGTGGGCATGACGTGGTACACATTGATAGGGGGAAGAAGCCATGATGTGTCTATAATAGCTTGGAATCCAACGTAAAACAACTTTCAAAACAGCCAAAACGGAAAAATCAATCTAGTCTGAAACTCCTATGCGGATTCCAAACGTAATTCGAGCATGATACAACTCAAATCAGTTTGTAATGAAGATCACATGGTGTATAATCAAATCCAAAATCCAAATAAGACACATGAGAGTCTCCTAGTGATTGAATCTTCTAGGTTGATTGTGTTTTAGTTTCGTGGCTGACAGAGAAATCGAATGAGTGAAGTCATGTTTGTTATTGAGGCTAAACTAGATATGAAACGAGGTCTAGCAACACAAACACATACTTCTCACAAAGTTACTAGCCAACATTCACATTGTTTGTAAAGGAAAGATCGTGGTTGAGGAAACTAGATGAACGGAGTGTTACGAATAGAGGTGGGCATGACATGGTACACATTGATAGGGGGAAGAAGACATGATGTGTCTATAATAGCTTGGAATCCAACGTAAAACAACTTTCAAAACAGCCAAAACAGAAAAATCAATCTAGTCTGAAACTCCTATGCGGATTCCAAACGTAATTCGAGCATGATACAACTCAAATCACTTTGTAATGAAGATCACATGGTGTATAATTAAATCCAAAATCCAAATAAGACACATGAGAGTCTCCTAGTGATTGAATCTTCTAGGTTGATTGTGTTTTAGTTTCGTGGAGTTTCTAAGAGAGAAATCAAATGACTGAAGTCATGTTTGTTAATGAGGCTAAACTAGATGTGAAACGAGGTCTAGCAACGCAAACACATAGTTCTCACAAAGTTACTAGCCAACATTCACATCGTTTGTAAAGGAAAGATCGTGGTTGAGGAAACTAGATGAACGGAGTGTTACGAATAGAGGTGGGCATGACGTGGTACACATTGATAGGGGGAAGAAGCCATGATGTGTCTATAATAGCTTGGAATCCAACGTAAAACAACTTTCAAAACAGCCAAAACGGAAAAATCAATCTAGTCTGAAACTCCTATGCGGATTCCAAACGTAATTCGAGCATGATACAACTCAAATCAGTTTGTAATGAAGATCACATGGTGTATAATCAAATCCAAAATCCAAATAAGACACATGAGAGTCTCCTAGTGATTGAATCTTCTAGGTTGATTGTGTTTTAGTTTCGTGGCTGACAGAGAAATCGAATGAGTGAAGTCATGTTTGTTATTGAGGCTAAACTAGATGTGAAACGAGGTCTAGCAACACAAACACATACTTCTCACAAAGTTACTAGCCAACATTCACATCGTTTGTAAAGGAAAGATCGTGGTTGAGGAAACTAGATGAACAGAGTGTTACGAATAGAGGTGGGCATGACGTGGTACACATTGATAGGGGGAAGAAGCCATGATGTGTCTATAATAGCTTGGAATCCAACGTAAAACAACTTTCAAAACAGCCAAAACGGAAAAATCAATCTAGTCTGAAACTCCTATGCGGATTCCAAACGTAATTCGAGCATGATACAACTCAAATCAGTTTGTAATGAAGATCACATGGTGTATAATCAAATCCAAAATCCAAATAAGACACATGAGAGTCTCCTAGTGATTGAATCTTCTAGGTTGATTGTGTTTTAGTTTCGTGGCTGACAGAGAAATCGAATGAGTGAAGTCATGTTTGTTATTGAGGCTAAACTAGATGTGAAACGAGGTCTAGCAACACAAACACATACTTCTCACAAAGTTACTAGCCAACATTCACATCGTTTGTAAAGGAAAGATCGTGGTTGAGGAAACTAGATGAACGGAGTGTTACGAATAGAGGTAGGCATGACGTGGTACACATTGATAGGGGGAAGAAGCCATGATGTGTCTATAATAGCTTGGAATCCAACGTAAAACAACTTTCAAAACAGCCAAAACGGAAAAATCAATCTAGTCTGAAACTCCTATGCGGATTCCAAACGTAATTCGAGCATGATACAACTCAAATCAGTTTGTAATGAAGATCACATGGTGTATAATCAAATCCAAAATCCAAATAAGACACATGAGAGTCTCCTAGTAATTGAATCTTCTAGGTTGATTGTGTTTTAGTTTCGTGGCTGACAGAGAAATCGAATGAGTGAAGTCATGTTTGTTATTGAGGCTAAACTAGATGTGAAACGAGGTCTAGCAACACAAACACATACTTCTCACAAAGTTATTAGCCAACATTCACATCGTTTGTAAAGGAAAGATCGTGGTTGAGGAAACTAGATGAACGGAGTGTTACAAATAGAGGTGGGCATGACGTGGTACACATTGATAGGGGGAAGAAGCCATGATGTGTCTATAATAGCTTGGAATCCAACGTAAAACAACTTTCAAAACAGCCAAAACGGAAAAATCAATCTAGTCTGAAACTCCTATGCGGATTCCAAACGTAATTCGAGCATGATACAACTCAAATCAGTTTGTAATGAAGATCACATGGTGTATAATCAAATCCAAAATCCAAATAAGACACATGAGAGTCTCCTAGTAATTGAATCTTCTAGGTTGATTGTGTTTTAGTTTCGTGGCTGACAGAGAAATCGAATGAGTGAAGTCATGTTTGTTATTGAGGCTAAACTAGATGTGAAACGAGGTCTAGCAACACAAACACATACTTCTCACAAAGTTATTAGCCAACATTCACATCGTTTGTAAAGGAAAGATCGTGGTTGAGGAAACTAGATGAACGGAGTGTTACAAATAGAGGTGGGCATGACGTGGTACACATTGATAGGGGGAAGAAGCCATGATGTGTCTATAATAGCTTGGAATCCAACGTAAAACAACTTTCAAAACAGCCAAAACGGAAAAATAAATCTAGTCTGAAACTCCTATGCGGATTCCAAACGTAATTCGAGCATGATACAACTCAAATCACTTTGTAATGAAGATCACATGGTGTATAATTAAATCCAAAATCCAAATAAGACACATGAGAGTCTCCTAGTGATTGAATCTTCTAGGTTGATTGTGTTTTAGTTTCGTGGCTGACAGAGAAATCGAATGACTGAAGTCATGTTTGTTAATGAGGCTAAACTAGATGTGAAACGAGGTCTAGCAACGCAAACACATAGTTCTCACAAAGTTACTAGCCAACATTCACATCGTTTGTAAAGGAAAGATCGTGGTTGAGGAAACTAGACGAACGGAGTTTTACGAAAAGAGGTGGGCATGACGTGGTACACATTGACACGGAGACGAAGCCATCACGTGTCTATCATAGCTTGGAAGCCAACGTAAAAGAACTTTCAAATTAGCCAAAACGGAAAAATCAATCTAGTCCGAAACTCCTATGCGGATTCCAAACGTAATTCGAGCATGATACAACTCAAATCACTTTGTAATGAAGATCACATGGTGTATAATCAAATCCAAAATCCAAATAAGATACATGAGAGTCTCCTAGTGATTGAATCTTCTAGGTTGATTGTGTTTTAGTTTCGTGGCTGACAGAGAAATCGAATGAGTGAAGTCATGTTTGTTAATGAGGCTAAACTAGATGTGAAACGAGGTATAGCAACACAAACACATAGTTCTCACAAAGTTACTAGCCAACATTCACATCGTTTGTAAAGGAAAGATCGTGGTTGAGGAAACTAGATGAACGGAGTGTTACGAATAGAGGTGGGCATGACGTGGTACACATTGATAGGGGGAAGAAGCCATGATGTGTCTATAATAGCTTGGAATCCAACGTAAAACAACTTTCAAAACAGCCAAAACGGAAAAATCAATCTAGTCTGAAACTCCTATGCGGATTCCAAACGTAATTCGAGCATGATACAACTCAAATCACTTTGTAATGAAGATCACATGGTGTATAATCAAATCCAAAATCCAAATAAGACACATGAGAGTCTCCTAGTGATTGAATCTTCTAGGTTGATTGTGTTTTAGTTTCGTGGAGTTTCTAAGAGAGAAATCAAATGACTGAAGTCATGTTTGTTAATGAGGCTAAACTAGATGTGAAACGAGGTCTAGCAACTCAAAAACATAGTTCTCACAAAGTTACTAGCCAACATTCACATCGTTTGTAAAGGAAAGATCGTGGTTGAGGAAACTAGACGAACGTAGTTTTATGAAAAGAGGTGGGCATGACGTGGTACACATTGACACGGAGACGAAGCCATCACGTGTCTATCATAGCTTGGAAGCCAACGTAAAAGAACTTTCAAATTAGCCAAAACGGAAAAATTAATCTAGTCTGAAACTCCTATGCGGATTCCAAACGTAATTCGAGCATGATACAACTCAAATCACTTTGTAATGAAGTTCACATGGTGTATAATCAAATCCAAAATCCAAATAAGACACATGAGAGTCTCCTAGTGATTGAATCTTCTAGGTTGATTGTGTTTTAGTTTCGTGGAGTTTCTAAGAGAGAAATCAAATGACTGAAGTCATGTTTGTTAATGAGACTAAACTAGATGTGAAACGAGGTCTAGCAACGCAAACACATAGTTCTCACAAAGTTACTAGCCAACATTCACATCGTTTGTAAAGGAAAGATCGTGGTTGAGGAAACTAGACGAACGGAGTTTTACGAAAAGAGGTGGGCATGACGTGGTACACATTGACACGGAGACGAAGCCATCACGTGTCTATCATAGCTTGGAAGCCAACGTAAAAGAACTTTCAAATTAGCCAAAACGGAAAAATTAATCTAGTCTGAAACTCCTATGCGGATTCCAAACGTAATTCGAGCATGATACAACTCAAATCACTTTGTAATGAAGTTCACATGGTGTATAATCAAATCCAAAATCCAAATAAGATACATGAGAGTCTCCTAGTGATTGAATCTTCTAGGTTGATTGTGTTTTAGTTTCGTGGCTGACAGAGAAATCGAATGAGTGAAGTCATGTTTGTTAATGAGGCTAAACTAGATGTGAAACGAGGTATAGCAACACAAACACATAGTTCTCACAAAGTTACTAGCCAACATTCACATCGTTTGTAAAGGAAAGATCGTGGTTGAGGAAACTAGATGAACGGAGTGTTACGAATAGAGGTGGGCATGACGTGGTACACATTGATAGGGGGAAGAAGCCATGATGTGTCTATAATAGCTTGGAATCCAACGTAAAACAACTTTCAAAACAGCCAAAACGGAAAAATCAATCTAGTCTGAAACTCCTATGCGGATTCCAAACGTAATTCGAGCATGATACAACTCAAATCACTTTGTAATGAAGATCACATGGTGTATAATCAAATCCAAAATCCAAATAAGACACATGAGAGTCTCCTAGTGATTGAATCTTCTAGGTTGATTGTGTTTTAGTTTCGTGGAGTTTCTAAGAGAGAAATCAAATGACTGAAGTCATGTTTGTTAATGAGGCTAAACTAGATGTGAAACGAGGTCTAGCAACTCAAAAACATAGTTCTCACAAAGTTACTAGCCAACATTCACATCGTTTGTAAAGGAAAGATCGTGGTTGAGGAAACTAGACGAACGTAGTTTTATGAAAAGAGGTGGGCATGACGTGGTACACATTGACACGGAGACGAAGCCATCACGTGTCTATCATAGCTTGGAAGCCAACGTAAAAGAACTTTCAAATTAGCCAAAACGGAAAAATTAATCTAGTCTGAAACTCCTATGCGGATTCCAAACGTAATTCGAGCATGATACAACTCAAATCACTTTGTAATGAAGTTCACATGGTGTATAATCAAATCCAAAATCCAAATAAGACACATGAGAGTCTCCTAGTGATTGAATCTTCTAGGTTGATTGTGTTTTAGTTTCGTGGAGTTTCTAAGAGAGAAATCAAATGACTGAAGTCATGTTTGTTAATGAGGCTAAACTAGATGTGAAACGAGGTCTAGCAACGCAAACACATAGTTCTCACAAAGTTACTAGCCAACATTCACATCGTTTGTAAAGGAAAGATCGTGGTTGAGGAAACTAGACGAACGGAGTTTTACGAAAAGAGGTGGGCATGACGTGGTACACATTGACACGGAGACGAAGCCATCACGTGTCTATCATAGCTTGGAAGCCAACGTAAAAGAACTTTCAAATTAGCCAAAACGGAAAAATCAATCTAGTCTGAAACTCCTATGCGGATTCCAAACGTAATTCGAGCATGATACAACTCAAATCACTTTGTAATGAAGATCACATGGTGTATAATCAAATCCAAAATCCAAATAAGACACATGAGAGTCTCCTAGTGATTGAATCTTCTAGGTTGATTGTGTTTTAGTTTCGTGGCTGACAGAGAAATCGAATGAGTGAAGTCATGTTTGTTATTGAGGCTAAACTAGATGTGAAACGAGGTCTAGCAACACAAACACATACTTCTCACAAAGTTACTAGCCAACATTCACATCGTTTGTAAAGGAAAGATCGTGGATGAGGAAACTAGATTAACGGAGTGTTACGAATAGAGGTGGGCATCACGTGGTACACATTGATAGGGAGAAGAAGCCATGATGTGTCTATAATAGCTTGGAATCCAACGTAAAACAACTTTCAAAACAGCCAAAACGGAAAAATCAATCTAGTCTGAAACTCCTATACGGATTCCAAACGTAATTCGAGCATGATACAACTCAAATCACTTTGTAATGAAGATCACATGGTGTATAATTAAATCCAAAATCCAAATAAGACACATGAGAGTCTCCTAGTGATTGAATCTTCTAGGTTGATTGTGTTTTAGTTTCGTGGAGTTTCTAAGAGAGAAATCAAATGACTGAAGTCATGTTTGTTAATGAGACTAAACTAGATGTGAAACGAGGTCTAGCAACGCAAACACATAGTTCTCACAAAGTTACTAGCCAACATTCACATCGTTTGTAAAGGAAAGATCGTGGTTGAGGAAACTAGACGAACGTAGTTTTATGAAAAGAGGTGGGCATGACGTGGTACACATTGACACGGAGACGAAGCCATCACGTGTCTATCATAGCTTGGAAGCCAACGTAAAAGAACTTTCAAATTAGCCAAAACGGAAAAATTAATCTAGTCTGAAACTCCTATGCGGATTCCAAACGTAATTCGAGCATGATACAACTCAAATCACTTTGTAATGAAGTTCACATGGTGTATAATCAAATCCAAAATCCAAATAAGACACATGAGAGTCTCCTAGTGATTGAATCTTCTAGGTTGATTGTGTTTTAGTTTCGTGGAGTTTCTAAGAGAGAAATCAAATGACTGAAGTCATGTTTGTTAATGAGACTAAACTAGATGTGAAACGAGGTCTAGCAACGCAAACACATAGTTCTCACAAAGTTACTAGCCAACATTCACATCGTTTGTAAAGGAAAGATCGTGGTTGAGGAAACTAGACGAACGGAGTTTTACGAAAAGAGGTGGGCATGACGTGGTACACATTGACACGGAGACGAAGCCATCACGTGTCTATCATAGCTTGGAAGCCAACGTAAAAGAACTTTCAAATTAGCCAAAACGGAAAAATTAATCTAGTCTGAAACTCCTATGCGGATTCCAAACGTAATTCGAGCATGATACAACTCAAATCACTTTGTAATGAAGTTCACATGGTGTATAATCAAATCCAAAATCCAAATAAGATACATGAGAGTCTCCTAGTGATTGAATCTTCTAGGTTGATTGTGTTTTAGTTTCGTGGCTGACAGAGAAATCGAATGAGTGAAGTCATGTTTGTTAATGAGGCTAAACTAGATGTGAAACGAGGTATAGCAACACAAACACATAGTTCTCACAAAGTTACTAGCCAACATTCACATCGTTTGTAAAGGAAAGATCGTGGTTGAGGAAACTAGATGAACGGAGTGTTACGAATAGAGGTGGGCATGACGTGGTACACATTGATAGGGGGAAGAAGCCATGATGTGTCTATAATAGCTTGGAATCCAACGTAAAACAACTTTCAAAACAGCCAAAACGGAAAAATCAATCTAGTCTGAAACTCCTATGCGGATTCCAAACGTAATTCGAGCATGATACAACTCAAATCACTTTGTAATGAAGATCACATGGTGTATAATCAAATCCAAAATCCAAATAAGACACATGAGAGTCTCCTAGTGATTGAATCTTCTAGGTTGATTGTGTTTTAGTTTCGTGGAGTTTCTAAGAGAGAAATCAAATGACTGAAGTCATGTTTGTTAATGAGGCTAAACTAGATGTGAAACGAGGTCTAGCAACTCAAAAACATAGTTCTCACAAAGTTACTAGCCAACATTCACATCGTTTGTAAAGGAAAGATCGTGGTTGAGGAAACTAGACGAACGTAGTTTTATGAAAAGAGGTGGGCATGACGTGGTACACATTGACACGGAGACGAAGCCATCACGTGTCTATCATAGCTTGGAAGCCAACGTAAAAGAACTTTCAAATTAGCCAAAACGGAAAAATTAATCTAGTCTGAAACTCCTATGCGGATTCCAAACGTAATTCGAGCATGATACAACTCAAATCACTTTGTAATGAAGTTCACATGGTGTATAATCAAATCCAAAATCCAAATAAGACACATGAGAGTCTCCTAGTGATTGAATCTTCTAGGTTGATTGTGTTTTAGTTTCGTGGAGTTTCTAAGAGAGAAATCAAATGACTGAAGTCATGTTTGTTAATGAGGCTAAACTAGATGTGAAACGAGGTCTAGCAACGCAAACACATAGTTCTCACAAAGTTACTAGCCAACATTCACATCGTTTGTAAAGGAAAGATCGTGGTTGAGGAAACTAGACGAACGGAGTTTTACGAAAAGAGGTGGGCATGACGTGGTACACATTGACACGGAGACGAAGCCATCACGTGTCTATCATAGCTTGGAAGCCAACGTAAAAGAACTTTCAAATTAGCCAAAACGGAAAAATCAATCTAGTCTGAAACTCCTATGCGGATTCCAAACGTAATTCGAGCATGATACAACTCAAATCACTTTGTAATGAAGATCACATGGTGTATAATCAAATCCAAAATCCAAATAAGACACATGAGAGTCTCCTAGTGATTGAATCTTCTAGGTTGATTGTGTTTTAGTTTCGTGGCTGACAGAGAAATCGAATGAGTGAAGTCATGTTTGTTATTGAGGCTAAACTAGATGTGAAACGAGGTCTAGCAACACAAACACATACTTCTCACAAAGTTACTAGCCAACATTCACATCGTTTGTAAAGGAAAGATCGTGGATGAGGAAACTAGATTAACGGAGTGTTACGAATAGAGGTGGGCATCACGTGGTACACATTGATAGGGAGAAGAAGCCATGATGTGTCTATAATAGCTTGGAATCCAACGTAAAACAACTTTCAAAACAGCCAAAACGGAAAAATCAATCTAGTCTGAAACTCCTATACGGATTCCAAACGTAATTCGAGCATGATACAACTCAAATCACTTTGTAATGAAGATCACATGGTGTATAATTAAATCCAAAATCCAAATAAGACACATGAGAGTCTCCTAGTGATTGAATCTTCTAGGTTGATTGTGTTTTAGTTTCGTGGAGTTTCTAAGAGAGAAATCAAATGACTGAAGTCATGTTTGTTAATGAGGCTAAACTAGATGTGAAACGAGGTCTAGCAACGCAAACACATAGTTCTCACAAAGTTACTAGCCAATATTCACATCGTTTGTAAAGGAAAGATCGTGGTTGAGGAAACTAGACGAATGGAGTTTTACGAAAAGAGGTGGGCATGACGTGGTACACATTGACACGGAGACGAAGCCATCACGTGTCTATCATAGCTTGGAAGCCAACGTAAAAGAACTTTCAAATTAGCCAAAACGGAAAAATCAATCTAGTCCGAAACTCCTATGCGGATTCCAAACGTAATTCGAGCATGATACAACTCAAATCAGTTTGTAATGAAGATCACATGGTGTATAATCAAATCCAAAATCCAAATAAGACACATGAGAGTATCCTAGTGATTGAATCTTCTAGGTTGATTGTGTTTTAGTTTCGTGGCTGACAGAGAAATCGAATGAGTGAAGTCATGTTTGTTAATGAGGCTAAACTAGATGTGAAACGAGGTCTAGCAACACAAACACATAGTTCTCACAAAGTTACTAGCCAACATTCACATCGTTTGTAAAGGAAAGATCGTGGTTGAGGAAACTAGATGAACGGAGTGTTACGAATAGAGGTGGGCATGACGTGGTACACATTGATAGGGGGAAGAAGCCATGATGTGTCTATAATAGCTTGGAATCCAACGTAAAACAACTTTCAAAACAGCCAAAACGGAAAAATCAATCTAGTCTGAAACTCCTATGCGGATTCCAAACGTAATTCGAGCATGATACAACTCAAATCACTTTGTAATGAAGATCACATGGTGTATAATCAAATCCAAAATCCAAATAAGACACATGAGAGTCTCCTAGTGATTGAATCTTCTAGGTTGATTGTGTTTTAGTTTCGTGGAGTTTCTAAGAGAGAAATCAAATGACTGAAGTCATGTTTGTTAATGAGGCTAAACTAGATGTGAAACGAGGTCTAGCAACTCAAAAACATAGTTCTCACAAAGTTACTAGCCAACATTCACATCATTTGTAAAGGAAAGATCGTGGTTGAGGAAACTAGACGAACGTAGTTTTATGAAAAGAGGTGGGCATGACGTGGTACACATTGACACGGAGACGAAGCCATCACGTATCTATCATAGCTTGGAAGCCAACGTAAAAGAACTTTCAAATTAGCCAAAACGGAAAAATTAATCTAGTCTGAAACTCCTATGCGGATTCCAAACGTAATTCGAGCATGATACAACTCAAATCACTTTGTAATGAAGATCACATGGTGTATAATTAAATCCAAAATCCAAATAAGACACATGAGAGTCTCCTAGTGATTGAATCTTCTAGGTTGATTGTGTTTTAGTTTCGTGGAGTTTCTAAGAGAGAAATCAAATGACTGAAGTCATGTTTGTTAATGAGGCTAAACTAGATGTGAAACGAGGTCTAGCAACGCAAACACATAGTTCTCACAAAGTTACTAGCCAATATTCACATCGTTTGTAAAGGAAAGATCGTGGTTGAGGAAACTAGACGAATGGAGTTTTACGAAAAGAGGTGGGCATGACGTGGTACACATTGACACGGAGACGAAGCCATCACGTGTCTATCATAGCTTGGAAGCCAACGTAAAAGAACTTTCAAATTAGCCAAAACGGAAAAATCAATCTAGTCCGAAACTCCTATGCGGATTCCAAACGTAATTCGAGCATGATACAACTCAAATCAGTTTGTAATGAAGATCACATGGTGTATAATCAAATCCAAAATCCAAATAAGACACATGAGAGTATCCTAGTGATTGAATCTTCTAGGTTGATTGTGTTTTAGTTTCGTGGCTGACAGAGAAATCTAATGAGTGAAGTCATGTTTGTTAATGAGGCTAAACTAGATGTGGAACGAGGTCTAGCAACACAAACACATAGTTCTCACAAAGTTACTAGCCAACATTCACATCGTTTGTAAAGGAAAGATCGTGGTTGAGGAAACTAGATGAACGGAGTGTTACGAAAAGAGGTGGGCATGACGTGGTACACATTGATAGGGGGAAGAAGCCATGATGTGTCTATAATAGCTTGGAATCCAACGTAAAACAACTTTCAAAACAGCCAAAACGGAAAAATCAATCTAGTCTGAAACTCCTATGCGGATTCCACACGTAATTCGAGCATGATACAACTCAAATCACTTTGTAATGAAGATCACATGGTGTATAATCAAATCCAAAATCCAAATAAGACACATGAGAGTCTCCTAGTGATTGAATCTTCTAGGTTGATTGTGTTTTAGTTTCGTGGAGTTTCTAAGAGAGAAATCAAATGACTGAAGTCATGTTTGTTAATGAGGCTAAACTAGATGTGAAACGAGGTCTAGCAACTCAAACACATAGTTCTCACAAAGTTACTAGCCAACATTCACATCGTTTGTAAAGGAAAGATCGTGGTTGAGGAAACTAGACGAACGTAGTTTTATGAAAAGAGGTGGGCATGACGTGGTACACATTGACACGGAGACGAAGCCATCACGTGTCTATCATAGCTTGGAAGCCAACGTAAAAGAACTTTCAAATTAGCCAAAACGGAAAAATCAATCTAGTCTGAAACTCCTATGCGGATTCCAAACGTAATTCGAGCATGATACAACTCAAATCACTTTGTAATGAAGTTCACATGGTGTATAATCAAATCCAAAATCCAAATAAGACACATGAGAGTCTCCTAGTGATTTAATCTTCTAGGTTGATTGTGTTTTAGTTTCGTGGAGTTTTTAAGAGAGAAATCAAATGACTGAAGTCATGTTTGTTAATGAGGCTAAACTAGATGTGAAACGAGGTCTAGCAACGCAAACACATAGTTCTCACAAAGTTACTAGCCAACATTCACATCGTTTGTAAAGGAAAGATCGTGGTTGAGGAAACTAGACGAACGGAGTTTTACGAAAAGAGGTGGGCATGACGTGGTACACATTGACACGGAGACAAAGCCATCACGTGTCTATCATAGCTTGGAAGCCAACGTAAAAGAACTTTCAAATTAGCCAAAACGGAAAAATCAATCTAGTCTGAAACTCCTATGCGGATTCCAAACGTAATTCGAGCATGATACAACTCAAATCACTTTGTAATGAAGTTCACATGGTGTATAATCAAATCCAAAATCCAAATAAGACACATGAGAGTCTCCTAGTGATTGAATCTTCTAGGTTGATTGTGTTTTAGTTTCGTGGAGTTTCTAAGAGAGAAATCAAATGACTGAAGTCATGTTTGTTATTGAGGCTAAACTAGATGTGAAACGAGGTCTAGCAACGCAAACACATAGTTCTCACAAAGTTACTAGCCAACATTCACATCCTTTGTAAAGGAAAGATTGTGGTTGAGGAAACTAGACGAACGTAGTTTTACGAAAAGAGGTGGGCATGACGTGGTACACATTGACACGGAGACGAAGCCATCACGTGTCTATCATAGCTTGGAATCCAATGTAAAAGAACTTTTAAATTAGCCAAAACGGAAAAATCAATCTAGTCTGAAACTCCTATGCGGATTCCAAACGTAATTCGAGCATGATACAACTCAAATCACTTTGTAATGAAGATCACATGGTGTATAATCAAATCCAAAATCCAAATAAGACACATGAGAGTCTCCTAGTGATTGAATCTTCTAGGTTGATTGTGTTTTAGTTTCGAAGCTGAGAGAGAAATCGAATGAGTGAAGTCATGTTTGTTATTGAGGCTAAACTAGATGTGAAACGAGGTCTAGCAACACAAACACATAGTTCTCACAAAGTTACTAGCCAACATTCACATCGTTTGTAAAGGAAAGATCGTGGTTGAGGAAACTAGACGAACGTAGTTTTATGAAAAGAGGTGGGCATGACGTGGTACACATTGACACGGAGACGAAGCCATCCCGTGTCTATCATAGCTTGGAAGCCAACGTAAAAGAACTTTCAAATTAGCCAAAACAGAAAAATCAATCTAGTCTGAAACTCCTATGCGGATTCCAAACGTAATTCGAGCATGATACAACTCAAATCACTTTGTAATGAAGTTTACATGGTGTATAATCAAATCCAAAATCCAAATAAGACACATGAGAGTCTCCTAGTGATTGAATCTTCTAGGTTGATTGTGTTTTAGTTTCGTGGAGTTTCTAAGAGAGAAATCAAATGACTGAAGTCATGTTTGTTAATGAGGCTAAACTAGATGTGCAACGAGGTCTAGCAACGCAAACACATAGTTCTCACAAAGTTACTAGCCAACATTCACATCGTTTGTAAAGGAAAGATCGTGGTTGAGGAAACTAGACGAACGGAGTTTTACGAAAAGAGGTGGGCATGACGTGGTACACATTGACACGGAGACGAAGCCATCACGTGTCTATCATAGCTTGGAAGCCAACGTAAAAGAACTTTCAAATTAGCCAAAACGGAAAAATCAATCTAGTCTGAAACTCCTATGCGGATTCCAAACGTAATTCGAGCATGATACAACTCAAATCACTTTGTAATGAAGTTCACATGGTGTATAATCAAATCCAAAATCCAAATAAGACACATGAGAGTCTCCTAGTGATTGAATCTTCTAGGTTGATTGTGTTTTAGTTTCGTGGAGTTTTTAAGAGAGAAATCAAATGACTGAAGTCATGTTTGTTAATGAGGCTAAACTAGATGTGAAACGAGGTCTAGCAACGCAAACACATAGTTCTCACAAAGTTACTAGCCAACATTCACATCGTTTGTAAAGGAAAGATCGTGGTTGAGGAAACTAGACGAACGGAGTTTTACGAAAAGAGGTGGGCATGACGTGGTACACATTGACACGGAGACAAAGCCATCATGTGTCTATCATAGCTTGGAAGCCAACGTAAAAGAACTTTCAAATTAGCCAAAACGGAAAAATCAATCTAGTCTGAAACTCCTATGCGGATTCCAAACGTAATTCGAGCATGATACAACTCAAATCACTTTGTAATGAAGTTCACATGGTGTATAATCAAATCCAAAATCCAAATAAGACACATGAGAGTCTCCTAGTGATTGAATCTTCTAGGTTGATTGTGTTTTAGTTTCGTGGAGTTTCTAAGAGAGAAATCAAATGACTGAAGTCATGTTTGTTATTGAGGCTAAACTAGATGTGAAACGAGGTCTAGCAACGCAAACACATAGTTCTCACAAAGTTACTAGCCAACATTCACATCCTTTGTAAAGGAAAGATTGTGGTTGAGGAAACTAGACGAACGTAGTTTTACGAAAAGAGGTGGGCATGACGTGGTACACATTGACACGGAGACGAAGCCATCACGTGTCTATCATAGCTTGGAATCCAATGTAAAAGAACTTTTAAATTAGCCAAAACGGAAAAATCAATCTAGTCTGAAACTCCTATGCGGATTCCAAACGTAATTCGAGCATGATACAACTCAAATCACTTTGTAATGAAGATCACATGGTGTATAATCAAATCCAAAATCCAAATAAGACACATGAGAGTCTCCTAGTGATTGAATCTTCTAGGTTGATTGTGTTTTAGTTTCGAGGCTGAGAGAGAAATCGAATGAGTGAAGTCATGTTTGTTATTGAGGCTAAACTAGATGTGAAACGAGGTCTAGCAACACAAACACATAGTTCTCACAAAGTTACTAGCCAACATTCACATCGTTTGTAAAGGAAAGATCGTGGTTGAGGAAACTAGACGAACGTAGTTTTATGAAAAGAGGTGGGCATGACGTGGTACACATTGACACGGAGACGAAGCCATCCCGTGTCTATCATAGCTTGGAAGCCAACGTAAAAGAACTTTCAAATTAGCCAAAACAGAAAAATCAATCTAGTCTGAAACTCCTATGCGGATTCCAAACGTAATTCGAGCATGATACAACTCAAATCACTTTGTAATGAAGTTCACATGGTGTATAATCAAATCCAAAATCCAAATAAGACACATGAGAGTCTCCTAGTGATTGAATCTTCTAGGTTGATTGTGTTTTAGTTTCGTGGAGTTTCTAAGAGAGAAATCAAATGACTGAAGTCATGTTTGTTAATGAGGCTAAACTAGATGTGAAACGAGGTCTAGCAACGCAAACACATAGTTCTCACAAAGTTACTAGCCAACATTCACATCGTTTGTAAAGGAAAGATCGTGGTTGAGGAAACTAGACGAACGTAGTTTTACGAAAAGAGGTGGGCATGACGTGGTACACATTGACACGGAGACGAAGCCATCACGTGTCTATCATAGCTTGGAATCCAACGTAAAAGAACTTTCAAATTAGCCAAAACGGAAAAATCAATCTAGTCTGAAACTCCTATGCGGATTCCAAACGTAATTCGAGCATGATACAACTCAAATCACTTTGTAATGAAGATCACAAGGTGTATAATCAAATCCAAAATCCAAATAAGACACATGAGAGTCTCCTAGTGATTGAATCTTCTAGGTTGATTGTGTTTTAGTTTCGAGGCTGAGAGAGAAATCGAATGAGAGAAGTCATGTTTGTTATTGAGGCTAAACTAGATGTGAAACGAGGTCTAGCAACACAAACACATAGTTCTCACAAAGTTACTAGCCAACATTCACATCGTTTGTAAAGGAAAGATCGTGGTTGAGGAAACTAGATGAACGTAGTTTAAGAAAAGAGGTGGGCATGACGTGGTACACATTGACACGGAGACGAAGCCATCACGTGTCTATCATAGCTTGGAAGCCAACGTAAAAGAACTTTCAAATTAGCCAAAAAGGAAAAATCAATCTAGTCTGAAACTCCTATGCGGATTCCAAACGTAATTCGAGCATGATACAACTCAAATCACTTTGTAATGAAGTTCACATGGTGTATAATCAAATCCAAAATCCAAATAAGACACATGAGAGTCTCCTAGTGATTGAATCTTCTAGGTTGATTGTGTTTTAGTTTCGTGGAGTTTCTAAGAGAGAAATCAAATGACTGAAGTCATGTTTGTTAATGAGGCTAAACTAGATGTGAAACGAGGTCTAGCAACGCAAACACATAGTTCTCACAAAGTTACTAGCCAACATTCACATCCTTTGTAAAGGAAAGATCGTGGTTGAGGAAACTAGACGAACGTAGTTTTACGAAAAGAGGTGGGCATGACGTGGTACACATTGACACGGAGACGAAGCCATCACGTGTCTATCATAGCTTGGAATCCAACGTAAAAGAACTTTCAAATTAGCCAAAACGGAAAAATCAATCTAGTCTGAAACTCCTATGCGGATTCCAAACGTAATTCGAGCATGATACAACTCAAATCACTTTGTAATGAAGATCACAAGGTGTATAATCAAATCCAAAATCCAAATAAGACACATGAGAGTCTCCTAGTGATTGAATCTTCTAGGTTGATTGTGTTTTAGTTTCGAGGCTGAGAGAGAAATCGAATGAGAGAAGTCATGTTTGTTATTGAGGCTAAACTAGATGTGAAACGAGGTCTAGCAACACAAACACATAGTTCTCACAAAGTTACTAGCCAACATTCACATCGTTTGTAAAGGAAAGATCGTGGTTGAGGAAACTAGACGAACGTAGTTTAAGAAAAGAGGTGGGCATGACGTGGTACACATTGACACGGAGACGAAGCCATCACGTGTCTATCATAGCTTGGAAGCCAACGTAAAAGAACTTTCAAATTAGCCAAAAAGGAAAAATCAATCTAGTCTGAAACTCCTATGCGGATTCCAAACGTAATTCGAGCATGATACAACTCAAATCACTTTGTAATGAAGTTCACATGGTGTATAATCAAATCCAAAATCCAAATAAGACACATGAGAGTCTCCTAGTGATTGAATCTTCTAGGTTGATTGTGTTTTAGTTTCGTGGAGTTTCTAAGAGAGAAATCAAATGACTGAAGTCATGTTTGTTAATGAGGCTAAACTAGATGTGAAACGAGGTCTAGCAACGCAAACACATAGTTCTCACAAAGTGACTAGCCAACATTCACATCGTTTGTAAAGGAAAGATCGTGGTTGAGGAAACTAGACGAACGTAGTTTTATGAAAAGAGGTGGGCATGACGTGGTACACATTAACACGGAGACGAAGCCATCACGTGTCTATCATAGCTTGGAAGCCAACGTAAAAGAACTTTCAAATTAGCCAAAACGGAAAAATCAATCTAGTCTGAAACTCCTATGCAGATTCCAAACGTAATTCGAGCATGATACAACTCAAATCACTTTGTAATGAAGTTCACATGGTGTATAATTAAATCCAAAATCCAAATAAGACACATGAGAGTCTCCTAGTGATTGAATCTTCTAGGTTGATTGTGTTTTAGTTTCGTGGAGTTTCTAAGAGAGAAATCAAATGACTGAAGTCATGTTTGTTAATGAGGCTAAACTAGATGTGAAACGAGGTCTAGCAACGCAAACACATAGTTCTCACAAAGTTACTAGCCAACATTCACATCGTTTGTAAAGGAAAGATCGTGGTTGAGGAAACTAGACGAACGTAGTTTTATGAAAAGAGGTGGGCATGACGTGGTACACATTAACACGGAGACGAAGCCATCACGTGTCTATCATAGCTTGGAAGCCAACGTAAAAGAACTTTCAAATTAGCCAAAACGGAAAAATCAATCTAGTCTGAAACTCCTATGCAGATTCCAAACGTAATTCGAGCATGATACAACTCAAATCACTTTGTAATGAAGTTCACATGGTGTATAATTAAATCCAAAATCCAAATAAGACACATGAGAGTCTCCTAGTGATTGAATCTTCTAGGTTGATTGTGTTTTAGTTTCGTGGAGTTTCTAAGAGAGAAATCAAATGACTGAAGTCATGTTTGTTAATGAGGCTAAACTAGATGTGAAACGAGGTCTAGCAACGCAAACACATAGTTCTCACAAAGTTACTAGCCAACATTCACATCGTTTGTAAAGGAAAGATCGTGGTTGAGGAAACTAGACGAACGGAGTTTTACGAAAAGAGGTGGGCATGACGTGGTACACATTGACACGGAGACGAAGCCATCACGTGTCTATCATAGCTTGGAAGCCAACGTAAAAGAACTTTCAAATTAGCCATAACGGAAAAATCAATCTAGTCTGAAACTCCTATGCGGATTCCAAACATAATTCGAGCATGATACAACTCAAATCAGTTTGTAATGAAGATCACATGGTGTATAATCAAATCCAAAATCCAAATAAGACACATGAGAGTCTCCTAGTGATTGAATCTTCTAGGTTGATTGTGTTTTAGTTTCGTGGCTGACAGAGAAATCGAATGAGTGAAGTCATGTTTGTTATTGAGGCTAAACTAGATGTGAAACGAGGTCTAGCAACACAAACACATAGTTCTCACAAAGTTACTAGCCAACATTCACATCGTTTGTAAAGGAAAGATCGTGGTTGAGGAAACTAGACGAACGGAGTTTTACGAAAAGAGGTGGGCATGACGTGGTACACATTGACACGGAGACGAAGCCATCACGTGTCTATCATAGCTTGGAATCCAACGTAAAAGAACTTTCAAATTAGCCAAAACGGAAAAATCAATCTAGTCTGAAACTCCTATGCGGATTCCAAACGTAATTCGAGCATGATACAACTCAAATCACTTTGTAATGAAGATCACATGGTGTATAATCAAATCCAAAATCCAAATAAGACACATGAGAGTCTCCTAGTGATTGAATCTTCTAGGTTGATTGTGTTTTAGTTTCGTGGCTGACAGAGAAATCGAATGAGTGAAGTCATGTTTGTTATTGAGGCTAAACTAGATGTGAAACGAGGTCTAGCAACACAAACACATAGTTCTCACAAAGTTACTAGCCAACATTCACATTGTTTGTAAAGGAAAGATCGTGGTTGAGGAAACTAGATGAACGGAGTGTTACGAATAGAGGTGGGCATGACGTGGTACACATTGATAGGGGGAAAAAGCCATGATGTGTCTATAATAGCTTGGAATCCAACGTAAAACAACTTTCAAAACAGCCAAAACGGAAAAATCAATCTAGTCTGAAACTCCTATGCGGATTCCAAACGTAATTCGAGCATGATACAACTCAAATCACTTTGTAATGAAGATCACATGGTGTATAATCAAATCCAAAATCCAAATAAGACACATGAGAGTCTCCTAGTGATTGAATCTTCTAGGTTGATTGCGTTTTAGTTTCGTGGAGTTTCTAAGAGAGAAATCAAATGACTGAAGTCATGTTCGTTAATGAGGCTAAACTAGATGTGAAACGAGGTCTAGCAACTCAAACACATAGTTCTCACAAAGTTACTAGCCAACATTCACATCGTTTGTAAAGGAAAGATCGTGGTTGAGGAAACTAGACGAATGGAGTTTTACGAAAAGAGGTGGGCATGACGTGGTACACATTGACATGGAGACGAAGCCATCACGTGTCTATCATAGCTTGGAAGCCAACGTAAAAGAACTTTCAAATTAGCCAAAACGGAAAAATCAATCTAGTCTGAAACTCCTATGCGGATTCCAAACGTAATTCGAGCATGATACAACTCAAATCAGTTTGTAATGAAGATCACATGGTGTATAATCAAATCCAAAATCCAAATAAGACACATGAGAGTCTCCTAGTGATTGAATCTTCTAGGTTGATTGTGTTTTAGTTTCGTGGCTGACAGAGAAATCGAATGAGTGAAGTCATGTTTGTTATTGAG